>NC_051174.1:107688631-108301131 GCF_013339725.1 Rhipicephalus microplus | reverse complement strand
ACACTTTACGGGCACCTGCAATCTCCGTAAGCTGTATATAAAAAGTAAATAGAAGGGCGCCATAGACATGTAATTACGGAGAAACTATGTTGAAGCAGTGAACCCAACGCACATTCGAAAGGCACGCAAAGCAGACGACGTTGATTCCGCCGCAGGCAGCTAAAAGAAGGTCGTCTGCTTTACACAGGAAGTTCGTCTGTTGTTATACCCTCACGAAGGTACTATACAAAACCCTAGCGAGCAACTGCGAATAGCTGAGAGCAGCAAACAACGTTATGTCCAATCTTAGCTGACAAGAACTGATCTAAACATACTGATCGATCGATATGTGGGGTTTAACGTCCCAAAACCACCATATGATTATGAGAGACGCTGTAGTGGAGGGCTCCGGAAATATCGACCACCTGGGGTTCTTTAACGTGCACCCAATCTGAGCACACGGGCCTACAACATTTCCGCCTCTATCGGAAATGCAGCCACCGCAGCCGGGATTCCAACCCGCGACCTGCGGGTCAGCAGCCGAGTACCTCAGCCACTAGACCACCGCGGCGGGGCGTGATCCCGACAGGATAGAAGGGCCTTCGCATATTATAGTTACGGATTGTAAGTAGACCAAAGCTGCCATCACCAGCCTGACTACTGCAGCGCAAAGGCCTCTAACTTGTTTCACCGATTAACCGGTCACTTACGCGACTTGCGGCAGCATCGCTATCTCCGCGGGCTTCTTAACTTCTCACCTGATATAACCTAACCTGCTCCTTCCTCCATCGTGTCTTTTCCGTCTCTTAGAAATCAGCTTGTTTCTCCCAATGTCCGGCTGTTTAGCTTGCCTAAGTGCTACAAGACCAGCCCATATGCATAATCCTTTTTTTTTATTTCGACTAAGATGTCCTTAACACCCAATTGTTCCCGACCAACTTAGCTCTTCTCTCATTTATCATTAAAGTCACACTAATCATCAATCTCCCTGCGTCTCACCACGTAATCCTCAGTTTAGCTGGAACCCTCTTTGCAAGCCTTCAGGTATCCTGTTCCGTAGACATGCAGGTATCGGTAAGATGCAGCTGTTATATACCTTACTCTTGAGCAATGTTGGTAACCTACTGCATATTCATGATTTCAGAATGCCTGCCAAATGTGCTCCACCCCACCCTTATTAATAGTTGCTTCAGTCTACGTCTGCCCTTAGCAGACGAAGACTAGATCATCGCAAAAGCAAACAAACATTATATCCATGTTTGGCTTTCTCCATGCGTGTGGCTGGTACGTTGTACTTGGGTGCGAGCGGCCAAATAATAAACAAGAAAAAACATAAACGAGCGACGGGTGCGAAATTACAGGCTGAAGGAACCTACAGAGCAGACCAATTTACACAGCGCAGCAGACGACGCATTGCCTGTATGCCATGAAACGCCATCAGCTAAAACATCGTCTACATCATTATCCTCACTGTGTGCAGCTGCCGAAATCGCGTCGTATTCATGAAACTCTGTATTGGCGGTACTTCTAGCCGATCAGAGAGGTCGTGAAAGTCCTCTGGACAATCAGAGACGGCAAGATGACAAAAGTGACATCATGGCGGTGTTCGAACAAGAATCGAAGGACCCCTGACAGCGAAAGTTTTGTCCGCGACTTTTATCACAGTAATATGTAGCTTTGTGTCCCGTAATCTCTTACTTGAATCGTAAGTGCTCTAACCCATCGCACAATCAATGCTAGATTGTCAATTCAAAATTACTTTGCGTATGTTCGAAAAGCGCGCCTAAATTCCACGAACAACTAGCGCATGCACAACAGCAGGGGAGCGCCCGAGACTATATATATGCGCTCAAGCTTCGGTGCTACTGAACGTGTCGTTTTCAAATCAGAGAGACAGCAGATGATGAACATTAAAATGATGAGGGTGCTTTGAGCATGTCGCGTTCAGAAAACAGAGAAAAAAAAAAGACATTTCTGGTGTAAGCAGCCAAAACTACCTTTAGAGCACCCCGACAACAGATGGAGGTGGTTGACAAACAGAACTCGTCGCCGGCTGCCAGTCGCGCTCCACAAGTGTTCTGTGACGGCGACATTCCTCGCCTTCACTCGTGGCGCGTCACGCGAGGCCTGTGTCTAATGCCAAACAAGGGGAGACGTCGAATATGGGGGCTTATAAGTCAGATGAGCAGACAGCATTACTTTAAATTTGAGAACCAAATTAAAATATCTTATAGGTAACACATAAACACACACACACACACACACACACACACACACACACACACACACACACACACACACACACACACACACACACACACACACACACACACACACACACACACGCACACACACACATGCACGCCCCTCCCCCCTCCCAGAGTATTATATAATATTTGTTCGCGTTTAACGTCAAATAACCACCATATGATCATGAGACACGCCGTATAGTGGAGGGCTCCGGAAATTTTGACCCCTAATGCTTTTTTTTTTGGTTGATGGATATGTGGGGTTTAACGTCCCAAAACCACCATACGATTATGAGAGACGCCGTATAGTGGAAGGTTCCGGACATTTTGACCACCTGGGGTTCTTTAACGTGCACCCAAATCTGAGCACACGGGCCTACAACATTCCCGCCTCCACCCCTGGGTTCTCTAACGTGCACCTAAATCTAAGCACACGGACCTGAAGCCCTTTCGCCTAGATCGAAAATGCGGCCGCGATTCGATCCCGCCACCTACGGGCTATCAGCTGAGTGCCTTAAACCACCGTGGCGGGTGCACACGGAGTGTAGTGTCCACTATCGGGCTTCTAGTTCACTACAACCAGACGGACGCCTGTTACACAATCACAGACAGATGTCAATATAAATGTCCCCATCAACTGTAGAGGGAGTCACCTGCTTTCCCATCACATATGGCTGTCCTCACAAACGACATAATGAGGCTAGTATACGCACCTGCATTTTTTCGCCACCGTATACAATGTCTTCGTGATTACAGCCTTTCAGACGAGCGGGCTTAGTAAATTAATACGGCTGGCAGAAGAATTAAGTACCCTATGCGCCCACTGCACACAGTGAAAGTGAGATCCCCAATTAGAGCGACGATCAGAACCTAATAACGAGACCACGACTGGGCTCATGCACGTCCAGATAGAATTACGAATCAAGATCACGTTGCGTCTGCGATTACCGCACGACGATCCAGATTGCACGCTGTCCTCATAAGCCTGCGCGCGCGCGCTGAATACGCTATATCGTAGCAGCAGCAGCAGCAACTCAAAGACCACCCTGTGGTGCTTTAGAGGCGGGGATTAGAGAGCGAATTGTTAGGGTTATAAGACTCGTTAATTAGCCACGGTCTGTGCGACTTAACAAGCGCGACGGAGCAGAAGTAGTCAGGTTAGTTCGGAGAGATGCGCATAACTAACGAGGTTGGGAATGATAGGGGGCGCTGCCAAAGCAAACAGGCCAAGACCCATAGAAAAAAGAAAACGAAAGTCGCGCCAACTGTGCTTCTTCGCATCTTCGCTTCCCCTCCTCTCCCAGCAGTCAGCAGCGCCTCATGGTGTCCACTAGGAAACTGCAAACACAAGCCAACGTTTTCAACGTTGGCGCAAACATACAGTCTCCCTTCCACAGGACTACCCTCTCCCGGCGCACTAGAGAGGGTACGCCGGTGTCATCGTGGAGCATGCGCTTGATTCGGTGGCCTCGGTACAAGCAAAAAAAAAAAAAAAATCACAGCATATCCACGGAGGAAATGATGATGAGTGGGGCGAAGCGTCCTCCACTAATCCACCCACCCACCCACCCACCCACCCACCCATCCATCCATCCATCCATCCATCCATCCATCCATCCGTCCCTCCGTCCCTCCATCCGTGCGTCCGTCCCTCCGTCCGTCCCTCCGTCCATCCGTCTGTCTGTCTGTCTGTCTGTCTGTCTGTCTGTCTGTCTGTCTGTCTGTCTGTCTGTCTGTCTGTCTGTCTGCCTGTCTGTCTGTCTGTCTGTCTGTCTGTCTGTCTGTCTGTCTGTCTGTCTGTCTAGGAATATGCTGTGCTGGCTATGCTGGAGGGATGGTCTGCCCTAGACCATAAGGAGCTTCGCCCCTAAAACATGCGACAAAGGATGAACAAGATGGCGCTTGTATTGCCAAGCAAAGGGGAGGGGAGGAGCCTGCCAACAGACACGAATGACGCTACTTTAGTTTTTTCTAGAGAGTTTAAAGCAGGTTACTGGGACTTCCGAGAGAAGAGATGTCGTTTTGGCTACCGCTGAGAAAGGGACCTTTGCCGCCCTTATCCTTGCTGCCGGACTGCTGTCCGTGCTGAATACGTCTGCGCCACTACACCTCTTCACGTTTTTCTTCTCCTGTCAAGCTTTCTCCCATTCCCCTTCCCGCAGGCGCTGTGCCGGGCTCTCTACCGGGATGCAGAAATCAAGCGCCTTTTTCCTCTTAGAACTATAACCACCACCATATTGGCAGTAACTGAGGTAAAAGTAGAGTTGAAGGTTGCTGGCGCATCGCCATAGGCTTGCGAGAGGTGCCCGATTAGAGGAGGGTGGAAATGAGGACTCACCACCCCCCGCCCGTTCTCCGAGTTCAAGAACAAAGAAGCTTCGTAGCAGATGTTAAAATGAAAAAGAAGCGACGACGCTTCAATGAAAAGGGCACGGTAGCACACGCTATCTACAGACATGGGTACAAGATTCTTAGACTTGTATACGTATTGTGCTATCACTGCATACATCGCGTTGAATTTACAGGCAGCGCGAAAACCGCTTATAGCTAACAGTAGCGGTCCTATTCCCCAATGCCAACGTTTCGTATAGCTACACCAGGTCGGATCCTACCGTTACCCACTAGCTTCGCATAACATTTTTGTTGCCGCATACCGCAATCCTTCCTTCGCCCTTGCTGCGAGACCTACATTTGTTTCATAGCCTACGCTGTCTATATTCTTTTCGGTGAACAAGTATCCGCATCATTTTGGCGCTCCATTGGTACACCTTCGTATACGACCGAGACGGATTGCACAAATGTGCGCCACGTGTACGAACATCTCCCGAGGACATAACATAACCACGGCAAATGCAGCCGGGCTAGCCAATCGCGTGCTATAGACCATATCCTTTCGACATCGACTAGGAGAAGTAATTCATTCTGTTTCAGGCAGCACTTGGGCCCCCTTACTCGGATACGCATCCACAGGCGCAAACATTACATACACGCACACACGCGAGTCGACGGAACGAACAAGGCGCGCGGCCGGTATAGACAATGCAGAGCCGAGGCCAACGGACGCCGGATCCATTTGTCGCAATTATGTCGCGGCGATGCGTGTGTGCAATGTCCACTGCCGCATTCGTTCGCACATAGGCCGGCCTCAGCTCTCTACATACTCCGATCACCGAATTTCGGAAAAGTGGGCAACACAGCAAGACACGCCTTGTTCGAATGCGGCCCACAAACATGCTGACCGATTCCCCGCACTATACGCGAATCGGTTTCATGCGAAGCAGTCAGCGGGAAACTGCCTACGCAGCAGGGTTCCTGCTGCCTACGCAGCAGGAATGCACGCACAAAGGTGCGAGAAGCGCACAAAAACCAAAACGTTCACACAACAAAGTATTGCCACAAAGGACAAGAAAATTGCAAGTTATAAATGTTTTCCTTCTTGAAATTAGTAATCCAGGCGCAAGTAGCGTTTCACGTTCGCGTCATCCCATGAGCCAAAATCGCAATAAACTAACTAATTCAATGGAGACATTCAAACACATCTGTACAGCGAATTTTTCTTTAGTTCAAAGTTTTATCCCTCGGAATTGCCGTTCTTCAATGACCCCCCACAACATCCCGTAATTTTTTTTTTTCACAACCATCGGTCTACTTCTCATAGACTGCTTCGCACAGAGGTCCAGCTTCTTCTCAAACAGCAACACCAAATAAACTAGTTCAGACGGAAACCTTAAAGCCCAACCACAAGTACGCGTTACAGCGCGCCAGCGCGTGCCTTTACGACGCGGCGCCACACTCTCAGCCTTTGGAGAGAGGGCACGCAGCTACGCGAAATTGCGTGCCCTCTCCCTTGATATGGAGAGGCGCCGCGTCAGAAAGATACGCGCTGGCACGATGCATCGCGCACTTGTGGTCGGGCATTTAGACACCTCACGAAGCGCGGTCCGCCGTCCCGCGGCGCTCGCGTCAACACGATCGAGTGACGAAAAAAGCCAACATACGACGTCATATGCCAAACTTGTGACGCCACGTGATGTCGTCGCTTGGTCGAATGCGCGCCAATCCTGAAGCAAGTGCAAAATTATTTTAGGTACAGAAAGGAGTTGAATTGATTGATACGGGGGTTTAACGTCCCAAAATCACCATATGATTATGAGAGATGCCGTAGTGGAGGACTCAGAAAATTTCGACCACCTGGGGTTCTTTACCGTGAACCCAAACTTGAGCACACGGGCCTACGACATTTCCGCCTCCACCGGAAACGCAGCCGCCACAGCCGGGATTCGATCCCACGACCTGCGGGTCATCAGCCGAGTACCTTAGCCACTAGACCACCGCGGCGGGGCAGAAAGGAGGCGGAGATTGGGAAGAAAATTAAAGAACGTGGCGGGCTACAGCTCAGAACTCGAAGACCAAGATCAGGTGATCCAGCAGGCACCGCAAGCGGTGGAGAGGCTACAAAGCATACCGCGATAACCCGGGTGGCCTTGGCCCGGCCGCTGATGTGCAGGTTGTAAATAGAGCTTCGTCCATCCATTCATCCGCCCACTCAGAATCCCTCACAAAATACGTTTTGCCCTTCAGACCGACTCGGATTCAACGAAATGTTTCTGAACCGCGGGCTCACTCGGACTCGGATTCGACTAAATCTTTCTGAACCGGACTCAAACTGACCACAATGTCAGCTACTCGATCGGACTGTCGTGCCACGGCGGTCATGGACGCTCGGCTACTGACCCGCAGAATCGAATACCGGCTGTGGCGGCTGCGCTTTCGACGGATGCGAAAATAAATTACTGAGGTCTCTGTACTTACATTGAGGTGCACGTTAAAGAACCCCAAGTGGTCAAAGTTTCCGGAGCCCTGCACTACGGCATCTCACGTAATCATATGGTGGTTTCGGGACGTTGAAAATCGCAACCACTACGGTCATTATTTTATTATTACTTGCCCAAGACCCAATCTGACTCGGTCTGACGGCTCGATCTGGGTCTGAGTGAGTGGACCAACCTACGGTCTTGAGGTATAGGACAACACGCGGGTGAACGCGGTAAATGAGCGTGAATAAGCTCGGCAAGTAAAGGCGAAGGAAAGAGAAAGAAGAGAAAGGCCCGGGAGAAATGAGCAGTAGAGTAAGGAGACGCGTGGACGACCGCCGAGCAAATAACGTTGCAGCACGCAACCAAGGCAGCCCCCCCTTTCCCACTTCGGCACCGACTTGCGAGGGTGATTAATGACCACCAATCCGGCAGGGCAAAGTGGCCTCCTCAGTCTCTGGTCGGGGAGACACGCGACCTGTTAGAGACTGAGCTTGACGGTGGGAACGCACGCTTTGTGCTTGGGATGTGGCAGTCTATAGACGTGTACAGCATTCATTACTGCCAACCGTCGACTGATGGACGCACTGTGAGGTACCGGAAGTCACGGCGACAGATAAAGAACTGCGTTGTGTGGCAAGGCGTTAGGATATCAGAAACATTTTAAGTGCATTTACGTATCAGCTTAGAGTGCGACTAAGCATGCACCCCCCCCCCCCCCCCATGCTTTTATATGTCTTCAATAAGCTTCAGTTTTAAGTCAGCAACTATATCATGCCCATATCACTGATTGCTGAATTGCAGTTCGGTTCACTAAACGGTTTCACGATGAGGCACTGACTGGCTTAAAAGTGAGCGTTTGTGATCAACAAACTTTAATAGAGAGAGACAGATAGAAAGGAAAATCACGTAAAAATCGCCGGATAAGATCACAGACTCTACCGGAATAAGGACAGGTTAGGCCTAATTATACAACACAATATCTCGCATTCCTTAATTAATTGTTTACTTACTCATTTATTTATTTTCGCTGTCGCCGTTACTCGTGGCAAACGTCAAAACTATTTCGGTTTGACGCGCTCAGTGGAAGGCCGCTTTTGCAAAAAGCGTGATTAACGCGGTCCGAGTTTACGACATCGTACGCAGAAACTATAGGTGTACGCGTTTAGCTTGTTAGCTTCCTTACCTGTCGAAGCCAGTCAGTGTTATTGCTGACCCTCCCACCTAGTTACGTAACATTATCACGTTTATATATAATACCGTAGACAGCACTGCACCTTCTACACAATGGCCTACGGGAATGTTTCGGCTGTCTTTCGATAGTACTAAATTTATGGCTAGGTGGTGGTGGTAAAAGCATTCATTCATGCTAGGTGGCGTGAGCCACCACCCGATTTAAAGGGCACAGCCGGATACATTCATACATACATCCATTGTATACATGTATTCGAATTTCTTTTTAAGATGTTTTTTTTTACTCTTTTCCTAACTAGACGACCACGATGATAACCTTCCACATTAAACGTAAACCCTTTGAACCCACGACGCACTTGCCAAGCCGATCCTTATATACCCGGCATACGTTTTCGGGAAATAAATCCGCTTTGCAGACCAATCTCCGACCGACCGCGAACAATAGGGTCTCTCGCTTGAATGGGTTTTTTTCGAGCCCAACAAGGGCAGCCCGTGCAGGTGCTGACAATGGGATCAACAACGCCGTCCCTTTAACTCTCAGCCCTCCCTGCAACACCCCCCTCCCCCTTTCTCGACGGCTACAGGCCGCCGTACCAACGGTGGAGGCTATTCGTATAGGCGCCAGACATTGCCATTGCGTATCTCTTCCCATCTACCTCCGGCTCCGGCTGCCTTCGCTGGGGGCATCGATTAGATTCAGGTGCGCGCGTGAATGTGTTTACCGTTAGGCCACACACCCATGCATCGGCAGCTGCAGCCAGACCTCTACCGTCGAGGAGGTGTGAACGGGGCACGCTCGAGAATTCTGGGTTTTGTTTAACCTTTTTTTTTTATAGTTAAAAGAATGCCGATGCGGCCTGCGTAAGTATATCGCTTAGCTGGCATCAATAGCTTCCGCTCCATGGATTCGCTTCCGTCCCTCCGGACGGAAGCAAATACTTCCGCAGCAAACCGGAAACTAAACACCAACACAACCCTATGGCGGTGAAAAACCCGCAAACAGGAGTTGTGTCGAGGCGCTGTTTCGATAGAGCCCCCGTTTACGAATTTTTGATCGCAAGCTTCCATCTTTCCTTTCCTACCGTTTTTTTTTAGATTAACACTATATATGGTGGGAATTACAGTGACACGCGTGGCTAAGACCTCTTTATGTTATGCTATGTTCTATCAGCGCGTTTGGATAGCCGAGTGGTTAAGGATCTCGACTTCGGATCGTAGGTGAGCCAGTTCGACTCCAACCATAATTTTTTTTCTCTCTTTTTCTCACTCCCTTGATATATACGCCGGAGAAAACGGCTCACGCTTTCTGGAAGTGTAAACACAGCACTGGCAGCATTAAAAACAGAAGTTCCCCGCCGTCAGTTCCAGACTTAGCGTGGTTTAGAAGCGGTCAATCAGTAGCGCGACCTCAATGTAAGTTGAGGACTGTTAGTAGGAGCGTACAAGATAGTCTGATCCTACCGGGTGGAGAATGCCATCCACGGTAGCAGACGACAATCCCAGCTGCTTGCAGGAGGGCACGAGCATTTCGCCGTATACCCACTCTAATTCTTTCATACTCCACCTTTTCCCACATCTTCCCCTCCGCCCTTCGAGTGTGTAAGTGGTCATAGTGAGGGCATTCTAAACACGATGCGCGTGTTTACCTAAAAGGCTGAGAATGCATTAGATAAAGTTGCACCTACCATTTTTCTGCGTGGTCCTCAATTTAAGTTGAACCCTTTCCGACTACATCTTGCTGCACTACGGTATGAATGTTGGCCGGTTATCTGCGTGCTTTTCTGCAAACGTCGCCTTCTGCCGGCTAAGCGGCCATTTATGTTTATCCTTGCCTGAGACAGCGCCTCATCTCTGTTGAATCAGCCGCATCTGGCTGGCATTTATAACATTGGGGAAGAGAAACATTTATTTGCGACCGAGAGAGAGAGAGAGAATGAAACATTTATTTGCGACCGAGGAAGGAGTGTGGGTGAGTGGGCTCTTTAGTCCGGGATCCCATTGGCAGGGGCCGCTGTCCTCGCTCGTCTCACGAGGGCCTTTTGGGTCTTCGGACCTGAGCTGGACAGAGCTGCCTCCCACCCTACAGTGTTGTGCTGTGCTCTGGGTTGTGGAGGTGGATTGTGTGGGCATTCCCATACCATGTGGTACATGGTGGCTGTTTTAGTGACACAGAACCTGCACTGTAGTGCGTATGTGTCGGGATCTATCTTGGAGAGAGGCACTGCGTTAAAGTCTCTCTACTTCCGAAGGTACAGGGGCTTTACACTGCGTGAGATATGGACGCCATCTGGCGGTGCCGTCGGGAAACATGAGCTTGTGCAGAACCCAGGGCCACTGCCAGGTGGCAGCACCATATCGCCGGCACAGCATCGCATTCATATCGCGGCGTAAGAAACACTATAGGGTCTTTCGAATCACGTGTCTACGTATTTTCTGGCAAAGGAACACACAACATAATATTTATGTATTGATGTTGAGCTTCATATACGCATATTATTTGTTTATTTTATCGACAATGTTCACAAGCACGAAGGCCGCCATCAGTTCAAGATGGCTGGGCGTTCAGCAAGTGCTTATACTTTAGCGGGGTGGCTGAATAGTGGGAAATACAAACATACAGACCAAAGCTCCTGCGTTAAAGTATATCAAGAAAAACTATCGTCTTTACAAGAAATGGCCGTTCAACCACTCCGTACAAATAGTTAACCAACGAAGCTGAAACGTACGTGCAGCCCTTATTTACGTTCGTGAGGAACTGTGATCTAAGTTTCCCCTGTTGGGGCCTTCTATTTCTTGATCACATTTAAGAGACGTAAACTCAACGTTTGGAGACGTTACAACCTTTTTGAACACTAAGACGAACGAAATGTTTTTATTGCTAGCCATTCACGCTGCGGCAGCTACTATCCATATACCTATACATATACCAGCAGTACATGAAGTGAAACTAGAGCGCCCTGGCCAGTCTTCTGTGCACCCGTTGGATTAATTCATCGAGGCCAATAGGACACTAATCTGTGAGTTCAACTGAATTAACTTTTTCTTCTCGTTGAATTGGAATAATTCTGTGTTATTTTTTTTCTCTCGTGCTTGCGCTCTGTACTCACGCGAGTGTTTTCCCCGTGATTTCATGCGCCTCTTCGGCTGATCCTCTTCTTTTTCGGTGATTTATTTCCCCGGCCTTCCCGGCGCCTTTTCCAGATGTTTGCGGATCATCGCAGTGGTTTCGGATGCGCGCTATGTGCTGCGGCGCGAATGCCATTTCTAACCTTCTCTTACCTCTTCTCTTCTGTCTCTTTAATTCCCATTCCCCCTTCCCTGCGCGTAACTGTAGAGGTGCCGTCCATTGAGGGCACCTCTACACGTTTATTATCCCGATGCATACACCAGCGACACATGCCCATCATGTGGACACACAGCGACACTCGCACACATGTTCTGGGAGTGTAGAACAACTCCTCCCGACTCTACCTCAAGCAAGTGGGAGAGGTCCGTCAGGAGCTCACTTCTCGCCGACCAGCAATGGGCCGTCCAGCAGGCCCACGAAGCGGCCGCCAGGTACTCCCTGTCGGTTCCTACGTGGGAGCCGCCCGCTACGCGCTAAGCGCGTCCTGCAGGACTTAAATAAAGTTCTTTTCATTCCATTTCATTCCCTCCATTGAGAGAGGCAGTAACCGAACTGCGCTTTTTTCTTCCTTTTTTTCCTCTTTTCAAAGCCATTTCGAGGCGAAACTAGCACGAACGCGGCGACTCTACGACGTAGCGTACGCTCGCATTTTTCATTGCGGTTTCTGCGCACTCACGAACCGCAACATTGTCCCACCTGCGAGCCGTACGCAACCTCGCTGTCGGAAAGAAATAGCGGAATGAGTCGGTGCTGAACGTCCTTCACTAATCGTTAGCGGCGGACGAACAATGCGGACGTCACGGGCATCGCGGAAAAGAAAGCGATCGAAAGGAACCATTGTGACGGCGAATAAGGGTCCCCAGGGCGAACCGATACACTGCTGTCGTTGTTATAGGTACGGGTTCCGTCAAAAGTTCCCAAGCCACGCGGCCCATAGGAATACACGTGACAGTGGCATGGGAACTTGTCAGGAACACTGTACATCACCTAGCCCTTTCTGTCTATCTTTTTCGTGTTCTTGATTTCCTGTATTCTACGAACCTTAGAGAAAGGCCATTTCTGAGGCACGATACAATACCGCGGAAACGCGCCGAGGAAGAAAAAAAATACTAAAAATGAACAAAACAAGGATAAGATCTGCCATCGACAGTACCAGTCACGCGCGGTAGCAGGAATAAAAAAACACACAAAAAGCACAAGACGATCAGGACGGTAAAGAAATTCGCGCAAAAACAGAAAGAATGGCCATTGGACGGACATCCCAAAGACGTCTTGGCGAAGACCAAAATAGGCCGAAGACGCGAACGCGCGGAGCGATCACATGAGCCATGCTGCAGCGTGCCACTGGGCACGTCTATAACTGGGCTACCCGCCGACGGCAGCCAGAACAATGCCTCTCCGGGGTACGTCGACCAATCAAGGCTGCCCGATGTCTACGCGTAGACGAAGAATGCCTTTCACTTCCAGCGCCGCCCCCCCCCCCCCCCCACACACATTAGGTCACGGGTTGCGAACTTTCAGGCAGAAAGTGCGAGTGGCGTTCTGCGCTACCCACGCGATATTTATGAGCTCCGAGCCTATATCTGTTAGAAGATGCAGGCCTGTGCGTAGACTGACGTTATCGTTTGTATCTTCGAGACTTTCCTCCGCTATGTCATAGTCTCGTTCGAACTGCCCGTTGTGTGCGGCACGTATTTTCTTTATGTACTCTGGCGTTAGCGGAAAGGATTCTCCCGCAATAAGTGGCGTACCTATCAGGCCGCTATACATGTAGCCATGGAATAACGCGAGTTCATTGTTCCAGCACATGCAGCTTCAATAGATCGCACGCCTGTCGCCGTACAACAATGTTGATATTTAACAAAATTTTAACACAATGTACAGGGCGATTAAAAAGGCGCTATCACCACAGTTTCTACTTTTTTGGTCGGAATGGGGTTTAGTCGTAGGTTTTATAAATGTTAATCTTTAAGTAAGAAGTTCCAAAAAAAGAATAAAATGTTTTCTACATTTCAACTCAATAAGAATAAATATTATGCTTTTGGATAAAGAGAAACGCTGTTGTCGTAACAAGCTTGCCACTTTTCGTGACGAAGTTCAATTCTTTTCTCATTTAATGCAGCACTAGTGCCGTATTTTCGCAGAATTCGAAATACCGGAGCTGTCACTAATCCCGTGATCGGGAAGGCAATCGTCGGGCCGATTCCATGGGCTGACGTACGGGCCCCCCGAAACGCAGCACGAAAGCCTGGGCAATTGAGGTTAGGTCCCTTTAGTGCGCTAGCGAACGCCGGTTGTGGTCCAAAGACCGAGTCAGAGCCAAGAGTTGTCAACAAAAACAAAATATATCCTTGGTTCAAGGCAGTACAATCGTTATACATACGCATATACATGCACGCACACTCGGCTATAATCAACTGACTACATTACTCAGATGGTATTTAGGACAATGGGAACACTCAAACCAATCACGCTATACAAATGAAATCTCATGCATTACAAAATCTTCCGAACAGGTAAGGTCTTGAAATATCCAACAATCTTGCCAATCCACAAGTTCTCGAAAGGAGTCCCGAACGCTGCTCTTCCAGGAGACACGGAGACTCCTCCATCGCTGGTTGTTGTGCCCTCCATCGCCGGCCCGTTATATTTCACTATTCTTGCAGCTCTTCAGCGACCGACCGACTCTCCGTCGCTGCCCATTTATACCAGGCTGCGGTCGAGTTCAAGAATATTCCCCACCGCTCGCATGTTCACAGCACAGCGAAAGCCAGGGAACGTACTATAGATCCTTCGAGCATGTTCTACTGCTCAGACCACAGGCAGCCACGTCATCTTCTCGAATTGTCTCGATCTTTCCCGGTGCTCGCTTTCACAGCGTGCGCAGTTTGTGGAGGAGCCGATGTTGTGTACGCCGTGGAGATGTGACCGTTGCTGGCGTTGGGGGGGGGGGGGGGGTGTGATTATGAATGAAAGGAAGAGAAAAGCGAGCCCCGTAGCTGTCTCTCAGTGGGAGGACACCTCAACAGTAGCTCACGAGAGATGGGGGCAGAATAAAAGGATAGGATTAAAAGGTAGAGAGATAGAGAGAGAGCGGAAGGATAGAGTGAGGCGCAGGGACAGCGAACGACGGAAGGAGAACACAGGAAAGATGGACACGGTTGCAGGAGTCCGAGGACGGAGCACCACTGGCGAGAGCTCTTGTCGGCGACAGGAGATGGTGTACGACTAATCCACTCGGCCAGAGCTACGCTGTCGTCCTCGTCGGCGACTGGCGTCAGGAGGTGGCGTAGGACCGATCCAGTCGGCCAGAGCTGCACTGTCGTCGGAGATCGCGAGGGCACAACCGGTCGACACGGAATCGCGGAGCGTGATCGGTCGGTGCCGTCCGTTCTGACGCGCTTCAGAGGGCCGTTCCAGCGCTCGTTTGTGACAGGAACAAAGACTTTCTGACAGCTCTACAACAAGTTCTAAACACCGCTATAAACTTTATACGCTACAGCTATTTGAGGAACGCCAGCTACTGGCGACTTTTACGACAGTACACCTCTTGTCACAGCCTGGACGTCCCAATATGGGAGGAGCCCGCGACACGAATCGCGTCTTTCGGGACTATTAATATGTAGTTAGACCAGCCCAGCAGCCGGAACCGCGTAAGTTGTACTCACCGACGTGCACGATGGGCAGTGTCGCCATCTCGCGGAGGATACGCTCGATGAGTTCCGAATTCTCCGGGTACAGCCACTCGCGCGCGATGCCGGTCTGAAACTGCTCCCAGCTGGTCATGTTGTTGCTGGTGGCACATGGAATGAAAAAAAAAAGGCAAGTACAGTCAGAAACAATGTGAAAGGGAACGCCGAAAGCCTAAAAGGCCTTAGTGACAAATCGCAGCTGGCGAGGACATCCGGTTTGCTACCCTACAACAGGAGCAGGATGGAAGAACTTATTAGCTTGACATTGAAAACAATTTGGAAGTGGAAAAGTACCAGCTGAGAATCAAGACGTCATATTAGTAGGTCACGCGTCATATCTTGCTTAAATAACCACGCTGTTTCTTTTCATACTTTTTCACCTTTTACTTTTCATACTGTTCACGATTTTGAAGGAGTACAGACTCTTTTTATTATCTCTAAGAGCGATGCAAATGCACCCCCCTCCTTCACGTATGTACAATACCGAAAATGATAAAACAAAAAACCGAAGTTTACACAGAAGGCACAAGGACTGGCGCCCACATTTTGTTTCATTAGCGAACCCGTATCAACCCAGCGGGGAAGAGCGGCCTTTTCGCAATGAAACGGCAGGCGCCGTCTGCATTAGGCAGGGATTCGTAGCGCAAATCGATAACGATATATGAATTTCCGAACGTCCTCCTTGGAATCTTCACAGCAAGCCAGGTTAACAAGTTGGCGTTAAATTTTACGTTGTTGCTTCAGATAAGACGGAATTCGTGTCACTTTGGCGGTAATGAAACCTGCGCCGGCCTCGCCAATGCCTTCGTTGATTTCCTTGATTTTATTTCATTGATTGATTGATTGATATGTAGGGTTTAACATCCCAAAACCACCATATGATTAGTTCATTGATTTGCTTGTATACGATCAACCATTACGTTTCATCCAATTACGTCCGAGTTTAACGTGAGCGTCTGCGTTGTGCCTTCCGACTAACCGTGGGGGTGCAAAGTGTCGCGAATGCGCATTGAATTAAACAACTTTCCACATTACTGATTGATTGATTTGTGAGGTTTAACGTCCCAAAACCACCATATGATTATGCAAGACGTCGTAGTGGAAGACTCCGGAAATTACGACCACCTGGGGTTCTTTAACGTGCACCCAAATCTGAGCACACGGGCCTACAACATTCCCGCCTCCATCGGAAATGCAGCCACCACCGCCAGGATTTCGACCCGCGACCTGCGGGTCAGCAGCCGAGTACCTTAACCACTAGACCACCATGGCAGGGCGCGAATACAGGTTAACAGAGTTGTCTAGAACGCTGCATAAAACGGCGCACTACGGGGCGTTCCAGCAAGCTCCGGTAGTGTGTAATAACTTACGCCTGAGCACTCGTACTAAGTAGCCGTGCCTGCTAGAATTGGGACACGTTCCACCCGGGTGTAATCGCCAAACGCCGTGCGTGCAGCCGAAAATCGCGCCGTTCCACTGTTTCAGAGAAGTGCGTCGAGCCGGGTACATGATGTTCTGTGCTATATAGCTGTCGATATTAGCACAGCCCACTCACCTGGTCTCGATCTGGAGTATGTGTCCCAGCGTCGGGTTGTACCGCCTCGGCCTGACGATGCCCCGTACTGGATCGGCCGGAGGCCAGGCGATGTGGACCAGGTCTTCGAACGGGTCGTGCGCCCTCTGCCGGGACTCGGCGTCGGCGACCACTTCGTTCTCGGCGCTTCCCGTAGACGCGGCATTACCGGGTCCTTTCTTGGCAGTGGGAGCATTGCTGCCCGCACTGGGGTCACTCCTCTTGGAGCCCCTGGCTGCGGGCGACGGCTTGTTTCGACTGAGCACCGGGGGCGGACCCCGAGACGAGACCTGCGAGCCCGGCTGCGCGACGTCCGCTTGGCCCCCTGCGGCCCCACCCGCGGCTTCGCTGGCGGTCCTCTTGGAACCGCCTTCGACGGAGGCCTTGGTCAGGAGTCGCTTGCCGAGAACGCCCGACGGATCGGGCCCGGAAGGCTGCGAGCCACGAGAACAGTCGTTAACCAACAGCGTTTTTTTTTTTTTTCGTACGAGGCAACGCGAAGCAGTTCAAGCGCTACGTTGGTCATCACGGAATCAAACGAAGCGCTTGGTTTGGGCCACTAAACAACAGTTGAAAATCAAGCGCAAACACCAACTACCAAGTAAGATTGTTCACTACGATAGAAAACGAAGTGGACACAAAACTCATCCGCGCATGCTCAGTAATACAATTTTTTTAACGATCGATCCATGCAAGATAACTCAACTTTTAAGCGGCCTTTGTTTTTTTTTTGTAAAAAAAGTAATTGATAATTATTGAAGCGCACCGGTGCATTACGTCTGGCCCTCGTTGAAATGGTGTCCACCGCGTACCCGGAAATGAAACTACAATGTCCTATACTTTAGTGGCGTCACACTTCGGCCGCTAAACTGTACCACTGAATACTCCGTTACGGGACTCTACGAGAGCCATTACGGGAGCCACAATTCATCGAAGCGACTCCTCCCCCCTCCCGTCCTCTTAGGCCGAATGCGAAAGCAAACAAGGTCTGCACTGAATGAAAACACAAAAATGAATGAATCGATCATGTTTTTCTGAACAGTATGTCATTGGTCCCCCAAATTCCGGGGACAAATGTGGGAAGAAAAAAAAAAAACTGCCCTTGGAATGCAACATCTGCGATCTTAGACTACTATTATGGTCATAGAAACATATCTAACTCACATCATAATAAATCAATCACGCAAAAGATACAACACAGTAAAGCACACAGTGGAGCCAAATTCGGCTTCCTCATTTAGACGACACCGCCCGTGTTTACGCCTGCCACTGCGAGTATTTCGTACTGTTCACACCCACAGGCCGTCGTCCACAGTTTTCAATTTGTGTCTGTCTAGTAGAAGATATTCCGTAAGGCTCACAGTGACCGAGCTTGGTCCGTTACAGGAATGTTTTTTTTTTCTTAGCTAGCGGAGGCCTAGCACGACTGCCAGACAAAGGTTATACCCTCTCCCCGAAATAGCGACGGGAGCGCGTTAGGATATAGTGGCGCCACACTCTACCCTACACGCCGCACTCGAGAAAAAAACAACAACCAAACTTTATTCACTCACTCACTCACTTGCTATATATACATTTCGCAACGTGAATTAGCAACGTCATGAAATGTCGAATGCACCATCCCAACCGTTTGCAGGATTAACTCTTCAGTTGTGCAAGACACGAAATGGCAAGGATAAAGCCCAATACGGCGGCACCAGAATTAATCCGCGAAAATTCTGAGAATTAATCCGCGAATTAACACGCGCTCACCGGCTGCAGTGGCGACTGTCCGGCCGCTCCCTTGCTGTGGCTGGGCACCCAGCCCTGGGCCGGCGACGCGAACGGGGGCAGCTGCCGGACGCCCGTGATGCGCACCAGGGTGAGGAAGAGGATGGCCGACGCGGCGAGCAGCAGGCCCGAGACGAGCCGCTGCTTGAGTTTGACGCCTCGGCAGAGCAGTCGGGCGGGCCAGCCCAGGGGCACCCGTGAGGCCGCCGAGGGAGCCACCTTGACCACCGAGCCCCGCGGGCAGTGGAGCCCGGCGAATTCCAGCGCCAGGACAGCCGGTGGTGCTCCTGCGATCGATCAATCGATCAATCAATCAGTGAGTTAATCATTCAATCATTCAACAAGACATTCGACCAATCAATCACTCATTCATCACTCAATCGGCCAATCAGTGAGTTAATCAGTCAATCCTTCAACCACCCAACCGACCACTCAATCACCCAATCAGCCAATCCGCGAGTTATTCCGTCAATCATTCAACCAGCCAATCGACCAACCAATCAATCAGTGAATCAACCAACCAGCCAAGCAACCAATGATCGAATAAGATAATTTTGATTATCGACGAACGTTTCTCGAATCAACGAGGCTATCGTTTACTCCAACTATATGAAAGAGCATCGAAAATCGTGACAAAAAGCAACACATGACCAGAGCTGGCGATTGGTGCAGGAACTCGAAGGATGGCGATCGTCACACAATTTTTCCCTTTTGTTCGTTTCCTCGCTTATTATTAAGCGTCTTCTCGCGAGGCGGGTGGTGTTCTTGGTATTTGTGATAGGATAATACATTCGTACAAGGAATACTGTCTTTCTCTTTCGTCTCCCATTAAAGAGCACTCGGTATAGCCCACCCAAAGCACCGCCACTCCCCTCCTCTCCCACTCCGCTGAAACGCCTAATGGCCTGATAATCATGTCGGCATTCTCACACGTAAAGCCACACAAATGAAAGTTATATAATGTGCTCCCTTTGGCGATCCGTTATAGCGAAATGTCCGACGTTCATTCGGCGAAGTGGTTAAAAAGAGGGCAGTTATATATGATAGACGCGACCTCGCCAACTCTTACATAACAGACATTGGACAATATCTACGTGAATGCTCATCTTCTACGACTAAAAAACAAATACACAAAATTACTTATTTATTTATTTGGTTTGCGTACATAGAAAACACAAAAACACAGAAAAAATAGGAAGAAAACAGGTTGAAAACTGCCACTTAATGGGGCACAACGCCTGCCTGCTCCTTCAAGAAGGGGATACATAGAGGAAAGTAAGGCAGGAGGAAGGAAAAGAGGTGGCGGCTGCATTTCCGATGGAGGCGGAAATGTCGTAGGCCCGTGTGCTCAGATTTGGGCGCACGTAAAAGAACCCCAGGTGGTCAAAATTTCCGGAGTCCTCCACTACGGCGTCTCTCATAATCATATGGGTGGTTTTGGGACGTTAAACCCCACAAATCAATCAATCAGGAAGGAAAAGAGGATTGAAAAAAGTAAAAAAAGGAAAGAATCACAGACACGCAAACACAAATAAATAGTCACTTGAAAAATGTATATAAACGCGACGCCAAGCCCGTTTTCTTTATGAATATATAAAAGAGGTACAGTATTATCGGCATGATTTATATGAAAGAGGTTGAAATAAAGAGCAAGTCACGCCGCTATACTGCCCAGCTGAGCAAAATGATTCGGTCCAGCATCCGTGCGGCTACTTTCGAAATGTAGTAGCCAGTGCCACAAAACATGACGAAAGAGGGGTGATGAAAAGGCGCGGTGTAGGACAGTATAACGCTCAATCGCATACGTTGCTGCTTGGGAAGCCATGTTCGCCCTCCGCAAATACGGATTCTTTCCATTCCAAGACGGTTCACGGCCAGTAAGCCCCCGAAAGGAGGCTTACGCCGTGGAAACCGCAGGTATTCGGGCCTCAGACATTCACAAAGCCCGACCTTATCACGGGAGAAGCCCAGTTTCTTCTCCTCCCTCGCCCCGCTCCACCCACCCACACAGGCACGAACAGGCACACTAGTGCACACATGTACAACGGGGATCGATGTTGTTCAGGGCGGATTGCCGGTCACTCAGCGCTGGGGGCTCAGCTCCATAATTCCAAGAGCGCAAGATGTGGTTCACTGAAATTTTCTTTGATATCTTCGCCGTATTGAAAAAAGGCTCAGCAGCCTAACGGTGAGGCATTTTATATCCTAGTATCACTAGATATTGGGGTAACTTTTCGCACTGTCTAAGGCGCTGTAAAATCACCCAGCTTTCAGCTTCTTTAGGAACATGTCTTGATACAGTTTTTTCGAAAAACAACGTTTTCAATAATGGAGACGTGAGGACTCCGAGAGTGAACACTCAGCTGTGTCCAACTGTAGCTTTGCTGAAATTCCTAGGACGAATTAGTGAAACGTACACAATGCTCGCCACGTCTTTGGTTTTGAGGCACGTATAGGGACGATGATCGACAACGCAGAGGAGGGCCCCGTATTGCCACTTTACACTACCTCCGTAATACCGTATGCGCATTCAAGAAAAATCACGCACATCTCAACTGCATGGTTGCAGTCGAACCGACAACCTCGCGCTTAATGCTGGAGACGACAGTGCTATGAACAAAAAGGGAAGTCCGCTTTTGGCTGCCATTTACACGTCCTCATCCTCGTCGCTTTATGTAGTTGTTCACACGTATGTATTTTGTGCCTACCCCAGTGGAAGCTTACGACGTCATTACCGTGACACGTGTACTGTCCGTCACGGAAATGACGTCGCCAAGTCCTTCGCCAGGCCTGACATAAAGAAACACTCGTGTGAAATACAGGGCGAGATGACATCGGCAAACTACAAGAACTACACCGATGTTTTACAGCAGGAAATAACGTAACAAAAAACGTAAGTAACAAAGCACGTTTGTTTTTCAGTAATCGTGCAAGATTCGTCGTACTTTCTCAGTCTCTTAGTCGACTTGAGCATCTTAATTGCGTAAGATCTCGCATCCAGTCTTTTTATTCACTTCTCGCTTCCACTTCCTATTCGCCCTTACGGTTATATCTTCGGTGAGAAACACATCTTAGACAGGTTCAGTCGGAAATTCAGAATGTCTTTGTCCCCCAAATAATCTGAGTATTTCAATGGTACGACACGTGTATGTTTATTTTGTCGTTGCTGAAGAATATCGTTCACTAGCGCACATGCGGCGTTACAATAAAGCATCTTTTAAAAAACAATTAACTGGGAAGAAGACCTCAAAGGCGGCGATCTCCATGAACAACTAAGGGCTGTCCAAAGAGTCCGCGAACGGGTGTAGGATCATGGTCTTTCGGCCCCAACGTGGGCGCGGCCCTCAACTACGACTCGGTTGTTCTTTAGAACCCGAATAAACTTTGTTGACTGACTGACAGATCCCTGTTTAGCTTCCAGCACGCTCGTCATGTCGAGAAAGTAGCCAAAACAAACAAACAAGTACAACGTGCGACCAATCTCTGAACCTCGGCTATAGTAGTAGAACTCTAGAACTTGTTGCGGGCTGTCAGTTCCTAAGATACAACAAAGCTACTTTATGAAATCATTCGATGAATACTTAGAAAAGTGCCGCAGTGCTGCTTCCACGTCCACGCAAATCTGCAACTACTTCAAACGAAGGCACGTTTTGTTCACGCATGTACACGGCCGATTGTCAGAAAGAGTGATTAGCTGCACCCTTACCTGTGTAGTGTTCTTTTTTTTTTCTCGCGGCTAAAACTGGATACGTCTGAGTACCACCTTATTTTTTTTTCTCTCTGCACGTTGGTGTATACATCAAGTTAAATAAACGTTCAGCTGTTAGCGCTATGCCCCGTGCTGCTACTTCAGCATCCACGTAATTCTTGGCGCTATGCGTGAATTAATTAATACTAACTAGCACATCGGTCTGTCCTGTCGTACCGCTGTTGCCGATCGGAAATTGGCACTCGCTCAAGACAGGGTAAAAACTCGAGCTTACCTTTGGTTGGAACGGATGTGGCCTTTAAGTCCGAGCAAGCCGGTAAGTAAGATAGGCGCGATTCCCAGCAGACTTAACGAAAAGAAAAAAAAAGGTGCGTTTGACTCGAACTTATCTTAAATAGCAGCGAGCGAAACTCTATTACTGATCAGACACGGAGCACACCTTTCCAACCTTACCCTCGTTTGGGGGATGCGAGGAAGCTCAGTGTATGACTACACGAAGACAGTAAAGTTCTTCGCCGAACCACACAGTCCAACCTTCTTTTCTACCGGGCGGGAGGACAATTGTTTGATGGTAGGTGCAGGAAGACAGCAAGCGTCGAAAACAAGCATCTGCTCTTTCTGAAGTGCCAAAAGGCCACCTCTCGACTCGCTTTTGAATAAACTTCGCACCATTGGGAATCGAAGAAATGCCGAGTCCTGGCAAAGTTCATCTGTTATCCGAACACTGTCGCAGTATACGACAACAGAGGGGAAAAAATGTACTTCTTAGACAGTGCATGCTGTTAACGGCCGGAGATGGGCTGCCGCCTCTATCTAAACAGCCGAGAGTTAGAGCTGATAGCCTAGAGCTATGTTAACCAACTACATAGCTCCTCGAAATTCGGGCTTATCAGCCACGATGCACCTTCTACTCTGTTGGTGATTTTAGATAAGTGCTTTCTGTGGCCTCTGTTGCATTAGCAGATTGTAGGGTTGTCGGTATTCGGCAGCTTGCAAAATTTGGTCTCTCTTCTATATGTTCCAAAACTACTGGCATTTTCGTTTTTGTTTTGTACGTGCGTGCGTGTGCCCCTTTTCTTGAACTGCCACTTAAAAAAAGAACTGCCACTTAAAAAAAAAAGCCTAGCATTTTCGTCGACCCCCATTTTCTGTATACCGTGGCATAAACAGACAAGGCCGCACGTTTAAGGAAATACGATAAAATCTACCTTGCATTGACTTTTACGTTCCAGCTTGATGCTTATATCGCGCTTGTTTGTCTCCTGTCATGCATGCGAGAAAAAAAAATAAAAGACACCCGCGTCATTCTAGTTAAGACATTTTCACCACAGTCACGACAATGACGTCCACCCTGATGCTAAACTGAATAGGTCACCTTTGATTGATATGTGGGGTTTAACGTCCCAAAACCACCATGATTATGAGAGACGCGGTAGTGGAGGGCTTCAGAAATTTCAACCACCTGGGGTTCTTTAACATGCACCTAAATCTGAGCACACGGGCCTGCAACATTTCCGCCTCCATCGGAAGTGCAGCCGCGAATAGGTCACATTTGACAGCCACCTTAACGAAAGGAAGACCGAACACGAACGACCTCAAGGAACTTCAAACTGAACTACGGATAATGACATTCTGTGCCATTGTTTCGGTGGCAGCCAAAAGCGACCATATGGGAGCTGTACAGTAAAAACGAACGTTGTTCATGTGCGACAATATGGATTAGCGTGAAAAAAAAAAAAGAAATCGCGAATTCTGTTTCGTACATAACGAAGTTGCGGAGGGGCGCTACCGTCAGTAATATAATGACTTCTGGCGCCATTTCTAGAGCATTTCTAAAAGTGCTTAGCAGGAAGACGGTTAATTGTGATTATAACTGTTGAAGAAGCCACTAACGCTCATGACAGGTTCCGCGATTGTACAAAAAATAAATGGTAAAGAAAAGGTGGTGAGGTTAACCGGTCCACAATAACCGGTATTCTACCCTACACGAGGCAATAGCATGGGGAAGTCGATTGTCCGAAAAGACGTACACGACCTGCTACATGCTCTTAGAAGATAACAATAAATGTAAGTTTCACCAACAGACGAAGCTTTACAGCAGGCTTGCCGTTGACCATAGACATGAAAAAGGAGTCTGAAGTGAAGCCAAAAGTAGCCAAGGTAGCCATGCCATTTAAGTTTGTCACCAAACTTAAAGCCAAATAGAACGAATGCGGCACTGCGAACAAAACTTTTTGTAACTAATGAATAAGAATTAGTGCCCCTTGTAATAAATCATGCAAACTGATCCTATGCAGGCTTCATGTCGGGTAAGAAATCGCGTTAACACGCATGAACTACAGCGTTTTTAGCAGAGCGGTAATGTAACAACCAGGCGTAACACAGTGTAATTGCGTCACGAGTGGGTTGGCGAAAGCTGACACGCATTACAAAAGCCTTCGGCATAACTGTTCATCGTCGTCGGGCATAGCATGAACACGGTGCACATGTGTAACGGGTACCCGCACAGTGGACACCTCCACACGTGCGCAAAACTTACAACGGTTTACGACGTATTGAATGCAAGTATACTTGTAGCAGGTGCCCCAAGAGCGTTTCTAGAAAGGCCGCTCTTCTATAGCTTTCCATGTGAACGTGTTGAATGTGAACGCAGGCTAGGCGGGTTTTTTTTTTTAAAGAAAAACAATAGTCTTTCTCGTAATAATTGTGTGTTAAGAAAAAGTGGTTAACTATTTTGAGTACTTGGTACTCTACTATGGGAGAACGTAAAGCCGTCTCAAGGGCCTCGCACTTGTTGAGGCCCTGTTGACAAAAATTACGGCGTGGTACTATTAGTCTTTCACAGACCAGCGTTCTCGTATTGGAGATTGAAAAAGTCCTCCGTATGCGCGTAAGAGTACAAGTCACAGTCATCGAATTGTCTTGTGTATGTGTTAAAAAAAGTGGTTAACGATTTAGAGTACTATCAGTACTGTACTATGGGCCTCACATTTCAAGATGAGGCTGCGTAGACAGAAATTCATGTGTTTAGAAAATTTGGTTAGCGATTTAGAGCACTTAATGCTCTACTATGGGAGAGCTTAAAGCCGTCCCGTGAGCCTCAACACAAGAACACGAAAGCTTTATTTACTGGCGGCCGCACGAATCAACCACTTGGCTTAAGCACTTGCTGAACGCTCAGCCATCTTGAGCTAGTGGCTGCGTTCATACTGAAGAACATTGTCGACCAAAGAGCAAATATTACGCATATCTGAGGCACAAATACAATACTTAAGTATTAGGCGGTGCGTTCCTTTATACGACAATACATAGATACGTAATTCTTAAGACCCTAGGATCTCTTAGGCCACACTGAAAATGCGACGCTGCGCACGAAAGAAGGCCTGCAGAAGTGTCGGTCGTCTTTCGACGACGTTTGCCTCGAAGCACGCAGCAATCCGGACAATTTCTTTTTTGTTTTGCCGACATAAAAAAATAATGGCAGCATATCCACGGAGTGTATGATGGATAGTGGGGCGAAGCATCCGTCCGTCCATTCGTTCTTGCTTCCGTCCATCCATGCGTGCATATGGGTGGCCGCCCGTGCGTCCATCCGCCCGTCCGTGCGTGCGTCTGTTCGTGCGTCCGCACGTTATTCTGTGCGTCCGTCCCTGCTTTTGTATATACATCCGCTCCTGCGTCCGTCCATGCGTCCATCCTTCCGTGTAGCCATCCGTGCGTCCATCCATGCATCTGTCTGTGTGTCCGTTCGTCCATCTATTCAACACTCCGAGTACCACCATCTCGCATCTTTTCATCATATATTCCTCATATAGAAGCACCGCCATCCATCGGACATTTTAACGACTAAACGAGAGGAGGCACACGCACACTTATTTACGGCTTGCGCTTCGTGTCTACTTCCCACCTTTAACCACCTCGAGTTCATGGTATATACTAGTTCACTGTATTCATGGCACTGCGACCCAACGCTCGCTAAACCTTTCTAAAACTAAGGAGGTTACGCCCAGCGAGTATAACGTATATAGCAACCTTTTCCTGTTAGATAGTGCTCAATGTACATGCCAATGGCTGCCAATGAAAAATGAAAGACAGGAGAATTCGGCTTTTACTTTCTTACGGCTTGCGCTTCGTGTCTACTTCCCACCTTTAACCACCTCGAGTTCATGGTATATACTAGTTCACTGTATTTATGGCGCTGCGGCCCAACGCTCGCTAAACCTTTCCAAAACCTAGGAGGCTACGCCCAGCGAGTATAACGTAGCAACCCTTTCTTGTCTCCTGTGCGTTGTTGAACAATAAAAAATTCGCAGCGTGCGCGTTAACTAAAAGCCGAATTCTCCTGTCTTTCATTCCCCCGTAGCAGCCATTGGCATGTACATTGAGCACTGTCTTTTTATTGTTCAACAACGCACAGAATAAATCTCTCACCGGCACCACCTTGAAGGTGAAAAAGTGATACTTGTTACACACTACTACTACGGCCACGAGGGACGAACGGGTGCCGCTACAAGGAGCTTTGCCCCTAAAATAAATAATTCGCTTTTAATATGCGTAGTGTTCGCAACAGATGAAACAGAGTACTTACGGTACGAATGTCTCTCACGGACAAATAGCAGGCCCATCGTGGCTTTGTGGGCGGGGCCTATACTTTTTGTATTTGGTTGTAACCGACTACTACAGAGCTGATTGGTTGACCAGAGACGAAAACATTCGCCAACGGGACGCCGAGGTTCATTAGAAGTCCTGCCTGTCCTTCCACTTATTCCTTTCCTCCTCCTCCGAGATCCGTACCCATTCGCCAATAACAAGGGCACACGTGACACACACGACCAGTAATAATTAATTATTCATTTAATAATAATAATAATAATAATAATAATAATAATAATAATAATAATAATAATAATAATAATAATAATAATAATAATAATAATAATAATAATTTACGGTTTTATTCATTGAAACTACGAAATTGGAGAGTTGTTGCCGTTATGGTGACATTCTATGCAGTAGAACACCCCACGTCAGAATACACCCCAACCGAACTCCGCAT
This sequence comes from Rhipicephalus microplus, assembly GCF_013339725.1. Lineage (NCBI taxonomy): Eukaryota > Metazoa > Arthropoda > Arachnida > Ixodida > Ixodidae > Rhipicephalus > Rhipicephalus microplus. The sequence goes on along the minus strand of NC_051174.1, from coordinate 108,273,968 downwards.
GGCCGTTCAGATACGTCAAATGGGTCATAACGTACACACGTGTTGCACCGCCAGTGACTATACACCTTATGTAGCCAGGAACAGCTTTTGATTTCTTACGAAGGAAACTTGACATGTCATAAGCGAGAAATTTCGGGATACATCGGGAAATCTTTACAAAGAACTTACTAAAGAAATAACTGCGCCCAACCGGGGATGTTCGACTTCTCTCTTATAGCACCGCATTTTGTTTAAACCATCACTTTTATATTATTTTTTTTACTTCGTCGGGCTATAGCTCTTGAGCCATGTATTGACGAGGCCGCGCACGAAAGATCCATTAAGGCCACATAAAAAAAAGGACACAAGCTCATTTTGTCGCAGTCGTTGCATATCTTCCTGCCCGGACGTCTTCGCATGGTACGCAACATTTCTTGTTCCCTAAAATAAGAATAAAAAAACCCCACCAAAACCGAAACTATACACGCACTTCTGGAAAAATCCCTTAACCAACTCCCCCTGCTCCCTCTTTACGGGGCTTCCTTGTCCCTGTTCCCCAAATCTTCGCCTTTCATCCAACCAGTGTTCGCCAAAGCCACGCATTCACTTAGCTTCCAGCGAAACGACGCCAAACCCCGGTCACCCCCTTCCCCCTCCTGAAAACTCATTACGACGAAGCGAGAGAACAAATACAACATAAGTTAACAAGAAACACAGAACACGAAGCCCGCCGGCGCTTTTAAAGGGATAGCCTTTCATCCCAACGTTTGCGGGTTCGTTGCACGGCACGACACCGGAGCTTGCCTGTTCTTTTGGTGTTGCTTTGAATGTTCTTTTTTTTAAACGAAAGAGAGAGAGAGAACAAACAAAAAGACATAACGCATCGTCGGACGCGGATGTTAAAACGAGGGCGGAACGTCTAACAACCACATCATTAAAAAAAAAAGACTTCGCAGCGAAACCATGGATTGAATGTTCTCGATGCATTTTTTTTATCTTATTGTGGACATTCGCTCTTTCTTTATTCGACTTTTGTTTTTTTCCTTTTCTGTCGAACTGCGAAGCGCACGTGCACGAGTGTGTGCTTTTATAGCGCGCGCCCCATTTTTTTCTCGAACTATGACAGCAAGGGCGCAAAGTGGTGACGTGCGCATCTTGGCGCTGTATGTTGACGACAGTCACAGATATGTGCCTCGCACATTTCCGTGACTGTCATAGCCTGGGACGTAGCCATAAACGTCACCCTTACATAAGGGTGTGGTAAATGTTCTAAACTTTTCTTTAACGTAGGTGCACGTGTGTTTAAACAGCGAGGCTGCTTAAGTTATAGGTGGTACTTAGTGTGTGGGTGCTATTACAAAGCTGTCATCGTCTCCGTCATGAACGGCAACTGGTTAAATCCCGCTAGTCACCAGGCTATAGCCCAACGGGCCGGCCCATTCCGCCTTGCTCCAGCCACAGAGGCAACGGTCGATCCCCTACTGGGGACCTGTCCGGGCCTTCACCATGCTCGCACTCGCCACCTACATGGCCTTCACTACCGCCCTGGTTGACCGCCTGACTTAACGGCGCTGGACGCACGGTCCTCTGGATCAACCACTCCCGGCCTTCATACAGGAAATGAAACTTTTTCTTTTTAGTTAACTTAGGTTGCAGGGCATACTGGCGCCAATAAAAAATAACAAGAAAACCGCCTGCTCATTTGAAATGAAGAAAGCGTCAGTTAGCCCGATTAATGGCAGCAAAAAAAAAAACGGCGCGAAGCCGGAAATTTCGAGTCCGTAAAACGGCCCAAACGAAAACGAAACTATGCCCGGACCTTTATTTTCGAGGTACAGTTGGGGTCGGCGCATTTCAGTGCCCTAAAAGAGCGCAGCAGCGGAACTTCCACTATAGCGGTAGAGTGACGTGACTTGAGCCGCGGAGTGGTCGGGCATGATGTCAATGGCAAAACGGCCCGTCGCTGTCGCTATCGACTTTGCGGGATATTGCGGGATTCCGCCAGTTATAGCGGTGCCGACAGGTCAGCGAAAACCGTTCAGACTCGCGTGAACCGTATTCCGAAAACTTCGGTACACGACAAAACGGCTATAGACAATAAAAAAGGAAAGCAGGTGGGAAGAGATGGAGAGAGTTGAAAGATGGTGGAGGAGGGGCGTCTATACCGTCGTAATCTAAGCACGTCGAATGCAGCGGCGAGTCGCCTTTCATCGGAACTATGTGACGTCCTAACGTTTCTCCACTATAGACCGCCGTGAAAAGGGAGTGATGATAACGTACACCTCCCAAAGCACGGTCGTTAGTTGCTGCCGTACAGTATCATACGTTTACAGGTCCTATCAGGTTGCCGCCTACCACGGAAGTTTCCGTTACACGTCATTTTTTTAAAAAAGAATAGATAAGCCTAATGCACGCTGACTGCGCAGAAATACGAGCTTCCCGTCGAGCCGTGCTCAGCACTGAAGGCTTTGAAAGCGTTGTTGCCTTTCTTGCGGACATCCGGGAGACAGCATTCAAGCAGTGTCATATCACGGGCGCTGGATGAAAGCAAAAAAAAAGCGTGGTCGTATTCTCCTTTACCTTTAGTTTCTTATTTTTGTCATTCCGTTCTTCCTTTTGTAACAAATCACTTTTTCAACGTCTTTTGTTCCCTTAATTCACTTAAATTTTCCAGTAGAACCACGTCGTCAGCCGCCCTGGGAACTGCAGCAAAGTTCCCTAAATTTTTTTCGCCTATTTCTTTTCCTCCTTCGTCCCTTCGAAGAAAATGAGCGACAGTCTGTCTAAAGCAGCTTTTGATCCGTGTTCGACACGGTACACGGACAGGTAGAGGAACGGCGTCAAAAAAGTAGCAGCGAATCCTCCAGTCTCTCGGAGCTGGTTAAAACTAATTAAACCACGCGGCTGACATTAACGCGGCGGTGCCGAGAACAGGATGGAGCGCGTAATTAGCGGATCGCCTTAAAGGGAGCACCTCGAACTTTCCACACGCAGTGCACTAGCTAAAGGGGCTGCTTTTAAAAGAGGTATCAGATTTTCCCGGATATTTATATACGTATACAAGCTTAAACCACGTTGAAAGGTTTCGAGACGTATAGTCGTTCATGCCGTAACTTTGCGTCGTGTTTTGTTTTGCTACCCACGCACAACTTGCCCAAAAAGTCAAAACTTGTGTACCGGGAATTATATTGTACCCCAAAAGACACTGCTGCGCCCAAAGGACAATAATGTACCTAGAAGACGATCCTGTACACCCCGTGGGCAATAAAGCATGCAAATGACAATGTTGTACCCGAGGACAATATTGTACCCACTGGACAACATTGTGAAAAATTTTACCCAAAGGACAATATTGCACCAAGTGGACAATACTGCAGCGAAATGATAATGTTGTGCCCAGGAGGCAATATTATACCGGATGACAATATTGTATCCATAGGATCATATTGGCACGCATAATAACCAAAATGAGGCGGGGGGGGGGCGTGATTGAAATATTACTTTGGAGGTGTAAACGGCGAAGCGTCATGACACTTTGTGCGAATAGAGTTCTGAACTGCTGACCTGTTTCGGTTCTCAATGCACGCCTCAACCGTGCCGGTATAAGAAAAGAAACGACTTTGAGCGTAACATTCGCCGTTTGAAAGTATCGACGAATGCCTATACTGCATGATTATTTCTTTTGTGAATCAGAGAAGGCCCGACAATACGCGTCGGTATAGGGCAAGACGCAAATCTGCGCAGCTGCTCCCCGGGTTGATGGTTCTGCTGCTGAGATCACTAACTCATGGCTCAGTTAACATCCTTTCACGCTTGGAGCGATTCTGTACGCATGTGCCACGCAATGCACGATGCGTTAAGGAGATTCCTTATTTCACTAGATGACATTCGTATAGTGTTTTTTTTTCTCTTTCTTTCGATAGCAGTCTCAGCAAATTTCGGGGGCTCTGTGGTAGAACACATGCTTGCTATGCAGGCGGTCTTGGTCTCATCCTCACTCAGACCCGAAAATTGTTACTTTTTAATTTTTATTTGCATCTTCGTCGATTTTTTGGATACGGGCAAGACGATGATTTTTCGCTCACAACCAACGATGCCAACGCCTACGTTGGTATTCCTGCGAAATGAGCTCTTGAACGTTTAAAAAAACATTGACCCCCCCCCCCCCCACCACCCCTCTGAAGTATAAGTAACAAAGGAAGGGTCACTTTTAGAGTATACACAATATAGGCTGCGCGCGGATGGCTACACTGAACAAAAACGCGAGGAAAGAAAAGCTAAAAAAAACAAACACTAACGTACCAAGTCGTACCAATCCGTATGGAAAGATTCTGGGAAGGAGAGTCGGCCCACAGCTAAGCCTAACCGGTGCTTGCGTTGCATGACCGATGAAATACACAGGCTTACACAGAATACCCCCCCCCCCCCCCCCCGGGGCCCCATATCGAGCCGTGAAACGTATACATATACTGCGCCCCACACTCTGCGATTCGCGAAATCCCAGGTGGCGGGACGAGAATTTGCGAGATAACCACGAAAAGCTGCAAACGACGCAGTCTAGAAGACGCCTATACTTGCAGACCGTCTGTTGACGCTATACGTGCGCGGGGTATTGTTGAAATTAAAAAAAAAAATAACGAGCGCTGGTTCATGCGCAAAAGTTATATTTACATACGGTGAAATACGCACGCAATTCAAAACTGGCCCGACCAGCCGACGCTACCGGTATATAGACTAAACACGCACCGCGGCGGCGTCTCTACACGCAAAACAAATATTAAGGATTAGCGGAACTATTCCGTGGCCGTCATCTGCAAGTCAGAGCGACTGCAGCCTGTTTTCGCAAGCTGCGCGTCTGTCGTGCATCGTCTGGAGGTGAAGATGTATTCGTCTGCTAAACGAGCCATAGCATGTACATACAAACACGCGCGTCGTCTGCTTTCGGAAGCAGGGCACATATTTATCCTCAAGTAACCTTACTTCTTCATGGTCGAAATGTGCTGGTTTAGCTGCGAGAAACCACTGCAGTAGTGAAAAAAAAAGCAACAATCCAATAGTGACGAAAACAAATATCAAAGCGCTACCTCCGCGCCATACGGCGAAAAATAGAGGGATATCTTCATAGAATAAGACGCCAGACGTTTAGAAATAAGAAATATCGACCTGGTCGACTATAGAAGCCGCAACCATGGAGAAGGTATACGTATACAGCACTTCTGTTGCTAGAATAATTTTTTTGGCAGTACGTGGTGCGGATTCAAGTTCAAGGTCATGTTTTTTGAACGATGCGATCGCCTTTTTATTCGACTGTTCGTATGCAGAGTGCGCCAAGATAACTAGATGACCCCTCTCCGGCCTTGACTCCTCGGGCTTTCTGTTTCTGCACTTAACGTAATTTCGCGGAGCCTTCGTGATCGCGTCGTCTTTCACCAAGTGACGATGTCACGTGATGACGTCGTCCGGCGATTTGATGTCCTTATTCTGGCATTATTAATTTTGCCGAACTGTGACGTCGCGATGATGTCATTTTTCACGTCACGTATACATTGTGGTCGCGTGACTTTCGATACGTGCTACACGCATGCATTTGAGTATCCCGAGGACTTTGACCGCCTTTTATGGGTTTTCTTTAGATCATTCCTATTCGCGTTGCCGTCCCGAAATGTCTCGTCAAATGTTTGAAATTTGTCAACTCAATGAGAACTATGAAACTTTTGCCTTAATAAGACAGCCATCTATAATAGCATGCGGCATCATTCTTGACAAGACTAAATTGTAGTGGACTATATAGAATCATTTTGCATATTAAGCGAGTTGCAACGCAGACGTTTGGAGGAATCGTGCGCCGAAACACGACCGACATGTTAACAATATCGCCGAGGCAGACTGTTTCGCACCGGCTGGACAAGTATATGATGGACGACACATGTGGCCCGACTCGCAGGACCGGCGACATATATGGTCCGACATATAGGGAGTCCGGCGGGCGTGGTTCTGTGTCATCTCAGAATACAAAACCGACATGGCTCATGTAATGCTTACGTTATATACAAACTGTAACAATCCCAATGGAGGCGGAAATGTTGTAGGCCCGTGTACTCAGATTTGGGTGCACGTTAAAGAACCCCAGGTGGTCAAAATTTCCGGAGCCCTCCACTACGGCGTCTCTGATAATCTTATGGTGGTTTTGGGACGTTAAACCCCACAAATCAATCAATCAAACTGTAACAATCAGCTTAATGACACGTCGATGAACCACAGAAATGAACTAGTTTGCCAGCCTCAACGAGTTCCTTCAACTAGACCGATAACATGAAGATTTACCACAAATTTGAATACCCCACGCTCGGAAGGAAGACTGCAACATATCAAACCGATATGTTTCGAAAACAAACACAACAACAACAAACAAACAGCACCATCATCGGCAGCAGTTCTTACGGAACAGACTCGTTCACTTTGGCTGGAAAATTATGCGGGCGACATATGTGGCGCGACATATAAGGACATCGTCATACGCAGCCCCGTCATCTCGGAATACCTGACTGCGGGGTCCCACGTAAGGTTTATGTACGCTCTAAAAACATTGATAAGCATACTGATACCGAAAACTTTCATCCATCGAATTCAATTAAATGTAGATCTTCCACGAATATCCGCCCGGAAAGGTGTAAACATTCCCGAAGTACGCAGTTAGGTTCCGAAAAAGAAAACGAAAACTATAACAACGTTTTCCCGTTGCCAAAACAAACACGTTTTTTTTTTATCGCTGCATCCATTAGTTTAATACAAAATCAAAGATCCCGCACGTTTGGAAAAATGGTGAGGCGAGAGTGGGTAGAATGTTTTTTATTGTTTGTTCCAGATTTTTCTCCCAAAGTACACAGTGCACGCAAATATACGGTCGCTGAAACTGAATTCCATCGCGAATGTTTTTTTTTCTGAGTAATAATCTGCCCGCACAGCTTTCCAGATATTTCTATGAAAAGAAGCGTGCGGATCGGGTCTCATGACTTTCAAATGTTGCGCGAGGTTGCAGAAAAAGCGACTTCACTGCTGTGATGACACTTCACGGCATTACACCGGTTTGCTGCTTGCCTAAGGGGGCGCCATTTTAGATACACTCGGGTGACAGCGTGGAAAACACGAGAGATCGGGCCTGGGAAAGAAAAAAAAGAAAGAAAGAGAGAGAGAAAGAAAGAAAGAAAGAAGGAAGGAAAGAAAGAAAGTGATCGATTTCAATTTCGGCTGTTTGTATATGACAAATAGCCGAATTCGGAAGCGAACCATATGGCTCGAACGAAATACTACGCAAGGACGAATGTGGGACTGGTGCTTTGAAACAAAATGGTTGCAGCTGTACACAAACCCACAATACTTTTGTACTGCCGTTCCCTGTATAATAATAATAATAATAATAATAATAATAATAATAATAATAATAATAATAATAATAATAATAATAATAATAATAATAATAATAATAATAATAAGCACCACCATCATCATCATCAACTAGGCCCACTGAAGGGCAAATGCCTCACCCACGATTCGCCAATCAACCCCGTATTGTGTTTTATGATGTCACGTTATGCCTACGAACGGTTTAACCTCATTGGTCCACCTAACCTCCTATTTCCCCTTAATTCGTGCGTTTGCCTTCTCTGGGACTCCACAGTCAGTTACCCTTAATGACCAGCGCTTATCCTGCCTACGTGCTACGTGCCCAGCCCATGTCCATTTCTTCTTCGTGACGTTGACATGCTCCGTCTTGTTCCACAACTCGCAGCTTCGCTATTCTGGAGATAAGCATATAGAGATAAAAAAGCGCGCATTTCGCTATGCTAGATGTACAACAAATTGGCGCCCGCGATGACACCAGTGCGCACTTCCTGTAACGAATCCGCCTAAAGCTAACTATTCGCTGCATCGAAGTATTGTGAAAAATCTTCTTTTCAACAGTTTTAGTCACTAACTTCTTTTGGAACTCTAACTGTCTGCTGCGAGCATCACTTCAGCCGTAGCATATCTTTAGAATGAGCTGTACAGTCCGATTCTAATATAACGAATTCGAATGAAGCGAACTACTCTCTACATCGAAATTTTTTGTGGGGAATTTAATACATGACGAGCTCAATTCGTTTATCCGTAGCTGTCCGCTGCTAGTGTCATTGAAGTCATAGAACTTCTCATATAATGAGCTGTACAGTGAGACCTTAATTACAACGAATCAGGATCAAGCGAATTCTTTTCTATATCGAACACGCAGAATCGATTGAAAAAACAAAACAAAACTCGTCATACAACTCTATTAAAAGAAAGGAACAGTGGCATCCACTAACAGCGCCGGTGAAGCCGGGCACGTGATGTATTACGCGACCTCGCGAATTACGAGCTCTTTTTTATTGACCCTATATGAGCGCACAGTAAACAATCACTGCCTACCACAGCCAGCGTGGTATTCAATAAAGAGTTTTCACAAGCTTCTCTTTAACACGCGTAATGAAAAATATCAAATCCCTGTAGACGAATTCTTCCCAATGTTGAGTTGAGTTTGAGTTTATTCAACCACGTGACAAGTACACGAAAATACACTGTATACGTGGTTTGGTGCGAAGGGAAAAAAAGCTGCATTTCACAGCTTGGCTGGGCCCTTCACCCAGAAAAAAAATCTAAACTACAAATTTACAAAAAATTAAAAATTTACAGGCAGCGGAAAGCAACAATACAAAAAGAAACACGCATGTGGCCCATGACAGCAAATAATAGAATGACAACTCTGAAATACGTACAAAAATATTCATGACAATGCAATGCATGAAAGAATAAAAACTGAATAACCATTACAAAAATCACCCAACATTCATTTACAACACAATCAGTACATCCGATTTAACATTTCAGATTTAGACAATATACGCAGATTATCAGTTGTTAGTTTCCATTTGTTCATCACACTTGGAAAGCGGTAACGTAGTGTTTCAAATCCATAGTTTGTGCGAGGACAAGGTACGTGCCAAGTCTCCGTACACCGAGTAACGCGACTGGCAGGATTTGGTTGCAAGGTGGTCAAGGTGCGTGAAAAGATACTTCCTCTGCGTATTTCTGACTTAAAAGCTGACAGAAGCTCGTATTCGTAATAGCAGGTAATTCTTAAAATTCCATATTTTGGAAATATTGAAGCAGTACGTGCGTTATAGGATACACCCTCAATGCACCGCAAGGCATTTTTTTGTAACACGACCAGGTTCTTTAGAGATGCTTTAGAGCCTGTAGACCAGACCAGATGACAGTAGTGTAAATGTGAAGAAAAAAGAGCATTGTACGCTAATATTTTTTGTTTCACAGGTAGTGTGTTCTGGCATCGACGCAACACACCTAGAACTTTACAAAGTTTGTGACTAATGTGTTCTGCATGTGTTCGCGTGATATTCGTTAAGTAGGCGAATGGACACACGCTGAATATCCCGTCACATCGAACTGTCTTGCGAGCGCTACAACCAGCTTCCACTTGCACAGCGAGCGGAATTGTGCCGCTTGCATATGCAGCTTAACCGAGCAAAAGAATACAGGAATTGTATATACAGGAATTGTATAGGAATTGTATAGAAATTCTGCTAACCTTCGTTCTCCAAGTAGGCCTCGAACAAAAAGGACGACTTTTACAACCATCACCAGAAGATAGTGCAATACAAAAAATGTAGCAATTCACAACATTTTTTTTTTGATTAGGCGAGCAGCAGAGTCTCAGTTTTCTATACCAGGTGAAAGGAAACCTTTACCGCTGTCTGGAAATATATGTGATTATTGCAGAAAACGTAAAAAAAAATAATTCGCAAGAAACGGCGACATCGCCACTCAAACCCACTGGGCTGGTTCCCTCGGTTCCCATGCTTTCACAGCGAATCTCGCGGCCATAGACTTCGCGCTACTCAATCGTAAAGGCAAACATCGTGCCGCTGGCGACACTTCTAAGGAGGACGTGGAAGTCGAAGAGACATAATCTGGACGATAAAAGCATGCTCTTTTAGAATAAAAGAGCACGTACATGGGCTCGCACTCGCCGAGGAAAACATCGCCTCACAGGAGAAATAAAGAAGGCTCATGTCTTCTTACTTATCTCCGGTCATGCGCTATTCTCCCTGGAAAGCACGTTTTAGAGGTGACGTTTATCGGGGTCTGAAAAGCGCTTTAAAAAGGCGCGTTGGTGTAGCTTTTTTCATGGCTTCGGTAACGGTATAGTGGTATAAATGCCCGCCAGCCACCGTCATAGACCGAGAAGCCATAGGTTAGACTCCCGGCAACGGATTACTTTACTTCGCATGGTTTAGATGCCAAGCATCTAACCATGAGAAGTAAAGCTTTAAAGGCAAGTCATTGTCGCAATAAAAAAAAAAAAGATGCGAAGCAGCTCATTGACTAGTCTGGGTAACGCTGTCCCTCCATACGAACGCGCCAGGCGCCGCTGGTGTTGGCGCGGTGCCAAGTAGGTCACGCCGCTGCTGCGCGTTGACGTCACGCTCTCCTCACTCCCTCCCCAGCTGTGCGCTCACCGCGGCTCCCGCAGCTATCGCCTGATACGTTTTTCAGCAATACCTGTCGTGACCGACACTCGCTACACCGCCGATTCGTCGGTTCAAGCGCAATAAACCTGCCGGGCGCCTAACGTACGCATTGAAACATGCCTACACGTGTCACCTACAAGACAGTAAGCCAGCCACCACTTGAAACGAATCTTGATTTATTGTTATGTGTGGCTTAACGTTCCAAGACCACCATATGATTATGAGAGACACCGTAATGGAAGGCTCCGTAGGCTTTGACCACCTAGGTATCTTTAACGTGCACCCAAATCTGACCACACGGGCCTACAGAAATTTCGCCTCCATCGAAAATGCAGCCGCCACAGCCGGGACTCGATCCCGCAACCTGCGGGTCAGCAGCCGAGTGACTTGGCCACTAGACTACCGCGGCGGCGCAAAGCGAGTTTTCCAAACGAATCTACCAGCGCTCACCACAGCACCCGCGTCAGCGCCGTTCAACCAGTCGCAACGCTGCTGATTTATTCCCTTCGGCGTATTCCTTCGGCGAGATGGTCCATTTGATTTTTTTTTTTTTGCAGACTGGTCAATTTTATTTCGCTGTCGTATTTATGTGACGGAAATCCGACACGAAAGTCTAACTGGATCCACGCGTAAAACACTTCCATGTAAATAACTTATCGAAGTTGCCCAATGAGCTTGTGAATACGGTATTGTTGTAAAATGAGGGTACAGCTGTCACGACACAGGCGACGTGGAAACACGATACGCTCGTTAGTTCAACGTAACTTCTTTACACGGGTCCCTTAGTTGTAAAAAGGTTGCGCACCGTAACGCTCGAGTAAAGCTTAGGTGTAACGAATCAATCGTCTCAAAGAAAATTAACCTGAAGAGGCATTAGGCTGTAATTATTCACACGCTACATTTTTGTTTCCTCTCATTAGGGTACATTAGGTACATTGTTCGCGGAAGGTTACGCGACTTAGAAACTTTTTGAAGTATTCACTCTCAGGGGAAAAAGAAGGCGTGGTTCGACTCTTCTTCGCTGCACACGTGACACTCACCTGCGCAACTCCCTTTAGAGGTTTATGTTGCCCCTATTTAGGGGTGTTGTGGGACAAGTCGCTCACCAAAAGAGAGTTAGCGTGTCGTTTAAAGACATACATACCTTGACTCTCATGCAAAGAGTCAACGTAAATTTCTATAGAAAGTTATAGACGTGACAGTCACATGTGTAGCAAAGAGCTAAACGACACTTTTTTTTAGAGTTTAAGAACTCGTATGCGCATCGCAATAACTACTTCATAACGCTACGAAGCTACAGCCACTACAGTGTATGTTGTCTATAATGCAAGTGTACGAGCCACTATTACCACTGTACTATTACACCAAAGTGACTATAGGGACTGGTGATGGTGGAAACGAAAATGCGTGCATTGCTTAGACGCCAATAGAAGCGTTTCGTTCCTTCGCCGCTTTACGAGGGTGAAACATTGGACACGACGTGAGTCGAATTTCATGCCAACCTTCCATTATCGGTTGCATTCATAAATACTCTCAAGTTGAGGACGAGACTTGGCCCACTTCTTCACCGGGTCTTTCAAGCCGTGCGATGGAAAGCAACAGGTGGTCGGCAGTATACACATATCCATCTAGTCGGCAGCTGCATTAGTAACGACCTCGTGTGCTTGAATGGTCACTGCATATTACTTCGCATCCATGACTTTACAAATTGTGACGTGTGCGTGTGCTTCTCTGAGTAATACAGCTTTGAAGGGCCCCTAAACAACTCCGTGTTCAAAGACTTCAAAGACGAGGGAGTGAGTGCAGACTACCTTCGGAGCCCGTTTAGGAGTCCTTTGAAATTCAGTACCTTCTACGAACGTTGGCAACGTAGCATCTTGCAATTAGTTTGTGCTCACAAATGTTTGAATGTGCCTGTGTGTGTTTTATAGGCGACAGCGGGGGCGACAGAGGGCTACATGTAACGTACGACCAGCAACAGGTCTTTTGTTACAGTACAAGGAGGAGAAGCCTTCCCTTCGGCGTACAGGAAAAAAAAATGATGGCACGACGTTCAGCCACACCTCATCAATCGCGTGACGTCATAAAACGCAGCAAATATATGCTACAGCAAAATTTCTTTGGCGTCTTGATTTTAACCTAGTGCATAAGTAAGTTTTATTGAAATCTGAAAACTTCTCTAGCGATGCCGTCCGTAGATATTATTGCGCTATTTCCGTAGACAAGGGCAGGACAACGAATTACACAATGACGGAGCACTGACAATCAACCGAAGCCCATTGTTCCATAAGGCCAAATATATAAGTCGAAATCTTAGAAGACAAAAGAACTGAATTTAAAGGACCACTCCGGCTCACTGAACTCTTCAAGACAGCTCATGTAAATGTTCGGTAAGAAAGGAATTCTGGTTGTCGTGGCGACAATGACGTGCGTGCAAACGGATGTCTTTCAATTTTTCTTTGAAACAATTCGCGTCGGCCGGTTGATATCTACACGCAGCTATTTGGGTCGCCCAGTCTGAGGATTGTGAAGAAGCACTGCAGCAAACCAGCTTCCCTAAATATGCATTCCACATAGTCACGTTGCCACTTTTGCTAATCGAAGACCATATGAAAAGTGAACGTGGTGAAATAAAGGTGCTGCAAAAGAAGAAGGATGCGACAAACGCAAACATTGAGAATGAAAACATCGGTACTCACGTAACTTCGACAGCTGATGTCACACGTCGAAGACAGTCACGTGGCTTCGAAGGCGATCAAGCAGTTCGGACGGCTGTGCGGCATTTGGTCGTGAACACCACTCAGAGCAGGTGTTCAAAAGCCTGCGCTCCTTCCCGAGCGACACACTGCTGTTGCTTGTCAACGCCGCAACCCACCGGCGACGAGGCGGTCATTCCATCAGCTCGTCGAAGGAGCCGCCGTACCACGCGTGAACAGCCACTGGCTCTGGCGCGGTCCCTTCCCGGGGATACCGCCGCTTGACCGGAGATCGGGAAGCGGGGGCAACGGCGTCCGTCGCCATAGCGACGGGAGCGCGCGACTCCGGCGACGTCCCGTGGGACGTTCCCGAAACAGGTGCTGCTCCTCTCCCCGCTGGGGTGCGTCTCCGCTGCTCTCTCCCCGGAGGTAAAATACTCCCCTCTCTCTTTTTACTCCCTCCACCTTGGGGAGTTCTGCTTCTCCCTTTTCCGGTGACTCCCTCTCGGAGCGGAGTGCTTTGCCTCCGGCGACTCCCTTCTCCCTTTCCAACTACGGGAGCGCGGCAGCTTCACCTGGATTCGCTTTGCCACGCTGTTTTCGCAGTAACGGGCGCAGGTTTGCTGCGCGGCCTCGTGCTCTCGGGGGAGTCGTACTGGATTAGACCGGGATTTTCTGATCGTCCGGACCGGGATTTACGACGACGAACGATGTGAAGCGATGAATAACCTGCGAAAGGCGAAACAAAGATACGTGAAAGACGGTATCAAAACTCGGGTCGTGCGACATGCAAGCATACGATGCCGCAGCTTACATGTAAAGACTTTTTTACATTGTGCGAAAACCACAACTAGAATTACCGTGACAATAATGCTTTCTTTTCCTCACTACACCGAGCATCTCTTTCTTTTTTCGTAAATTAAACAAGTGATATCAATGTTTTAACGTTAACATACTACAATATACATTTGTTGTAATAGGTTTATGAATGTGTCCATCCGTGCATCAATTTTCTACTGGTTCACGATTATTCGTGCCTTTACGATGAAAATAACTCTTTTAAGAGAAGAGGACTAGATATAGCTGCATCCAGGCACAAACCTACTCTTAAACACATTCAATTAAAAAAATATTGGCACACGTTCCCGTGAACACACCTACAAGGCCGAAATAAACGAGCCACATCACGGTGTGACTATCTCTGCATGTCGTATTTATTGCACACCATATTCAAAACAAAACAGGCAGCACTGAGTAACTAACAGCAGAATACACGGCACACTCAAATTCTGCCACATAGCTAAATGATGTACGGGCGTTTGTAATATGTGCGAAGCTCCAATAGCACACCTCACTCTGGGCAACCAGGTTGAAGATATCGGGCTCTATGTAATGTTCATCGCCAAAATCGCATAACGTTCAATGTGCACAATCAATTTCAAAAAAAAAGGAATTCACGAATTTCAGCGTTAAAAACACGAGTTTCAAAAAGCAGCAAGTGACTAGCACTTTGAGGCGAAAAATAATAGCGCAGACTGAGGATCACGCGACAACCAGAATGAAGGTTTGGACAGGTTGGTATAGCATAAGCATATAACAACAGTGCAATATAGAAGGACTGACAAAGAACACACACAGCGTCGACTTCCAAGATAGGGTTAAAAGCCACCACCCTGCGTGCAATTTATCGTCATCAGTCATTTTCTGTTGCGCTGTGCTTACATTAGGATATGACAGTATATGCAGATATGACAGTGTATGGCACGACCGCTTTATCCTATTTGTTTTTTTTCTCATCTTTCCCCTCTATTTCTGTTGGCACCACAATTATTTCGTTCAGCTATGCACTGACTCACCGCTTATGTGGCTTGAAAAAAATATTTTCATACGGACGTAGTTAAGCACACTGAACAAAAGTCCACAGCATTAGCTACAACAACGTTTCCTGTACAATTCATTTATGAATAATTTCACGCTTCACCATACACCGAAATAATTTGATATTTATAAACTTCTTTGACTATAGACGAAGTGCAATTAACCCCCAATGAAGTTCCTCCAAAGACCATCAGAGAAAACTTAAAATTAGAGCTTCAAGACCCGCTATTTGCGTAACGTATAACAATAGCCCATTGAAACGGAAACAGGTGTCTGTTGAAAGTCAGTTAAACTTCAGCTGCGACATTTCTATAATGCCAGGATGCGCCAATCAAGCAGTCACACTAAATTACGAATTCTGCTCAGGGAAGCTGGACACGGGAGCTGCGTTTCCCAGCGTATGAACTCGAAGTACGTGACCGAGATTAGTAAAGCTCGGATTCATCGAAAACCGGTAGCGACGAAACAGTCAGCGACGTATTTTACAACTTCAAGTGGCCGGGTATTCTGCAAGTACACGGGCGAACTTGGATATAGTGTACAAATAGTCGGTGGTTGTCTTTCAGCAATATGCACCTATTGTTCACCGATTTATTATGAAAACAAAATTGTTGGTGCTAAGTACTCTTTGCACGGTCTTCACAAGCCGCTTCTTTCTCGCGTATTCTTTCACTGATAGTTAAAGCTTGCCGTCATTGATTTAAATGAATGAAGTAATGAACCTTGATAAAAAAAAAGAGAAGGATTGAAGGAAAAAGGACAGAGGAAAGTCTATACGCTCTTGTCTCACAAGGTGTCCGTCAGCACTCCATGCTATAAGATACTCAACTATAGTCACGGTAGACCTTCACTACCTTTTCAGCTCCTTTCAGAACTCGGTTACGAAGTTTCGGGTCAGAGTTGTGCGCAAAAGTACCAACTTGCCCAGTTAGTTCTTCGTGTACACTTTTCACCATCAGGTCGTAAACCGGACGGCCCGTAGCAACTTATCTCTGTAGATTTGAGGTGTAAAGTTTCGAACCACAGATAGAAAAGAACTCTTAAACGCGCACGCCTCTGCAACTATATGTGGCCGCATCTAACGAACAGTGAGACTAACCATGAGAACAGGGGCGGACGATCCCATTGGCAAACTCAGGGAAAGGCTACGCCAATGGGTCCGCGCCACAGCTATACGAATGCCATCGCGAAAACTAAGAGTGTGATAAGACTACACAAAGCGGCTATGGGCAATCGAGCGAGCAAGCAATCGTGTGCTTCATTGCCTCTGATATAACCAGCCCTTATACACGGAGCATTGGCTTCGCGAGGACTTACAATCACAGCCCGGAACTGCCCTCCCAATAAGTGCGGATTATCCGGCTAATCTCGCCATAAGACTCAAGGGGCAATAGTTTCACACGGCTTCGACGATCCCGGGAAATGCACACATACACCGGATTCCAGTCTATACACCATAGGAAGGAGGCGAAATGGCGACGGCATTACGGGAGGTGTCCGCAGAAGATAAGGATATATATGTCCTAACAGTGGGATTTATTTCACGCTAACTGAAAGGATCTTTAAAAAAAAAAACGGCAGGCCTGCGCGGAAGGCGCAGCGCAGTCACAGCTACAAGAGTGGCCTTTCATAGCTTTTTCAAAACGCTTATTGGGTAACTACTGCAAGCAAGCACACTCGCTTGAAACCCACTAGGGCATAGTAGGCCGGCATTCGCTATGCTAGTTTTCGTCATTCTTCTACGAAGCGTGGTATTCGCTAAACACTTGCAAGGAATTTCATGCCAATCGTTCACGCAGTGGCTGACGACGATGAGGAACCATGGCTGAAGTCGGTATGCGCCACAGTTAATAGGGGAACAAGAACAAGCGTTTGCAATGTGTTGGAGCGTTGGACGATCGACTCGTTACGCTATTCGCATTGTGCGACGACTGGTTGTTCTTTCGCTGTTTTAAAACGCTTTATAAGTCGTATTAACGCGATTGGTTTCCCGACATCAAGCCTGCCTGAGGCAAGTTTGTCAACAAGTAACAAGCACCAGCGTAGCTCAGTGGTAGAATACTGGGCTGGCATCCATCGGACCCGGGTTTCGAGTCCTACTGTGCTTTTGGTGCTCGGTTTTTTTCTTTAATTTCGCGCGATGTGGTTACGGACACCAGCGGCGGCAGCGGCGGACAACTGCGCATGACCCGAGTTGTGATCTCATGACAGCTGTCGCTGCGAAACGACGACAAACTTGACCAGACTTTTCGTTCTACGTGAACAGCATAATACATATTTCAATAGATATACTCACCGAACAAGTGCCGGCAGAAAAGTATATTTCGTGGTCAGCACATCGCTAGTCTACACTACGGTACTTCATTTATACAATTACGATGGAATCTCAGCTAGTTGGCTGGTGTTTATAATAAAATTTCGTGCATCGCTCGCGATTACGACAGAGGACAGAAGAAAGAACGGCTACAAACGCTGATCCACGACTGAAATTTGTTTACAAGAGCAAGAATAAAAGAAAGGAGTAGAGTCCAGCAGTTATTACTAACGCATGTACAGACAGCCTCAACATTAGCACAGTTATAACTAAAACGCTGATAAAAGCTTTAATGTACCATGCCACAATCAAACAGCTTCGCGTGAACGGCTTTCTTTTTTGCCGCTTTTAGTGATAGACGTCAGTACAAAGCCACCCCTTCTACTAGTCTTTTTTTTCTTCAGGAATTCAATGAGTGCCTGCCTGTAAGGTGCGAGAAGAGGATTGGATAGGTCTGGAATAATTAAGTGAGGTAAAGAGGGGTAGGAGAGTTGTCCGGATCGTATTGAGAAGGGCGGTTTGAAGGTGGTGAAGTCTATAAACTTCTAAAATGAATGATACAAAAAGAACAGATATACATGAGGTGCTTTTCACGTACAGACCTGAAACATACAGGGTGTCCCACATAACCCGAGCCAAGAATTCGAAGATGAAAGACACTTCACTGGCAAATTGAACCAAACGCATAGTACTCACACAAGCCTGTAGGTACTCAGGTTATTTTTTATTGCTCTCCATACTAAGTATTATTAATTCTTAATTACATATTTTTAAGTTAAGGGCTGGAAGCCCAAAATCTGAACACTGATATGTAGAGCACTTTCAGAAACCACCGACCAAATTGTTTCCTGTACAATTAGTCAAGCGCTGTTTTTTTTCCGCGTTGTAAAGAAAAACCTATAGCGGAACTATAGCAGTGCGCTCGCGATTCATCACACGGCTTCTTTTAACATTTCGTGGGCTTTCTTTACAACGTGGAAAAAATAACAGCGCGGGACGTATCGTACAGGAAACAATTTAGTCGGTGGTTTCTGAAAGTGCTCTACATCTCAGTGTTCACATTTTGGGTTTTAGGCCCATTAATAATTAGGTAATTAAGAATTACTAATTAGTATGGGGATAAATAAAAAAATAGCCTGAGTACCTACAGGCTAGTGCAAGTATAGTATGCGTTAAGTTCAATTCGCCTCCGAAGTGCCTTTCACTTTCTAATTCTTGGCTCAAGTTACGTGGGACACCCTGTATGTATAAATAAATGAACGTCTCATAGTCTGTGTCCAGTTTCATGGAACCACGAAATATTCGTCGCCATGCGTCTATACCTCAGAACACAACGGGTGTTCTCTCTTTATCGGGAACTTCGTCCGCTTTGAAGAGTGACCGAAACGACCGGAAATCTCGCCCACATCTTCAAGCCTAAAGGCTACGTTTCGGCAGCCAGACTTCCACAGCGTCGGTAACCAATCCCAATGCTTGCCAGACACACATCACTACAGAGCTATTTCGGAGGTATACCAAGGCAGCAGACGAATGACGATGAACACAGGAAAACGCGAATTCGCATTCACTCACTCTTCACAGACAAACTCAATCTCTCTTCTTCAGCGGGGTCAGACGATATCACCTCAAAATTTCTGAAAAATACCAAGCACATGTCTGCCATATACTTATCACTATTGTTCTGTCAGTCATTATCCACAGGTAACACACCAACAAACTGGAAAATAGGAAAGGTCATTCCAGTCTTCAAACCAGGCGATAGATCATGTCCTCTCAATTATCGCCCCATTTTCTTAACAAGCGTGCCTTGCAAGCTCATGGAGCACGTCATTTACACCGAAATCATGCACTTCTTGGATTCTAATAACTTTTTTCATTCCGCACAGCATAGATTTCGAAAATTTTTTTTCTGTGAAACCCAACTTGCCCTTTTCGTTCATAATCTGCACACTAACCTGGACAATAACATACAGACTGACGCTATCTTTCTTGACTTTGCAAAGGCATTCGACAAAGTAGCCCACAACCACCTGATGTTAAAACTTCCGAAATTAAACTTAGACCCTAAACTTTAACTTTTTGACTAATCGTAACCAATTCGTTACCGTTGATGGTCATAACTCTTACCCTCTGGCAGTTACATCAGGCGTCCCGCAAGGATCTGTTCTTGGACCCCAATTATTCCTAATATACATTAACGATCTACCTTTTCATGTATCAAGCAATATTCGTATATCCAGCAATATTTGAATACATTATATTGTTCCTTTTTGTGCCACTGGTTCTCACTTTGTCTTCTTTTTTTTTTGGCAAGGTGTTACGCCTGTTAATATGTATACTGATCCTGCACATGTATTATTTTATTTCTGTATTGGTTGCCCCTGTTATAACTTGTACCCATCCTGCATATGTATTACATTTGTTGTATGTTTCCCACCCCTTATGTAATACCCCCTCTAGGGGGTCTTTAAGGTAATAAAGTGAAGTGAAAGTGAAGTGAACAACTTCCGGGTTACTTCATGTAACGCAGCACTACCCAAACCTATTTCAGACGGTTTTAAAGACGATAGTCTTTCTTGGGGACCTTCGACGGCAAAATTTTGGTCTGCCTGCCTGCCTGTCTGCACATTTGTCTGTTTGTTCGCCCTACCTACCTACCTACCTACCTACCTACCTACCTACCTACCTACCTACCTACCTACCTACCTACCTACCTACCTACCTACCTACATCTATCTATCTATCTATCTATCTATCTATCTATCTATCTATCTATCTATCTATCTATCTATCTATCTATCTATCTATCTATCTATCTATCTATCTATCTATCTATCTATCTATCTATCTATCTATCTATCTATCTATCTATCTATCTATCTATCTATCTATCTATCTATCTATCTATCTATCTATCTATCTATCTATCTATCTATCTATCTATCTATCTATCTATCTATCTATCTATCTATCTATCTATCTCTATCCCTGCCTGCCTGCCTGCCTGCCTGCCTGCTCGCCTGCCTGAAACAAGGCCTTAGGCTGTGCACTATATCCACGCTTGCTACTCAAACACAAATACTTCATGTCTTACCAGTGTTCGCTCCCGCTATTCCCGTGTATATAATCATTGTGCTTTTTTTTTCACGCGTTCTTCTGCCCTTAGTGCTTGAGCGTCACGCTGAAAGTGTCGAACTGCTTGCCGTTCTCGATGTGTAAATCCAAGACGACGACGAAGTGTCTCTTCATAGAACGCTTCTGCTTTCGGCTCCGAGCATTGTTATCAAGTTTTTCGCTTTATACGGGAGACGCTGCTCCCTGCCCCAAGGCGACGGACGCGGAGTCATCCACTGGTCCGCCCAGCCAGAGGTCTGCTATGGCGAGCTCCTCGGTAAATCAGCGCGCCTGGCCCAGAACCAGTGAGGCCAACGGTGATAGTCACTGCATCATGGCTGTGGACGTGGAGCCTTCTGCGGCTATGTCCGACCATAGACCACCTTTGGCAAGCTCGTCGCGGAAACGAAGCACCTGTTCGAGCACCAGCGAGGACACGGAACTGTACTCGGCCACTGGCGACGACTCGTCGGATGACGACTTCGAGACCGTGAGAAGCAGGAAGGCCAAAAGAAGAAGTATCAAGTCGTCTTCACCAGCAGGGACATTAACGTCTCAGTCAAAAGGAGAATGCTGGCCGCACACCATCCTCTTCATGCCCGAGGACTCCACCATCAGCCTTCGAGCAGTAAACAGGCAAGCTCTCTCTATGTACTTTGAGGGGGTAGCACCAAACGACATTAAGGATATCCGGGTGAACACGCGGAAGAATATTCTAGCTGTGGACACAATGACTGCCAGCGCCATAGACAAGCTTCGCAGAGTATCAGATTTGGGAGGCATCAAAGTACGACCGGTTATTCCAATGGACGGTGCCTGCACGGCGGGAGTAATCTACGATATTGATTTGGCCATAGCAAACTCGGACCTCCCAACTCTCATAAAACCAGCGAACGAAGGAGTTCTCATCGCGAATGTACTTCGCCTCGGAAACACCCGATGTGTAAAGATAATGTTCAAAGGAGATTCCATTCCGTCGCATGTCAAAGTGGGACACTTCCGACATCCTGTTCGACCATTTGTCCCTAAACCACTCCAGTGCCATAACTGCATGAAAATTGGTCACATCAAGAGTGTATGTACAAACACCACAGTATGCCCCCGATGCGCTGAGCCGCACACTGCAGACGCATGTCGGGCAACAAGTCTGAAGTGCAGAAACTGTGATGGTCCGCATGATGCTGCATCCAAGGAATGCCCTCGGATTAAGAAGGAAATCGCCATTATCAAACAAATGGTTAGGGACAATTCAACCCACAGAGAGGCTGCTGAAAGGGTACGGCGGCGACGTAGTCGCCGACGGAGGCGTGTAGGACAGAGTGTTGCGCATAACCCATTTCCTCCGAGCACGAGTGAAGTAGTAAGCACGAAGCGAAAAGAAGTGGAGAAGCTCACAGCTGCGGATGAGTGGCCTACGCTTCCGCGTACACAGCCTACAAAGGAGCCTCCTGCGAGGCCTCGCCGCCCTACACCTTCCGCCGAGTCTACTTCCGTTGAGGATGTGTCAAGGGTCGATCGACAGATCATCCCGATGTTACGATCCCTCGTCGCTGTCATGGCAGACATACTAAGAAGCCTGGGAACTCCAACCGCTCGAAGCGGGTTACAGGTGTTGGACGCGCTGAGCCCAGTCCTCGCCTCCCTCGCGTAGAGTCATGGCAGGAGATCAACAATCGTTCCGCAAAGACGTCAGAGAAGCATCAGTCATCCAGTGGAACGCAAGAGGACTTAGATCACGGATTTCCGATTTTCGTCAGTACGTGTTTTCTAACCTTTCCCCAATCATCGTAATATGTGAACCGAATTTATCAAACCCGATCAGGCTATCTGGCTACGAATCAATCCCGTCCAAAACCCGAAACGAAAGCAGCAAGGTCATTGTGTATATTCGTCGGGAGCTTACCTACATCATTCAACCTGTGTCGCCTCATGATGAGAACCAATATGTTTGCCTGACTGTGAAGCAGAAAACCCTCACCTTCACATTAATAGGTGTCTACTTATCTCCCTCAGCCCGTTTTGATTGCCAAAGACTGGATGACATTCTTTCGAGCGTCCCGGATCCGTGGATAATTATAGGGGACTTCAACGCCCACCACCCAATCTGGGGAAGTTCAAAAGTCAATACCACGGGCCGGAGGCTGGCTTCATTTGTATCGACTCATGAACTGTCTCTACTTAATGATGGGAGCCCTACATTTCTGCGAGGATCAACGTACAGCAGCTGTTTGGACTTGACGTTCGTGTCACGTCGCTTCGCCACAAGCGTTAAGTGGTTTTTAGACATCGAGACACATGGTAGCGATCACATCCCCAGTTATCTCACCATCGAAGGCTTTGCTAGCGACCACCCGCCGAAAACCGTACGGAGGATCGATCTTTCAGCATTCACAACCAACATTGAACACGCTTGTGAAAAAGGCTTAACCTCTGGCATTGAGCAAGCGATCAAACAAGCAGCGCAGAGTGCGATGCGCACGCTGGCATATTCTTCAAGGCCCTCAGAAACGGACATGGAATTAGAGCGACTCCGTGCGACTCGTCGGCGTGCGGAGCGTAGATATCGACGCACAAAATCCATTCAAGATCTACGGATGGCCAGGCGCATGCAAAAGAAGATCCAGCGTCGTATAGACAAACTGGAGTTTCAACGGTGGGCGAAATTTTGCGCGAGTCTAGACCCTCGCAAACCGCTTTCTCAAATATGGCGAACCGTGCGAGGCCTACGCACATTTCCCCAACAACGTTTTCCCTTTAAAGCCTTGGCCCTTTTCCAAAATAGAAGGGATATCGAGGTAGCGGAAGATTTTTGTAGGAAGATTGCGTGCCCACCAAATTGCACAGAAGCCCTTACTGCTGATTACACACCACATTCACTTGACCCGCACCTGGACCTGCCTTTTTCAATGGAAGAACTGAATGTGGCTCTTGCTTCATGCAATCGATCGTCATCGCCTGGGCCGGATGGCATATCATACCGCCTATTATGCAATCTCGGTGATCGAGCACGAAGTGCTTTGCTGGAAGTATTCAATGAGTCTTGGAGAGATGGAACGGTCCCCAGAGAGTGGAAAACAAGCCGGTTGGTTGCACTTCTCAAACCTGGAAAATCGCCTCTAGAGCTGACATCATACCGCCCAATAGCGCTGGCTAGTTGCGTAGGGAAGCTGATGGAGCGAATGATCCTTGCCAGACTCGAGTGGTTCCTAGAACGCCATAGAATATATCCAGACGCCATGGCCGGTTTTCGTCGTCTTCGGAGCTCCATTGACAATGTCATTGACCTGGTGACCTACGTACAACACCAGAAAATGAGCAGACGGTTATCTGTCGCACTATTTTTAGATGTCAAAGGAGCATATGACAATGTTTCTCACGAAGCCATACTTGACGCCCTCGAGTCAGTTGGTTTGGGTGGGCGAGTGTACCGCTGGATCCAATGCTACCTACATATGAGATCATTGTTTATGCAAACTGATGATGGGCCGACTTCTGAACATTATACACACCGTGGTGTTCCTCAAGGTGGTGTATTGAGCCCCACACTATTCAACCTGGTTCTGATCGGTCTCGTTGAACGCATACCAGATTCCGTGCAGATATCTCTCTATGCAGATGATATTTGTGCCTGGACATCAGGTGTAACACGTCCTCAGGTACGTGCGAGACTCCAGAAAGCAGCGAATTCAATATCGGCGTACCTTAGAGAACAAGGCCTCGAGATTTCTCCTGAGAAATCGGCGCTGGTCGCGTTCACGCGGAAGGCAATGACGTCATATCCCATCGCCATCAATGGACACAGTGTCTGCTACGCCAGGACCCACAGGTTTTTGGGGGTCACGATCGATCGAAATCTCTGCTGGAGTCCCCATGTGGCCACTCTAAAGAAGCGCCTAACGGCCATCGCACAACTTTTCAAGTTCCTCGGAGGCAAAACGTGGGGCACATCAGTGCACGCGATGTTGCATTTGTACAAAACGCTGTTTCTGGGGTACCTGCGGTATAGCTTGCCGGTTCTGACGAACGCTTGCAAAAGCAGTATACGCACAATAGAAAACGCCCAGGGCCAGGCACT
The DNA here is from genome assembly GCF_013339725.1 of Rhipicephalus microplus. NCBI lineage: Eukaryota > Metazoa > Arthropoda > Arachnida > Ixodida > Ixodidae > Rhipicephalus > Rhipicephalus microplus. The sequence continues at coordinate 108,249,347 of NC_051174.1, read as the reverse complement.
CAGAGTTTGTCTTGGATTACCACGCTGTACATCAACAGCGGAAACCATCGCAATCGCCAAAGATCATCCGGCCACAGTGCACATTACTTTGGAGGTGCTTAGAGCTCATATTAGACACCTTGCTCGCGCCCCTGCCCACCACCTAGCTTCGCTTCCAGAAGATCGACCGAGTGCCTCCTTCTGTAAGAGAGTATTGACTTTCCGTGAGTGCCTTCCAACAGTCTACACACCTCCGGAACGGATACTAACACCTCCTTGGTGCTTGGACCGACCAAAACTGCGCTTGACAGTGCCGGGGATTCGCAAGAAGGCGGAGCTCTCGGCGCCAGCTTTAAAGCAGATGATTCTACTCATGCTACACGAAGAATACAAAGATCATGTCAAACTTTACACGGATGGCTCGACAACTGTTGGAGGATCTGCAGGAGCTGTGATCTTCCCAGCAAGAGCCGAAACCATCCAGTTCAGAACGTCACACAAGACGACATCGACAGCCGTGGAGCTCGCGGCACTCCGCAGCGCACTCCGCAGGATTGACCAAGAGACACCACAAAAATGGAGCATTTTTACTGATTCGAAACCAGCTCTCCAATGTCTACACAATACTCTACGTCGTGGACCTCAAGATCAATTGGCGCTCGAAATACGACAACTGTACCATCACCTAATAGACGAAGGACATGACATATCTTTTCAGTGGTTACCAGGCCATTGCGGCATCATCGGTAACGAGCATGCCGACAATGCAGCTAAGAATGCTCACGAAAATGGAGTGATGGAACCTATTCCACTATCAAGAAGCGACGCAGCAGCAAAGATTAATACGCTTGCGCAGGATGTCGCAAGGTCTATGCGGAATACGCCCGGTTTTCTCCACACCCGTCTTCACCGCCTGGACCCATGCCTACGACTTACTATTCCATCTGGCCTACCCCGATCCGAGACGACCCTTCTCTGCCGTATGTGGCTTGGGGTGTCTTTCACGAACGCTTTTGCCTGCCGCATCGGAATGAGAGACAGCGCTACATGCGACCATTGCGACAATGACGAAACAATTGAACATATTTTATGTCAGTGCCCCCAGTACAGCTCTCAGCGACAGTCCCTCTCAGCAGTGTTTGCTCGCCTCGACGACCAGCCATTTTCTGAGCAGTCAATCTTGGAATGTCGGAAAGATCGAGCTTCACGCCAGAAAGCAACGAAGGCGCTGATGAAGTTTCTGCGAGCGACCCGCCTCGTTGAACGATTGTGACACTACTGTGTGCGAGTGTGTGTATGTGTGTTTGTGCTTCTCTTCCTCCCTTTCCCCTTACCCTTTCCCCAGTGCAGGGTAGCAAACCGGATATGTTTTCTGGTTAACCTCCCTGCCTTTCCGCATTAAAATTTTCTCTCTCTCTCTCTCTCCAATTTTTTTATCGATCGAACTATTACTTCGCCCAGCCTGCGGCGAAACTGGGACATTCTCTTTTTTTCTGACGGCATTTTATTGTAAGCTGAAGAACTTGCCGCATAAAAGCCGGCAATATTATTCATATATATTTGCTGGTCGCAACCGTCCATGTGTACCTGCATAACTCCCACACGACTGAATAGTACGAAGTAATACAATAAGCTTTCTCGTTTGTCAATGATTGATATGCGGGGTCTATCGTCCCAAAACCACCATGTGATTATGAGAGACGCCGTAGTGGAGGGCTCCGGAAATTTCGACCACCTGGGGTTCTTTAACGTGCACCCAAATCTGAGCACATGGGCCTACACCATTTCCTCCTCCATCGGAGATGCAGCCGCCACAGCCGAGATTTGGACCCGCGACTGGCGGGCCAGTAGCCGAGTACCTTAGCCACTAGACCCTTGCGGAGCTTCCGCCGAAGCTCGTGGACGTAACGCAAAAGACGTAGGGCTGTCTTATACACAGCTAATGTAAGAGGCAGATGAGTATTCGAAGGTTGCGGCTTTGAATATCACTGACAGAACGGGTGACACGAAGAGCGAGGTTGTGTAGCAAATGGTTCCTTGCGAGGCGATCACACACACAAAATAAAGCTAAAGTCTTAACGGATGTGTTCTACTGTGCGGCCTACCAGAAAGCTATCAGCATCCTAAACGGGTGTGTATCACAGAAATTGGCTAAATCCCACTACTAGCCAACATTCAGGCGATTTTAAGCAACCACTAAAGCTACAGGGAAGCATGACGTCATGTCCAGTTAAGAGGCGGAAATGTAGTAGGCCCGTGTGCTCTGATTTGGGTGCACGTTAAAGTACCCCAGGTGGTCGAAATTTCCGGAGCCCTCCACTACAGCGTATATGGTGGTTTTGCGACATTAAACCCCGCATATCAAATCATGCCCAGTTAAGGGATGGTAAGCAACCGCTCGAGCGACAAGAGAGAGAGAAAGGTTTATTTACAAAAGGGCAGAGAGGTCGGCCTGAGCGATAGCTTGCTCTAGCCTGCTACTCTACACGGGGGAGGGGAGAAGGAAGACTAATGGATGTCGATATGTTCAAATAAAAAGTCTACCTAAATAAAGTAATCAATACACATGCGACAAACCGGCTTCGCTGTGCCAGCATTCCTTGGCTTGGTACAAGCTCTGAGTCATTTTTTTTTCGTGCACATCAATTTCTTTCAATACACGACAGAATCGTTATATTACTGTAGTTACGAAACCACAAACTGTATGCTCTTTTTTCCTCGTTTAATCGCATGTCACTTCCATTAGTTGTTTTCCATAAAGAAATTCCGAGCCCCTTCTTGCTTAGTACAGTCTTGGCTCACAAAATTCCGCTTCTCTGAGTACATGCGTACGACAGTGCGGTACTCTCAGGGAGCATTTCAAGCACGGGCACTCGGTAAAATAAACGCAAGCACGATCGCGCACGTTATTACAAAAGCACATCTATTCTCCGCGATTCTACAAGCTTTTGCTTTGCCTGCGTCAGACGTGCCGTCAAGGTATCAAAAGTGCAGCTGGGTGATTTGTCAAAATTTCTTTTCCCCTCTCTACTTTCGCCTACTGCGCGTGACCTTATTCAATAATGGGACTCCTACAATGATCAATCAGCAAATCTATCCGCATTGTCCCATTCGGCATCCCGGCGCATTGATGGACCCACCTGATCAGTCGACGATAATAAGGGAAAAAAAAAGCGATCGACCATCCACTCTATCGGTTGAAGCGGAAAACGGTCGGTTACACTCGTCGACGAAGACGTCCAAGGAAAGCTCAGTTTTTTCTTCTTTTTTTTAAGACAGACAGATTGATATGTCGGGTTTAACGTCCCAAAACCACCATATAATTATGAGAGACGCCGTAGTGGAGGGCTCCGGAAATTTAGACCACCTGGGGTTCTTTAACGTGCACCCAAATCTGAGCACACGGGATAACATCATTTTCGCCTCCGTCGAAATTGCAGCCGCCGCCGCCGGGATTCGATCCCGCGACATGCGGGTGAGCAGCCGAGTACCTTAGCCACTAGACCACCGCGGTGGGGACAGACAGACAGACAATAGATAGATAGATAGATAGATAGATAGATAGATAGATAGATAGATAGATAGATAGATAGATAGACAGACAGACAGACAGACAGACAGACAGACAGACAGACAGACAGACAGACAGGTAGATAGATAGATAGATAGATAGATAGATAGATAGATAGATAGATAGATAGATAGATAGATAGATAGATAGATAGATAGATAGATAGATAGATAGATAGATAGATAGATAGATAGATAGATAGATAGCATTTATGGCCCACTTTCTGGATTCAGAAACCTTCATTGTGTTTACAGCAAACCTTTTAATTAAGGAGAGCCAGCAACGTAACAAATAACAGCGGAATGCAAGCTGTACTTACAGAAATGCAGTGCCACAGGATAAGACGTGAAGAACAAGAATTGCAGACATGTGTGTAACGAAGTATGTATGTATGTATGTATGTATGTATGTATGTATGTATGTATGTATGTATGTATGTATGTATGTATGTATGTATGTATGTATGTATGTATGTATGTATGTATGTATGTATGTATGTATGTATGTATGTATGTATGTATGTATGTATCCACACATCAATGCGTGCACACATTCTGGAGTTCGCGTACATATGTGTATATCTCAGCTCCGCCTAATCAGTACGGTGCAAGTGCAAGCGTGTTTGCACGTTGCGGGAGTACCGTACCTTTCAGCGCCATCCACTTTGGCTGCTTTCCTGCTTGCGTGCGTGGGTGTGTGTGTGTGTGTGCGGATTAGGTTACACCATGCACCTAATCTGTGCCGGGCTAATCAATCTGCATTAGCCGTCTCGTCAGCTGCCTCTCCTGCCTTCGCGTGACACAGCTGCAACGCACGGCTAGGCCAGTACAGTTCGTGTGTACCTAGACAAAAAAAAAATGAATAAACACAATCCTGAGAGCAAAATCTTGCTCACAACAAAAGTAGCTTCCTTTTGTTAGCTTCGTTTCATTATTCTTCTTCTTGTTGTTGTTTCGACGTTCCCCCTTTTTTCCTTTTGCATCTGGAACGTCGTTCGTAGGAGACCGGTTCCTTTCGGCGTTAAAGCAAAACGGCGTTAATTGAATCAAAGCTGCGTGCGTGTGTGTGTTCTCTTGTTCCCGCGAGGACCAAGTATCAACAAATTCATGCAGTGCACTCTGTGGGCAGGAAGCGTGTCAGCCAATAAGCAATGAGAGCTGGTTACACGTAATCGAGTTCAAGAAAGTGTTACATCGTACATTGCCGTGACAGTCTATGTGCCTATCCTAAGTCCACAGTTCAAAACCACGCCTCGGGTAAACTATGAATTTTCTCATTTACGTTTATACGGTGCAGTACGTATTTTAGGCTCCGAAGCCCATATCCAGGTATTGTTTTCGGGGGAAGGGAGGTGGGTATGTATGTATGTATGTATGTATGTATGTATGTATGTATGTATGTATGTATGTATGTATGTATGTATGTATGTATGTATGTATGTATGTATGTATGTATGTATGTATGTATGTATGTATGTATGTATGTATGTATGTATGTATGTATGTATGTATGTATGTATGTATGTATGTATGTATGTATGTATGTATGTATGTATGTATGTATGTATGTATGTATGTATGTATGTATGTATGTATGTATGTATGTATGTATGTATGTATGTGGTGACACCAGAGGATGCATTGTCTACCCTAAGGTCCCTATAGATGGAACAAGCCTGAAGCTGCACTATCGCTAAAGAAGCAGCCCCCCCCCCCCCCCCACCTCACCTACTGCTGACCTGTTCTAAGTAGGATGTGGGGGAGGGAGACACACATTTTCCCGAGTAACTGGAGCATCTTTGATTAGAGGCATAAAATGAAAATATCTTCTTCGACTGACGACCAGAAGGTCGCGTAATCGAATCCCGGCTGCGGAGGCAGCCTCTGCTAGAGAGGCGAACACGCTTGAGCTTCGTGCACTTGGATTTGGGCGCATGTTAGAGAACCCTAAGAGATCAAATTTCCGCAGCTTTCCGCTACGGCGTTCGTCGTAATCATATCGTAATTTTGGGACGTTAAGCTCCAACAATCACTGAAAAAAAGATATGTTCTCCCTTTATTTGACTGCTGACGACACGCAAGCGCTACGTTTTTCCGCATTGCACGAATGCGCTGAGGCGGAGTATGAAGCCACTGTTGGCACGTTCTTTCGTATTTCAATATGCATATACCCGTAGTACATGCATGAGCACCGCCCCAGAATCCTAAATCAGCGCCAGGCTAGCGGCGACGACTAATCTCTTTAGTGCTGGCCTCGGTGAGGACGACGTCGATGTTTTATCCACGGCCGCGAGGGAACGAGCAGGGCCTGTAGAAACCATCCTACCTAGAGCTTGCCTCTAGCTTATTTAATGCTGTCGCTCTCCATCGGTAGCAAGCACGGGGTATGTCTTATACTGCACTAGCGCGTTCACAGGAGATAGCCAAAGAATAGAACAAGCTTGGCTGGAGTGACAGACGTGAGACAGACAGACAGACAGACAGACAGACAGACAGACAGACAGACAGACAGACAGACAGACAGACAGACAGACGGGCAGACAGACAGACAGACAGACAGACAGACAGACAGACAGACGGGCAGACAGACAGACAGACAGTCAGACAGTCAGACAGTCAGACAGACAGACAGACAGACAGACAGACAGACAGACAGACAGACAAATCGATTATCTGAAGTGGAACTTACGGTAATACAAAACGCACCAAGGTCAGGCGAACGTATCTAAACCGGTATGAGTGATATATTTCTCGTACTTCATAGGTAGGGTTCGCGCATCCCTTAAAAAAAAAGAACAAACTGCCCAGCTCACACAACTGCTGAGTAAATAGACATTTGAATAGCTTTCCCACGTAAGCCGTTGAAGGTGAAGCGCTGTCTGCCGATGCACCTTGCGCAGCGGTCGTTGAGCTCCTGCGCGGCTTTCGTTTATTCACTCATGCATCGGAAGTCGGGTAACGTCTATGTTGGACTCTTTATGTGATTTCGAGCGTAGAGGAACATTGAGTGAACTTTTCTCTGGGTGTTTGCGAACTTTATCAGAATTACTTTGTGAATACCAACGACATTTTTTTTTTCTTCAGGTGGGATGTTCAGAAGGTTGTGAGAACTCTTCTGTGGCCGTTAAAAACTATACGTCAGAACTCCTTTGTGGTTGAAATGAACTTCTTTTCAGATGGGTGCAAACGAGCTTTGTCAGAGCTTTTTGGTCGGTGTCAATGAACTTCTTTTCAGGTGGGTGTTGATCTTTCGGTGGGCGTTCATAAACTTCGTAAAAACATTTTTTTTTTCGGTGTATCTTTTCGGTGGGAGTAAACGAGCTCTGAGATAAGTTTTCGGTGGGTGTTTGCGAGTTTCACCAGAACTCATCTACAGCTGTCGTCGTCGTCGTCATCATCATCATCATCATCATCATCACCACCACCACCACCACCACCACCACCACCACCACCACCACCACCACCACCACCGCCACCTTATATATACCTTCCTTATATACCTTCCTCTTCGGAATTAGTGGCATATTATCAATGACGATTTCAGAATGCTAGCCGAATGTGATCCACCCTATCCTTATTCGTCTAGTTATTTCACTCTCATGTTTGGGATCCGCAGTTACTACCTGTCTTAAGTAGACATATTCCTTAACAACTTCCAGCATCCCTCCACCTATCGCAAAGTACTGTTTTATGCCTAGTCTTGTTGTACATTACCATAGCTTTATTGATATTATATTTCAGACATATAGTCTTCTGCTTTCCGTGTCCAATTCAGTGAGGATCAGCTGTAAATCGTTCAGTGAGTTACTCGTCCAAGGCAATGTCATAAGCGAATCACAGGTTACTACGATACACTCCATTAACCCGTATTCCTAACTCTTCCCAGTCTATGGTCCTGAAGACCTCCTGTAAACACGCGGTGACTAGCATTGGAGAGATCGCGTCTCCCTGCCTTACACCCTTCATTATTGGGATTCCTTCACTTTATTTATGGAGAACTATGGTGGCTGTGGATCCACTGTAAATTTCTTCCAGTATGTTTATGTATAGGTTTCTTCGATGCCCTGATTCCTCAGTGCATGCATCACTGTGGATTTCTCGACGGAGTCAAACGCCTTCTCGTAATCTATAAAAGCTATGCATAGGGGTTGGTAGTATTCCACGCATTTCTCTGTCACCTGACTGGCAGTATGAATATGGTCTATTGTGGAGTAGCCTGTGCGAACTCCTGCTTAGCCCTTTGGTTGATTGAGCTCTAATGTTGTTCTAATTCTACTATGATATTTTTGCAAATATTTTGTAGATAACGGACAATAAGCTGATCGGCCTGTAATTTTTCAAGTGCTTGACGTCTCCTTTCTTCTGGATAAATATGACTTTGGTATTTTTCCAAGATTCTGGTACCCTTCCCGTCAAGCGACACTTCGTACATAAGAGAGCCAGTTGTTCTAACACAATTTCTCCGCCATCTTTCAGCAGGTCAGTTGGTACCTTATCCTCACCAGCGGGGTTGCCTCGTTGCATTCCTTCTAGGGTTTTCATTACTTCCCCTGTCGTTACTGGTAGGATGTCCACTGGTTCTTTCGGCTCCTGTACAGCTCTCTGCTGCTCTCAAATGAACTTTTTTTCGGGTGGGTGTTAACGACCTTCATCAGAACTTCTTGGTAGGAGTCGACAAACGTTTTTTTTTTTCAGATGGGTGTTTACGAGCATTGTCAGAACATTTTAATGGGAAATAACGAATCTTTTCAAAACTGGTTTGTGGGCGTCAAACGAAGTTCTTGTTTAGGTACTGTTACCGAGTTTCGTGGGAACTTTTTGGTGGGCGTCATTTAACTCCCTTTTCAGGTGGGTGCGAATGAGCTTTGTCGGAACTTTTCTACGAACGTAGACGAGCTTTTCTTCAATAAAACGTTTCTTCCATGTGAGGCTTAATCACCATAATCACCTTTGTTAAGAAGAATTCTGCTGGTGTAAATGAACTTTGTCAGACAGCCTCTGTGAGACACCGCTTCATGTAGCTTCTTCCTGCCGCTAGGCTGCACGTCCTGACGTCATTACAAGTGGAAAAATTCCATGTCACGCGGTGTCTACGTAACTTCAAAGAACCCAGCCGACAGAATACGTTTTCTTCTATCAGAAGCTGCATGATCCATGCAGCTGGCCTGCACGAGAAGGTCTCGCAAACGAGTTCATTGTTCGTGAACGAGTAAAAAAAAAACTGAAAAAATAAACGACTCAATTCTTTGCATTTGTATCTCTTGAAGCGGCCGCACTTGCTACAGCAGTCGAGGAACGGTATTCCGAGGAGCTCGTCGTAATGCCCGTTTGTGTTCGCCTAGTAGCAAGTATGCGGGTAGGGCACGAATTTATGTATATGCGAGACAAATGAAGGCAGCTGAGACAGGCAAGGGCGAACACGAGACAAAGAAATGCCGGAACATAACAAAAGAAACGCGAATACAGAAATCTCGCAAGTTTCTTCTTTTTTTCGTTTCATGACTTCTGGGCAAAACAGAAAAAAAAGACAATCACTCAACAGTGTGGCACTGCGTGACAGGGGTAAGTTTAGAGATACGCATCCCCGAAAGCACACACACACACACACACGCACACACACCCACAAAGGTTTAGCTGGAACCAGTGTAATGATCGCTACGCTCATTTTCAGAATACTATAACAAGTATAGAGCATTGCTCTTTTTGTGTATGCTTGCGAACGACCATATATTTGATGCAATTTCTCAATAAAAATCAGTTGGAAGTCAACGCTCAGTTCTTTTGCGTTGACCGGCTTCAGTGTTTCTTGCTGCCCATTCTCCGCTGGACCAGTTCAAGTTCCCCGAAAAGATACTTTACGACAAAACACACACCGGTAGCCACTGATAATAACACGAAGGTAAGCCCTAAATCGGCGTTGCTCTGATGCGCATTCTTCGAGTGGGCCACGTAGCCAGCGTCCGTACATTCCGGACGAAACGGCTGCGCGGCCTTGAGCTGTCGCCACCTGCCGCGACGTGGCGCTAGCGCGCGTTCGCAGCTAAGGTCTCCAAGTGAAAACAAGTTTCATCTCGGGACTCAATTCGCAGTCACTGATCTCTCACACACTGCTACGCAAGCAAAATACGTTAGACGAAAAGATTCCCCCCCCCGCTGCGCTCCATTCGTCACAGCGTGACGTCTCGCGCCGCCAGACGGCCGTGTCTCGAGACTATGGTCTCCAGATAGAGCAAAACGAGAAAAAGAAAGAGGGCGGAGGCAATGCAAAGCGGCGACGACATGGGCGGCGATATCGTGGTTGAATGCATAATGAACAAAGGAAGTAAAAGAAGAAGCAGCTCATCGGATGGGAGAGGAGGAAGGGCCAGCATCCGTGGGAATCGAGGGGCGAAAGCGAGGCTACGGCGAGCCCGTTTCCCATCGCGTTCGTAAAGCCGAGCAACCGTCGCCCGCCCGGTCTATGCGTGGAGACGTACACACACGCGATTGCGTTCGTTCGGTTGTACTGCACGTTCGTTTGTGGCGCGTGTGAGGCGAATCGCGGCCACAGCGAGATTATACTGCGCGGGCCGTTTTGTTTTCACACGCAGCGGCAACGGGCGGTGAACGCCTCGGATCCATTCATGGTCGGGGATCATATAACGTCTCAAACCCTTGACACGATTATGAGAGGGCGCCGTATAGTGGAGGGCTCCGGAAATTTCTTCCACTTGGGGGTCCTTTAACGTGCATGGGCCTGGTGCCCATGCACCCCCGTGGATGATCGCAGCCGCCGCGGCAGGGATTCGATCCCGCCACCTTCTGGGTCCAGCGGTCCACCACTAAAAACCACGCGAGCCCCGTGACGGGTCGTACTCACCAGGAGCGGACGGCAACGTCTAGCCACGGCCAAGACAAAACCGACTATTTTTGACTTCTGCTCGACGTTAAAGAGACTGCCAGTCTCTACTGAGACCTGCTATGTCTTCAGTAGAGACTGGCAGTATTGCAAATAAATAAATAAATAAAAAAATAAATAAATAAATAAATAAATAAATAAATAAATAAATAAATAAATAAATAAATAAATAAATAAATAAATAAAGATATTTACAGAATTCGCTGAATATTCTTGTCGATAATTTCGGGAGAACTCAATATTTCGCGCTTACAGCCCGTTTCATACAGTCTTTGGGCCCGAAACGTGTCAATACGATAAGATACAATAAGTAAGGTGATAATGATGATGAATTATCGCGACAAGCTATACAAAAGACATTATCAGGCAAGAAACAGCCAAAGAAGGGCCTGTAGTCGTTAAACCGGGTGCACGCTAACCTCCACACTAGAGTGGACGTTTAGCAGCTCTCGCATACTTGACAGCAGGGCTAATGTAACTAATACGGCTAATATGACGTGGTGTCATCAGGAAAGGACACCCCACCACGAAGGAAAGAACAAGAAGGAAGAATCATGAAGTCATGCAGACAGCTTTGGCAGACCAACGTGTTTTGAAGCCAGCGGTGTTAGCCCAACCATAGAGTTTCCCAATAAACACTAGAGGGAACTCTGGCGCTAGTGTCTAAAGGAGCTGTAACGCATGGCGCTTCAGCAAGCATGGAAATGACGGGTAGTACACACATTTGTCTAATCTTCGTACTTCTGGCCTGCTGTTGGCTCCGTGTGTGGTCGTGTGGCTTGGAGCTGTTTTCTCACGAAACAAAAATCAGCAAACGTTCAGCGACTGCGCTTCACCGCCTTATTTTTTTTCGAATTACCTTTCCAAATTGGGTCACGAAGTTCAAAAAAGTTCAATCTTTCTTTCAAAACAAAACCGAAACACAGCAATAAATGAAGCCGCAAGTACGATTCGCCGCCCGCAAGTACGAAGACTAGGCAAATGTGTGTGCTACCCATCATTCCCATGGTCGCTGAACAATCGCAGCGCCAGAGTGCCCTCTGGTTAATTTTGGGAAACTCTATGAGCCCAACAACTGACGCGTCATGATCGCGCAAAAAAAAAAAGAGATTCTCCGAGACTTCGGGCTATGGCGCCCGGTAAATTTTAATCGAACCGCGCTTGTTCAGAAACAGAACGCCGAAGTAAAGTAGTAAAACCTACTACACTCTCTGACGTTTTCATCACGTGTTGCGTCGGCATGACAGGCTTCAACTGTGTGACGTAATGCCTCCTCTGGCCCATTTTGATTTATATGTGAGGTTTAACGTTCCAAAACCACCGTATGATTATGAGAGACGCCGTAGTGGAGGGCTCCGGAAATTTCGACCACCAGGGGTTCTTTAACGTGCACCCAAATCTGAGCACACGGGCCTACAACATTTCCGCCCCCATCGGAAATGCAGCCGCCGCAGACGGGATTCGAACCCGCGACCTGCGGGTCAGCAGCCGAGTACCTTAGCCACTAGACCACCGCGGCGGGGCAGGCCCATTTTCTTCCTTCATGGACTGAGCTAAGCGCTTTGTGGACATGAGCCTATACAATCACCCTGTTTTTTTTTAGACTTAGCTCCGTCATACGGCACTGTCGCACAGAAAGGTCACCGCCTCTGCGGGCTAGTTAAAAGATTCAAGCGGTTTGCGTATAGGTTGAAAGCCCGTCCTTTAACCGGGGCGTGGGCGAGGAACTCGTGGTATGGTTGTTAGGAGCGTGACCTATATAGCGGGACCCTTACGTGACAAGAAGACGAACCACTTGTTCTTTGAACAAGTTTTTTTCTCAATTTATTTTTCTTTCTTTTTATTTAGCTACGTTTCATGTGACCGCTGTCGATTTCCATATATTTTTTTTTTTCCTGAACGAGAGAAACGACTCGATTGAAGGAAGCAGCCAGGGGTGCGGTCAGGGAGGGCGAGGGGGCTCTTAGAGACAGAAGCCCCTCCCCCCAAACATGTCCCCCTCGCCCTGGCCCTTGAGGTCAAAGCTTATGCATATATTGTACAGAACGACATAAGTAACCAACCAGCTTTATTAAAACAAAAGAATGACTGGAACAATAATGCAACAATCTGCTTTGTTTACTTGGGTTTTCGTAAGTTAGAACTGTGTTAAACAATCGTGCATTTACCGACACTTTCGTTCTTCCTTTGTTTTCACTCGTGAAAATTAAGGATGCACGATAACTATCTGTATGCGTGTGATATATCTTTTTTGTACATGGAACCCCTAGTTATTTAATTTTTTTTTTGACCCCCAACTAGCCTTCGGCTATGGGTCCAACCAGTCGTGATGTTTCTGTACGCTTCACAGTTTGCAAATAAACAATTGAATTGAATTGAATTGAATGCCGTTTGGGTAGCGGTTCCCTTGTGTTTTTTTAATTTATTTTATTTTTATCGATTGCGTATAACACCCTCCAAAAGAATGTCTGTCTGAGCCCCAGAAATGAGACGGAGGTGGACTTGATCTATAGATTCCTGCTGTCCAGCGAGCAACGATGGGACAGCCAGCGTCAGTGGGCAGCGCCGACTCACGCTCGGCACTTTTGGGACGTGACATCGCGTACTAACGAACTACTATATATGTTGTCTGCCTGTTAGCTGTGGCGTCAATACAGCTAACAAAGCATAACCATACCCATCACCCATCCATCGTGCTTGCAATGAGGGCTAAACTATCTACACTATTAACCCACCTTCATGCAAAAAAAAGAGAGCAAGAAGTATGCTTTAGACAGGCTACCAAAGCTATAGTCATTGTAACAAAGCGCTATCTGCTCATCAATGCACGTATCAAGTATTTTGCTACGCACGACTTCACTACGCACCATTTGAGACCGAAAAAAATTATCGCAATCACCATGCTATCTTCATTACCATCATGCATAGAAAGACTCTCGACTGTAGGCTATAGTTTTTACCCCCCTTTTTTCCATCGAACATTCTTCACATCCGTCACAGATTGATATCCGCAGCCCAGCAACACAAGCATATCGTCTCGGTGAACGCAACTGACGAGTCATTCGTTAAATTGTAGTACCCTCATTATTGTAGTATAGGCAATGCCGCATTATCGTAGGCAAAGTGGCCGACGCGGATCACGTTCCGTCATTACGAAACTACCGTGTTCTTTCGCGCTTCGGCTGACACAGTTTCGTCCGAAGCCGGCTTCACGCGCTTGCTGCGCGTTGTTCCGTCACAAAGCAACGCGCAGCGAAAAACATCCCCACTAGCGAACGCACATACGTCCATTATCGTAATCGTTATCAGTGGGTGAACGCCGAACAACAATCGCCGTAGGCCTACGTAGCTGCTATACCGCGGGAACTGGCAGCACCTGCGGCCCGCATCAAAGACGGTGGCGCGCTGACGACGTCTGCATCACGCTGCACGCAACTGACTCGCATGCACGAGCGTCGTGCAAACACAGAAGCGCCGAGCGCACATCGGTCACGAAATCCATTGGTGTAGCCTTCGATAAATTCTCGCTGCCTTGGTTTCGCTAAGTGCAGCCGCCAGGCGTCGCCACCGCTGCCTAACCTTGTATTTATTTATTTATTCATTTATACATATACCTACAGCGCCCTCTGGGGGCACTGTTTTAGGGGGGTTTACAAGTTCAAAGTACATTTAAATCAGTGGGGACAAGTTAAATTGCACGGCACTCAAAAAATAAAAACAAATAAAGATACCTAAATCACAGCATACAATATCGACCACATACTCCTTTAAAGGAGTATGTGTGACCACATACTCCTTTAAAAGGGAAAGAAATGCTGTGGAAGGGGCGGTCACAATGTTTTTTTGGAAGACCGTTCCATTCGTGAATAGTTTGAGGAAAAAAAAGTATTTGCACACGTTGATGTTCGGCACATATAGTCACACACTTTCAAAGGATGATCCCGTCGTGATGAGATGTATGTTGGTGGTCTGATGTATTTGTTCTTATCGATCCCAGTTCTGTCGTTTATTAGGTCGTAGAAAAGACATAGCCTGATATATTTACGCCTTGAGGAGAGTAACGGCCAACCAAGTGAACTAACGATTTCGCTAGACCTTCTGGTGAAGTCGTAATCACCCGTCACAAACCGGGCGGCCCGTTTCTGAATGCGCTCCGATGCATCAATACTTAACATTGTAGGTGATTATTCGCCCAGTTCGTTTTTGTTCCCTCTTCTACCCGTATAGTGATCATCAAATAAAAGTTTCCGAACGCACACCTTTACTTACGACTCAAATGCACGCATCCGTACATACACTTTAGCAAATCTAAACACATATTTGCATCAAACACCGCCAAAAAAATAACCAACATACGTTAACACAATGCTTGCACGCGTGCTCACTGACGGACAAACAAACAGACCACAATTAACGCACACAGGCCAACACATACAAGCTTACGCACACACGTAAACACAAGCAACCACACAAGTACGTCACAAAAAACAACAAATGAAAGCTTTTTGAGCCAGATGTATGGGTACGCATACGCACGAACATATTTTATGCCAACAAACACAAACACACAAAAAGATACACGTATAAAAACAGACGCACGGTATACCGCACGCAGGATGGAAATACAACGTCAATGAAAACAAGAGCACCAACATCACAGAAACATGTACGCCACGTAAAAACTCATCACGGTAGCAGCGTAGAAACGAAAACAATACACAAACATGTGTCAGAAGCGAACACAAAAGAAAGCCACGAGTGCAAAAACACAAGTATACAAATCAAGCAGCGACCACCAAAAGGAACATCCGTGCAAGCGCTACACGGCAGCGTAAACAAACACATAAGCACGCAAAGGAAACAGACCCGGCATCAACGCACGATGAACTCAGCCTCCTCCACAAGGCCGTTTCTGATTACAATCTCGGCTAAGCGGCGCAAACTCACGAAAGTAGGCGTTGCAGAAAGCCGACGAAAGCCGAGCCAAGACATGGCTTATCATCGCTTATGCCGCGTTGCAGTGGCTAGATGACTCGAGCCCAAGCTGCCTCCACCACGTAGCCTATAGAAGAAGATCGGTAGGAGGCCGGATATATATATATATATATATATATATATATATATATATATATATATATATATATATATATATATATATATATATATATATATATATATATATATATATATATATATATATATATATATATATATATATGTCTCCTTGGCTATTTGCTCCGGACAAACAATGAAGAAATCGCCGCAGCGAAAAACTGATCCGGTCCCTGCCATGGAGGTTTATGACATCCTATTTATAGCCTTGCAATATAGGACGTACTACTTCTAATATGATGTACGCGTGGTGTGTACCTCTATTTACCGAAGGGTCGATAAAGGAAAAAGCGCGTCATCTATCCATTGTAGGAGCAGGACCACGATGGATGACGTCGCTTTGCTTTGCGCTTTTTATATATAGCGTATATCGTGGACAGATGAGAGGATATGGCCAGATGTATTGCGGGAAGCTTCCGTTCGATCGTGGAACGGCAGTCGTATACACACCGTTACAGACGGTCAGGCGGAGTCGTGTTACAAATGACTGTTCCTCACTGTGATTCTTTAACGCAGGGGTTGCGTGTTTCGCTCCGTAATACGCTACCCGGTGAGAAACAGCATACAGCGAGTTGGTGACAGCGCAAACACGCACACGCTGGAGAGGGGACACAAACACAGCGCTGTGTATGTCGGTGTCGTCTCTGTCGTAGGTGTGTGTTCGCGCTAAAACTCCTTCGCTGAGCAACGAACCAACTCAACCGAAAAAGAAGTATTCATGGAAAAGGAGTACAAATGCGAGTTGCAAAGGGTGCGTATTTATCTACGGCATACGCGAATTGCAAGATCGTGAAAGGCTACAGCCATGGTGCGTCGCCATGATCGCGAAGAAAAGCGATGAGTCACTGCAGACAGGTCGGTATTCTAACGCACGAGACTGGGGTTTACACGTGCCCAGCTGGGCATAGCCAGAGATGTTTTCGGATAAACGATGAAAAAGGGGGAGGAGGGGTGCTAAAACATATGCGTGCGTCTATTTGTATATGCAAATAGAAAAAAGAAATCACAGCATATCCACGGAGTGAATGATGATTAGTGGGGCGAAGCGTTATTCAGTCCGTCCATGCGTTCTTGCTTCCGTCCGTCCATGCGTCCGTCCGTCCGTGTGACCGTCGGTGCGTCCGTCCATGCGTCTTCCGTCTGTCTATCTGTCTGTCCGCCCGTCCGTCCGTCCGTGCGTCTGTTCGTGCGGCCATCCCTCTGTCTGTCTGTCTGTCCGTCCGTGCGTCCGCCCCTCCGTCGACCTGTCTGCCCATGCGTATGTCGGTCCGTCCGTCAATCTGTATGTCCACTCATCTGTCCGTCTATCTAGTGAACACTCCAAGTACAGCCATCTCACATCTTTTCACCATGTATTCTTCATGCACAAGTGCCGCCATCCAGCGGACATTCTAAGGACCGCTCTTGCGGGTATGTGCCATCGGTGGTTACGCACTACAACGAGGGGCGCACAAGCCACGCCACAAGTAGCTTCGCCCCTATAACTTCGGGGGGCCCTTCTGAAGAAACCTTCTCGTCAGAAGGCCCATCCCCTCCATCGCCCTTCATCTTACAGGTACACGAAAAAACCTCAGGAAATGTCAAATTACCGCGCAAATGAGTCAACGGGATGCTGTTTCTCCGCTAGCGTCGAACCCGAAAACAGCGTCCATACTTATGAATGTCCATGTCGCGGTACAATGTGTGATCATACGGGCCTTCACCTCGACCGTCATAAGTTTAAGCGTGCGGTGACGATAGTTTTGTAGCCGTCGGCTCGAATACTCCCTTCGTGGGGAAATATAGAGTCGGTGACATTCCCACAGACATACTTCCCCTCACACATCTCCACAATACTAATAACACACGGTTTTCTAAAAATAGTAACCTTCTGCTTCCAAAAGTAAGCACGAACTACGGTAAAATGACAGCCTTGTTTTCTGCAATTTCTTTCTGGAACTGTCTACCATCAATTATTAAATCAAGCCCCTCATTACATTGTTTCCGGCGGCATCTAAAACAGTTCTTACTAACAACATGCGACACCTGAATAAATATATATATATATATATATATATATATATATATATATATATATATATATATATATATATATATATATACATATATATATATATATATGTGTGTGTGTGTGTGTGTGTGTGCATAAATACGGTTATATGCATTTATGTGTACGTGTATAGTTTCTGAAGTGACACTGTGATATGTATGTGTTATGTTATAGTCATTTAATCCAATTAGTTATCTCCTGTGTTGTCACTTACATGTAAATATTTTGAACTACCATATAAGATTCAATAATAATTTTCATTACGTTCATTTTGTTTTATTCGCTTGCTGTTTTTTCCTTAGTTGCCAATCTTTGTTCTATATTTTTATACATGAATTCACAGGAGGTCCCCCTGACAGTTTTTGCTTTGTGACCTCCTTCTATACTTTATCAACTTTCAACTTGCACTGTATTGTACTGATTAAAAGGGCCATGGTGCTGCCACTTTTTTTTTTTTGTGGAGTCATTGGCGTAAATTATGGGGAGTGAGAGGGGTGCGGACCCCCCCTCCTATGTTCAGGCCGAGAGGAAGGAGAAGTCCTTGGAGCTGTCTCCCTTCAGATTTAGCTTGAGAGCGTTATATACTTGAATTAATTGACAGTTAACACGTTTAACTATTTTTAAAGGCTCGTCATTTGTGCGACCTGAGTACACCCCTGAGCAGGGTGAGACTACGGAAATCGCAAAAGACGCTCGACTTGTTTAAAGAAGACTGAGTAGAAGACTGCAATTACTCGAGTTCGGACACCAGGCTCGATTTGTAAGTTTCATTTCAAAGACCGGTTTAATTATTATGCATCAAAAATACAACCAGCACAACAAAACGGCCGCTATAGACTGATGTCTGCGCCCGTTGGGATTTTTCTTGATTTACGCCACTGCGTAGAGCCCGTAATGCTTTCGCATTAATATTGTCAGACGTCAAAACAGAGGTCTTGCCGTAGAGACTGAGACACCAGAAGCAGGTCGATCTTTTTAATTAGAACGCGCAAGCGAGTTCTTCTTCTTCGTCCATTTCGTAGTCCTTCGTGGCACATGCACAACTGTCATCGTCTTTCTTGGGTAAGCACGTGACATTTGCCTCCCTCCGAAAGAAGCATCGTCCCGATGCGCAACTTAGGTGCTCTACAAGGCGTATGAAGTGGTCGTACGAAAACGGTAACCAGGAGCTAATCAACTCGATAAATGATGGCGGTCTATTACGGACGGTCACAACCATTGGATAGAGATACACATAAGGACCTTTTTTTTTTTCAATTGGCCAAATTCAAAACCGGACCTAGCTCAAATAAAGCTCTGTAGGCATATACGTACTCGCGACATTCCTCTATACATTGTAGATATTAATAATAAATTAGAATAATTACAGAATTATTATCAGTGTTTTAGAGGAAAGTTGACAGTATGTATGTGCCAAAGCAACCTTATTTGAGCTAGTTCCGGTTCTGAATCTGGCCCATTTCGAGAAAAAAAAAAAGAAGCTCCTCTCTAAGACAAACACATACAGCGGCGAGGAGTCATATGGCTGCGGCGACAACGTGTAACGCGATACGGGCTCGGAATGAATTTCGCCCTCGTGTTTCGCAACCGCGTAAGGGGGGGGGGGGGGGGGCGTTGGCTGCGAAGGAGGAGGAGGAGGAAATCGCGAGGTCACGAAGTCGTAAACACGACGAGCAAAGAAGAAGAACGAGACGGGGGTCATGCGCTTAACGGTGCGGCGAGCGGGGCGACGCTAAGTGGACCGCGCCGTCGTTACAAGGTCGTGCTCCGCCGGCCGACTCTCCCCCCCCCCCCCCCCCCCTCATTAGACTCGCTAATAAATTCGCACCGCGGTGCACTACACGTAACAAGCCTTCCGCTTCGAAGGCTATCGCGGCTCGTGAGTGCGGGGAGACCGACTGTCGGCGCAACGGAACACGGCCACAACGCGGGTTCTCGAGGCGGTGTAAACTAAGTGGGTCGCGTTGCGCGTAGTTTGCCCAGCTGCGAACACTCACACTGATTGATTGATTTGTGGGGTTTAACGTCCCAAAACCGCCATATGATTATGAGATGACACCGTGGTGGAGGCGGCTCCAGAAATTTCGACCTTCGGAGTTCTTTAGCGTGCACCCAAATCTGAGCACACGGGCATGCAGCATTTTCGCATCCATCGAAAATACACCCACCCCAGCAAGGACTTGAACCCGCGACCTGCGGGTCAGCAGCCGATTATACCTTAGCCAGTGGAGCACTGCGGCGGGGCCCCGTGAAATTCTATGTGAATGCTTGCAGCAGTTTTTAAAACATCACGTAAGAGCTTACATATTATCATTTATCCTACCATACCCCCATAACCTGCCTTCGTCTCATTCGTCGTTAAATATTTTATCCCATAAAGGAAGCGGACATGCTATAATTTGGTGGAAAAAAGTAATGAATGAATGAATGAATGAATGAACTATATTCCGGCAGTTTTCACCGGGCGAGGTGGGGGAAGAGGGGATTAACCCCTGTTTCTTCCAACTCTCCGTCTATTATGATGGCGGTGCCTCAGGTGAAAAAGTAACGCGTAATTTTCTCGAAGTGTTTCGACTATAAAGGTGTGTGGTTCGGTTAGGGACTGCCGCCGCTGACCGCACTGTGGTCATACAGTACTACACGCGGTATCCTTCGATGGACGCGAGGAAACCAGGCCTGTCGGAAGAGCCTTCGTTTAGAATAAAAGATACTTGGGGATATACGGGTATCTTCGTTGTAGACATAGAAGCGGCATTGGTTCATATTACATCGCAAAAAAAAAAGGACCAGACAAAAAGGAGAGAAGATACGAGACAAGCACTGAACCATCAACAAACTAACATTTTGTTTTTTTCTTTAGAAAGATAAATATCAACTACAAACCACAAAAACGAACAAAAGGCGCACAATTGCTACAAGACACCCAAGTCGGATAAGACAACGCAACCAATTAAAGCATTCGATGGTGCGCTCGTGCACGTGTCAGACACCCTCTTGATATGCTAAGCATCTGCCACTTCCCTCGTTCGTTGATCATCGCGGTGGTACAACATTGCGGTACCTTGGCAAGTCGGAGAGCACCCAAGACGGGCAAAGTGCGTAGAGAAGGTGGCTCGAAAGCGCACCTTTTAACACTGACTGAATACCATTCGTCAAAAAGCCCCCCCCCCCCCCCCTTCCGTATGCCGTCGTAAACCTTCCACTGCCATGCCCACCGGCAGCAGGCATGGCGCAACGCCGGTCTATAGACTATATTCTGTAAGGCATACGGGAGCCGCCATCTTGGGAAAGAAGCCGATGTTTTCTTGTTTCCGTACATCGCGACGACGTGAATTAATGAGGCCCTGACAGATCCTATGCACAAAACGAACCGGCTTCTTCCATATGCGTCGACAATAACAGTTTTGTTTCGTTGTTAAAGATAGAAAAAATACCACGGTTAACAGCCGTATATGGCGGCACTCAAACCCGTCAGTAAAATAGTGAATATACGTCGTCGATGTCAGCGATTCCATCCCGGAGACGCAAAGAAAAAAAAAAGCCTCACGCTAACAAGGCCTGTCACCGTCAAGCGCCGACTCACCGTCCAGTCGAGCGCACAAAACAAAACAACACCAACTCGTGCGAGAGACAATGACCTTCCCTTAGACCGGCGGCCCAGCGCGTGAGTTGTAAACAGCAGCCGCGGCGTGGGCGTCGGCGGTGGACCGAACAGAGGGCCCCGACAAAAGGAAGGAGATGGAGCAGCGAGGAGGGAAATGTATGCATGTTTCTCTCTCGGCGCTAGAGTTACTCGCCGTCACGGTGTAACAGTGCTCGCCGTCGCCTTCGAAGAAGAGGTACAGCAAGAGAGGAGAAACGCCTCTAAAAACGGAAACCGACCCCCGGGACACGGAACGGTACCGAAACAGGTGGCCGGTGGGGTGACAGGGTGAACGAAGTTAACGTTTGAGGGGAGAGGGGGGAGAGAATCGACTAATATAAAACACGTTGAATTACGCAACCCGGGACAAGAAAACGAAGAGGAGGCTTTCGAAGGAGAGGGCTCTGGCTGAGCGCTCACGTTGAAGACGGCGGGAGAAGCGGAAAAAGAAAGACGCTGCTCGCGAGAGATGCGATTGCTTTATTCGGACGTGTCGGTAAGGAAAGAAAGAGGCGCAAAGTGTTGCTATAGAGCAACACTTTGCGAGCCCACTAAGTGTACCAATACCTAAGTACGTCGTCGTGCATATGCATCTCCTAGTTGAGTCGAGGGTTAATCATATCGCAAGATGGGGGACAGACGTGAAACCACAACTCCCTCTGGGGCCTGTTGCACGGCGGGTGGGTCGGTGATTCATATAATAATAATAATAATAATAATAATAATAATAATAATAATAATAATAATAATAATAATAATAATAATAATAATAATAATAATAATATATGAGGTTTCAGTTTCACGCTCAAAAGCACGATAGGATTATGAGAGACACCGTAGTGAAGCTCTCCGGTACTTTCGACTGTCTGGTGCAGAATCCAAAGGTATAAAGCATCCAAAACGGGACAAAGCGAAATACACGTAAGCTGTTTTGTGTCTCTCACCTTGTCCCGTTTATTGGACGTGCTATATACCTTCGGATCCTTTTACGAGCCCGAGCTGAAACTACAGAGTTACCGTAACGGAACTGCAGCTTAAACCGTACAAACACGAGGGCAGCCGCACGTTCTGTCCAACAGCAACTATAGTTAGCCGGATGGAAGAGGCAGGGTAAGCCTTTAATCCCTCAGATTGCAGTAACGCCGGAGTGAGTACAGTAAAACAAGAGTACTGGCACAAGTTCACCGTGAATGAACTCACAGGCACAAGTTCACCTTGAGTAAACATTTTTTCTTCGCAAGATGCGTTGTACTTGTTGGCAACAATATAAAAAAAGCTACGTAGCTAGGAGAGGCCATAAAATGAGACGTCCAAGCAACTAAAGTTAATTAAGAGTAACTGATTAGTTTCCAAGAGAAGGCAAGCGCGCTAAGGTGAGACGGAAAGTTAAATGGGCAGATGAGATTCAGAAGTTTGCAAGCATAACTTGGCCGCACCAAGAAACGGTTAATTGGAGAAACGCGGTAAAGGTCTTTACCCTGTAGAGGGCGTAGTCAGTCTGACGATGTCTATACGATACAGCCGTGACCCCCCGACATAGCACGACCGGTGTTCCACGAAATTGTTCGACTCGCTTCGCTGCAGTTTAGTCACCTTTCATAATTAGCCACGTCGTTAAGTTAGCAGGCTCTAAGACAGTCTAATCGCTCTTGCCTTCAAGCTGCTTTGCGCGCCCTGTTACTTTAATTGGCTTAACGAACTCATTAAGGAAGATAGGCCGTTGCGGCCTTTCCCCCGTTGTCATGGCCATATATGATCTTAATTACTGAGAGACTAAATGGGTATGTAGGCGAGTTGTCCTCAGCGCAGCTATCATCGTCAGCTTGACTACGCCTAGTGCAGGACTGAGGCCTCTCCCATGTTCCGCCAGTCACTCGGTCCGGTACTTGTTGCAGCCGCTTTATAGCCGAAAACTTTCTAATCTTATCTGCCCTCCTTACTTTCTGTCTCCCCCTCACCCACTTGCCTTCTCTTAGAATCCAGTCTGTGATCCTTAATGAGCAGCAATTTAGTTGCCTTCGCGCTACGCGCCCTGGCCATGACCGTGTCTGCTTCTTCTTTCGTCAAATTGACTGTGGCAAAGCTGCACAGTGACGCGCTGGCGGACCAACTCAGGGCTGTCCAGAGGGCCCGTGTGGCGGCAGAGGGGCTTGGCCTCTCTGTCCCGACGTGGGAGCAGCCATCATCAATCCTGGACTGATGCTCAGGACTTCAATATAGTTCTCCATACCGTACTATACAGCTATGTGCCACACAGTTCATTGGACAAGCCCTACCATATCACCCCTGCCCCACAAAGATTGAAGATGTCCCCGAGCAAAAGTGTAACAGAAATAGGAGGGGGGGTCTACCAAAAGTGACGCGAAACGGGCAATGCGACAAAAATACGCACGTTCCTCAAGTGGCTCCGCAAGGTCGTGCTCAAAAGAGACCGACTTAGTTACGCGCGCGCAGCAGCCGCACGGACGCAGCCTGCCAGCATTTTAAAGACGATAGAGAGTTTTAGTACTGCGTACGCTGCGTACGTGGCGGCGTTGCGTGCGTAAGGACGCCACGATCTGCGTAGTGCGCATGCGCAGACCGCAACGCGCACGTATCGCGTTACGTACGCAGCCGCTACGTACGCACGCATGGGATGTGTGCGTGCGTACGTATGAGGTGATCGCGCCACTCTCGAACAAGTTCGCGACAGCGTGAGACTTCGTTTTGCAAAATGGCGGCATCGAAGGCAAGCACCGACCGGCTCTCTGGCTTAAAATATGGCTATAACACTTGTATTGGCTCACAGTGGCTGTCAACAATACGTGCTTCTATTTTGATCTACCAGATGGCGCAACGCGCTTCACGCTCGTTACGTACGCGGGTACTACGGCGTACTAAAAGCCGATTAGTGGCAAACGACGCCACGTAACGCAAGGCGCTTGCGTGATGCGTACGTAGCACCATTCCGCAGTACTAAAACTCTCTAATAGTCCTTCTTGGGGACCTTCGACGCAAAAAACTTGGTCTGCCTGTCTGTACATTTACCTGTTTGGTTTAGAAAAAGTTTATTTACAGCATGTATACAGAACACAAAGGCTTCATACCATTTCAGTAACGGGGCCTACACTTCGGCACATCTATGTTTCACGACTAACATCACTACGTTACAGTGAAGACATTCACTCTAGTATACATGACAATGTTGTCATATATGTACACAAGAACTCAATGCGATATCATGATACAATGGTATAACGATACAATAGATGCAATGAAACACGATATGTAACAAATTAAATCATACAAAACAACTCAACGGCGCTGCTTAGCACCAAGTCGGTCGAAAAATGAGTTGTATCCTTTCGTGTTCCACCTTGACGAAAGGGCATGACCAATGCCGCAGAAACTCGTGCTCCCCGAGGAAGAAAAGCTCCTCGGAGAGGAACGCGAGGATCTCGTGTCTCATTCTCCCCAGTATCGGCCAAACAATTCTCCAATTCTCCAAACATAGTGACCAAACAATTCTCCAAACGGCCGACCCCATCCGCAGCGCCCACCAATATTGCTCAAGGTTCAGCGTTCATACTTGAGCGATTGTCGATTAAAAAACAAATATCGCTCATATCTGAGGCACCATAACAACACGCCAATATTATGTGTGTGTGCCCTTTACTAGAAAAGGCATACATAGACAATTATAAGAACGTTAGCGTTTATCACGTGGCGGTCATCGTGCAACGCTTGCAAGAAAAGACAAGTGCTTCCAACGCTTTGCTAAGACGACACGGGGGTGGCACCTACCCGTCGCCTTGCGTTATACACCTTATCACCTGCGAGACTTCGTTTTCCAAGATAACTGCCAGATGGCGCTCCTGTGACGTGTGACATGCCTTGATGCGCTCATTCGCCTCCGCTGCACGCTGGAGGTACTCTAACAGCACCTCTAGAATACCATTCACCGATTTTCTTGCGCAGATCATCAGATAAACGTTTTGTTCACTCTTTCCAGACACAAGACTATCGTCTTTCGACGACATTTGCAGATAACATGCAGATACGGGGCCAATTTTTTCGATTGAAAGCCGCGTCCGTACGGCTGCTGCAGACACACACAACTTAATCTCTCTATTGACAAGGGCCCCCGGCAAGTTTGAGAAGTATAGACGCATGCTGGGGGGGGGGGGGGGGGGGGGGAAGAAAAAAAGGCGAGCCTTGCTCAGTGTCGTGCAAGGCTTGAAAGAACGGATCTGGGCGAATATGAAGCCAAATGCGGTTGCTTATGGTTTGTTGATAAGCTTTGGCTGGGTTCTCTGCTTGTTTCTTCTATAGCATGTTTCAGAGCTTTATTTAAAGGAAGTGCTAGGTTGTTTCAAGGTCACTTATAGGTTGTCGCTAAGCTTTAGCCAGATGCTCCAACGTTGTTTCGGCGTCGTTGCGAGGCTTCGGGGTCTCCGGCACACCGCCATCGCTTCACAGCCATATATCTGGGGTCGACTGCTGCCTTCTTCATTTGCAACGGACCAGCAGTGAGTACAGTGGAATGTAGCCCTGTTTTAATGTCACATATCCGTTCATGATGATTACCACTTTTTTTATACACACCAAAGATTTTTACGGCCGGTTTAAAAAGTTTCTCGCCAAAGCACACGGTTGCGGCTCCTACAAGGCACATTTTATTAGTGCGTGCAGCGTAAACTGAGAAGTCACCTTCTGTGTGCCTTTTGTAAATTAACAACAACAACAACGACGACGTCGTCGTCGTCATCATCAGTATTATTATTATTATTATTATTATTATTATTATTATTATTATTATTATTATTATTATTATTATTATTATTATTATGTGGGGTTTTACGTCCCAGTGTCCTGTGCTGCACGCCTTCTTTGGCGGCACACCTACAGAGTTGCTGTGACAAACGCTGCGACAATTTACGCGACCATCCCTCCCAGCTTTCGACCACCTGTAGGGTGTAAAAGGGGCGGCAATTTTTAACGCAATTCCGTTAAATAGCGTGTTTCGCAGAAACTAAGACGACGGCAGCGGCGCGGTTGGTTGTGAGCGAAAGGTCAGCGTTGTCCGTGAGCAAAACGAAATTCAGATAGAAGCGAACGAATAAATAACAATACTGTCCGTTCGACCGTGGACCGAATCCTGGCCTTCCACGTGGCAAGCAAGCAGCCAGGGAAAGCCGTCAAGCTGGTCAACAGACAAAAAGAGTTTCGAATAGAAGACAGTCCGGAGGGTAAAAAAGCGCTGCAGGTCCTGTGCACCGTCTTCTCAGCAAGCAAAAAAAAAAAAAAGAATGTACACAAACACCACGCGACGGGATCGCGGGTGCGCGAAGATTTCGGCGTCGCAATAAGCTTCGACTTACAACTTCCACACGGGTGGGACGGAGGTGGAACACGGATCGTACGAATTCCCGAACAGTAAGCCAACATTTCAGGAACAGCGCCGACAGCAGATTCGCGAGTGCATTCGCGTTCACCGGGCGGATGCAGCAGTACGGGTATAAGAACAGGTCCGGGCGGCAAAGCGTAAGCAGCAGTTGTGCACCGAGGATCCGGAAGCCTTCTGGACCGAACGCAAGCGACAACGGCGAGCCGCGGAAGCGGCGTTGTAGGCAGAGCAGCGTCAACGATACACTGACGGATACGCGTTCGCCCGGGGTGGGCATCCGCTATCAGCGGGAGCTTCTCAAGTGCCTTCGAATGCGATGTCTGCAACCACCTGTGGCCACCGTCTTAGCTTCGCTGGTTAAACATCTGTACGTAGTGCTTGGATGGTGACTTTTTTTTTGTTTTAGCATGACCACTGGTATGCCTGAGATAACCACGTGATGTCAGGACAAATCTGGTTCGGACGATAATGTTCGCTTTGATCTATACCTTCGAGTCGATTGCACCGATACGAACTGAACTGAACGCAGTGAAAACGAAAGTGTTTGTGTTACTTAGCCCTAAATTGGCTCGCTTCAATTCACGGGTATTGTATGCACATAAAGGTGATTGCGTAATGAAAGTGATGTGAGTGATGGTTAGGACACCACGTGAATCGTGCGACTCGTGTGGTTAGGACACCAAGTGACACCTTATGACCACTATAATACATCCGCTCGTCCGTTTTCGCGGTGCCTATACAAAGAAGATTCGTTTCAAACAAAAACACATTGCGACGATTATGTGCACTATCACTGAAATACAAAATCTGCACCGTTACCGTTACCACTCTTATAAATTTGCGCAGGCCGGGTTCTGCACCGCCAGATGTGGCATCTGATCCCAACGCTCGTGGCTACGGCTACGTTGCTCCGGTAATCAGCAATCACTAAGCAGTCTCGTTCAAAATTCACGAGAAAAAACAACAACGTGGGAGCCAAGCTACTATACTATATATCGAACTCGTAAGGTTATAGGGCATCTGTCTCTCTATGCAGATGCTAATGGAACACCGTCCTCGGTTTTGTCGGCTCGAAAGCAGTCAAAGCTGTCTTGTGCTTTTTGAAGACGTGACCACCTTTAACTTTTGTCTAGTGCCACAGCTGCATACACGTCAGCCCATTGACTGACAATCCTTTTTTTCTCTCTCTCTCTTCTCTATCCTCTCTCTCACATTTATGCCCCCTTCCCATTCCTCCAGCGTAGGGTAGCAAACCGGGCATGTGCCTGGTTAACCTCCCTGCCTCCTCTCTTTTGTCTTTCATCTCTCTCCTCTCTCTGTTCCAGTAGCATCTGCACAGAGAGTGGCCGATCGTCCAATTGTCGCAATGCGTCCGAAAGCTTCTGTCTTTCAGAGGCAAATCGAGGGCAATGACATATCAGATGGTCGATGTCTTCTTTGGTGCAGCGCCTTTCGTCGACTCAAAAAGCAGTCAAAGCTGTCTTGTGCTTTTTGAGGACTACAGGCCTATGTGACCACCTTTAACTTTTGTGTAGTGCCACCGCTGCATACGCGCCAGCCGATTGACTGACAATCCTCCTCTTTTTTCTCCCTCTCTCTCTCTCTGTCTCTTCTCTTTCCTCTCTCTCTCTCATCTTTATGCCCCCTTCCTATTCCCCCAGCGTAGGGTAGCAAACCGGGCATGTGCCTGGTTAACCTCCCTGCCTTCTCTCTTGTTGTTCATCTCTTCCCTTCTCTCTGTTTGAGCGCGAAGAAAAAAGAAGCCAGTGAAGAAGGGAAATACAGACGACAGGGTTACGACTGGTAAGCGCTCATCCTGTCGACTGTACTTCCTTTCTGCAGTGGCCTCTCTTTTTTTCTTCAAGGTCAAACATAGCTGCGCTATAACCTTACAATTTCTACATGCACAAACTCGCCCGATCTGATGATGATGATACGTGGGGTTTAACGTCCCAAAAACCACCATATGATTATGAGAGACGCCGTATAGTGGAGGGCTCCGGAAATTTTGACCACCTGGGGTGCTTTTACGTGCGCCCAAATCTGAGCACACGGTCGCCCGATCTGCAGTTATTTCCGATAACACATCGAAGTCGATGAGGTGCATGCTTACCCGTTGTCGCGTGCAAAAGTAACAAAACCAATGCTATGGTCATCAACGGGATTTCGACTCGGAGTGGGCAAATCCACAGTGCATCTCCGCGGGAAATAGAAGGTTCAATGGGGGGGGGGGGGGGAGTCAGGGGGGTAAGTACCCATTTTGCTAGTGACCCTGTTGCAACCACGTTCGGATGCCCATGATGACACCAATGCACCTGCAAACAGGAAGCGGCCAAATGCGCAACGAACTTAGACAAATAAGAATGTCGGCTCACGGACAGGCAGAAAGCGTGCCCTTGACACGAGAGACAGCGTATAGACGAGTGTACACCGTGCATTTGCAGCAGCTACGCTGACTCGAAGCACCGAGCGCGTGTTCTCAGGTGGCAGGTGAAATCCGCCCGGGCCTCGCTGTTGTGTTTGTACAGCCGTACACGCCCATATTCCCCCCCCCCCCCACTCACGTACCTCCTTGTTGTGCAGAGGCAATACGAGTGTCTTGCCGTTAAAGCTAATGCACACATGTGATAGGCACCGGTCTGACGCAAGGGTAGTATATCCTGGCGATATATATATATATATATATATATATATATATATATATATATATATATATATATATATATATATATATATATATATATATATATATATATATATATATATATATATATATATATATATATATATATACTAACGAACGCGTTATTCGAAGGTCGTAGATTCGATTCGATTCCTGCTCACGGCAAGTTATTTTTTCACCCACTTTCTTTCATATTTACATTACATTGGTTCTAATAACTTCCCCTATACATTCCTTGGCATTATTGTCTGTTAGATCTCATTAATAATGTGTCAAAACACAGAAAAATGGGCCCTAGATATAAACTTCTTTCCAATATATATATATATATATATATATATATATATATATATATATATATATATATATATATATATATATATATATATATATATATATATATATATATATAAGCGAAAGAAGTGTATACCTATAAGGGCTCGTTTTTCCGTGTTTTGTCACAATATTAATGAGATCTAACAGACAGTAATGCCAAGGAATGTACAGGGGAAGTTATTAGAACCAATGGAATGTAAATAAGAAGAAAGAAAAGTAGATAAAAAAATAACCAGCCGTGAGCAGGAATCGAACCTACGACCTCCGAATAACGCGTTCGGTGCTCTAACCACTGAGCTATCACAGTGGCCTTCCCTCCATCGACTTTTTTTTTTGGGGGGGGGGGGGGGGTTATATGTGAATTTTAGAAGTAAAAGTGACAGTCAGCGCCATCTATAAGTCAAACGGCGAGTGTGAAAACACTCTTATGCTGATGTTTTGGCGTCACGTAGCACGTGAACTTATTATGAGCGGGCAGCTGATTAATCGCCCCTCTGATACAACCTAAACACACCAAGTCTGCCTGTACGAGACTCTCGTTCAATGAAATGAGGGAGAGAAGTCTCTCATTAATATATATATATATATATATATATATATATATATATATATATATATAGTGTGTGTGTGTGTATGTGTGTCGATGGTTAATTGATTATATATGGGGTTTAACGTCCCAAAACCACCACATGATTATGAGAGACGCCGCATTGGACGGCTCCGGAAATTTCGACCACCTGCGGTTCTTTAACGTGCACCCAAATCTGAGCACACGGGCCTACAGCATTTTCGCCTCCATCGGAAATACAGCCGCCGCAGCCGGGATTCGATCCCGCGACCTCGCGACCTGCGGGTCAGCAGCCGAGTATCTTAGCCACTAGACCACCACGGCGGGGCTGTGTGTGCATGTGTGGTGCGTATGTGCGTGTATTCAGCGCACTCACCCCGCTATAACGCCTAATGGGAACTGATACCAAAAAACTAACAAGTCAACAACCAACGAACACTTGTAACTTCCGTTTCATGGCGGTCACTGTTGCGGTGGCAAAACTAGATCACAACGGGCGGTTCCATCAGTTCCACAATTGACTCGATTTGGGGCACGAGTAGTTCAATACAGCTTGCAGACAAAGAAGACAGAGTGGCTACACGGGTCGTTAAGCTGCGTCACTCAATCACCCCACGCAAATCCCATAAACAAATGTGGCACTCGTCTTGATAGTCAACGCCTGGCTTCTCTATAGCGTAAACGCGGTTTAAAAAGCGGTTAGCTCGGCAGGACACCGCGTCATATCTTCGCGAACGTTTACTTCCAGACCAGGGGCTGCAAGCCAACTTTTCCGAACATTTTCTTTCCCTTCGTGTATATAAATATAAATAAACGAAATTCAATTAACTTTCCCTCGCGAAAACGGGCGAACCATCCATCATACAGCTCGCCGTCCTCAACTGAATCATTGCTGCGCTCAAATCATAAGAAGGAAAGAGAGAGAGAAAGCGGTAGAGGAGGGTGGGAGAAAGAGATTGACCAATCCCGTATCTTGAGCGCACTTTGGAAACTATAGAAATAAAGAAGCGTATATGTAGGCTTGCCCCGGTTTGTTCCACACGAGGAACCCCCCCCCCCCCCCCCCCCCAAAAAAAAAGGCTATCACGCTGATGAGGTCGTGTGGTGCGATCGCTGAGCCATTCATTCTCCACAGAAAAAAACGAAACAAGGAAAAGAAACACAGCAAAAAAAAAAACGCGTTTTAAGACCACCGTTTACGAAAACTTGCCAGGCCGCAGCTTTTTTTCGTATCGGTATTACCCTCTCTGGAGGCGTGCGCACTGGGTCACTGCGAAAGCATGATGCCACGTTTAAATATACGAGAGAGACTACATTATTATTATTATTATTATTATTATTATTATTATTATTATTATTATTATTATTATTATTATTATTATTATTCGCAACAGATTACTGAAGAGGTAGATTTCACTTGTTACTGATTTACGTTCAGCGAAGAAGCGATAATTACCAATGTAATGTTTTTTCTGTTGTCGAGACATTATTCTTCTGGCGGTTTCTAATTGCCTTCGTCCCCAGGAACTATACAGCCTCACGATTCACGGTCGATGCCCTATACGGTGCGTTGAGCCATGCGTCTAGAACCCAACCATCTAATCACTCAATCAATCAATCAATCAATCAATATTTTCATTTCCAGCATTTTGTTACAACTTGGGCGTCCTTCAGGCGAAAAGCTGTTGCATATGCCGGCTCGTGTACCACTTCAGATCAAAAAGGTGCCTCCCCCCCCCCCCCCAGCTCCTCCCAAAAAAAAAAAAAAAGAAATTCTGCCTACGCCCGCATACAACGCAGGAGATCGAACAGGATTACCTGTTTTCGAAGTTAGAAACGTCCTGCTCCATTTTAAGACATGCGTCAATAAATAATTCATACAAGTAGAAGTTAATTTGTCTATTCACTGCGCCAGTAATTAAACGACATTTTACATCGCATCTAATTCGTAATGACAAGTGGTCACTATTGAGTTGATTCATACGTACTCAACAGATTTATTCCCAACCCATTGTCATTAATTCATGAATGAAATTTGTGCATTCGCTCGTTCTTTCGTCTAGTGATAACTTGATTGACCTAAAATCAATTGCTTTGTTCAGTCAATCACGCAGAAATGGATCATTCATTCATGGACTCGTTTGTGTTGTCACGCAGTTATTGCTTCAATTTTGAAATAATTAATATGGAAGTAGTGATTCCTGTGTTTACCGTACTATACACGAGCTTATTCGCCATTCAACTGCACCTCTTCATTCATTCGCGAGCTCCCTTCATTGTTCTTTCGATTATTTTTGTTCTTTATTTGACGATTCCTAAAAATAAATGTATTACAATAATTTAAATGCACAAGTCGCCTACTCGCGTTAATCATTGCTTTTTTACTAAAATAACGCAGAAATGACTCCATGCGCAAGCTCCAAAAAATGTAAAGGATTTTTTTGTCTTTTCTGTAACTACTCGTCCACATT
The DNA here is from genome assembly GCF_013339725.1 of Rhipicephalus microplus. Taxonomy (NCBI): domain Eukaryota; kingdom Metazoa; phylum Arthropoda; class Arachnida; order Ixodida; family Ixodidae; genus Rhipicephalus; species Rhipicephalus microplus. The sequence goes on along the minus strand of NC_051174.1, from coordinate 108,216,651 downwards.
TTTTTTTTCGGGCAGCGAATGTAGAAATTTAAGTAAACGCATACAAACACGTTCCTCGTCAACATTAATCTAAGCTAAAGCATGACCACGTTGTTCGGCAACTTTCTCTCACTCTCTTATTACTGTTGTTTTCTGTGCTGTTGTTTCATCCATATCGCAAAGCTGCGGCAACCTTCACAGACATCACACTTCTTCAGCAAATTACACAACAGCAAACCCCTCTGCGTGATTGTAAACTCACACCGTTGTCGCCCAGAGCGTCCTTTACCAGTGTTCCAAATGTTTGCAGCACAGTTCAAGTTTAGCGGCCAGCGAGCACACAAAACAAAACAAAAAAATAAGGCAGCTTCAGCCTAACAGTGTCAAGCCTCCAGGAAGTACGTCGCTGGGCAGCCTTCATTGTTTTATTTTTTTAGATGCGAAGCAACTTTTGCTTGGGGCTGTGTCTGTCCCTCGGCGACCGTCCGCTCTCTCCCCACTGCGTATACGCCACCTCTCCCCACTCTCCTCAGGCTCACGCGAGGAGGTGGGGAGGAGGAGGTGGCAGAGCATTGTCTCCGCATCGTTTCTTCTCTACCGCTTATCTCTCCGCCACAGCTGTGCCCTCGTGTATAATTCTGCGCGCGCTCGCTCGCTGGCTCCCTTTTACTCTTCTGGCAGCCCTGGGTGTTGCCTCTAAGGCACACACAAGGTAGTACATGCGAATGGAAGGGACGGGGGTAACATAAGCGGTGCACAACATATACAAAACTCCACACACAAGTGAAGCGTACACGGAAACATACAAACGGAAACATGCAAATGGCACTTAGAAGTGTGGCAGTTTGGGCTAGTTGGTATGACATGGCGATAGTTAGAGCGCGAGAACAGATCGACGACAAAGGTACCAAAGTTGCCTTTCACTCCTCCGTCTCCTTCTTGTCCCTTTGTCGTCGTTCTGTTCTCGTGCCATAACTATCGTCGTACAAATGGAAACTGCAAATGGAAATCTGAACACCAGCGCTGCTTCGAAATCCCACATGGGTCCCTTTAGTGGGAAGCGATATAATCTTTCTTTATCGATGTTTCCTATCGTTCCGTTTGGGTCTCTTTCTGAGTTTTCCAGTGTTTTTCCTGTTTATTACTGCTTATTTCTAATGTATCCATACCCCCCCCCCCCTCCCCATGTTTCCCAATTTCTATTTCTCACTTGCTTGCCCTTCCAATTTTTAGGCTTGGTTTGTGTTGTCGGGTGTCCTCGACCTTAGTAATAGTGTCCGCACCTAATATCACCGCGAACGCGCTCAAAGAACAAGAGCAGCAAGTTTTCTCTGGCACAAGCATGCACTTCAAATGGCCTATATGTGCGCTTTTGCCAGCGAAACGCTAAGCTGCGGCCGCAGACGACAGCCCGTCGCCCGAAAGCGCTCCGCCCTTAAAATACCGCAGAAGTTTAGGGCGTTCACAAAAAGCACTGCTGCTTAGGCCAAATTCATTGAACTTTTGTTCTGTTAGCAGTTTCCCTTAATATACAGATCAGTGCGAACCCAAACTGCGCTGTTGCTCATAGAGAGTACTTAAAAAGTACATAAACATTTAAAGCACATGAAGCCAGAATTCGCATTTATTGGCGATGTTTGCCATGTCTGCAACTATCACCTCACCTTTGTCGCGACCAATTATTACCTTCTGAGAATATTTTTTTTTGTCGCAGTACGCGCGCGAAACCTTTTGAAAGAGGATTTTGCAAACTGTGCCTTTATTTATTTATTTTTGCTTGAATTCTTTTTCTTCTAGCGACGAGGTTCTTCCGAAAGCTTGTCATTATAGGCGTTGTAAAGCCAGGGTATAACCAGGGTGTGAAAGATGCATAAACAAGTTTGTTTCGCTCTGAAAGTGCCACAAATGAACGTTGAAATGGTTCGTGAGCAGAACGATCGTAGTTATTGCCGTTGTTGCAACCTCAAACAACGTTAGTGCTTTTCCGAAAGGCAAACGAAATGATTTCAGCAAACGTACACAAAAAAAAAGGAGCTTTCTTTTAAAAACTTTTGAGAACTGTGACATACTGGTAGTTTTGACACAAGCAATTTCTTCTCGGTGTGGTAGCGCAAGCAAGCAAATAAACAAACAACCAGTGCGTCATTGGATTTCTAACACCCTTCACCTACACATAACATCTATGATTATACATACAACACGCAGCAAAAGAAATAAGAGCAGCGCTGTGAAAACTAAGCACCGTATGCCGTGCGGGCTAAAACTCTCCCATAGTAGAGTACCTATAGTACTCTAAATCGTTACCCACATTTTCTAAACACACCAAAGGCAGACACATCCCTCATGCCCGATTTTTCATCCACATTTTCGAATAAATAGACAACGTACGGACGTCACCCTGAGGTATAACACAAGACTTGCATGAGACACGCGCTACGGCCAACGTAATACGTACCTCTCGGGATGACGACCTCAAGATTAAACAGCCCACGCCTGGTTTTAAATCCTGCAAGAAACAAAAAAGGGAGGGGAGATGTTAAGGAGTTAGGCAACGAGGGGACGCTCCTTCTAAAATATGCAAAATGTGAGAGGAGCGGCGCAATGAAGCGAAATAGAAGAAGACACAGGGATGAACAGTGTTTATGCAGATGAGGAAAGAACCACCCTTCTGTGTAAACCTCGCCTGACGTTTGTCTTGAAGCACGTCATGTTTCTATTCTCACTACACCAGAGGACACGGCCCGGTTTAAATGTGTTTCAACACGTGGGAGGTACGTGCTGGTTCTATTATATTTCAAATAGGGTTCTATATAAAGCTAGTGGATTATATATTGTTCTCCGTCCTATCTGCGTGTCCTACCACGTTCATATTATAATCGCACAAAAAAAGAGATAGAGAAGATGAATTTGTACACGCTAACGTGATGTACCATTATGAAAACGAGGCAAATAAAGTAAAATGGCGTATAACCATTAGGTGAGGAACCCTTGCAAGAAAAAAAAAAATGCGGCCTTTCTGCAGAGCTTATATACAGATGTATGAGCCACCGTACAGAGCACTTGAAGACAAATTACAGGCTAAGGCTAAGGCTAAGGCTAAGGCTAAGGCTATCTATCTATCTATCTATCTATCTATCTATCTATCTATCTATCTATCTATCTATCTATCTATCTATCTATCTATCTATCTATCTATCTATCTATCTATCTATCTATCTATCTATCTATCTATCTATCTATCTATCTATCTATCTATCTATCTATCTATCTATCTATCTATCTATCTATCTATCCCTGCCTGCCTGCCTGCCTGCCTGCCTGCCTGCCTGCCTGCCTGAAACAAGGCCTTAGGCTGTGCACCATATCCACACTTGCTACTCAAACACAAAAAGTAACATGTCTTACTAATGTTCGCTCCCGCTATTCCCGTGTATATAATCATTGTGCTTTTTTTTCATGCGTTCTTTTGCCCTTAGTGCTTGAGCGTCACGCTGGAAGTGTCGAACTGCTTGCCGTTCTCGATGTGTAAATCCCATTTTTTTATCGATCGAACTATTACTTCGCCCAGTGCGGCGAAACTGGGACATTCTCTTTTTTTCTGACGGCATTTCATTGTAAGCTCAAGAACTTGCCGCATAAAAGCCCGCAATATTATATATATTTGCTGGTCGCAACCATCTATGTGTACCTGCATAACTCCCACAAGACGGAAAAGTACGAAGTAATCCAATAAGCTTTCTCGTTTGTCAATGATTTATATGCGGGGTTTATGGTCTTAAAACCACCGTATGATTATGAGAGACGCCGTAGTGGAGGGTTCCGGAAATTTTGACTACCCTAGAGTTCTTTAAAGTGCACCCAAATCTGAGCACACAGGCCTACAGCATTTTCGCCTCCATCGAAAATGCAGCCGCCCAGCCGGGATTCGATGCCGCTACCTGCAGGTCTGCAGCCGAGTACCTTAGCCACTAGACGACCACGGCGGGGCTTTTCGTTTTGCCAGAGCGACAGAAATAGGTTTGAGAAACAATTGCACAGCGTTTGTTGTCGCATATCAAGTTTACTCGTCTAAAGATAAATGCATATATAAATAAATAAATGAAAATAAAGATTACTTCAGGAGACAGTCCCTTGGAAACTGATATCGGAATAGGAGTCTTCGAATCAGCTCGGAAAACAGAGAGAGAGAGAGAGACAGGGAGACATCCGCTGTCAAAGACATCGTGTCGGGTTGCGCACCGTTTTACAGCCCGGAAAATTGCTTTAGGCGCACCCCAAATCGAACGAGAACGACCTCGAAGAAAAATAAATGAATAAATAAATAAAATTGAAGAAAAATAAAAAATAAGAATAAACAAGAAAAAACTTTTGCCTTGCCGATAACTTTCACAACCAGACATAGACCTATTCTTCTGAAATTTCGAGATGCTAAAAGAATAGAATTAATCACAATTAGAAAAGGGATAATTCACAACCACGTGATTGCAGACAAAGTCTCTTTTTTATGATCGAAATGCCAAATAAAAAGAAGTTTATGCCTTTATTGTGGTACCGGCTAGTCCGTCTTGCTTACTGAATAATGTACGCAAAAATGGGTATAGTAATAAGAAGGGCATGAAATGTCGTATATTTGCTTTAGACAATTGTCGATTTTCAATTTTGTATGCATGTAATACACACGCGCACACACCCCAGTGCACGCAAATAATGAATAAAGGCTGATGGCTACCCGTTCCACCCCCCCCCCCCCCCACTGAGCCTGTTCCACGCCCTCAAACAATTACTGCGTTTGCGCCCGTCTTAATGAGGACACAATAATAATAATGAAGAAAAAAATGGGGGAAGGGGACGTTCTTCAGTGTGTTTTGTCTATTTAAAGTGAACTTTTGCCAGTGCTCTGTTCATTGCCATGGCTTTTCTTAACCCGTTTCAGTTTGATATCTGATTTTTTTACGTTATTTTACGATTTTTACGATAACCATTACTTTTACACTACTCGTTTTGTTGCAGAACGTAGAGAAATGGTGTCTGTAGCCACTGTTATGCCTAAATATATGTCCAAAATAGCCTCTCAGACATCGTCTTAACCTCGACAGACATTCCGTTGACACGCGGTTGAAGACTGGCGGTGGTAAAGCCATCGATGACGGCGACTTCTTTCGAGCTTGCGAAAAATCGCCTGAACCCACGTGCCAAGAATCAAACAAGGCGCGTTAAGCGGTCAACGACCTTCCCTTCTGACTCCTTTTACGCCGCGAGATCTAGTTACGTCGACGGAGAAAAAAAACTCGATAAAGATCATTTGGTTACGGCGCGTTACACAAGCTATTCAGGATGTACTGCACGCGCTACTGCGTTTTCTATAGCCCCTTCCCTACCCCCTGGAGCGTTACCGCATAACAACCTCTTTCTTCGGCGCGTTTACCGACCATATGCGCATGCGCAACGCGGCGTGACCACGATAGCGATTGTTTCGCCCTCAATTACGACACCTATGAAGTATCGCGCTTTCACATAAACGTGCCTCAGAGCTCAGCATGAGAGCGGCGAGGGTAACGCTTCTTTGATTGATTTGATCATCATCATCATCATATTCATCATCATCATTATCCTGACTACGTCCACTGCAGGACAAAGGCCTCTCCCATGTTCCGCCAGTTAACCCGGTCCTGTGCTTGCTGCTGCCAATTTATACCCGCAAACTTCTTAATCTCATCTGCCCACCTAACCTTCTGTCTCCCCCTAACCCGCTTGCCTTCTCTGGGAATCCAGTCAGTTACCCTTAATGACCAGCGGTTATCCTGTCTACGCGCTACATGCCCAGCCCATGTCCATTTCCTCTTCTTGATTTCAGCTATGCTATCCTTAACCCCCGTTTGTTCCCTAATCCACTCTGCTCTCTTCTTGTCTCTTAAGGTTACACCTACCATTTTTCTTTCCATCGCTCGCTGCGTCGTTCTCAATTTAAGCTGAACCTTCTTTGCGAGGCTCCAGGTTTCCGCTCCGTAGCTAATAAGCGGCAAGATACAGCTGTTATATACCCTCCTCTTGAGGGATAGTGACAATCTACCAGTAAAGATTTGAGAGTGCTTGCCAAATGTGCTACACCCCATTCTTATTCTTCTATAGTTACTTCAATCTCTTGGTTCGGCTCCGCGGTTATCAGCTGTCCTAAATAGACATAGTATTTTACAACTTGAAGTGCACTAATACTTATATCGAAGCGCTACTCTTTTCTGAGGTTGTTGTACATTATTTTGGTTGATTTGATATGTGGGGTTTAACGTTCCAAAACCATTACATGAATATGAGAGACGCCGTATAGCGAAGGGCTCCGGAAATTTCGACCACCTGGGGGTTCTTTAGCGTGCACCCTATAATCTGAGCACAGGGGCCTACAACGTTTTCGCCTCCATCGGAAATCAAGCCAATTAAGCGAGGGTAACGCGACAGAACGAACAGGAGAATATATACTCGATAAGAGATGTATGTTTGTGTGTGAGAAAAGTGGTGGAATGATGTTTCGGCTCGAAAGATAACCTAACTATGGCTTACTGTATCGCAAGTGAGGGTCACGATGAGGCGGCCCGCGAGCGAGTGTCCAGGGAAATTTAAAAGCGAAATACACACAGTCCCACAAATACACACACACACACACACACACACACACACACACACACACACACACACACACACACACACACACACACACACACACACACACACACACACACACACACACACACGCACACACACACACGCACACACACACACACACACACACACAACACATATGCCAACATTGTCATGTATATTATAGCAATGATGTTTTTTTTTTCAACGTAGTGATGTTGGCCGTGGTACATATTGTCACCAATCTTGTCTCACTCAAGGAAACCTTCCGCAGAACTGCTCGTCAAGCTAGGACAAAAAGAAAAAACTGCTCCAACCCAACCTCTTCGTCCTCTTCCACACGAAAACCACGCGAATTCATGCGGCATTAAAAAGCGGCTCAATCCCAACCTCTTCGTCCTCTTCCACACGAAAACCACGCGAATTCATGCGGCATTAGTCCCCCCTTTTAAAAAGCATCGACTCGATGCTTCTAAATAAAAAGAAGAAGAAAAAAAAAAACCCATAATTAGAACACGCGTTGACGTAGAGAATGACAAAGTAAGTGCCAGGGAAAACAAAGAGGGCGCACAAGCACTTGGACCATGCGCGAACACAACAGCACCAGTGGAAGAGTCAAGAAAAAAAAAACACCACATGAGATCACTGTCACGTTTGCGAAGTAACTCGCAAGCACAGAGACTATTGTGTGTAGTACGGCTTGAGTCGTACGACATGCACAGTTTCGGGCCGATGTTGTCGACGTGACGACACTGTGCCGTCCGGAAGTACTTCGTATGTAAGGTCACTCACACGTCGGATAACCTTGTATGGTCCGAAATAACGGCTCAGAAGCTTTTCAGACAAGCCTGGTCGTCGGACAGGAGTCCACACCCACACTCGTTCACCCGGGTGGTATGCGACGTTTCGACGGCGAAGGTTGTAACGTCGTGCATCTGCGTCTTGTTGGTGACCGATGTTCACGCGAGCCAGTTGACGAGCCTCTTCGGCGTACTGCGTGTATTGCTCGGCTTCTGGAGAAAGAGCATCGCTATTATCGTACGGCAGCATAGCGTCAAGCATCGTTTGTACGTTGCGTCCATAAACAAGGTGGAAAGGTGAAAATCGGGTTGTTTCCTGCATTGCCGTATTGTATGCGAACGTGACGTATGGGAGGATATCGTCCCAGGTTTTGTGCTGCACGTCCACGTACATTGACAGCATGTCCGCTATGGTCTTGTTGAGCCTTTCCGTCAGTCCATTACTTTGTGGGTGGTAAGCCGTTGTTTTTCGGTGACTCGTGCAGCTCAGTCTGAAAATGTCCTCTAGCATTTGTGCCGTAAATGATGTTCCTCTATCCGTAATCACACATGACGGCGCGCCGTGCCGGAGGACGATGTGCTGCACGAAGAACTTCGCCACTTCAGACGCCGTGCCGCGGGGTAATGCCTTTGTCTCAGCATACCGGGTCAAGTAATCGGTTGCCACTATAATCCATTTGTTACCAGTGGCCGACAAAGGGAAGGGTCCTAGAAGGTCCATTCCCACGAGGTCGAAAGGTGTCCGTGGTGGTGTAATAGGGTGGAGAAGGCCCGCAGGTTTCACGGGTGGCGTCTTGCGACGCTGGCACTCGCGGCAGCCTTGCACGTAGCGGTGTACACTGGTCGAAAGTCGTGGCCAATAGTACTGCTGGCGCACTCTGGCGAGAGTCCGCGAGTAGCCCAAGTGTCCCGACGTGGGCTCGTCATGGCACGCGAGGAGGATGTCATCCCGCATGTCGGCTGGTACAACGAGGAGGAAGGCTTTGTTGCTACCTCGAGCATTTTTCTTGTAAAGAATGCCCCTCCTTAGACAAAAGGATGACAATTCGCGAGCGATGCGCCGAGGAGTGTGAGAATTTCGGCCTTCTAAGGAATCAATAATAGGGCGCAATTCCTGATCGGCTCTCTGTCTAGACATAAAGTCAGAATCACTGAGGGCTCCGAGAAAACCATCAGCATATTCCGAGTCCATATCAGGATGTCCCACGGGTGCTCGAGAAAGTGCGTCGGCATCTTCGTGCTTGCGCCCAGACCTATACACAATCATGATGTCAAACTCTTGCAAGCGCAAACTCCACCGAGCGAGACGACCAGACGGGTCACGGAGATTGGCCAGCCAACACAGCGAATGGTGATCGGTCACCACCTTGAAGGGACGGCCGTAGAGGTAAGGTCGAAACTTTGCCGTTGCCCACACGACTGCGAGGCATTCCTTCTCTGAAGTGGAGTAGTTGGCCTCGGCTCGAGAGAGAGTACGACTGGCGTAAGCTATGACATGTTCTACGCCGTTGTGCCGTTGTACAAGGACAGCGCCAAGTCCGACGTTGCTTGCATCCGTGTGAACTTCGGTATCAGCGTCCTCATCAAAATGCGCAAGAACAGGTGCCTCTTGCATTCGCTGCCGTAACTCTGTGAAAGCTGCTTCTTGCTCTGTAGTCCAGGCAAACGGTACATCATCTCGGGTGAGTCGCGTGAGCGGTTCGGCTATCGTCGAGAAGTTGGTAATGAATCGGCGATAATAAGCACACAAGCCGAGGAAACGCCGTACCGCTTTTTTGTCTGACGGCACAGGAAAGGTGGCGACTGCTGCAGTTTTTTCTGGGTCAGGCCGCACTCCATCCGCACTCACAACATGTCCCAGAAATTTCAGCTCATCGTAGCCGAAATGGCACTTCTGGGGTTTTAGCGTGAGTTCGGCCGAACGAATAGCTTCCAGAACCATTCTTAGACGCTTCAGATGTTCTTCGAAACTCTCGGCAAAGATGACCACATCATCAAGGTATACAAGGCAGCTTTGCCACTTCAAGCCAGCGAGGACGGTATCCATCATTCGCTGGAATGTTGCGGGAGCCGAACAGAGGCCGAAAGGAAGAACTCTGAATTCATAAAGCCCATCGGGAGTTACAAACGCTGTCTTCTCTCTGTCTCGCTCATCGACCTCTATCTGCCAATAGCCGCTCTTCAAATCTATCGATGAAAAATACTTCGCGTGTCGTAGCCTGTCGAGAGAATCATCAACCCGTGGAAGCGGGTAGACGTCTTTTTTGGTGACGCTATTGAGTTTCCTGTAGTCAACACAGAATCGCAGCGTTCCGTCTTTCTTCTTTACTAGAACGACTGGCGAGGACCACGGGCTGCTCGACGGTTGTATTACCCCGTCGTCAAGCATCTCCTTTACCTGCGTCTGTATAGTCTCGCGTTCTTTAGCCGAAACACGGTAAGGTTGCTGGCGGATTGGGCGAACATCATCGTCGGTAATAATTCGGTGCTTTATGAGGGGTGTTTGACCGACTCTAGATGAAGAGGCGAAGCAAGATTTAAATTCCTTCAGCAGGGTATGCAGTGCGGCCTTCTTCTCGTCCGAAAGCTTCGAACTGACGTCGATGTGGTCCAGAAACTTATCTCCATCAACCATTTCCTCGGATGCGAAGCACTCGGTGACATCCGCTACACGGTCTCCGAAGGCCACGGTGGTGCCGCGGAAAAGATGTCGGTGCTCGAAGTTAAAATTTGTGACAAGTATCTGCGACCGTCCGTCACGCACACGCAGAATGCTTCGCACTGCACACACACCTTGAAGCAGTAAAAGGGATACGTTGCTCTCGGCGACCACGTCACCGTCTTGGAGGTCTTCACAGGTGACTTCTACGAAAGCAGTCGCTCGGGGAGGCAACGTCACGCTTTCGTCGGCAACACGCAGCGCAGGTCTACGACAGCTATCAGCGCCTCGATCGGTTGCAAGTTGCGTCGAGAAAGTCACCATTCGCTCGCGGAGATTTATGATCGCGCCATTCTCTCGAAGGAAGTCCATTCCAAGGATGAGCTGACGAGAACAGTCGCGTAGTACGAGGCAGGTTACCACAAACGTTGACTCGCGTATTTCCACTCTTGCGGTACAGCGACCCAATGGAGTAATAACGTGGCCTCCAGCAGTGCGAATACGCGTCCCATTCCAAGGTGTCATCACTTTCTTAAGACTGGTTGCCAATTTTCCGCTCATAATAGAATAATCTGCACCTGTGTCCACCAATGCGCTGACCTGAAGACCGTCTATCAGCACGGGAATGTCGAGTGAGACTCGGCCACTGGGTTCAGACGCACAATCCGGCATTTCTCTCGCACTGCACTCAGACGTCAATTCAATGTCTGCAGCGTTTTGTGGAAGCGTCGATAGGAGGTCTTCCGCACTTTTAGTCCCAGCGACCTCGCCCCCGAAGGTCGCTGCCTTCAGTTTTCCCGACGAGGGCTTGGGGAACGTCCCCGTGCCATCGTACTGAGACGTGGTCCAATAGCTGCGGGTCGTCGTGGAGATGGAGACCGCGATTGACGCCGTGGGAAAGGCAGACGTTGCTGCGCGAGGTAGTCCTCAATTTCTCTTGGCCTCTGACCAACTAGGGGACGAGGCGAATGAATAGAGAAACCGCGCAGTCCAAGTTGTCGGTATGGACATTCCCGGTAGATGTGACCGGCTTCACCGCAATGGAAGCAGAGGGGTCTTCTATCCGACGTACGCCAAATATCGGACTTCCGCGGAGGGGCACGGCGACCGTCGATGTCCAAACCAGCATGCGCAGATTGAATTGAAACTGGCGGCATCGTCTGGATTGGGACTGCAGGGCTTGAGACCGGCATGGAAGTGCGCAGAGCTTCGGCATATGTGCGGTTCCCAACATCAGTGGACGCAGGAGGTGGTTCTAGATTTGTAACCGTTGGTTGAGGGCGACGGCTGTGAAGCACCTGCTGGACCTCGTCCCGAATAATATTGGTGATGCTGCTTACCTCCGGCTGTCTCGCCCCGTGTAGTTTCGCGATTTCCTCGCGGACGACGGAGCGGACGATTTCGCGAATCCACTCAATGCTGTTGCTCCCGAAGCTGGCGGAAAATTCAGTAGGTGATGCAGAATTCACTTGCCGGTTGAGTAGGGCTGACCGCTGATGAAGTACCCTCTCCATCGTAGTGGCTTCGGTCAGGAATTCTGCTACACTCTTCGGAGGACTCCGCACTAGACCAGCAAAAAGCTGCTCCTTCACGCCTCGCATCAGATAGCGTAGCTTTTTTTCTTCTGGCATTGCCGGATCCGCTCGCCTGAAAAGCTGCGTCATGTCCTCCACGTACATGGTGACGGTCTCATTAGGCATCTGGATGCGTGAATGCAATGCACGTTCAGCACGATCGCGGCGGTCGGGGCTCCGGTAGGTCTCCAAGAGGCGATGCTGGAACTCGCGCCAGGATGTCAAGACATCACTTCTGTTCATGAACCACGTTCGGGCGCCGTCTTTCAAACACGCGTAGACGTTGCGGAGTTTGGCGGCTTCGTCCCAGTAGTTGATCGCTGCGACGTGTTCGAACTCGCTCAGCCAGTCGTCCACATCCTCAAACAGCTCTCCGTGAAAGGGACTAGGCATCAGCGGGTTCTGGACAGTGCAATAAATTGGTGCCGACGACGTAGGAGTTTCCATGACGCCTTGAGGCGAAGTCATAGTCGCTCTATGGATAAGCTGTGCCGGTGTCTCTGGTGGTAGGCCTCGTTGGCGGCGGCTTGTTCTGTGAACTGGCGTGTCCACGGGCACAGGGCTTGTGTTCCGGCTCCTGGATGGGCTCTTGTGCATGGGGTGCGTCGTCAGTTGTCGTACCCAGCAGCTCCACCAATCTTGTCACCAATCTTGTCTCACTCAAGGAAACCTTCCGCAGAACTGCTCGTCAAGCTAGGACAAAAAGAAAAAACTGCTCCAACCCAACCTCTTCGTCCTCTTCCACACGAAAACCACGCGAATTCATGCGGCATTAAAAAGCGGCTCAATCCCAACCTCTTCGTCCTCTTCCACACGAAAACCACGCGAATTCATGCGGCAATATAGATCTGCCGAAGTATATGTGCGCATTACTGGAATGTTATGAAACTTTTCCTTTTTGTACATAGTGTAAATTAACTTTTTTTTCAGAACACAATAAATAAAACAGGCAAAATGCCACGGGCGGTATTTTTTTTCCTTTTCACGGCGCTTTGAGCGCGTATAGAGCATCGAAGTTTGAAGGTCTCGAAAAGGTCGATGATGTCAGATTCACAACTGCCTGGTAAAAACGCCCACAGCCGCGCACGATTGCACTCCAACTGCCCACACACACACACACCCACGCACGAACCTAACAAACGTACCGACGCGCCCTCACAAATGCTACGCACAGAAAAGCATCTACAGACACGCGATGCCACATGACCACGCACGTACGCTCACACACAAATACAAAGACGCACTCACTCGAGCACCAGCACGCGATGCAAAAATACGTAAACGCGAGCAGAAACACACGCACTTAAGCCCAAACACACACGCAGACGCCGAGAAAACACACGCGTACGCACACACGCAAAAAAAAAGCAAACACAAACTTAGGCACACATACGGGAAACATATTAGATAAAAAAACGTAGGGAGATACGATATGACCCATATTTCTGGCCGAACCAACGAGAGGTCGCATCTTCCTCCGGTTTCGCCCTTATACACACTATGACTCATTTCTCCTCTGTTTGTCATTTTGTTTACACTATAGTTCGTTTTCTCCGTGGAGACTGCAGGAGGGATGATCGCGGCTACTTTATGGCCGCCAGGGGAACGTGTAATGCAGCGAACGCGGAGAAGAGTATAGCGGGAAGAGGGGCCCTCATGGCGTTGCGAAGAATGTCGCTTCCAAGATCGCGTCCACTCTGTATAGATATCCGAGAGTGGTGGTAGTGGTTACAATGAAGAGGAAAAAGGCACCTAATTTCTGTCTGCCTTCAGGCGACACGGCGCAGTGCCTTATAGGGGTGGGGTGAAGGAGGGATAAAAAGGATAGAAGGAAAGTAGAAGCAGAAGAAGACAGCCAACGAGAGGAAAAAGAAGGAGATAGGAAAGTGGGGATCCGGTCGAAGCAGTCCAAGGGCGGGGTGCCACAGTGCGAGAGCTACACGGCGTCAGGAGACCGCGGAGGGCGAACCAGTCGGCGGGAGCTACGCTGAAGTCGGAGATCGCGAGGGCACAACCGTCCAGCTTGAAATCCTGCGAGCGAATCCAATATCCGAGAGTGCGCGAGGCGCAATAAACTGCCATCCCCCTCTCTCTCCCTCTCCCTCGGGGGGGGGGGGGGGGGTCATTGGCGGCGGGACATTCCCTAGGCGGAAGCGCGCGCGCTCTCGCCAATCTGGGTCGATATGCGGGTCGCGGCCGGGTGGCCGCCACACCGTATACACGATGCGTTCGCGGCGAAAACTGGCGCTTCGCTTCGCATTCGAAAAACAAACAAACAAACAAACAAACAAGAAAAGCACGATAAATAAGAAAAAGAGAAAGAGATGCCGCGACGCCAGAGCGGACGAAAGTCCCGATGAATCGCATGAAGTGGCGCGGAGACCGCGTTTCGTTCGTGTATACACTCGCGATTCCCGAGGTCACGGCCACATGCACACCATTTAGAAGGCACGTCTAAGAGATGCGGCGGAATCGTCACCGCATTGCGTCTGACGTCATTTTATTCCGCCCCGCCGCGGCGCTCTATGGTGGCTAAGGTACTCGGCTCCTGACTTGCAGATGGCGGGATGGAATCCCGACTGCGGCGGCTGCAATTCCGATGGAGGCGGAAACGCTGTAGGCCCGTGTGCTCAGATTTGGGTTCACGTTAAAACAACGCCCGTTGGTCGAAATTTCCGGCGCCCTCCACCACGGCGCCTCTCGTAATCATACAGTGGTAGTTTTGGGACGTTAAACCCCACGTGTCAATCAAATTGACAGTCATTTTATTCCAAATGCCGCTTCTTTTTGCCTCCCTCTTTCTGTCCCTGTGGGTGCGCGTGTTTGCATGCGTGAACCCATCTGTCTCCCGTGTTCGTTCACGCTGAAGCTAATGATTTGGGACCGTCTGGGCGGCGTTCCAAGTAGAGCATACGCTTTTGAGCTCACTCAAATCAAGTTTATACAGAGTATAGTTAGATCGAAACACCTGAATCTCCGCGGTTGAATGTTATGGCTGTCCTATTACTCGATTACGCAGTAATGGATTGTTCTATGCAGATCCTAGCGTTTAGCTCTTCATACCTTAAGTTCACTCCACCTACATTCTGTTTCATTACGTAATCCTCGGGCCTTCTTACCTCTTTTAATTTTAGTGACAACAGAAGTATCGTTTTCCCGAGCATACAGACAATCATTACACTCGTCGTAAAATAACGCCGCAGCAGGGTTAGAATACAGAGAGAGAATGAACGAATGGACTCCTCAGTGCTGTGTATATTTTTTCTTTCTCTGCGTAGTCTAACTCTGTTGCGCTGTTATCTTACGATGAACATCCACCAACCTGTAACTATAGCGATTTAGCTTAATCTTTACAACTGCTTATACAATTGTGAGCCCCACTTCACATTCCTAACTTGTGCATTTGCATTACGGAAAGGCGGTGGGAGGGGAGGGGGGGGAGGTCAGCCATCCCGTCTTGCATGCTGTTGCGCTTAAGGCAACTTTTGTGTGCCTGCCGCTCCTATGTCTGTTTTATTCGGAGAGGATCGATTCAAACTCGCAACGGGACGAAATAAAGAACACTTGCGAAACGAAGCGTGTTTCCAATGGGCGAGTATAAACATGCGGGGAGAAAATTAAGGACATAGGAGAGGCGACTCCACGCGATTTTCAGCGCGACAGCGTCAAAGAGCTTGTTTCCCAGAAATTCTGGCGTCAGCGTCGGTGTTTTTTCCTTGATTCGTGACAGTTTCCCCCTTTATCTTAGATACGAAGCAGCTCTTTGACTAGCCTGTGTAACGCTGTCCCTGCGTCCGCACCACGCCCCCCCCCCCCCTGGTCGCAGGTGTTGGGTCAGTGCCAAGTAGGTCACGCCTTTCCTCGCAGTGCGCGCGCGTTGACGTGACTCTCTTTCTAGCTTGTCGCCGTTCGCTGGTAGCATCTCGCTCGCTTCACCCTCTCCACCGGTCCCAACGTTCGAGCGCACATCGAGTGAAAACACTTTTTCGGCTCCCATTAAACTTGCACAAAACCCGACTCGCCTTCAGTGTGATTGCGTTTCAAAGAAACGTCTACTCGAGTAAAGGCTACACCGAGTTTCGCTTTAAACCGTTCCTCCAGCACCCGCGTCGACGCCTATTTCAAGCGGGTCAACGACGTGCGTATACCGCTGCTGCTTCGCATCCATCAGGGTTCCCTTCGGGGATATTGTCTATACTGTTTCGCATAAAGAAGCCATCGGATGCTTGAGCATCGGATGCTTGATCCGATGAGGAAGCCATCGGATCTTCCACGCTAACCCATAAGCGAGCCGGATCGATAGATATCGGCTCTTGCCGGGGCGCACGCAGATAAGTTTTCGGGCCTACACCTTCTTTTCCTGCGCCGCGCGCCCTTGCGGTCCTGGCATTTGTGGTATTTTGACCTACGCCGGTGTATTCGCCCGCCCAGTATTTTGAAATGATTACGCAGTAATTAGCTCAGCCCTTTTTTTATTCTAATCTCTTATTTAAATTTGGCACTTATTTACATGAACGGTTCCGCTTCGTTAGGCACGAAGCCCCTTCGGCTGGCGCGATGTCCGTTATCGCCGTCGTCGCATATAGATGTACCCTTCGGCCATCCGTCTATACTGTATACATAAAGCGTTCATAGCGAGCATATATGGTTTTAAAAAATTAACCGCGCTCTGTCTGTCCAACCGGGATTCTGTCTATCCGTCCAAGCATTCTTTATAGTAGTCGGCGACTTCAACGTTAGCACTACGGACCTTAGGACCCCTTCACTCCATCATCAGCATTCACTTCGTGGATCAGCTGCCTTTTTTTTTTTTTTGTTTTCCGCGAAGCAAGTTTAACAACCGCCCCGAGCCGACGAGTCCGTCGGCACAAAAGTAGCGATTTTCTGTGGGTCTACACCGTACAATACGGTTCGTTCAGTCGTTACAGATACAAAGAGGGTAACGTTAACAGGCCCAGACGGCGGTAGCTAAGACGCATTGGCAAACTAGACTAGGTTGGCTAGAACAAGCCACCTTAACTAGACTGCAGACAGGGCGGTGCCGAGAGAACCCAGAAAACGAAACGTAATTTAGGAGACACCCCCGTCACAACAAAAGGCCGGGCTAAGTACACACCGTATGATACAACACGCGCGAACCAGGGGTGGCGTTTTTGTGCACGCGGGCATCTGGCCAGTGTTTTAGTCGGCGCGGCAGCCGGCTTCGTATGTGACGAAAGCGGAGGAGGAGGAGAGCAGTGCACCCGAAAATAGTGCTTCCTTCCGGGTAACAATGCACT
This sequence comes from Rhipicephalus microplus, assembly GCF_013339725.1. NCBI lineage: Eukaryota > Metazoa > Arthropoda > Arachnida > Ixodida > Ixodidae > Rhipicephalus > Rhipicephalus microplus. Next base: position 108,199,727 of record NC_051174.1, on the reverse strand, counting down.
GGGACGCCAGTCGAACGGAGTGGGGGATAGAGTGGAGGTTAAGCAGCCGGATGAAGGAGGGGCTGCAGTCTGGCTCGTAGTATGCAGGCTCCAAAAAAAAAAAAAAAAAAGATATCCACACATCGGGTCGACAAACCCCGGGTTGAGCCGGAGGGGTGGAGAGCGGTTAGGTTAATGAAGTGAGAGGGAGCCATAAAATTCCGACGTTGTTCTTTGCAGCTGAGAAACGTGGCAGTTGAAGGAACGCTGACAGCGATTTCCGAAGCTGAGGATTCACTTCGTCATACGGGTCTCCCGCAGACAACGAAGGTTCCGAACAAGTGCGAAGTTCGGCAAACGTTGACGGTTTATTGCGACGTTATAGGGTGAATGTTCACATGGTGCGCTATAGCTGATATCCACACAAGCGTGACGTCAAGCAACGGTGTCGATTCTGGTGAGTTCACGCACGCGTAGCGTCTATTTACGGTGACGTCAGCAATCAAACACGCTAAGCGATACTAATTGATTGGATTTATAACATACAAAAGCCACGACGCGGTTATGAGGAACGCCATGGAAGCTCCGGATAACTTTAGAACATCTGCAGTGTTCCTGAAAGTGCCCTTCCATTTAAGCGCACGGGCCTCACACATTTCGCGTCTATTGAATTACGAGCATAGCGGCTGGGATTCGATCCCGCGACCTTCGAATCAGCTACTGGTCAACCACGGCAGATGAGTGAAAAAAAAAAAAAAACGCCAGGCCTGCGCGGAAGGCCCAGCACAGTCACAGCGAAAGCTACAAGAGCGGCCTTTCAGAGCCTTGCTTGCTTGCTTGTTCCTTTCTTTTGTGGCTCTCACCCACTAAGGGAGATTCGCCAAGAAGCCGGTGGTTAATGCAAGTAAATACCTATAGATTTTCTAGATTAGAGGAATATGATTACTGTGTTTTGATTGAAATTAATTTGGCGCAATGTCAGAAAAAAAGGGGGAGAAATAATAGAATTTGTTGAATACCTGTGGTGGAATCGTTATATGAAATTCTCCTGAAAGTTGAATCATTGCAGTGTATGAGCTAAATAATAAGTGGTAGTGTGACTAGTAAAATTAGAGAGCTGATCACTGACTCAGCAAGGTAATCTTCTTGTGTTATATATGAATTCGCAGAGAGCCCCGCAGATGTTCCTGTTGCTGTGTCCCAATGAAGTGGCCCCAAAAGACAAAATATTGGGAGTATTAAGTGATATTCCTAATTTCCTGAATAAAATTTCGAAGCAGTTTTTTCTTTGATTTTTGAATCGATGACATGTGATAAGAAAATGGTCGATATGTTCAGGTTCGTTACAGCTTGAGCACAGAGGGGATGGCACCAGACCAGACCTGTTTAAGTAGAAATTGAGAGGTGGTACACGGCAACGTAATTTTGTTACCAAGACTTCCAATTTACGCGTGAGACACCATTTATTATTCCATGTGAAGTGCAGGTGCGAGAAATCTGGATTCGGTATCATGGTTTTTGATGAGTCTTCAAGAAAGGAAAGTTTTCTAAACCTCGCTGCTGTTACATAAGCTGTAGGAGGCATGATTGGCACAATCGGAAGATCAAGAGATGTTCGCGCAAGTTTGTCAGCCATCTCGTTTATAAATATACTACGATGGCCTGGCACCCATATCATTCGCACTATACGAATGTTTGCTGGGATTAATGATTTAAAAGTCTCTAGTACTGCTGATGTCGACGACGATGATAAGAATGAACACACGGAATACGAGTCCGTCACTATCACAGCTGTCGAATGAGTCGCAGGAAGTTTACGAATAGCTAGTATAACGGCCATTAATTCCGCTTCAAATATTGGTGTATAATCTGGGAGGCGTAATGAAAATGACCAGAATAATGAGAGAGAAAAAATACCCACACCCGCCTTCTCGCCACTCATAGATGCATCCGTTGCCTTTTCAGAACACTCACTGGGTAAGTACTGCAAGCACACTTGCTTGATGCCCACTAGGGCATTAATAATAAACTTGTGGGTAGTATGCCGGCATTCGCTATGCTATTTTTCGCAATTCTTCTGAGAAGCGTGGTGTCCGCTAAACACTTGCTAGGAATTTCGTGGCAAATGTTCATGCAGTGGCTGAGTACTTTCGCTGTAAAACAAGAAAAAAAGGGAAGCTAGCCATCATGCTTTAGTTCATACAGTTCTAGTAGAACACTAATAGTCAAGGTTTATCATCCCAAAACCACCGTATAATTATTACACACGCCATAGTCAAGGGCTGCGGAAATTTCGACCACCTGAGATTCCTGGTATTTCCAAGGTAGACCAAACGAGTTTCCACCTTTTTCTCACAAACGCAACACCTAAGAGAATAGTGTTCGCAGCTCTCCGTTTGCACAGTGCCGCATCGCACCGTTAGGTTAGGTGCCTGCATACTAACCGCATAATTCAGGAAATTTTCTTCTGGTTAACTTCCCTGCCTTTCACTACGCCTTTTCCTCTATCTCTCTCCTCAAGTCAATGAATTAATAAATGAATGATTTTAATTTTGCCCCACCGCAGTGGTCTAGTGGTACTCGGCTGCTGACCCGCAAGTCGCGGGATCGCATGCCGGCTGCGGCGGCTGCATTTCCGATGGAGGCGGAAATGATGTAGGCCCGTGTGCTCAGATTTGGGTACAAAGTTAAAGAACCCCAGGTGGTCTAAATTTCCGGAGCCCTCCGCTACGGCATCTGTCATAATCATATGGTGCTTTTTGGGACGTTGAACACCCCCCCCCCCCCTATCAATCAATGATCTTCATTTTGTGGATTTTAGGAACTGAGAAGATTGATTGTGAATAAAACTTGGCTTTTGACCATCTTACGAGCATGCTGTCTGCATTACAGTTGTGCTTCCACTGCAGCACTGACAGAGGTGCATATTACGTAGCACTAAATAATATAACAAATCAGCAATGAGCACAGAATTTTTAACACGTACATAGAACGACGCTAATTAAATGAGAAGGGGATCAGAATGAAAGTGCAAACAGTATTAGAAAGAGTGCCTCTGGCGTTCACAAATCGAGACAAGTCTCTGAGGTTCCTGTATACATAGTTTTTGTTATGTTTTATGCATTCAACTTACCAGAACGTATACACTACATCAATTAGAAGCAGCAGACAGGAAATTGAAGCGAGGTATGCGGTATGTTATTTGTCCTAATTATGATGCAAAAGTTCGAAGAAGTTAACGTGCACAAAAGTAAGGTAGGAGTCCGCGGATTCGGTCCCTGCCGGCGGCGGGTTGTCTATTCGTCCTTTTTACTTCATTCACACTTTGCAGCATGGCGGTTGCTGCAAATGGTATCCTATACACTTTGCTCAATTTTCTTGTCCGTCGATTTTAATTACTGCTGTGCCTAACAAAAAAAAACGAGTCCTTAGGAGAGTATTTCGTTCTTTTGTTCAGGACGTGTGCAGTCACCGACGCGCATAACCAACTCGCATACAAACCACGCGCTGACACGCTGGGACGCATACTTGTGGGCAGGCCTTAAAGGCCTGACCCAACGTGTCCCTCGCAGCGCATCAGCGCGAGCCTTTTTGACGCGGCGCCACGCTCTCTCCATGTAGAATGAATGGGCGCGAGGGTTCGGAAAGTCACGCGCTCTCTCTCTCTCTCTCTATGGGAGAGGGTGCCACGCCGCGTCAAATGAACACGCGCCGACGCGCTGCGAGGGACACGTGGGGCCAGGCCTTTAAGGCCTGCCCATACGTACGCGTCCCAGCGTGTCAGCGCGCGGTTTTTGACGCGGCGTCACGCCCTCTTTCAATAGAGAGAAAGGGCGAGTGATTACGCGAAACTGCGTGCCCTAGCTCTTTATATAGAGAGAGGGTGTGGCGCCGCTTCAAAGAACCACGCGCTAAGATGCTGCGACGCGTACGTGGGGTCAAGCATAGAGTTTCCTAATATACACTAGAGGCAACTCTGGCGCTAGTGTCTATGGGAGCTGCAAAGCACGGCGCTTCAGCGAGCATGGGAATGATGGGTAGTGCGCACATTTCTCTAATCTGCGTACTTCTGGCCTGCTTCTGGCTTTGTGTGTGAACGTGTAGCTTGGAGCTGTTTTTTTTTTTTCACGAAAAAAAAACTTGCAAATGTTAAGCGTTCGCGCTTCACAACTTTATTCTTTTAGGCTTACCATTTCGAATCGGGTCACAAAGTTCAAAAGGGTTCGTTCTTTCCTTCAAAACAAAACCGTAACCAGCAATAAACGAAGCCGCAAGAACGATTCGCCGCCCGCAAGTACGAAGACTAGGCAGACGTGTGTACTACCCATCATTCCCATGGTCGCTGAACGATCGCAGCGCCAGAGTCCCCTCTAGTTAATTTTTAGGAAACTCTATGGGGTCAGGACTTTGGAAGCAAGCAGTGTTATTTTCAATTCCAGCACTGTTCGTCGCAAGTGCCGCTAAATTTAGCTGTATACGTAAAACGGCAAGGAGCACAATGTGTGCTAAAGAACTTTTCGCACATAAACTCCAGAAGTGCGACGACGACGCAAACTTTTGCTTCGTCGCACAGGTTAGCACGAGCGACGCCCGCGGAAGGTGAACCTGCGACGCAAAGTATGCAAATGAAGCTATACGCACGCTGCACGCGTTAGGCTTCAGCAGAGGTTGTCGTTAACGCCAACGGGACACTTCTAGGGTCCATTTGTTCTTCCCCCCCTCTCTTCTACGCACGCAGCGAGAAGGAAACCTTCAGTGCCAGCGCGAAAAAAGCATCGCGAACCTTAGCCTTTCACAGTCTGATGAGTACAGAAACCGGCTATGAACTCTTTAAAAAGTTGACTTCCTGGGCGTCCCATGGACTTTCGGTAGTTTGTCCCTAACCCTTTAGCAACTCTTTTAAGCTGATGAGTTATAGTACTACCAGATCGGCATCGAATAGAGAGAGAGCGAAATAAATAAAAGAAAGAGACAGGGACGTTAACCGAGAAGAACTGCTTTGCTACCCGGTACGGGGGTGGGGAAAAAAAGTCAGAAAGATGTTAGAGATAGAGATAGATATGAAATAAATTAGAAAAAAATAACAATAGTATTCTTTGATGACCCTTAACGTTTGGAAATCGCCGTACGATTATCAGAGGCGCCGTAGTGGAGGGCTTCGGAAATTTCCACCACTTGGGGTTCCTTAACGTGCATTTAAATCGAAGGGCACGGGCCTCAAGCATGCATCGAATAAGAAGTTTCACGTACAGAGAATTCACAATATTTATGGTAAGCCAACCGAAACATTGACTTCTATTTATATGCCTAACATTCTTTACCCCTCTCCCGGTTGTGATGAAAGCTGCAAGATATTTTGTAGCAATTTAAAATTGGACTAAAAATATAGTTGCATCACGCGCAGTATAACTGGAGGTTTACTTTGTCGTTCCGCTTTTAAAAAGAAAAGTCGAGCATCGCACGCCGTTACTCGAAGGCCTTTTCGTTCGCTTTTCTTCCCATTTACATTACATTTACTACTAACAACCTTCCCTATACTTTCCTCGGTATGATTGTCTGTTAGTTCTAACCAGCAGTGCGTCTAACAGAGAAAAACATGCCCTTCGAAATTTACACTTTTTTTCGTGCACGCGCGATAAGTTATAGATACGTAATTCTAAAGACGCTGTACACGAAAGAAAGCCGACAAAAAACTGTCGTCTTTCGACAATATTTGCAGCAAAGCACGCAGGTACGTGGCCACTTTTAAAATTCTTAAAAGCAGGTCACGCCGCCGTAGCCTAAAAAAAAAAAAAAGAGAAGCGAACGGTGACTCGGAAGAAAGGAGATCGCTCTCTATAAAGGCGAAAAACGAAAACAAAAAACGAAGGAATATGGCGATTGTTGAAAAAAAATAGCCCCCTGATGAAGGAAGGCATCAGCGTCGGCGCAAGAACGAGACTTTTTCTCGGCCATTTTTCGCGATGTAACGTATATACATACGTTCCGTACGCCCACGGTTGCTCCATTCGAGCTGCGCAGTCCGCGATGTGAAGTTAAAAGAAAAAGACACGGGAACAAAAAGAAAAAAAAGAAAGTATCCTTTTTCAGAGCTCTCGCTCGAATAACGCAGTCCCGTTTGCGCGTGGTTTATGTGCATCTTTATAACGAAGAACAGCCGGTTGGCGCCCTTTGTGCTCGCCCTGCAACGTTCGAAAGGCGAGCCGCTTCGCGCTTGAAGGCTATAGCCGTCCGTACACGACGCAGCAGTCTGCGTGAGCGCATCATAGCGTACGCGGCGAGTCGAAGCAATTTTCTTTGACGGTTTTGGCTTCTTTGTTGCGGAGACTGTTAGGGGCACGGCTTGGACGGTTCCAGACCCTATACTGCACGCATGTTTCGCTTTCTTGGAGAGTTTTTTTTTTAAATCTTTTCCAATATTCCACTGCATACCTGTTCGTTCCATACACACTCGTCTTCTTTACCGCCGAACAGATTCAGAAAGCCCGACTAATCATCATCATCATCATCATCATCATCATCATCATCATTTACTGAGTTTTAATGACACCGCTGCGCTTAGAAGAGTGGCGGTTTGGGCTAGTTGGTATGACGTGACGATAGTTATAGAGCGAGAATAGGACGACGACAAAGGGACATAGCGATATAGTTCAGCGCTCGTCTCCTTCTTTTCCCTTTGTCGTCGTTCAGTTCTCGCGCTATAAGTATCGTACTGCCGCGTTATTACATAAAATGGAAACATTCAGTGTCTGTCCAGTCTGGTTGTGCTAAGGTGTATTTGTAGGCCCAATCGGTATATATTACCTGAAATTCTTGAAAACAGTATCATTGAAGAAAGTTACAAACCGATGACAGCGCGATTGCCACGCTGCAATGGCTTTTCGAACGTCTGCTGCCGTAATTTATCGAAGAAAATATTTGAGAGCTCATTGGATAGCAGGCACACCACCAGAACGGCGAACTTTGAATTTAAGGGCTTCTCTTGAGCTTTTCTAACAGGAGGAAGTCTGCTGGTCTCACATCAGGACCGCATGCAAAGGCTGCATCGAGCCATATATATATATATATATATATATATATATATATATATATATATATATATATATATATATATATATATATATATATATATATATATATATATGAGATATAACAGACAGTAATGCCAAGGAATGTACAGGGGAAGTTATTAGAACCAATGGAATGTAAATAAGAAGAAAGAAAAGTGGATGAAAAAATAACCAGTCATGAGCATATATATATATATATATATATATATATATATATATATATATATATATATATATATATATATATATATATATATATATATATATATATATATATATATATATATATATATTGTCCAAACGTCATTCACAACTGTCTAAATAAAACGTCGGCCTGAGGAAAAGTTCATCAGTATCCACAAGAAAGCTTGCACACAAGGCCCTGAGCACCCATTCGAGCAAAAATTTCACCGATGTTTATTGCCATCCGCTGCTGCACAGTATTCACGAAAAGCCATAGAAAATAGGCCAAAAATTACAGTTTACTTGAGGAAAAGCTCGTTAACACCAAACTAAAGCAAACGTTTTGTTAAACCACGAAAGTCATGACAAAGTTCTTTAAGACTCACAGAAAATTTTCCCAAAGTTCGTTAGCACCTGAACGCGTAGCGAGTGCCCACGACAGCTATGACCCAACTTTCCATGAATGAACGAACGAACGAACGAACGAACGAACGAACGAATGAATGAATGAATGAATGAATGAATGAATGAATGAATGAATGAATGAATGAATGAATGAATGAAACCTGCGGGAGTGCTCAACGACCACGGCGCAAAGTCCGTTGGATTGATTCGATATGTGGGTTTTATTGTCCCAAAAACACCACGCCCCGCCGCGGTGGTCTAGTGGCTAAGGCACTCGGCTGCTGACCCGCAGGGCGTGGTTTCGAATCCCGGCTGCGGCGGCTGCATTTCCGATGGAGGCGGAAATGTTGTAGGCCAGTGTGCTCATTTTTGGGTGCACCTTAAAGAACCCCAGGTGGTCGAAATATCCGGAGCCCTCCACTACGGCGTCTCTCATAATCATATAGTGGTTTTGGGACGTTAAACCCCACATATCAATCAATCAATCAATCAAAAACACCACCATATTGTCACAGCATCGTGACGTTGACGAAGGGAGCAGCTACTTCAGGTCGAAAAGGAAACTGTTTATCCGGACCGAACTTGTGGCCACGCCAAAGGAAAGTCAGATTACAGCAGGACACTGGCACTGACGGCGGTGAACAGAGCGTCGGCCGTCGATCGACTGACAAGCGGCGAAGCGCGTCGGCATTTATACTCTTGCCATCGAATATCCTAGCGTTAAAGCTAGCGGCGACGTAGGTTCTAGAATAATCTGAAATGTTCACGAATTGGGCGCACGCCCCACCGCGGTGGTCTAGTGGCTAAGGTACTCGGCTGCTGACCCGCAGGTCGCGGGTTCGAATCCCGGCTGCGGCGGCTGCATTTCCGATGGAGGAGGAAATGTTGTAGGCCAGTGTGCTCGTTTTTGGGTGCTCGTTAAAGAACACCAGGCGGTCGAAATTTCCGGAGCCCTGCACTACGGCGTCTCTCATAATCATATGGTGGTTTTGGGAGGTTGAACCCCATATTCAATCAATCAATCAATCAATCAATCAACGAATTGGGTTTAATCTTAACAAAACGATTTACTACAGTCTCGAAGCCTCTCGAACATCGAAGGCGCGGCTTGCGCTGAACGTATAGTTTAACGGGGCGACAACAAATCTTGAGAAAGGAACGTGGCAATATGATTATGAGAGACGCCGTAGTGAAGAGCTCCGGAAATTTCGACCACCTGGGGTTCTTTTAACGTGCGCCTAAATCTAACCGCGCGGACCTATATACAACATTTTCGCCTCCAACGAAAATGCAGCCGCCCCAGGTTCATTGGGTCCTGCCGCTCCATTAGGCGCCGTGGTTTCACAAGACCGAAATATTTAAGACGAGACCGCGGCTTCACCTGAAATCGACCTGCTTGAAAGAGGTGCTGCGCGCGTTCCGTGCCGCCCGAACGGACCACGTGGGAAAGGCACCTAAGCAGCTCGTACGCATTCTGCATTTTTTAGATAGTGTGGAGTCATTGACCGTGAGAGGTTGTAAGCTATAGCGCCCCGAGACTCCCGTGTGAACTGTGCAGTCTGTTCTTTCTGTTACGTTGTGCACTAGGCCTGAAAACAACAACAACAAAAGAAACCGAAAAACACATTACTCACGCGCAGTTAAACACCTTTGCCTGCTCCCGGTCCCTTCTGTTTTACATGCTACTTCAGAGACGAGCCTGGCGCTATGCCTGAAGTGGCGCACTCAAAATATAGTGCACACAGGGGACAAGCTACACCGCCAGCCACCACATGGCAGTAGTCCGCCCGCCCGCCCGCCCGCCCGCCCGCCCGTTCGCCCGTCCGTCCGTCCGCCCGCCCGCCCGTCTGTCTGTCTGTCTGTCTGTCTGTCTGTCTGTCTGTCTGTCTGTCTGTCTGTCTGTCTGTCTGTCTGTCTGTCTGTCTGTCTGTATGCCCGTCCGTCCGTCTGTCCGTCTGTCCGTCTGTCTGTCTGTCTGTCTGTCTGTCTGTCTGTCCGCCCGTCCGCCCGCCCGCCCGTCTGTCTGTCTGTCTGTCTGTCTGTCTGTCTGTCTGTCTGTCTGTCTGTCTGTCTGTCTGTCTGTCTGTGTGTCCACCTGTCTGTCCACCTGTCTGTCTGTCCACCTGTCTGTCTGTCTGTCTGTCTGTCTGTCTGTCTGTCTGTCTGTCTGTCTGTCTGTCTGTCTGTCTGTCTGTCTGTCTGTGTAAACTAGCTTGCTAAACACTCAGCGTGCTTTTTCTAGCTATAAGCGATCGGTCACCTTACAAAGTGGTCATAATCATCCTATTTTATTATTCCCTCTGCAGAACGAAGGCGTAGAGCTGCCACCGATCTCCGCCATATCCAATTCCGCGCCAGCCGATCCCAAGATAAGCGCGCGAACTACTTCATTTCATACCTTCACTGCCCACTCTGCCATCGAGCTCAGCTGCGCTTCCCGTACACTAGCAGCCATCCGTCACACTGAACATGGCCTTCGAGACGGCGGGCGAGGGTCGGGTTCGCCATCTCGGAGGCCACGCCCTGACTGACTGTCGGTTGCCTCTCCTAGGCAGCGGCGTAAACGGAATTTTTTTTCGTGAGGGGGGGGGGGGGCACTTTGTTGAAATGGTCATTGTTCGCTCTGTATGTCGTGGCAAAATAAAAAAAAAAAATCGGGGCGCCGGGGGACAGGTGGTTCCCGGGCCCATGCAGTGTGCCACCGCCTGGCTACTACGCCACTGCTCCTGGGCATTGCGTGACCCGCCCAGGTAACTTGTTAGCACCAGATCATCACGTCTCTTAAGGTCATTAATCTCTTCGCAATGACCTTGCGCCGCCCGAGCACAAGGTGTGGCGGGTATAGACAACAAGGACATGCATCCACCGCATCACTCGCTCGGAGTCTCACTGCTGCAGTCGCTCGTAACGAGGCGAAAGTTCAACGGTCGCCTCGCCGGTGCATGGTGGCTCGCTCTCACCGTGGATGGTGCCATAGAGTTTCCGAATATACACTAGAGGGAACTCTGGCGCTAGTGTCTATGGGAGCTGCAACGCATAGCGCTTCAGCGAGCATGGGAATGATTGGGTAGTACACACATTTGTCTAATATTCGCACTTCTGGCCTGATTTTGGCTCCGTGTGGCTTGGAGCTGTTTTCTCACGATGCAAACATAAGCAAATGTTGAGCGGTTGCACTTCACCATCTTATTCTTTTAGACTTACCTTTCCAAATCTGATCAAGAATTTCAAAAGGGTTGAATCTTTCTTTCAAAACAAAACCGAAACACGGCAATAAACGAAGCCGCAAGTACGATTCGCCACCCGCAAGTACGAAGACTGGGCAAATGTGTGTACTAGCCATCACTCCCATGGTCGCTGAACGATCGCACCGCCAGAGTCTCCTCTAGTTAGTTTTAGGAAACTCTATGGATGGTGCACCGGCTGGGCCGTCTGTGCGCGCGCTTCGGCACAAGCGAAAGGTTGAACCCAACCACCCAGTGGAGATGGCTAGACGACAGGCTGCGAAATCTCAAGCAATAGCAACCTAGCCCACTGACACACTGGAGCAAGAGGTGTCCAGATTAGCAGGTTATAATAGAAGCCGGTCGATTGCGGAGGCATATAGAAATGGAAGCTACATACTGACCCGACGGAGCCGCCGAGCAGCACGAACGCAAACGAGAAAAAGTCGAACTTCAAGACAACACTCTGCCCACTATGAAGTTTTTTTTTAATTCAACTATGACTCCGGCGCTGCGATCGCTCAGCGACCAAGGGAATGATGGGTAGTACGTGGATTTGCCTAGTCTTCGTGCTTGTGGGGGGGTGAATTGTACTTGTGGCTTCGTTTATTGCTGTGTTTCGGTTTTTGTTTCGATGTAAAGAACGAACCTTTTTGAACTTCGCGACCAGATTTGAAATGGTAAGCCTAAATAAACGATTAAGATTGTGAAGCGCAACTGCTTAACATTTGCCAATTGTTGTTTCGCGACATAGCAGCTTCAAGTCACACGAAGCCAAAAGAAACGTAAAGTACGTAGACTAGGCGAAGCCAAAAGTAACGTAAATTACGTAGACTAGGCAAATCCGTGCACTATCGATGATTCCCATGCTCGCTGAAGCGCCATGCGTTCCAGCTCTCATAGACACTAGCGCCAGCGTTCCCTCTAGTGTATATTCAGGGAAACTCTATTCAGGCAAACACAGTATCCGCAAAAGCAAAGCAACCAGGTTTGTTTGCAAAAGCTGAACCTCAGCCATAATTTCTTCTCCATCCGTCCGTCCGCGCGTCCGTCCATCTGTCCGTCCGTCTGCTAGTCTGTCTGTCCATCCGTCCGTCCGTGCGTTCGTCTGTGCATCCATCTAGTGAACACTCCAAGTACCGCCACCTCGCATCCCCTGTGGCACATACCCACTCTAGAGCGGGTATGTGCCGAGCGTGTCACGCCGACGGACAGGGGACATTGCTCGGCCCTAAGGAGCTTCGCCCCCTAAAAAAATAATATGTATAGATGGATGGCGAGAACTGTACTCTATTCACACATGTCCAGCTAATTCATGTCGGGACCGGGACGTCCAGCATCCTGACCCTGTCAAGGTGTACTGACAGCCTGTAGTTGGGGGACATGGTCCTGTGACTTGATCGTCCCTGCAAATGCATGCCGGTATATGCTTTGGGAGAATGCGTCACTCGGCCTTGGCCTTTCTCAGTAACGCCAGAAAGGGTACAGCTTATCACTCTTTGCTACAACATCCAATTCGCGCGTGACTCACGGTGAAATTCCGACGTGACGAGACATCAAAAGTTCTGAGAAGTGTCTGCCACTCCTATATAACGTTTCAGCCATAAGACGTTCTCATCATAATCATCCTTGCTGCAGCCCCTTTGAATAACCGGAGACCTACAGCTATAAACGCACACGAAAGGAAAGAAAAATGAAAACAAGCAATCAAGTCGGTTGAGTTGGTCGGCTCGACAGGTAAGCGCGAACGCGCAAGCTGTTTCAATGCCGCATCGATCTGCGGGCACGACAACGTCATCATCCGTAAGGCAAACACCGGCTTCTGAGTGCATTCCAACTCACCAATACGAATGCAAGAAAACATCAAGAGACGAAATGGGGAAGAGAGCGCGGGATGCCGCTGAGCAGTATAGACAGCTGGAGGGATACATCGACGCGCCGCACCGTCGAAAGCATTTTCGACAGTCGGGACACCGGGGCCGACCGAAGCCGAGACGAGCACTGCACGAGTCGCGCGCAATATCGATTCGTCCTCCTGCTGCGAAACAAAACGATTCCGTGCCGGAAATACGTACCTACGCACCCCGCACCGCCGCAGCAAATACGAAGCGAGCGCGTCAATGTCGCGGCCACCCGACGCACGTCACTTCGAACTATTCGCCGCACGAACGATTGACCGCGCCGTGCGGCAACCGTGCGAGGTGGCTGCCGCACGAGACGAACAAGGGAAACAAACAAACAAACAAACAAGGGACGCTCACGCTTTTCCAATTGAGCTTCGTGTGCAGACCGCAAGCAACACACGCTGACAATAACGCCCGCTGTGAGACTGTAGTTGGTGCGCATAGCTACAGGAAAGAATCGAAAAGTGCGAACTATAAGAACACAAACGATATAGAAAGGACTTCTATCATCCTCGCCCTTGAATTTATTTATTTATTTATTTATTTACTTGTTTACTTATTTATTTACTTAAAATACATTGCAGAGCTTCCGTAGAAAGAGTAAGTGAGGGGGGTAGAGAACGAAACGTTACAAACAAAATAATAATAAGCACAGGCAACGTATACGGAAGTATAATACAGACCAAGATCAACTAGGTATAGTATGCAAATGGAAATTCTTGTACAATATTGAAATGCCTAGCTAGCTTACAAATACTTTTAATTAGGCAAGTGTATCGAAATGTTTCGTGAGTTCCTCACGAAAATATGGTGGCGGTCAGTGATTGTGACCGAGGCTTCGGGAATATCATTCCATTGAGCAACAGCACGCAGTGTAGGGCAGGTGAATTAAAAGCTTGAGTCGTTCCAAAAAGTGCACCCAATGCTTATCTATAGACACGCCTGTCAACGATGCACGCTCACGCCCGTATTCTCGCACTACCGCATAGTGCGAGAAGGTGACACCAGGTGGCGCACCTGCACATACGCACGTGGCCGCTGTTATTCATTGCCTATGTCACGTAAGAACTGCATAACTAACTGCACAAAATTCTCAGCAAGTCTGTAGCAGATACCACGCTTCTCCGAAAAATGACGAAAGATATAGCACAGTGAATGCTGACCTACAACACAAAAATTATGATTATTTGTGGCCTAGTGGATACACAGCAGTGTACTTGTATCAGTTACCCAAACAGCGTCGAGAAAAGGCTCTGAAAGGCCGCTGTTCTACAGCTTTCGCTGTCACTGTGCTGCGCGTTCCACGCAGGCCTGGCGGGGTTTTTGTGTTTTTTTTTCTCGTCTTATTCAGTTAAACCACACGTCCAAACGCACTTGAACGCAACCTATGTTAGCGGAATCGGAACAGAAATCTGGCAACAACAGTGCGGGACAGCACCCGCGATGTAGCCAGTCATCACGTACATCGCGAACTCATTCTTGTATTTTTTGTCAATCAAATAGTTATTTATTTCAAACCAGTGTGTCTGCGAAGAAGTTTCAACACGTACCATCATTTCTTTTGTCACAGCCACAACATCCTCACTAGGCCATGCTCCAGCGAACCGCAAATATAAGCGTACAGGCGTCGACAAAAGAATTGCCCGTTCTTTACGCGCGCAGGGCATTACGTTCAATCTGGTACGCGTGTAACCCATTCTCGCAAGTGACCACCGCCCCTCGGGAGTCCTGCCGACGCGCGCACGTATGTGATCTTGCGCGAGACAGCCGCAATTACGTAAGCCGACCAACCTTGCGAAAAAAAAAAAAAGAACCGAGCCGAATGGACACGCGTGCAGACAGCGTAAAACAACCGGTCTCGATCTTCTTCCTGCCAGGAGCTAGCAAACATACCGGTGGGACATGTCATCATCCTCGCCAGGTGTGTCGTCCTATGTACACAAATTGTCATGGGCGTTCTTCAAGTCCTGCTGTCGAGTTTTTTTTTTCTTTTTCTTTGGTGCCCTTACGGGAGATTCACTGGAGTGTATTTACGAAGGAGGAGCACGCGGGGGAAATAGACCGGAAGACTAGGAAATCAGCCGGTTCTCATATCCGCTGGCTACCCTTGAGCCATAGAGTTTCCTAAAATTAACTAGAGGGTACTCTGGCGCTGCGATCGTTCAGCGACCATGGGAATTATGGGTATTATGGGTAGTTCGCCTAGTCTTCGTACTTGCGGCTTCGTTTATTGCTGTGTTTCGGTTTTGTTTTGGAAGAGAGATTCAACCCTTTTGAACTTCGTGATCCGATCTGGAAAGGTAAGTTTAAAAGATTAAGATGGTGAAGCGCAACTGCTGAACATATGCTAATATTTGTTCCGTAAGAAAACAGTTCCAAGCCACACGAACACACACGGAGCCAGAAGCAGGCCAGAAGTACGAATATTAGACAAGCGTGTGTACTACCCATCATTCCCACGCTCGCTGAAGCGCCGTGCTTTGCAGCACCCATAGACACTAGCGCCAGAGTTCCCTCTAGTGTATATTAGGAAACTATTTGCCTTAAGATAGGGAGATGACTACGGAGAAAGGCTGAGTTTACGACTGTTGTAAGCAAGGATGTGCACCGTAACAAAGTCCCTCTTCCTGTTCGCTCCAATGTGGGTCGCCGTGGAGCTCTAGGCTGGCGTAAATGACACGTCCGATCCTCCATGCCTCTGTGTTGCGCAGCGAAATACTAAAGTGGTGGACGGCGATGCTCCAATAGAAACTCATATGTGAAGTCATTTTCATTCGTGCCTTTTCATTTTTAATAAATCAATCTCTTTAACGAAAAATATAGCGATACCGACTTCAGTATGGAGACCCGAGTTGGGTACAGCTGAAACATGTAGTTCAGATGCTCATCTCCGCGAGAAATAAAGGAACGTTCAATGCAATTCACGTAACCTCACCTGTTGATTCGATCGGCTCACTACCATCTCTTTATCGGCCTGAGCACGACAATCTAAACTCATAGACTCCCATCAAAACGCAACACGTTAGCGACGCTATCACTCTTGTCTTCATCCTTGTCCCTCTTGGCTTGCGATGGCTTGCGATAATTGTGATGTAACCAGGTACAGATATTTGTATATCACGTGTTTGCTTTTATCTTTCTTTTTGTGAGTTATGTTCTTTTGCATCGTTGTTTATGCAACTGAGACAGTGTTCTTGCGTTACCTTTTGTTGCACTCCTTATTACCATAGGTCGATAATGATTATAATGTCTTATTGTCATTTTTGTAACCCTATATAGCTATTGTATAATTCTCGTGAGGCTCTTTAGAATTACTGAATAAAAATAAATAAAGTAAATATGTGTATAAAAACAGACAGGAACAAGGAAAACTACGAAGAGGACTTTCGTTACTTTGTGTCTCCGCCGCGGTTGTGTAGCAGCGGCAGTGGTGCTCGGCTGCCGGCTCGGAGGTCGCGGGTTCGATTCCGGTCGCGGCACAAACGGTACAGGCCCGTGTATACACTGTGCGTGGTCAGCGCAAGTTGTAAAACACCAGATGGTCGAAATTTTCCGGAGCCCTCCACACAACACGCATCTCTTCATAATCGTATCGCAGTTCTTGGAACATAAAACCCCAAATTTTTATACTTCGCGTGCGTCCTCTAGATTACGGCACATACCAACTCCAGGGCACTTGGCCAGGACTGCGTATTTCTCCATCATCTGGTTGATCGCGTTGCACTTGTACTGCGCTTCCTTCTAGTCCTTCTTGGTTTTATTGTTCTCGATTTCGTTCCGCCAATCCTCGTCCTCGTTCTTGTCCTACATCTCCTCCTTCGTGCTCGTCTTTCGGAGACGAGCAGCGAGTACGCCCAATTTCCGGAAGCCGCTCGTCTCCCGAGCGACCGTCGGCACCCTGTGTGCACTCTAACGTGTCATATTGCGCCATCTCTCGACTTCCGCCTGTACATCACCAGCGGTGCGCGCACACATCGTATATATACATTTCTCCGTTCGTCATACAGATCCGTTTGGCATGACCTCGACCCTCCTGCACGAGTGCGTTCGCATCCACCCATGAGCGTACAAGCCACTTGTTTATACGGCTACCACCGTGGCGCTGTATACACATTCATGCGTTGCTGTGGCACAACTGTTCTTCTTTCTGCTCCCGTTTCTAGGCATGCGCGAACGTTATTACATGCCCAGCTCGGCGCGCCAAAGCGTGACGATGACGTTCGCATCTTCGCGTTCCTCCTTCTTGCTAGCGAACGTGCGCTATGGACTTCCTCAGTTCTTCGAAGTCTTCTGCGTACGCCTGCAGTCGCGGTCCCCTTTTACCTTTATTTACTGATATTCACACTTTGCCTTTTTTGTTTGTGTGTGTGTGTGGCCTTGTAAGTAGACAGCGTTACAGAGGCAAGGTCCCAGCGGAAGGAATTACCGCGAAGAGAAAAAAGCATTAGGAGCGCGACGAGACGGGGCGTTAAGTGCATACGTGAGTACAAGAGTCGCACGCGTATACACAGTCCATGTGTAAATTACGTGAGACGACGTGGATGGACGCGCGAAAACGACTCGTCGTCAGCAGGCGGAAGCCGCACGACCCGGATCCATCAAGAGGACGTATGCGTGTGACTAGGAAGCCGCGCGTTCAAGAATAAAAAAAAAAAAAAGGCGCTCGCGAGAGGTCTTCAGACGAGACAAATCAGCGGAGGCACGGAAACGAGTTAGCAGGCTGAGAAGAAAAAGGAAAAAAAAAAAAACGACGACTCGGGAGGTCAAAGTTTACCAGCATGCCACGTGTGCGTATACATGGTCGAAAGAGACAAGACGGCCGTTATTTAGGTTAGGTTATAGGTCGGGTCATACGAGAACTTCGAACGTTACGTCCGCGCTGATTTATACAGTGTGCATAACAAGTATGCGCTAAAGAAAAAAGAAAACCAAAGCTAACCGCACAACTACGAGGAACGCTCGTTTTCCGGCGCATTTCAGGCGTCACGTTTCGTCTTTCGCGCGTAAATTTCGTGACGGCGTCCCGCAGGCTGTGGTCACTTTGAAATCCTTGCTGTACCGCCTGGCGCATCAGCGGCCCATCGCACATCCTTACGCGACCTTTCAAAAAAATCGTTCATACTGCGAACACATGCTACTAGAGTCACGAAGCCAGTACGCAAAACAAAAACTATCATTGCGCGAAAGCGCGCCGATCAGGTTTTGCAGCACCTGCGCTTTCATTGAGCCCGGCGCGTCAGCTGCCTCACCACATGACGTCATCACGACGCCAAGACTGCAAAAATTTGTGAAGTCATTTTGACGTCACTTGACGTAACGTCACCCAGTGACGTCATAAAGAGAAGTCGCGCCAGGCGGTAAAATGAGAGCCGATCACGGAGGCCATGGAATAACAGGTGAACTGTCCCTGATCTGGGAGGCAGCGGACAAGTGTACGCTATTCGTGCAGAAAGTTTTTGAAGGGTGGCGGGACAGGATCCACACACCGACCAGGAAAGAAAGGCAAGATAGATTATTTTCAATAGCACTTTGACTAAGGCGAGTTGGATAGGCTTTATAGCGCGAATTTGACAAAGGCAAAGGAGACACACAGAACACAGACACCGCTCGTCTGTGTTCAGTGGGTCTCCTTTGTCTTCGTCGAATTCGCGCTGAAGCCTCTCCGAAAACATTTTTTTTCTCCTTTCAGGCATCTTATGTGCGCGAATAAGGACCCCCTGTGAGCGTTTTTTTCTTTACAGTTAGAGCACCGTGCCGTGAACACCGCCTCAGTGAGGTTCAGCTTACGCACGAAATTAGCTATACTCGTCAATGCAGACACGACGGCCACTAGGATCGATAAGCGAAGCAAAGCCCCAATAGGATCCACGAGGAAAGTTCCCCTGTACGAAAGCGAGAACAAAAACTGCAAAACCGTGCCGGAATAGTTTGCGTCCCAACGATAACGCAGAGAAGAAGCCTATACGAAGGCATGATGACGAGCTATATATTCGTGCAGGAAGGCGCAAGAACTGCGCACACTTCTTTTTCACGCGCCGCAGGCTTCGCACAGTCCCGTATGTGTGCCTGTACACATAATAATATCCGCACGCTCCGGAGAGCTAATTTGCGTATCTGCTAATGACATATATATATATATATATATATATATATATATATATATATATATATATATGTGTGTGTGTGTGTGTGTGTGTGTGTGTGTGTGTGTGTGTGTGTGTGTGTGTGTGTGTGTGTGTGTGTGTGTGTGTTTAGAGCCATTTTACTATTTATAACCACGGAGGAGGAGCACTTTTTTCTATCGCCGCCATCGCGGCGCGGAGGTAAACGTAATTTAGCTCTAACGCTTGGGCGGCCATATTAGTGCGGGTATATGTAAAGCGTCGCAACGGCTGCAGTGTATATCGAGCGGTGCTTTAGAGAGCTAAATGGAGGGGTGTAGAGAGAACAAAGCCCCTCGTCAGATGTTGCCTCATAATGACGCCATCATATAGAGACGGGTCAGTGGATGCGCGTAATGGTCCGTTTAGATGCGCCTGCTGTGTACCGCCCTCTGTTAAGGAAATAACGCGCGCTATTCAATATTACCTACGCGGCTGAGTGAGCGGCCATTCTTTTGTGGGCACCCGAACGTATGAATATAACTCTATGTATGTAATGATTCGTGCATACGCGACCGAATTCATGCAGTTTATCTATTCAAACTAACCCTTACCCACACGCACAGAGATAGATGTTCTTTAATGGGTACTTGAGAGTTTTGCCTAACGGAACGCCATATACAGTGTGTCCCAGGTAACATTAGCCAGAGTTTGAAAATATGCCGGCACACGCAATTACGACGCGACTAAATGCATGTGGCTAACCATTTACTGGAGCTAGTCAGACTACTTTTTGTGTTCTCAAATATTGTTTAATTAGATCTGTTTAATTAACTAACTTTCGAAGCGGTGTAGACGGATAAAAAATTACAATGACAAAGTTGCATATCGGTTTGCAAAACGTGCGAATAGATAGTTTTGAACTTTATATCTGTTATGTCTTAGTGCTTTCCCAAATGCCCACGAAATACAAAAAATAACACGTGACGAAACGGCTCGCGCGACAGTGCGCACGATGATTCTAGTGCTCCCTAACGTTCCGCGCACGAATCATATAGCATTTGCCCCATTGTGCTGTCTCGGCAGGGCCGCAACGATGGTGGTGGCTTTACGACGAACGCGTTTTGCTATCGGCCACAAGAACGATAACCGCTGCGACTGCTTATCGCTGTCAAGAACCGATGCGAGGGAAGCGTGTCGTTCGTACGCGGAATGTTAGGGAGCGCTAGAATCATCGTGCGCACTGTCGCGCGAGCCGTTTCGTCACGTGTTATTTTTTGTATTTCGTGGGCATTTGGGAAAGCACTAAGACATAACAGATATAAAGTTCAAAACTATCTATTCGCACGTTTTGCAAACCGATATGCAACTTTGTCATTGTAATTTTTTATCCGTCTACACCGCTTCGAAAGTTAGTTAATTAAACAGATCTAATTAAACAATATTTGAGAACACAAAAAGTAGTCTGACTAGCTCCAGTAAATGGTTAGCCACATGCATTTAGTCGCGTCGTAATTGCGTGTGGCGGCATATTTTCAAACTCTGGCTAATGTTACCTGGGACATCCTGTATATATGCATATAGGTACTGGAAGGCTATGTTGAATTGGACCGCTAAGCAGTACAGGAATACATGAAAATTACTACAGAAGAACGCTTGTTGGGCTAGTTGGACAACTATCGTTATTACTAAATTTGGCCCGAAAAAAAGAAAATATAACGAATGCACACGAACGCAAACACACAAACACACGCACATACACGCACGCACACAAAAAACACGGCGGACCGGCTAGGTCTGTGGTTTAGGTATTTCCTACACGACGCTCTAAGCGTGTAAGTGCGCCATACATAACTGAACAGCACAAACAGACGTAGCATACCACCAACTCCGCTTGTCTCATTCAGTAAACACTACCGCAAGTATACCACACATGGAAGTTTACTGAGGCGCACTGTTCCGGCTCACGCCGATTCATTTCGTGTAAACAGCAGAAGCAACTATTAAATAAATATCGCTAACGTTCATACACTCGCAGAAGAACCAGCGATCGAATGAAACTCATTGGCATGCAAAAAAAAAAAACTTTACTAGTACAACGTTCGACATAAATGCTGGTATATATAGTTGTCTAAACTACATATCTGCGCAAGGTTAGCGAGCCCTCGTTCGATGCCGTTATTCGGTTATGCATGACCTCTAAAAAGAGGAGAGATACAACGTCTACGGGCCGCGAAAAGGATCACACGGCTCAATCATTCGTCGTCATCTTCAAACACACTGCGTCACCGCCCGTGACACACGATTTGAATACAATCGGTGGCCCGTGCCACGGTCGATCGCACGTCCGTTCCGGATCGAGCCTTTCTGCAAGAACAAACAGTCGAGCCGCCGAAGCGAGACAGGCGACGAAGTCGAAGACAAGACGAGACGAGACATATCATTCGAGGAGGAGTCAGGAAGTAAGGTAACAGAAACGTGGCGAGAGAGAAAGAGAGAGAAATAGCACGTATAAGGAGAGGAGGTTAACATAAGAAGGTCCGGTTGACTACCCTGCTGAGGGGAAAAGAGAGAGAAAATATTTCGGCCACGCATCAAAAAACGTTGCAGAACAAAGGCTTAAGCACGGGAGTACATAGACCATGCGATAAACTGAGAAATCTTAGTCTCATTTCAAGTATCATCATCATCATCATCATGATTCAGCAACACTATCATAACCAAGCCCCATCACTCGTTTTCAATTCTTGTATGCCCTTCCGCCCTCGCGTCAAGTGACCTGCGTGAAGACTACTACTAGTACTACAGCTGCTAATAATAATAATAATAATAATAATAATAATAATAATAATAGCATCCAGGTATTAATGTTCCAAACCACGATATGAATATGAGAGACGCCTTGAGGAGGACTCCGGAAATTACGACCATTTGGTGTTCTTTAACTTACGCTGACATCGCACACTACACCGATTTGTGCCATATCAGCTTCATCAAATTGCAACCACCGCGGAAGGGATCCAACCTACGACCTTTGCATGGGCCCTCAGCCGAGCACCTTAACCACTACACCACCGTGGCAGGCAACCACAACTTACTACCACGACAACAAAACTACTACTACTACTACACTAATACTACTACGACTACTACTACTGCGACGACGAAGACAGTGGTACAGGTTGGACGAAGATAGTTTCGCTGTGAAATGGGAGAGCGGGAGGGGAGATAAACAGCTATTGAATCATATGAGTTGCGAAACTCCCCATGGGCTCCGTGTCTCGAAGTCCGGACACGTACTTGGCCCAGATGTCGGCAGT
Source organism: Rhipicephalus microplus (assembly GCF_013339725.1). Taxonomy (NCBI): domain Eukaryota; kingdom Metazoa; phylum Arthropoda; class Arachnida; order Ixodida; family Ixodidae; genus Rhipicephalus; species Rhipicephalus microplus. The sequence continues at coordinate 108,177,541 of NC_051174.1, read as the reverse complement.
GAGCTAGGGAGCCTACATGAACGGCGGTTCATGTAGGCTCCTACAGGATGGATGGATGGATGCTATGAGCGTCCCCTTTATAACGGGGTGGTGACAAGTATGCCACCAGGCTCGACAAAAAAAAAAAAAAACCTTTTTTCTTTTTTTTTTATGTTGGCCTAATGCCTCTACTTCGATAAATTCTATCTTAATGGAAAAAAAGGTAAATTTTCAGCTTAAGTTCTCTGCCATTTACGGCACACTGTCCATATTTTATTTTTCCAATATTTATTTTTGTCCTTTCTCTCTAATTTTCTGCCACCAATACTCTAACCGTCTCTTACTTATTTCAATCGCGGGTGTGTTCAGCTTTCCATTTTTGTCCCTAAAACCCAAGGCTTCCTGTAGGCTCGTGCCCAAACGTACACCTGGGAGGATATCTCCACATTCAATCAGAACATGCTCCGCCGTTTCCTTATCTTTCCCGCAGCATGTGCATTGTTCTTCTTCTTTACTGAATCTTGCTTTATAACTACGCGTTCTAAGGCAACCCGATCTCGCTTCAAACAGTAAAGCGCTTCCCCTTGAATTATCGTAAAATGCCTCCCTCCTTATTTCATTTTTGCCCTTTCGGTAGTTACTCAGAGCCGGTTTTTTCTCCATAGCTGCCATCCAGTAAATCCTCTCCGCCTCCCTGACTTTTCCCTTAACGCTCTTTGTTGACATATGGCTCACAATACCAGCCGTATATTTACTAGTGAGTCTTCTAGTTCTTTTCTCCACTGTGTGTCCACGCTCTTCCTATACAAATAACGGAACACCTTCTCTGCCCATCTACTCTCCTTCATATTTCTTAGCCTTCTTCGAACCTTATTTGCTCTGCGCTTCCCTCGCCTCAAAACCTGCCCACCCCATATCGCCCTTTACAGCCTCGTTTGTCGTCTTCCCGTGAGCACCCAACGCGAGGCGTCCCACAGTCCTTTGATTTACATCCATTCCCGATTGAACCTTTGCCCTCATGCACACCACTGAGTTCCCAAAAGTAAGCCCTGGAACCATTACACCCTTCCACAGACCTCGAAGCACCTCATACCTATTGTATCCCCACAACGCTCTGTGCTTCATTATTGCCGCATTCCTCTTTCCTTTTGCTGCCGAGGCTTTTTCCTGTACCTCCATGTATCTATCACTCTCATTTACCCAAACTCCAAGGTACTTGTATTCACTTACCCTCGGTATTTCTTGGCCTTGTATGGACACCGTCTGATCACAGGGATCATTGAATACCATCAATCCACACTTCGTTACACTGAAACCTAGTCCAAGAGCTTCACCTTCCCTTCCGCATATATTCGCCAGCTGCTGTATATCATCTCGACTGTCCGCAAATAAGACGATATCGTCCGCATAAAATAAACCTGGAAGCTTCTGCTCAATCATCATGCCGCCCTGTTTGTGTGACAGATTAAAACCAATGTTGCTACCTTCTAGCGCTTTTTCCATACTCACCATGTACAGCATGAATAACAGTGGGGACAAAGGACATCCCTGTCTCAGACCCCTGCTAACCTCAACGTTCTCTTTGCTACGCATTCCTTCCCACTCTATGCAAACTGTATTTTCTCGGTATATCTCCCTCAAAAGCTGTATACAGTCGTCGCCCATGCCCATTCCTTTCAATATATCCCACAAAATTTCCTGATTAACGTTGTCGTATGCCCCAGTGATGTCTAGAAAAGCCACGTACAAGGGCCTATTCTCTATTTTAGATATTTCTATACACTGAGTGAGAACAAACAGGTTATCGTCTAACCGCCTGTCGACTCGAAATCCGTTCTGAAGTTCTCCCAAAATATCGTTATGTTCGGCCCATGTTTCTATTTTCATTTTTACTGCTTGTACCGCCAACCTGTATAGTACCGATGTAATGGTTAGTGGTCTATACGAGCGAATCTTGTCCTTTTCTCCCTTGCCTTTATAGATTAAGTTCATTCTACTTTGTCGCCAACTGTCCGGTATTTGTCCGTCCTTTAAGCTTTTTTCTACTGCTTTTAACAATGCTTCTTTAGTGTTATGTCCTAGTTCGTTAATGAGGCTAATGGGAATCCCATCTAAACCCGCGGCAGTGCGCTTTGGAATTTTTCCTTCGGCCTTTTTCCAGTTGAAATTATCAAGTACTAGCTCTTCCTCTGTTGCTTTCTCCGCCACACTTTTACTCACCGGGGAGATCCCCTGGACGCTCTTTTGAAACGAATCGGCTGTTACCTTTTGGATGTAACCTAGCGCTTCGTACCCTTCCAATTGATTTCCTCCTTCATCTAGAATATGTTGTTGCGTTGTGACAGACTTCCTACCTAGCGCCTTTATGTGGCTCCAAAAAATCCTAGGCGCGGCCTCCTTTTTTTCGTGTATCTCTGTCATCCAGCGTTCACTTTCACCTTTAATTTTTGCCTCTACCAATTTCTGTACAAGGGATTTTTTCTCCAAATATATTTCCCATATTTTTTTTTGACTTCGTCCTGCGGCCGCTTCTCCTTTTTTGCCTTTCTATGCTCCCGTGATGCTTCGCGTCGCTTCTCGATCGCCTCCCGGATTTCCTTGTTCCACCAACTTTTTGGCTTCCTTTTTCCTTTCCAGCAAACAGTTTTCTTCTCTTTCCCTATCTCCTTCGTCATTAGATGTAACAGCTCACTATTACTCCCAGTCCTTGCCAAGTAATCTTTGTCCACATTGTGGGGAAATAGCTTCATTAGAACACATGCTCTGGCAGTTCACCAAATTCGCTCATTTATCGCACATCACCTCTGCCAGATGGGAGGCGGCAATCCGCAGCTCATCCTTGGCAGATCAGCTCTGGGCTGTCCACCAAGCCCGCGAGGCGGCTGAGGAGCTTGGCATCTCAGTTCCCACGTGGGAGCTGCCCGCAACACAGTGATCTGTGTTTTGGAGGACCAAATAAAAGTTTATCCAATCCAATCCAATCCAATTGCCTGGTATTTCGCCTACTTCTTCCTCGACTCTTGCGGCTATATTTATTATTTGTTTGTCATTTAAATAATGACAAACAAATAATAAAGTGAGCAGATTTTTCACGCCAGTGAGCAGATTTTTCACGCCACCTGTTGATCGGCACACCCACTATTAAATGCTTTATGTGTTTTGTGTTGCCGTCCCCTGATGGCGCTACAAACTGCTAACTTCCGAAAAATCGGGCCAACTGCACGTCCGGTTTGCGGAACGCAGTTTCGCGGTATGGTTGAATAACTCTGAAAAATAAAAGCTAGCGCAGAGAGAGACAACAGAAACTGCCACGGTCCCCCATGCATTTGACTAAGACGACTCAACGGCGAAAGTAATCTTGCGTGGCCTCCGGGATCGCAGTCAACGCAAGCCTCCTGCAACTGACGGGGCTGGTTCTGCAGCGCCTCCCGGACTTGCCCACCTTCAACCAAACGACGACGAGGGAGATGACGATGATAATGATGATAACAAATTTATCGTTCCACCAAAGGACGATGCCCTGTGATGACGTCGTCATACGACGTCCCGTTGTGCAACGTCATAGTGGCGAAATGATTAGACCAATGGTAACGTCACAGACGCAAATGGTGACCAGTGCATGACATCTATCATCGCCTGACCCTTTTTGCATTGCTAGTGTTGACGCCGCAGACGACACGACGTGACGCCACGATGGCGTCACGAATTATGGCGATATCTGACGTTAGGCTAACGGTATGATACGATGACGCCATCGCATGATGATTTCTAACATAACTCCTGTTGATGCCACGGCGACCTGACAGATACAAGAAGCAGAGGTGAAAAAAAAGCGCCCCTTTCCTGAAGTCCTCGTAAATCTTGTCGATGAGTCGATTACTCATTCTTTTGCTCTGTTCAAACAGGACGGTACGTACGGGGAAACAGTGGTGAGCAAACAGTCGCAAGACTGCAGCTACTACAAAAAGAAAAAATGAAGAAAGCTGAGACAGAAAAGAATGGTCAGTGTGGACAGCTGCCATCTTCTGACGAGCGCTGTTTTTGTACACGCTTTGGTGATACGTCTCCCGATTTTCACTGGCTTCTGTCTTTCTTTATTTGTTGGTTGAATTCGTTTTGTTCTATTATGTAGTCCGCCACGCATTGTAACGTTTTTAAAACAAGAGATATCATTTTTATGAGCTAAAAATACATTTTAAGAGAACGCTCACGGAAAACATAATTGGGAAAAAAGACTTCAAACTGTAAACGAAAAAGATGCTAAATATACAGACTAAAGTAGATGGCCTAATTGCAAAACCGTTCGCATTGTCAGCCGATAGCGTTTCACTGTAAACAAGGAGCCGGCTTGGTAACGCCGCAGGTCACGGGATCGAATCCCGGCTGCGACGGCTGCATTTCCGATGGAGGCGCAAATGTTGTAGGCCCTTGTGCTCAGATTTGGGTGCACGTTATAAAGAACCCCCGCAGGTAGTTGAAATTTCCGGAGCCCTCCACTACGGCGTCTCTCATAATCACATGGTGGTTTTCTGGGACATTGAACCCCACATATCAATCAACGCCACGGCGACCAGAGTTCGCTTTTGGCTTTCGCCTAGAAGGAAATCCTGCGATCTTCCTGCTGACGTCGTGCTCCGCTCCAGCATCGTCCTCCTCAAAGAAGCCATCGAACAAATCATCTGTTTGTGGACTGTCTACTACCCCCTCATGTAACACCCCTTGAATGGGGCCCTTGTGGTATTATAAATAAATAAATAAATAAATAAATAAATAAATAAATAAATTGTCCCACGCCAAGTGACCCCTGGACCTGTGTCAAACCGCCTAACCACGACGCAGAACAAATCGAAGACGAGACAAGGCAGAGCAAGGAAATGAATAAATAAATAAATAAATAAAGAAAGAAAGGAAAGAAGAAAGAAAGAAAGAAAGAAAGAAAGAAAGAAAGAAAGAAAGAAAGAAAGAAAGAAAGAAAGAAAGAAAGAAAGAAAGAAAGAAAGAAAGAAAGAAAGAAAGAAAGAAAGAAAGAAAAGACGGAAAACGAAGCGGACGAAGAAGAAGTACCATCGCCGTTCTGGGTCACTGGGCCACGCCGACAGTCCCGAAGCGAGACGGTAGGGGGGAGAGGCTGCGCAGTGGCGGGACAAGGAGTATGTAGAGAGAGGTGACGGCGGCCGATTCGCGAAGCGCATTACCGTCACGTCCGCCCCTGCGTAAAAAGAGCGCTGCCCGCGAGCCAAACGCGAGATGTACGCGGCGAGACAATCTTCCTGACAGACTTTCTAGTGGAGACCGGACTGGACAAGCGCCTACGACAGACAGCCAGAGAGGGGTATTATATAAAATGTGGTCATGTATATACTGACATTAGATTAGTAAGGCGTGCGAGTAAGTAGTTTATGACTGTGTGAACTGCGCGAAAGTAAACTGTGTATTGGCATGATACTTGAACTGGTTTCGGTGTGCTATCATGTTTTTTTTTCGTATTGTTAATTTTCGGGTACCGTTCTGTATTATTTTTTTATTTTTCGCTGCAGAACTTTGTGATGTGGAGTAGCCGAGGCAATAGGCACCTCAACCTCTCCACAGCAAAACAGTTAAAACAAAACAGAACAGGGACAACTTGCAGGCGGGTCGACAGCAGCAGCGGCGCTGACGCGAAGGAATGCCGTCCGCCCATGCACTGCACTCGACATGTGCTCGAAACGCAGCTCTTCTCCCTTCGGTGGAACAGTACCTTTCGGGCAGCAACGCGAAGGCTCAGGGGCGCGGAGGCGTTAAGGCATAGGGGATTGGGTAATTTATTTATTTATTTATTTATTTACAGGTTACTGCTAGCCTGGGTGCCAGGCTTTGAGCAGGTGTGGGCGATACAAAAGAAGAAAACAGGATAACATACAAGCATAACAATACACTTTCAAGGGTACACTTTGAACCGGAAAAAAAAAACCGGAACCGGAATATATTGTACAAGTGCAATCGGTAGGATAACAACTACTATTGAAGACTAAATCATGCCGAATTCAACAGGGCACGAAAAAGGATGAGACATCAGAACATTGCACAAAATTAGCAGGTAACAGATTCCACTCATGGCACGTACGGGAAAAAAAGGAATTTTTGAAGACGTTTGTTTTACAGGTAAATTCAGCGACTTTCAATGGGCGATCGGATCGTCTTGGGCGGCAAATGCTCGGCTGGATGTATGCTTCCTTGTCAATTTGAAGTCTATCGTTATACATCAAATAAAAAAATTTTAGCCGATCATGATAACGTCTTACCGCAATTGGGGGTGCGCGAGAGTCCTCTCTTGGGGGACACTTATTGTTCTTAGACCGGATGAATAAAGCTCTCACGGATAACTTGAGCAATCGCTTGAGACAACTCGGAAGCGGGAACCATCTTTTTTATACCGCTTCTTTGTTTTTGACTTTCTTGTTTCAGCCGAATATACTGATCCAGAGAGTTTTCTAATAAATACGCTACACTGTAAACAGAAATAAGCCGAAATGGGAGTAAATGACCTTGTCCTCTAGCGCACACCCAGATGGGAGTTTTAAAAAACCCGTCTCTGGGAGTAAAAAATTTACTCCCCATCAGAAGGGGGTTTTCGCATGGTGTCAGGGGGGGTTTTATTTACATCCATAGGGGAACTTTTTCAGGTCAGTATGGGAGTAAATTTTTTGCATCGACCGAGATAAAAAATTACGTCAGCAGCCGTACCATGCGCAAGCGTAACTTTAATTACATTACATTTAATACGCACAACAATGATTACAGTACACAAACATTATCACAACGTTCACGTAATATCACAACACTCGCACTCACCACAGCTTGCCACACGCAGTACACACCTACCTTATAGTCACCGAGTATATATAGGCACCACATTCTGACCTCCTGTAGCCCAGGTTAAAGCCTTTTTGTTTCTAATAATTAAGCAATAAATACGCACGGCGTAAGTATGAACTTGCGGTGGTCTGATGTAAGCACTTCAACACACATGCCTTTTATCCTAATCCTGCCTAATATTTAATATTTTTTTACTATAACAAAAAAGTTTTATCAGTTGACGCTCTGTCCTACAGGCTGAATTCGCATCAGCAGTGCTGTTTGAGGACCCGTAAAATGCACTGAATCATACACAAAGTGCGCGCGGCCTTGAATGAACACATTAACGAGGCACATTCAGCAGCTCCAGCGATGAACCGAGGTAGACCGCCGCTACCGCGTTCGACGACTAGGCCTCACTCACGAGTACGGCACGGTGATTCGATGAATGACAGCTGGCGATCACAAAATGCTTGCTGATGTGCAGTTTACGTCTCGTTTTTCCCATGCACAGAAATAGGTGTCCGCTATCCACGCAGTTTAAGCTACGGAGCGATAGACTTAAACGAATGAGACGGTTCGCAGTCGCTGTTCCCGTTGCTCGCATGCATTGCATGTATAGCTCGCAGAGCTCGCCACGGCGGCCGGTGCGCAGTGCGAGTTCGATACGATCCCGGCTTGATACCGACGGCATAGCGAGGCCTTCTTACCACTTAGATGTTACAGCCGGTGAAATACCGGTGACACTCCGAGAAGCCACTATCGGCGGAGACGGGGTGAGCGCGTCGCCGGCGCAACTCTCAGACCGGTTGCACGCCAGCCTGCCGTAGTCGAGCGAAGCCTACTTCGAACCGCTTCGAAGTTTTACGGTGCAATCGCTGACGATCGTACTCCGCCTCGTTCGGCGCTCGCCTTGTAGTTAGTCATTGACAGCTGCGGTGGCAAGGCGCAGAAGACTGTTATACATCCCAGCAGCCTTCATTTTTTGTGAAACACATTCTTTGCATCGCCGGTGGTCGGTGCTAGCTCGTAGCGCTTGCCGCGGTGGCCAGCGCACAGTGCGAGTTCGATACGATGCCGGCTTGATACCGACGGCATAGCGAGGCCTTCTTACCACTTAGATGTTACAGCCGGTGAAATACCGGTGACACTCCGAGAAGCCACTATTGGCAGAGACGGGGCGAGCGCGTCGCCGGCGCAACTCTCAGACCGGTTGCCGGCCAGCCTGCCGTAGTCGAGCGAAGCCTACTTCAGACCACTTCGAAGTTTCTGATGGTGAAACTCCAGGAGCAGCCGCTGACGATCGTAACAGCTTACTTTTGTTACCATTAATTTATTCTTCGTAGTTTTTTGTTACTCGGCCCTTTGAAGCGCGGCATTCACGACGTTTCGTTGAGGAATCGGACCGATGTGCAGCGTGGTTTAAGGTGCGAAATATATTGAAATGTTCCCAGTAAATACCAACCGGTCGTTGCTATTCTTCGCTGCACTTATAATTTCGTTGCCTGTTGACAGATGCTTACACGGTTAGCCACACAAATCACATGTGTTTCACACCGACGTGCAAACATATGCCCGTACAGACACATACACACACACACACACACACACACACACACACACACACACACACACACACACACACACACACACACACACACACACACACACATACATACACACACACACACACACACACACACACACACACACACACACACACACACACACACACACACACGTCACGCCCAAAGAAAGTTTTTAAAGCTCCTATAGGGAGTTTGTAACCACGTGACCTGAAACTCCCTGGGGAGTTTAACAAGGTCATGTCGTTCATAAACTTTGTGATTAAGGAGGGGGCGTTTTACGATGACATGTGCCGAGTTCACTCCCTACCAGGGAGTAAATAATTGGGGCAGGGGAGTTTTGTGGGCTCATGTGCTGAAGAAACTCCCATTTCGGCTAACTTTTGTTTACAGTGTAGAGGGAACTCCGGCGCTAGTGTTTGTGGGAGCTGCAACGCGCGGCGCTTTCAGCGAGCATGGGAATGAATGGGTAGTACACACATTAGTCCAATATTCGTACTTCTGGCCTGTTTTGGGCTTCGCCACGCTGGAGTCCCTTTGTCGCGAGACGACAATCAGCAATCGTTCGGCTGTTTCACTGAACCGCCCTGACCTTTTTAGGCTCACTAATTAAAAAAAAAGAGAGAGAGAGAACTCTTCATTGAAAGGCAGAGAATCGAGCCGGCGTGTGTATATCGCTCACTTGCTGCTCTGAGCGGGGAAGGGCAACGGGGACTGAAAGACAAGAGAGAGATAAAAATAAAATATATATACAACACGGAAAGAAAAAAATCAGTGCGCGAAGTTCGCAATGGTCCGTAATTTTATTCGAAACAAAACCAAAGCACAGCAATAAACAAAGCCACAACTGCCTTCGAAGCCACAATGATGGAGTCTATAGGGCAAGTTTGAGTACTACCCATCATTCCGACGGTGGCTGAGCGATTGCAGCGCAAGGGTCCCCTCTAGTTGATTCCAGCAAAGTATATGCACCAATGTCTCCCCCCTCGCAAGCACTCCCCGTCTACCTGTCTTTGTCGTTTTGCCCCGCCGCGGTGGTCTGGTGGCTAAGGCGAATCCCGGCTACAGCGGCTGCATTTTCGATGGAGGTGAAAATGCTGTAGGCCCGTGTTCTCGGATTCGGGTGCACGTTAAAGAACCCCGCAGATGGTCGAAATTTCCGGAGCCCTCCGCCACGGCGTCTCTCATAATCATATGGTGGTTTTGGGACGTTAAGCCCCACATATCAATCAATCAATCAATCAATCAATCAATCAATCAATCTGTTTTTCCCCCCGTTTGAAATCCTTCTGCTCGCTGAACGGCCACCAAGATCAAAAGCATTGAAAGCTTTCTGAATATCATGATTCTGCACTACCGTTTGATCAAGAGGCGACGTGATCTGGTAATGTTGAAGTGACGTCATGCTGACGAATCACGTTATGAACATATGTCACGTCCATATGACATCACAGTGTGACATCATCGCGGGGTTACAATTTTTAGGGGCGAAGTTCCTTATAGCGGCACTCGTTCGTCCCTCGTAGTCGCAGTAGTAGTGTGCAACCAGTCTTACATTTTGACCTCCAAGGTGATGCCGGTGGGAGATTACTTCTGTGCGTTGTTGAACAATAAAAAAATTCGCAGCGTGCGCGTTAACTAACAGCCGGATTCTCCTGTCTTTTTTCCTCTTAGCAGCCATTGGAATGTACATTGAGCATTATCTGACTAGAAAGGGTTGCTACGTTATACTCGCTGGGCGAAACCACCTTGGTTTTAGAAAGGCTTAGCGAGCATTGAGCCGCAGTGCCATGAATACAGTGAACTAGTATATACCATGAACTCGAGGTGGTTAAAGTTGGGAAGTAGACACGAAGCCTAAGCCGTAAGAAAGTGTGCGTATGCCAACTCTGGTTCAGTCCTTGGAATGTCCGCTGGATGGCAGTGCTTCTATATGAGGAATATATGATGAAAAGATGCGAGATGGTGGTCAGAGTGTTGAATAGATGGACGAACGGACATACAGACAGATGCATGGACGGACGCACGGATGGCTGCACGGACGGATGGACGCATGGACGGACGCAGGAGCGGATGCATGGACGAACCCAGGGACGGACGCACAGATGGACGTGCGGACGCACGAACAGACGCACGCACGGACGGGCGGATGGACGCACGGGCGGCCACAGAGACGCACGCATGGATGGACGGAAGCAAGAACGAATGGACGGACGGATGCTTCGCCCCACTATCCATCATTCACTCCGTGAATATGCTGCCATTTTTTTTTTTTGCGTTTCGTGAGACAGCTAACGCTTTCACCGTTAAAAATGAATAAATAAAAATAAAACAAACAACATCACGACGTCAACGAACATTACGGGAAGCGGACGTACCCCGTTCTTCCCGCGAAGGGGAAATGTCATACGCGCGTGAATGCGGCATATACGCATGCGCATGTGCGTTGGAGGCGCTCGTAGAAGAAGGTACTTAAAAGGCGCTTGGAGTGAGAAAAAAATGCATGAATGAAAAAAAAAAACCTTCGACGCGTCGAGAACGCCAATGTGGCGGGCCGGCGGCTTCCGGAAAAAAATTGAGTCCTGGATGAAGTTGTGACGAACGGGTTAATTGCAGCCTACCCACTCTCTACAGAGGCCAAGCTGTCCAATGGATCACGCCTTACCTGCAGAAACTCGATCGATGATGACTCGATTAAACCGTAGCGCGAGCGGAAGCACAGCGAGCCGCTGGGATAGGCGGCAAAACAAGGGGAACACAGCGGTGACCCATAACAGCGTGAACGTGGAACGAACAAAATCACGAAGAGAACGCGCCGGTTCCCGTCGCACGCTGCACGGCGCAATGCGAATCGAGAAAACGCGCGCGGTCACACACAGAACGCTTCGCTGTAGGCGCCCACGATGAACGCTCGCATTCCAAATCTGACGGCACCCACACGAAGCGATCTCTGGAGCGAGCTCTGCCTGGAGTGGCTTCATCACAGTTTTCACAACGAAGGCCGTTAATTTTTGAACTTCCGCAATAACAGGGTTAACATGATCAGAAATAACCATGGCAATGACCCGCAGGCGCTATACGTGGACGCAGCCAAGTGTCCGGGACGTAACGCTTTCGCGATTAGCGTCACAGGGCACGGTACTATTGATTGATTGATATGTGGGGTTTAACGTCCCAAAACCACCATTTGATTATGAGAGACGCCGTAGTGGAGGGCTCCGGAAATTGCGACCACCTGGGGTTCTTTAACGTGCACCCAAATCTGAGTACACGGGCCTACAACATTTCCGCCTCCATCGGAAATGCAGCCGCCACAGCCGGGATTCGAACCCGCGACCTGCGGGTCAGCAGCCGAGTACGTCGGCACGGTACTATTACCGCGATTACCGTGTAGTACTGGCATCGGCGACCATCTTCGCCAAACGTGCGGAAACAGCTGAAGAGGCTGCTATATTGCACTCGCCACCCAGACGAGTGAGGATCCCGTCGTGGTATTTACCGACTCACAAACAGCGGCACGGAGCTATACCTGGAAGTCAGGGTCTCCAAGGTGGCGATTAGGGAACTAAAACGCACGGACAAGTCTCTCCCCCCCCCCCCCCCCCCCCCCCCACTACACATGCATCGCGTGGGTTCCGGGTCACAAAGGTCTCGAGGGAAATGAAGCGGCACGCACCGCAACCAACGAATGCGTCAACCGGCCATCCCCGTTCGAGATCCGAGGCACCTCCCGAGAAGCAGAGGCAAGAGAACCCGTACCGCTAACGTGTATCACGCATTAGTGCAACATTATCGGCTAAAACGCAGGTCATACCCTCCAGCACATACAAAACTCGCAAGAGACGAAGGCACCGACTGCAGGCGCGTTCAAAGCATCACGTTCACCCACGGCGTACTATCGCACCATATGAAGCCAACATTGCACGGCTACATCTGTCTTCACTGCAATGTGGCAGACGCTCTGGCGCACCTCCTACTACAGTGCCAAGAGTCCCAAGGCTACAAGCAGCAGCAACAGATGCGGACCAAGACTTCGTCTATGAAGCGTGGGAGTCTGCGATCTCTTAGCCGGACCTGGTCGACCAGCGTCCACCCGTCGCTAGAGCCCGGCGGGCTGTCCAGGCCAGAGGGTTCCATGGAATAAGGGACCCTCCCCCCCTTCACTCACAAGCTTTACTCAATAAATGCTATCTCTCTGTTAATTTTGTGAGTCGTGCCGAGACGATATGCGGCGGCTTTCTCGGAACCCATGGTTCCAGCAACGTCACTGCGAGTGTCTTATGTGATTCTTGATTATGCTATACTAAATACGTTGTCTGTTCAGTTCGCACAAGACAAAGCAAGGGCACATTGTGTCTGCGAGCCACTTTCGTTTAGTGTGAAATAGCGTAGCTTGAATTTCTTTTTTTTTTTTCAGGAAGCGGGCCGAGGAAGCCGCCAGGAGCCGGCAGGACAGGACAAACAACTTTATTTGGTCCTGAGAGGCAAGGCAGCGGGCCAACTATGTAGGTCCCCACCCAGCCGTTGGCTAGTCCCATGTCGGAACAGAGAGGCCATGCCTCTCCGCTCGTTCACGGGCCCTCTGGACATCCTGAAGCTGGACGTCTTGTCTGGGGTCTGTGATTGCCGTCGTCCAGTCTTCTTCTGTTTTAAAATCCTGTAACGCAGGGCACTGCCAGAGCATGTGACTCAAAGAGCAAAATTCACCACAATCTGGGCAAAGTGGATCAATATCCGGATGAAGCATGCTCAGAAAGCCCCTAGACGGCAACTCTTGGCCAAAGCCTCGGTGGCATCAAGGAGGTTTTGGGCGTGATCCATGCCACGGGGGTTTTAAAGATCCCTCCCTGCCCATCCCACCCATTCACGGAGCTCTCAAAGAAGGTGTTTGGCCTGGTCTGTATGGGCGAGGGGGCCCAGAACTACGGTTTAGCTGTCCTTCACCTCGGTATGAGCGTATACTTTCAACCCGTTTTTCACCCAAAGCGCAAGCACTTTATCTCTGCAAACTTGAACACTGGGCAATTGAAAAATTAAAGGATCGTCGCTTCCAACTACACTTATATGTTGAGCTTAGTTATCAATGCGTAGTTTTTGACTATATTCTTAGGGAGATGTCAAGTTTTTGATCTACAACCGGGGACACAAACGTGAATTTGCACGGTGAGATCCCACTACATAGAAAATTTAGAAGGTGGTTCCCATTAGCAATAAAGAACAGAGCTCCATGACTGAGTACACGGGACGGCTTTAAGCTCTCCCATAGTAGAGTACCCTGAGCTCTAAATCGTTACCCCCTTTTTCTAATATCCCCCTCCCCATGAATGACGAGGAGTTAGCGGGACGGCTCAGTGCTCTCCCATAGTGGAGTACGAAGTACTCGAAATCGTTAAACATTTGTAACCCCCCGCCCCCATAACCCACGGGATGGCTTTAAGCTTTCCCATAGTAAAGCACCAAGTGTTCTAAATCGTTCACCCCTTCCTTGGATGTCATCACCAGCCTGACTACGTCCGCTAAAGGGCAAAGGCCTCTCCCATAATCCGCCAATAAACCCGGTCTTGTGCATTTCGTCGCCCCATTTGAACCTGCGAACTTTTTAATCTCATCGGCCCACCTAAATATCCGAGTCCCTTCTTGCGTTTGTCTTCTCCAGGAATCCAGTCACTTACCCTTAATGACCAGCGGTTAACCTGCCTACAAGCCACGAGCCCGGCCCATTTCTTCTTGGTTCGAACTAGGATATCCTTATATCCCCCTGTTTGTTCTCTCACCCACAGACAGACAGACAGACAGACAGACAGACAGACAGACAGACAGACAGACAGACAGACAAACAGGCAGGCAGGCAGGCAGGCAGGCAGGCAGGCAGACAGACAGACAGACAGACAGACAGACAGACAGACAGACAGACAGACAGACAGACAGACCTACAAGACACCAACCTGTGCGCCATCCACGCTAAGCGCGTCACCATCATGCCAAAGGACATCCAGCTGGCTCGGCGCATTCGCGGTGAGCGCGCTTAAGTTGGGCTGCTCCCTGCGCACCAGCATAAATGATCTGGTTCAGCACAAAAACACAGATAATAAAATTAGCAGCATATCCACGGAGTGAATGATGGAGAGTGGGTCGAAGCATTCGTCCGTCCATTCGTTCTTGCTTCCGTCCGTTCATGCGTCCGTCTGTGTGACCGTCCATGCGTCCATCCGCCCGTACGCGCGTGCGTCTGTTCGTGCGTCCGTCACTGCGTTCGTCCATGCATCCGCGCCTGCGTCCGTTCACGCGTCCATCCATGCATCTGTCTGTGTGTCCGTTCGTCCATCTATTCAACACTCCAAGTACCGCCATCTCGCATCTTTTGATCATATATTCCCCATATAGAAGCACCGCCATCCAGTGGACATTCTAAGGACTAAACGAGAGGTGGCACACGCACACTTTCTTACGGCTTGCGCTTCGGGTCCACTTCCCACCTTTAACCACCTCGAGTTCATGGTATATACTAGTTCACTGTATTCATGGCACTGCGACCAAACGCTCGCTGAACCTTTCTAAAATCAAGGAGGTTACGCCCAGCGAGTATAACGTAGCAAGCTTTTCCTGTCAGATAGTGTTCAATGTACATGCCAATGGCTGGTAATGGGAAATGAGAAACAGGAGAATTCGGCTTTTACTTTCTTATGGCTTGCGCTTCGTATCAACTTCTCACCTTTAACCACCTCGATTTCATTCATGGTATATACTAGTTCATTGTGTTCGTGGCACTGCGGCTAAACGCTCACTAAACCTTTCTAAAACTAAGGAGGTTACACCCAGCGAGTATAACGTAGCAACCCTTTCTTGTCAGATAGTGCTCAATGTACATGCCAATTAATGGCTGCTAAGGGGGATCGCAGCGTGCGCGTTAACTAAAAGCCGAATGCTCCTGTCTGTCATTCCCCATTAGCTGCCATTGGCATGTACATTGGGCACTATTTTTTATTGTTCAACAACGCACAGAAGAAATCTCTCACCGGTAACACCTAGAAGGTCAAAATGTTATACCTGTTACACACTACAACGGCTACGAGAGGTGAGCGGGTGCCGCTATAAGGAGCTTCGCCCCTAAAAGCGGGATGCATCTGGGCGCGATTCCCAGTGGTCGCTGTGCACGTGGTAGGTACCCACCGGCCTTTTCTTTACGAACAGAGAGGTCTATCCAGTGGAGGTGGCGGAAAGAATGAACGTGCTCATATCTGAAGAAGCTGCCCCTCTCTTGTTTCGCGACGAACTTATCCATACCGCGCGTTAAGGGACAATAAAGTGAAACAATGAGTTGGTTTCGATTGACAAGCTCTACTCTGAGAACTCTGATGTCGCCAATTTCACCATAATAACTTCGTGATTAGAGGAGTAACCCAAGGTTCATGTTCCATTTTTATATTTAGCGCCGAAATCTCCGTCCGTGACGTCAGTGACTTCAAAATGTATTCCTTTTTTTTTTGCATTTTCGTGACAGCTTTATGAAATTTTCCGAAATTCGTATGTCAGGTCTATGGACCGACAGATGGCAATGTTCTTTGATTTAACCAATTAGTAGCTACGTAGTACCTTGTACACGCCGTCAAAATCTATGACGTTACGGTGTTTAATGCGGGGTTCCCAAGGGGGCGTCCCCACCTGCGTTTTCTTTTCGCGCGTTGGTGCGCTATCACGCGCTAAGAGTGGCGTTGTCCGAATCGTGCTTTCTTACTTTCATCATCATCATCATCATCATCATCATCACCATCATCATCATCATCATCATCATCATCATCAGCCAAACTACGCCCACTGCAAGATAAAAGTACCCATTTTCTGCCAGTGAACTCGGTCCTGTGCTTGCTGCTGCCATTTTTAGACTTCCCTATCTCATCTGCCCACGTAACTTTCTGTCTCCCCTTCACGAACTTGCTTTCTCTAGGAATTCAGTTGACTACGCGCTACATGCCGAACTCCTGTCCATGCACTTTACTAATACGCAAATACTCGTTTTAGGGGCGAAGCTCCTCTTAGTCTAACCTTGTCTTGTGTCAGACGTAACCGGCAGTATCACACAGACAGACAGACAGACAGACAGACAGACAGACAGACAGACAGACAGACAGACAGACAGACAGACAGACGGATGGACGGGCGGGCGGAAGCATCGACGGACGCGCGGACGGGAGGGCTGATGGCACGGACGGACGGACGGTCAGACAGACAGACGAACGGACGCACGCTTCACCTCACTCATCATCATTCACTTCGCGGATATACTGTTATGTATGTTTTAATCCCGAGAACGCGTGTACACTCTACACGGCCTGCAGAAGAACGCACCTGCGCGATTACGTCACGGCTTGCGCCTTTTCGCAACACCTGAACGCGCTCTGGCGACGTCAGACCGGAGTGGGAGATGTCCACTAAACACATGGAGCTAAACAGATGGTGGCTCCAGAAGAGCTCCCCTGCTGGCGTATGATCCCCGGCACAAATATGCCGGAAGTACGCCCCGCGTGGGTCGTCGCACCGCTGATCGAGTGGAGACGGCCATGGCGTATACCCGCTTAGTGCGTGCCATCGTTCTTGAGAGTCTCGCTAGACGTCGTCCTCCGTCGCGCGTCGTGCAGATATCGGCGCCGTGCATGCCCGCATATCGCTCACCGCGTCTCTGTTCGCGGAAGAGCGCGCTCCAGTGTGTGCTTGCACGGTTCGTGGCTCCCTCCCTGGCAGCCAGCGACCCAGGTCGCACGGCCATCGCGCGGCCGTTGCAGCAACACTCGTCTCCATGACACGACGTCGAAGGAACGAACACGACACGCTCCGTGGGTCACTGTCACCCTCCCGTCGTCTTTAAACCACGCACGGCGGCACGTGAAGCCGCGCGGGAGCATGCGCGCGTGTCCCGTTCTTCTTGTCCGTGTGCAGAGCGTGCCCGATCATCTCTCGACACGCGCGCAGAGGACAACTGGCGGTCGTTCCCGAGCTGTGGGCCATAGACCTTCGTAAAGTTGACCAGAGGGGACTCTGGCGCTGTGGTCTCTCGGCCACCATGTGAGCGATATAGACTGTGTTCCAATTCTTAGACAGCACGTAGACAGTCTATGCAGACTGCTTAGAAGACAGCACCGAGTCCATGCTGTCCGAGAATCGGAACACGTCTGGACGGCTGGATGGATGGATGGATGGATGGATGGATGGATGGATGGATGGATGGATGGATGGATGGATGGATGGATGGATGGATGGATGGATGGATGGATGGATGGATGGATATGGTTGTACCCTTTAGATCGGGTCGTGGCTAGCGCCACCAAGCCGTAATACTTAATGAACCGTAATACCTAATGAACGACTTTTACGCGACGATGCGCCACCTCGCGGCGAGAAAAGATAGCTAAAACAAACAAACGTAACAGTTGTATTTTCTGGCATATTTAGTGTTGAAAGCAAAAAGAAATAAACCTTACTCACATTGAGCGTCTGGGGAAGCGTCTGCTTATGTGCATGCGACCATTCTGGCAAGATCCGATCTATATCTCAGCTGATCAGAGCGATTCACTTATGCGCCATCTTGTTTAGACAGCAAAGTAGCCTGCATCGTATTTGTCTACGATGCGGTCTTCTCGGAGCTGTCTATTTTGGCGGATACGTGAAAATTGGAATGGGACTTAAGATGCCCGCCGTCCATTCAGCTGTCTATTTAGCCGTCTACGGTGACTGTTGGCACACACCCATAAGTAGTACACGGTCTCGCCTTGTCTTCGTGCTTGCAGGCTTCGAACGCACTCGCGGCCTCGTTTATTGCTGTGTTTTGGTTTTGTTTCGAATGAAAGAACGAGCCGTTGTGAGCTTCGTGACCCGATTTATAACGGTGAGCGTAATAAGGTTAAGATGGTGAAATGCAACTGTTGAACATTTGCTCACTGTCGTTTCGTGACAAAGCAGCTCCAAGCCAAGCGAAGCCAAACAGAGCGGAAAGTACGAAGATGAGACAAATCCGTGTACGACCCATCATTTCCGTGCTTGTTCAAGCGCCGTGCGTTGCAGCTCTTATAGACACTTGCGCCAGAGTTCCCTCTAGTGTATATTTAGAAAATGCTATGCGGTGGGTAGCGGTTGGCTAGGAGCAGTATTGCCAGATGCTACCAAGCTAACAAGCATGGTAATAATAGCTAAAAAGGCCGAAAGAAGCGGAAATCTAATCATTTTTCCATTCTTGACTGTATTTCAAATTGTAATAGACATGTCACTCAAACATTAAGGCTTTTGCAAACGCGGATGTACCCTACTTTGAAAATGTTACACATCATGTACCCTGACCTATACCCAAGTAATGTTTGTCCACATTGTGGGGAAATAGCTTCATTAGAACACATGCTCTGGCAGTGCACCAAATTCGCTCATATATCGAACATCACCTCTGCCAGATGGGAGGCGGCAATCCGCAGCTCATCCTTGGCAGATCAGCTTTGGGCTGTCTACCAAGCCCGGGAGGCGGCTGAGGAGCTTGGCATCTCAGTCCCCACGTGGGAGCTGCCCGCAACACAGTGATCTGTGTTTTGGAGGACCAAATAAAAGTTTATCCAATCCAATCCAATGTCACTCAAACGATAAGGGGAGTTTAAAACAATCACGGTAATCAGTTTGTTAGCAAAAACGAAAAGACATAGTTAGCTTTTCAACTTTGGCCCCAGGGTGGTGGTGGTAGGAAACACTTTTATTTCAGAAAATGTACCAGAGAGTTGCGACACATTACATACTTGAGTGGCCAGACCCTATTCCGGGACGCCCATGGACTTGGCCACTGCCCGAGCGCGCCTCAGCAAAGAGCGCTGAGCATCCAAGGTGGAGCAGCCGAGCAGGTACTCCTCCCAAGCCTGTCTAGTTGGGATGGGGAAAGGATATGAAACAGGAAGGGTTTGGCGTTGCACAGAGCGACGACCTGGTAGGTGTCGGCGAGGACCTGACACGTCGGGCAAGTACCAATGATTTTCCGCGAAAACTGCCTGGTCGGACCGCCGGAATAAGGTGGCTGTTCGTCTGTAGGCGGCGTAGCACGTAGTCGCTCATCCTCTTTTGTCACAATATGTGCGGGAAGTTGTGCTGCTACTTTGCCGGCCATCGACGGCAGTCGTCGTTCTACGCAGGGCGACTTTCTTATAAGCTGGGTGCGACGAACCCGAATCAACATTTCTGTGCGGTATAAATAAAGCCCCACGCGCGTGCGATGCTGGCTGTTCGACATCATGGTGACCTTGTAAGATCGGACTTGCACTGTCCTGGGGCAACTGGAGCTGACAGCGAGCCATCGACTCCAAAACATGGTCACCAGAGAAGTCAACGACCCACCACGCGGCCCTGCGACGGCGCCGGGTATACTGTCCCTTAGAAGGCCGGGCGTGGCAATAATTATGTGGCAGCAAGTGAAGCCGGATTGGTAGACTCTTGCCATCACATGGAGAGGGAAAGATGGTGGTGGACCCCACCGTTCCCATTTAACTGGGAACGGTGGGGTTCTTGAGAATGGTGCAAGCCAACCCATTAGCACCCAGTTTGCAGTAACGACCATCAAAGCAGCCCGCACGGAACAACCGCCACTTATAAAGATCTGGCTCACACCCTTAGAACTGCCGTCAGTGTAACAGCCATGAAACCATCGACAAGACGTCTAACGACAACTCCGGATTTCGAGGTGGAAGGCATTCCCATGATTGAAAAGGGGGGAGGTCTTTGTATATCCAAAAGGCCACCCACGAGATGTTAAGGATGCGTCCAAGGAAAGCCCGCCTGTTCTATGAGAGTTGAGACTGTGAACATGTAAATACTCTGTATAAAGCATTTTTTTCTGTCTTCAACTCGTCATCATGACTGCTCCGAGCACGAGATCGAGCCGCACGCGTTCGTGCACCGGCCACGCAACCACAGTCCCAGAAGACGTGGAAGTGGTGAGATACTGTGACACCCATTTCCTAGCCGTTGTGGCAGCGGTGTGATATCCCGAGACCTCATTCCTAACAGGGGTCCGAGTAGAGGCACCGCGCGAAGCTCTGTAACAGGCCGAAATTTCGCGGAAGCGCGTCAAGTTCGCATTGCCAGATTCCGTCTCGGGACATGGAGGAGCAACAACCCGGATGAGAGAAGCGCGGCCCGGCAGCGCGGCATTCACAGCCTCGTTGCCAGGCAGGCCCGAGTGGCCTGCGGTCCATACTATACGGATGGGGTGAGGGTTAGAGCTCCAAGAAGCTGCCCAAAGTAGGTGAGCTGTCAGTGGGGCGATATAACCCTGACGGCATCGGGAACAGGCCGAGCACGAGTTTGTCAGGATGGTGCGTGATGTGGGATAAAAGGCGGCCAAAGCAATGAGAACCTCTTGAGCTTGCGTCAAAGTGTTGGCTCTAAAGGAGAGGCCATCGACGTGTTTTCATCACGGCGGCCGTGAAGAGACTCAGATAGGAGGGGCCCGAAACGTCCACGTAGAAAACGCCAGGGCGGTTAAAGTGCCGCGCCTGAAGGGCCATGGAACGTGAGTCTGCAGCCTGGATGTAGCTCACGGTTCATGTTGCGAGGCAGTGGTTCCACCGATAGTTTTTGACGCCAGAGCTTCAGTATGGTCTTGGTTAGAGATAGCATTGAGGTCGAGCCTGTGTAGCGGACAGCGCTTTGAGGGCGCCTGCGAAAGAGGAGTAATTTGGCTAACGCGATGAGCTTCCCGCATCTCTGCGAAGGAGTTATGCACCCCAAGTACGGCGAGTGGGCCGTTGAAAGTGGCAATGGGAAGGTCGAGTGCACGTTTTTAGACTGAACGAAGGAGGACGTCCAGCTGGTGCTCGTGGTGACGACGCAGGCGAAGGTAAGGTGAGGCGTACAGGACGCGACTGGTCACAAACGCATGGACCAACCACCGGGACTGGGTTCCACGGAGGCCGCCGCGCAAGTCTCCATTCGGTTAAATGAGCATTTCCCCGTGCATGATTAACGAAGAGCCCGAGGCGATAGAAGGCCCTCGTCAGGTGAGACGTACCCGTAGATCTATGAGGGAGGCGAATAGTTGGTCATAGCGCGAGGTTCTGTCTCCGGAGTTAGGACATCAGTGTCTTGTCTGTGACTGTGTGCGGTTTAACTCGAACATTTGAGCGCATAAACAACTAGCAAGGCCTAGGTAAAGCCTAGCAACAGCCTAAAACGAGCGTCACTTAAAGATAAGGCCACAAAAATAACCTGGCAGCAACCATATATTAGCCTAAACAATCGTCTATGTTTCGCTGTTACATGCTTCACCATTTTTGTTGTCTTTTTTTCATAAAATATTGGACCGCTATCGATTATCCGGTGTGCGATGGGCACGACGAACTTTTCTACGTCAAAAAAGAAACATTTACTGAAAAATTACTATGGTTAGTCGAGGTTGGAGAGTCCAGGAACTCCGGGAACCACGTGGCCTGGGCCACGGAAAAAGAACAAAGCGACGCTCGCTGAACGTGCCGCAGCAATTAACCTTCGTTATGACGTCATCATCATTATCACCGAATAGCAAGAATCACGAACGTATAGGCACTCTCTCAGCTATCTACGATTACCCCTTTGTCCCGCTAACCAATCTCAATCCATGCCTGCCAAACGGTTTTTTTTATAACCTCCTACCCAGCATAGCACGAGAACTCTTTAGGCGACACCGCCTAACTATGGACTCGGCGGCGTGATGAGACAGAATAAGTAGGCCGACCGCATCGCCCCCGCACGCAGGGATCTCGTGTGAGAGCGCGTTATGTATAGCTGACAAGCACGAAACAACGGGGCGCACTTGTCCGTCAAGGCAGGCAGGCGCGCGCGTGTGCTCCACTTAGGGCATCCGCCACTTGATGCGGGAGTGCGCGTCCCTTGCACGCGCGTCTCTCGGGTCTGCTGGGCCGTGCCACGGCGAATCCATCTCGAGCTAAACCGGAGACGCCACAGCCGTGTAAGCGTCGGGGCACGCGGGCCAGACTATGTCACGCCATTGGAGACGACGCGTATAGGTGATGATGATGATTTGTCGGGTTTAACGTCCCAAAACCACGCTATGATTATGAGAGACGCCGTATAGTGGAGGGCTCCGGAAATTTAGACCACCTGGGGTTCTTTAACGTGCACCTAAATCTGAGCACACGGGCCTACAACATTTCCGCCTCCATCGCAAATGTAGCCGCCGCAGCCGGGATTCGAACCCGCGACCTGAGGGTCAGCAGCCGAGTTCCTTAGCCACTAGACCACCGCGGCGGGGCACGACGCGTATAGGTGTCATGCTGTATAGATAGTGCGTGGTACGAGGTGTTGTATGTACGAGTAGTACGAAATACGCATCTTCGATTTGGTGATGGCGAGGCGCATGCGTTGAAAATAACTGAGGCGTGAGCTATCATGGTTAAAAACGGTGCAAGAACACGAGACTAATCTTTATTCACGCCCGGCTCGCACTTGCACGTATAAAGCAGGCACGTGGTCACACAACCGTTTTCAACCATGAAACCACACCAACTTGCCCAACTATCAGTGTTACGGAATAAGCTAACGACTCGAGGAAGTGCCAAAAAATTTAAAAACGTAAAGTAAAGCAAACAAAACATGTAAGCGTTATTCAGGAAAGAGCCTTCGTCACCTCATGAACGGAGGAAATTGACCGTCGACGTGGGCGAGATTAGGCGAGACCAGGCGATACTTCGCGAGATCGGCGTCGGCGTCGACGCGAACGACGACAAAAGAAGGAAGCAATAAAACGCCCGTCAACAGTCGCGTGACATTCCAGCCAAGGTGAGTGCATGCTATGGAAGCACCAAGTCACGCGTCCTAAGCGTAACATGGCGGAATTAGTGACAACTCTGATCCACGGAATTCGTGACGTCATTGAACATTGGCCTTAATTTGGTCAGAGGCAAGCCGATCACGGATGCTGTGTAAAACCATGTAAGGCGCAAGATGTTTGTCGTGCTTCCAATCTTGGAGGCGGTGGTAACCCACATTAGGTTCAGAAAGCTTTCGGAGGCGAGCAGGGGGAGCAAGGTTGCCGTTTGTGGCTATACTTTGCTCCCAGTCGGCTGCTTTTGGGCCCGTTTGGGGACGAAAATTTCCAGTTTGCGCCATGGCTACTTTCTTTGTGCATTTAAACTTCTGGTTTTACTTTTTCAAAATGGTTTCATTTACTCATCAATTGTAAATACTTCGTTCATAATACCACTGCGATTCTACTTGGCTACAATTTTGGCGATAATGTTAAATGAAATGGCTACTTTGCTTACTTTTGGCTTGAGTTCTGGCACTTTTTAAAGTCCACTCATAGGCAATTCCCGAAGGGGAGCAACAGTACATCGACAGAGAAGAAAACAAAAATGTGGCTTCACAGTATTCTAATGCGAATGCCAAGGAACACTGCGATCATGCTATCAATGTGTGAGCATCACCGAACCAACGTATCTAAACACCTCCAACACAAGCCAACGACACTATAACAGTCACCACTAGGTCAACAACATCCGCAAATAAGCAGCATTACAGACGACATTAACCATCTACGATTACCGAACACCAGCGAGCATCGGCCGGCTTTATGTAATTACGACCATTGCTTGTAGATTGCGGCGAGCTAACGCAAATGTCGGTATAGTACGTGGACACGGTATATAGGCCAGGACAACCGGCACCGCTCAGCGCTCTTCGCTATATCTTAGGAATGGTATAAACTTGTATTCACGTTTTTCGCAAAAAAAAAGGACGCACCCGCACGCACTGCACATACAAAGAAAAGCAGAAAACACACAAGAAGCGATCACTCTATAGAGATGTTGTTGTTGTTGTTGTTGTTTCCCCGTGCAAATGGCTCGTACCCGAAGAAGGGGATTGGCCGATCATAAGGTGAATTTGCCCTAAACTTTCATCAATGCGTCATTCCTACAAATTTTTTTTGTAACTTAATTTTGACTTGAAATACCGACATCAAGTTTGCAGAAAAAAAAGAAGAAAAATAGTGAGACAGCAATTTAGCAAGAAAATCGTTTAGTCGCAGTGATGTATTCTTGAACGGCGAATAAAACTTCCCTGTGGCTGAAACCCAGTGTAGAGGCTCCAAATGAAAGAAGATCAGGTTGTGATAGTTGCAAGCCCAGTCTTTGAAGAGGTGGTGCTAGTATGCTTCGCCTGAATAAATCGAAACGGCGACAATAGAGATGTATAATTGACAACTGACAGTTTTTTTTTGTTTTGCAGCTCACTCGAAATCGCATTTTCGCGAAATATCTTCAGACGTTGCGTTTTCACGCGCTTTAGTAACCGCGGCAAAAAAAAAAAACGAATACAGACAATTTATGCGAGCTGTTGCGTTTGTAACGCGCGAAATCGCGCTACATCAGAAGTTGCGGAGGAACATGTCGCAGAATGCGTTCCACGACGGCGGCGGGGGAAAGCACGGCACTTCAACACCCCTTGCAGCGCAAGCTCACATAGAATGCTCGAAGAAGCAACTATACATAAGCATCCGTACATTTATAACGCGGACGTCTCGACTGACAGCCGCGCCAACTGTCCCGTCTTCCAGCGAGTGGCACTACGCGGCCGAATGAAAGCTAAAAAAAAAAAAAAGCTTAACCAACCGTAACCATGCACGAGAGGCACTCCGAGTTAGCAGGAGGGCGTGGGAGCACGATTTGCACATATAACGTGTATAAGTCGCCGAGGCTTCTCTTCCAAGGACGTGAGAAAAGGATGCTTGCATGCCGAGCGCGCAGGAGGCGATGTGGACGAGTTAACTGCGCAATGCTAATCGCTCGAGCCTCGTGTGAACACGATCAATTTGCGCAATGCGAATCGCAGTGAGGCTGTTAGACTGCACGATGTTTTTTGTGCACATTGAGTTTTTTTTTTCAGCTGTGACATCGCACTGATGTGAAAAGCCTTTTAATACGGCGACATTACTAATATAGTGTGTACGCGTTGGAGTATTAGTTTCGTACTACTAGTTTCGCACTGTAGCTGTATACAGGCCCGGGTGACCCAAATATCACGCTACACAATAAAAAAAAAAGGGAGAGACGTCGCTAAGCGAAGCGTAACTACTACATAATATTCTTAGTATATTGTGGTAGCCACTGCTAATTTCATGTTAATAAGGTTTACTTAATTAGTAATAATTATGTTCCTAATTCGACCTGTACTTGCCTGATTACTAAAATGTAAATGAGAGAAATGTAGGCATACCCAAATGGCACCTAACTGCGCTGTTTGTGAGCAACGTACTAGCTACGCGTGCTAATCGTTTTCGGTTGATAAAGAAAGCACGCCAAATATTAAAAACAACACGTGGCTACACTGCCACCCGCAGAAGTGATTCCTTGCAGTGATTTTGTTTGAGGGCGCTGCGTCTCGATGCGCGCTGCGGTCTAGCTACGTGTGACGTTTTTAGATTTTAAGAGATTTCTTTATTTGCAATAAAAAAGCAAGCTCTAAATTAGCACGTTGTTGAAAATAGCACAGTTCGACGTCATTTTAACATGCCCACATTTGCCTCATTGACATTTTCATAATTAGATCAGTACTTATACAGTTCGAAACATTATGATAATTAAGATTGATTAGGTAATTCTCATTGACAAAAATTACCAGCGGCTACGATGCATACTGGGAACAAACATGCACAAGTAGAGCTTCACGTAACGACGCTCCTCGTCTTTAAATACAGCGACACCCTGTAATAGTTGTTGGTGTTGTATTTAGTACACGTTTAGTACTGCTTTAGTAGTAGTAGTAGTAGTAGTAGTAGTAGTAGTAGTAGTAGTAGTAGTAGTAGTAGTAGTAGTAGTAGTAGTGGTAGTGGTGGTGGTGGTGCCGCAGTTTGGTGTTGTTGCATGCAGTAAAAACTCCATTAAACAAAATGACAATTGCATCCGATTTTCTCAATTGAATCGCGTTTAATGTCACCATAGCTTCATGAATATAGACTTGCTGGGAAACACTGAAGTACTTTCGTTTTACCGGGAAATTCGCCAAATTGGGTTTCGTTAGAGCCAGTTTCCAACTGTGGTAATAGTCGTCGTAGTTGCGTTCGTATACTGGCCATCGTACAGTTGCTATGCCGTAGTAATGTCGTAGTGAAACAGTAGTACACTATAGCAGTGTAGTAGCACAATCAGCTGTAGCAGCAGCAGTAGTAGAAAACTATGACAATGACGATATGGATCAACGGATATGACGAAGATCACAACCGCGGGGAGCCATTGGTTTTCGCATTCCACCCATGCCGTTCGTCACGCTAACGTACAAATCGTCCACCCGCCCTAATCGCAGCCTTCAAGCGGAGCGATCAAGTACACGAACGGGAAGTGGTACTCCCGCGATATTCAATAGAGACACGGACGCTGAATGCGTCCATTATCCAGCGACGCAGAGCCAAAGCGAGCGCGCACTCTTGAAAGCCACGCATCAAGTGCAACAAGAGCACAGCTGGATAGAACCTCCTCGGTCATCGGGTATACCTCGAGATCGCCCGCCAGTCACGCGGTTTTTTTTTCTTTTTGTAGGTCGATAAACCCATTACCGCGCATCAAAGGCGGGGGAAAAAGTCACACTCCGAAATCGGCCGAGGTGTCGGTCATATTTGATATCCCGCCCGGGCCGTCTATGAGGAACGGTGCGAAAGCGTGAGTCCGCCGCAAGCTTTGAGACCCATAAAATTCGTGAAGATCACAGATGGTGCCCCAACTGGGGCACCACCAACTGTGGCGTCTAAAGCGTCGCGTGTATACGGTCTACCTTGGTGCGCGAACTGGAGCGCCAAGGTATAGTACGTACCTGACGCCTAATGCTTCCTCTCACCTTTTTGCCTTGCTTTTGTTAAGTGTCACCTTCTCGCTCAACTCGCGCTCCAATCCATCCATCGTACTATAGAGTCCATTAGCCTGAAAATAATTCCGCCTACGAGGCACTCACCGATGCTGTACAGTCGACGTCAGTTGTTCAGACACCGCTATAGGTCTGAAAAAAACTTCGAATTTCCCAGCTCTTTGTCTCTGTACTCGGTCCAACTGCACCATACAGGTATTTAACGCGATTTAGAAGATGCCGCGGCACTTAAATTCAAGCCTCCCTGCCGAAGCAACGAGGATATCCATTGTGTGTTTGTGTGGTTGTGTTTGTGTGTGCATGTGTGTGTGTGTGTGTGTGTGTGTGTGAGAGAGAGAGAGAGAGAGGGTGTGCGTGCATGTCGCGGTCCATAAACTTTTGACGTAGACTGTAGCTTAGAAGTGTGGCAGCTAGGGCTAGTTGGTATGACATGACGATAGTTGTAGCGCGAAAACGGAACGACGACACAGAGACAAGAAGGACACGAAGGACACGAGCGCTCGTGTCCTTCGTGTCCCTCTCGTCTCTGTGTCATCGTTGTGTTCTCGAGCTATTACTATCCTCGTAGACTGTAGATCACATTGATTAGCCCGTGCCCGTTCTTCAAGATGGACGGACACCAGCTACAGTACAGTGACCCGAAAACGAAGTCCTGCGACCTACATGCTCAGTCTAAAAGTGGCTTTCATCCCATCCGGAGCGATTGGTCGAAAGACAAGTCTTTTCCCACGCGACATCCAATCTGTGCATCTCAAACCTTATACTAGCCATTCGTAGTCTACGTGAAAGGAGAAGCCATCAATCTGCCTGCAACGACTTCTCCCAGCGCAGTAATTGCAAGTACGCACGGGACGTCGAAGAGCACGCTCCGGAATGATCGTCAATAATGCCTCTAATTTCCGAGCTACATCATGCCTCCTCAAACACACGGGGCAACCACAATAGCTCCATTTATGACCGAACAAAAGGCAAAAAAAAAAAAAAACGACGATAAGAGAACGCGAGAAAGTAATAACAACGTGTTTTTTTTTTTCTCCCTCGACCACACACATCCCTCAGAGCTCAAACGGGTGCCACACTAGATGCGTGTCTACTGTGCTGCAGGTTCCTTAAAAAAATGAAAAAAATTGCCTCTTATTTACAACCAGGCCGAAAGCCTGCTTCCTTCAACACGAAAAAGCCGCATCACCATCAGACGCACGCTAACGAGCCAGCCGCTCCCGCGAGCGAAGCACCCGAAAACGCTCCTTCGGCCCTTTTTTGGCAGCTGCGGACAGAGAAAGACAGAGAAAAGGATAGAGAGAAGAGGGGGGGGGGGCGGAAGCTTGGCAGCAGGAAACAGTACATGGCCCGCAAACAACCAATCTTTAGACTGCAGCAACGGGAGTTGTGTGTTATCCTGCCAACATCGAGGGGAAATTATTTCGCCTATACATTACAACAGCATACTCTCGATCAGAAACACACTGCTTACTTTCTGTCCCACTCCCTCTGCCACTTGCTTCCCTTGGCTACCGCCTTTACCACAAGCATAATGAAAGGTACACAGAACGACCTGATGCGCGGAGTCAGATTGCGGTTGTCGCAAGGAAAGGCCGAATGAGCTGGGAAAAGAAAGAAAGAAAGAAAGAAAGAAAGAAGAAAGAAAGAAAGAAAGAAAGAAAGAAAGAAAGAAAGAAGGAAAGAAAGAAAGAAAGAAAGAAAGAGAGCGAGATCTCGGTCAGCCTCTGTTGCCGTTTCGCGGTTTCGGCGAACGAACGGAGAAGTGAACGAGATGGCATCCAGGAGGGAAGCACCGGCCAGAGGCAGGGCTGCTCCAATTGAGAAAGGGTGATCCAAGACCCAGAACACCACTAGGAGGAGGAAGAAACTGCACTCTCGATCCCTTCCTCTCGCTCTCTCTCTCTCTCTCTCTCTCTCTCTCTCTCTCTCTCTCTCTCTCTCTCTTCCTCTAACCGTTGGTGCCCTCGCATTTGGGACGTCCCGCGGCGAACGTACAGGCCGAGTGCGGATATGTCGATGGAGAGCAACAAGCTGAGTAATGCGATTGACACGAGATCTAGAATGTCGTTGCACCAAGTGAAGAAGGTACGTGGAGGAGAGAGCATGAAGAGCCAAAAGGAGAGAGAGAAACGTGGGAGAGAAAGGCTGCTCCTCTCTCTCTGTCTCTCCAACACTGCGCAGCGCCCCTTCTCGGCAGCATCCACGCTTGGGACGTCCCGTGTAGGAAAGGGTAAAGCTGACGGCGTACGATACGCAGGTCCAAAGATGGCTTATACGGAGAGGAAAGCAATAAGAGAGATATGGGTGGACGCTACGCATGAAGAGCTCCCTCACCGTCATGATCGTGCGCTAGCCCCGTCGCACCCGTGTACGGGACGTCCCGTTCAAGAACCGGCACGGCTGAAAGTGGGCGTGAATGGTGCAAGACAGTTCGGGCGAACGCAATTTAATTTTGTAATAAGGCGCGCTTGATAGTGAGTCACATATTGAGATGGAAGTCAGGGTATCGTTTTTTTTATTAGACACAAATAATGAAGCCATCGCACAATTAATTCACAGAAAACATAGGCGAAATTATTTATTTGTTTCTTTTGAAGCTATCGTAAAGGTCTTACTTAGTTTAAAAAGAACTGAAGTGACCGGAAAATCACCCTTATATTCGATTGACGATAACACCGACGACAGAGGCGATTTTTCGGCCACTTTACGACGAGCGTCCATTCTCGACGTCCTCACTGAATACAGCGAGTGCTGCTGGTATTTTGTGTCGTTCTTTTACTAGGCAAAAGCTCACCCAACAAACGAGTTGCAAAACTTTGGACGCAAGCTTTCCTGCCCAGCGAAAATTCGTGCGCAATGGCCGTGCGTCTCCGGTTCGCTACAACCATTCCGCACGATGTGGACATTTTGCGTGTTTGAGCAACGCGGCGATAGGTTATGAAAAGCTTTACTATAAAGCAGAGCGTAGGAGCCCCCGAAAGAGCCCTGCAGACTTAGATGACATCCTCAGTGTTGAGCTGGCAAGCCTACAACACGTGGAAGACATCGGATGTCTCCCCATAGTTCTTGCAAGTACGGAGTATCTGGTTTAGCCACAACCACAGAATGTTGGAAGGTATACAGACACGACGCGCGCTCTCACTGACATGAGCAAGACTTGTCCCCTAGTCCACATTAGAGTTACTATATCTGCTAGCTTTAGATTGCATATACAGTATATAGTACGTAAGTGCAGCACATACAGTAACTCTAGTCCGGATATGTCCACGTGAAACGCTGCACTGCGCGTAACCATAGAAACAGGAACGGAACGCATTGCCAGTGCGTATGAACGCTTGCTAGGCAAGAAAGTAGCCCTGTCGTTTTTGCAACTCGTTTTTAAAGCGTTTCGTCGTTACAGGCTGCCTGCTCTCTTTACCATCGCAACCGCAAGTGAAGTGTATTGCGACAGAGGCGAGATGTAGATTTATTCACACAGCGGATCATCGGCTAGACGATGTGGCCGATAAACGCGCAAGCACTCCACGTTTTCTCGTAGTATTCATCTTCGGCGACCCTCCTGCATGGTTCATTTTTATGTCGCACCGTAACAATACCTACAAACGCAGGAACATTATAGAAAACCACACGGGCGCCATCAGCTTGTGCAGCTAAGCGAATGCCTAATTAGTTTGGTATATATTGACGTGAATTCATTAAGGTCAATAAGCGGCGAATGCACTTACCCAACCGTTTTCATGCTTGCAGGGTAGCACTGTTCGTGTATTGTTGTTAAAGGTGGAAAAAAAAAGCGCGAAACCCAGCTGTAATGAAGTTTACACGACGAAGTGTCGCTGACCTCGCGGGACGCATTCGGTAAATGCTATATATAGAGTCCCCTCGCCAGCCGCGCTTCCTGAAAAATCACCTATTTCTAGGCACAGCTTATAAAGACGAACTTCACCAAAAAGTAAAAAAAAAAGCAAGGAAAAAACCGACAGGGGAGACGCCAGTTCACACATAACTTTTTCTTCCTTCTCATCGCAACTACATGGAGACTCGCCCGATCAGTATCCCCGCGTGGGACGTCCCGTCTGAGAAGAAAATAAAATAGCTGTACGTAAGCGATTCTCGTTGGAGGTGGAATAAACGGGAGGCTGGTATGCGCACGATAACTGCCAGGGCGTAGCCAGAATATTTTTCAATTGATGATGGTGGTTCCCGGGGGTGAGGGAGGCGGGTCAAGTATACCCTTTATAATACACGCACGCGTTTCTATGTGAGTGGATTTCAATACAGATGCAAAATTCGAAAATTTCAAAAGAGGTTAAACCACGCCATTTTCGCCCCCCTACCCACCGTTTTCAATCGATGGTGCACCTATTGTGTGTCTCTCTCTCAATGAACGTTTTCTTTTCCAGCTGTGACAAGAATCAATAACTTACAATTCCATTCCCAGACGGGACGTCCCACGAACAGATGCCCAATGGCCACACGGAGTCGCTATGAAACAAACAAACAAACAAAAAACTGGCACGTATATGCATGCTTCGCTGCAAACGTAGTCGAAGGCTGTCTTTTTTGTGTTTTCAGCGCCGCGTAAGAAGCATTACGGCCTTTAGAATTACATACCTATGTATTTTATAATAAAGGAACACACCGCGTACTACATCCGTGTTGACGTTTCGCCTCAGGTATGCGTAATATTTCCTTTTTGATCAACAGTGTTCACAAATATGGACGCAGCCACCAGATTAAAATAGGTGGGCATTGAGCTAGTGCTCGAACTTTGGCCGGGAGGCTGAATCACGCGACAGACAGACAAAAAGACCAAACCTTCTGCGCGAGTCGAGGTCAGTGCACGGCTGAGCACTGATCAAGTGTTAGCTGCCGACAGGATGGCATTATGCCTTCCCCATAGCAGAGTACGAAGTACTCTAAACCGTTAACGACTTTTTTCTAAACACACAAGCATCCCTAGAAGGGATATAGTTTTTGAAAAAGTTATGCCCCGAGCAGGAGGCCCGGCGGGGATAGATTGATGATGGTGGCGCCGTACTACAAGGAGCGGGGTGAACGAACACCAGGAGCGAAGGGAGGAGCGTTGTACTACACGTGCGTTGCATGCGTGATGCCCCTTGAGGCTACTTTCGCAGTGCGCCTCAATTTACGGGCGCTCTCGTATCCCAGAAGAGATTCGAGAGCATGGAAAGTTGAAAGGAGAGAAAGAGAGAGAGAGAGTAATCATTTCCACGCTTTCGGTCGCTTGCTCTCCCCTCCCCCTCTCCTCCCGAACACTCCAGCGTCCGCATCCTATAACATACTCATCAAGAAAGAGATAAGTGAAAACGCACCGGCTACTAGTCCTTTCTTTCTTTTTTTGTCTTTTTTCTGCGTTATACTTTTTCACGGCCGTCCTTCGCGTGCGTGGCATGCAAGCGCGCCAACTTGGACGGAAAGCGAGCCGCGAGGAAGCTTGTAACGAACGCGCCAGGAGAAAAAAAAAAAACAAATGAGGAAAAAAGAAAAACGCGCTCAGGGCATGCATGCAACGCGAGATGGTTCACGGTGGAAAAAGCCTCTTCACTCGACCACAACGCTCCGCCGCATTTGCTTTCTTATTCGTCGCATTATCTTGTCTTTCTTTCTCGCGTTTTCCTCTTCTTCTTTGTTCTTCTTTCTCGAGAGTTCGTCCGCTGAATGCGTGGATTGTCTCGTCCGTATAGTAAGCATGCACGCCTGCATTCAAGCATGCAAAAGCCCAGGCCTCTCTCTCACTTTTTCTCTTTCCCTTTTTTCGGCGTACTTTACATCGGCCTACAGGCGTGAATCGGGCGAGCTTTTTACCGTGGCCTTGCATTGTTGTAAGGGCTGTAACTAGGGGAGGAGTTAAGGGGGTTCGACACCCCACCGAAATTTTAATCGATTCAACTTTTCACGAGGCACTGTGAAGTGTTTACACACCCTCACTGCACCAGAACTCGAGAAAATGTGTGTGAATATCTTTCGGGCATTCGAGGTTTCGATCCATCGTCGCCTTCATCCTCATCATCGTCAACACCTTCTTCATACTTTAATCGCTTGACTGTGCGGAATAGCTCCCACACTTCTTCGTTTCCCAAGTCATCAGATTACACAACCTTCGAAGTTTTGCTACAGTGTATTCGGTTACGACCTTCGTCTACAACTATACTGCTGAGACGCCCGGGATTTACCGGGACATTCAAATTTTAGGCCTGAAAGGAGCGAAAGAAGGAGAATTAAAGGAGCAAGGCGAATTGGCGTGCTTCGAACAGTCGACGCACGGCTTCAGCTTGTTTTTATTTCAGCAACTATAAATATCATTTTATTTTTCGGGATCATACCCAAGCGAGAGAAACACGTTTGGTAGTGGGAATTAGGGCTAGTGAAAACCACGCACCATTTTTTTTTTATCTCGCGTGGCCACGAGCTATACCGTGTTGTAAGTCATATTGAGCACGACTGTACATAAATAATTAGCGCGAAATACAACGGACAAGGTAAAGACGGCTGAAGGGACACGGCGCCAACCACCGCGTCCTGTATGTTGTCTTCACTTAGTTGTTTTGGCAATAATTAGTCATGTCGAAAGGAGTAGTTTTAGGGGCTCGTTTTTTTATATAGTTAGGCACAACATTAATGATAACTAACAGACAATCAAGCCAAGTAAAATGTAGGGAATGGGTCACTTGTAATAGATGCGACTTGAACGTGGGCGAAAATTCAGACTGGAAGACAGACAGCTTGCTCGCGGCAGGGAGCAAGCCTGCTACCATAGAAAAGCGCTGCCGGTGCTAAACCCAATACTGCCGCGGCAGCCGTCTAAACCATCTAACTTATCAGGTATATCTGTCAGATATACCAGATTATTTGTTGCAATACTTGTACCGAAAGATAGGAGCACTTTATTTGCCCTGGGCCAGAGTATCTGCGGTCGTTCCGAGACATGTGCGACGGTGTGATGTCGCGAGAATGGGCGAGAAAAGATAATAAGATAACGCGCCAGGCTAAACACTTATGATGTAGTCCCAACATCAAGCCCTTGGCCAGGAATTAATTGTTCTTTCCAGGGAGGGGGGGACGCACATTTGTTGAAGGCCCTGAAAAAACCCCTATCACGGCAAAACACCCCACTTCGTCCGAGTTTCTTTTTTTTTTGGGGGGGGGGGGGGGAGGTGTAGCTCTTGTTTGGCTACGGGCTTGCTGACAATGGCGCCTGCCGCTCTGGTGCACCTTGTGGACGACGTCATGGGAATGCCTTTTATTCGTTCATATGTACCTGAAGAAACTTTTCAGCACGTATACCGTTGTTTTCTGTATCTGTCCTTGTTAAATTTGCACCCAGCTAGCACACGAACAATCCTCTCTTTATTTCCTTTTATTATTATTATTATTATTATTATTATTATTATTATTATTATTATTATTATTATTATTATTATTATTATTATTATTATTATTATTATTATTATTATTATTATTATTATTTCGCCCACATCTAAATAGGTCCTCGGTGGCCGCGCGAAGGAAGCCCACAGCCACCTCCAAGTATAGTAGCGCTACCACGGTGTCGTAGAATGAGCGATCTCGGGTTATTAACTATGGTGTAAGCGTTAATTGGAGTGTTTGTAGGCTTGTTAATAATAATTGAAACTGGTATGTCTTTCTCGCCATTTTTCTATAAATATAAATTCGTAATTTTCTCACCTTATTTTGTGGATCTCACTCAGCCAGCCTTGTTTGAACCTCTAAATGGTCTGCAGCATCTATAAAAGAAAAATACAGAAGGAATTAGAAATTGAATGTGACTTCATGACGCCGTTGGATGTACGTTTAGTAACCGTATATACTCATTCAGTAGTGCCTCCACAGTAAACATACCATACCGTATGTACGCAGGTGCAACAAAGAGCCGATTCTAAAGCTTTTCTGTTTTTAAAAATCTTTTTTTAACATAAAATCGTACCACAGCATGCACACTTCCTCACGCAATGATACGAGTCATTTAAGTCGAAGGGCTCAGATACCTAACCAAAACGAGAGAGGTGACCGCCGGCGGAGTGAACACGCGATGCGACGCGAAAAAATCATCGTGTGATGACATCACGCTATGACGTCACCATGTCGTGAAACGTCGCCATAATTTGCGGCGTCATCCTGAAATCGCGCGACGACATGTCGCGGGATGTGAGCGGTCGGCATCGCCGGTCGTTCAATGGTGGGCCGATCACAGAGGCAATACAAAAACCACGCATGTACATGCATAAGGCTTGATTGATTGATTGATTGATTTGTGGGGTTTAACGTCACAAAGTGGTCCTAAGAGAGAAAGGAAGAGAAAAGTGAGCCCCGTAACTGTCTGCTTCAGCGAACGACACCTCAACAGTAGCTCACAAGGGAGGGGGGTGAGGAGGAATTAAAAGGACAGGAATAAAGGTGTAGAGAGAGAGAAAGAGGCATGAAATAAGCCAGAGAGCGACGACATATCGTGGGGATAGGAGAGATAGGAAAGATGGAAACACGGTCACAGGAGTCCGAGGACGGGGCATCACTTGCGAGAGCTCTTGTCGGCGTCAGTAGAGGACTAGAGCAAGTCCGGTAGGTCAGAGCTACACTATCGTCGGAGATCGGCGTCAGGAAATGACGTAGGGCCAGCCCAGTAGGCCAGAGCTACGCTGACATCGGAGATCGCGAGGGCACAACCGGTCGGCACGGAATCCAGCGAGCGAGTCTCAAAACCACCATTTGATTAACATGCATAAGGTTCAACAGAAATTGGGGAAACATTGTGCTGCACATGCGCGGCACGAGAAAGCGCTCACATAAAACCAAACATAACAAGAACATGTGGGCGTCCGCCTCGATGTATGTAGTTACGGTTCTCGGCTGCTGACTCCAAGGTCGCGGGTTCGATACACGCCGCGGCGATAGCATTTCGACGCAAACCAAATTTAAGAGGCCCCTGTACTGTTGCGATTCAAAGGAAAACCAGATGGCCTGAATTCCCGGAGTCGGCCACTACAGCATTCTTCGTAATCATAACTCGGTTTGTTATAATAGTAATATTATTATTACAGATATTATTATTATTATTGTTATTATTATTATTATTATTATTATTATTATTATTATTATTATTATTATTATTATTATTATTATTATTATTATTATTATTATTATTATTATTATTATTATTATTATTATTAAAACGGATAGGCGTATCACATGTTTTCTACGCCCTTCAGTGTATCCACGCACACGCACACTATAGGCCGATGGAGTGATTTACCGAACTGCAAAAAAAATTCCCGATACCTTCGATCCCGGAGGCCGCCCAAAACGACGTTGGGTGCGGACAGCTGTTGGGAGGAGCGATCAACAGATGCAGTTGTATTTTTCGTGAGTTATAACTACTAGTACTCGAATATCCATTTTTTACGAGTATTGTATTTCACAGTGACAGATTTCCCTTAATTGCACGTACAAATGTAACCCTGTAGCAACCTATGTGGACTTACGATATTCAATATAAATAATAAAATAAGTAATTGAATGGATTGATTTGTGGGGTTTAACGTCCCAAAACCACCATATGATTATGAGAGACGCCGTAGTGGAGGACTCCGGAAATTTAGACCCCCTCGGGTTCTTTAACGTGCACCCAAATCTGAACACACGGGCCTACAACATTTCCGCCTCCATCGGAAATGCAGCCGCCGGGATTCGAGCCCGCGACCTATGGGTCAGCAGCCGAGTACCTTAGCCACTAGACCACTGGGGCGGCGCAATATAAAATAAGTAAAGAAATAAGAAATAACGCAGTCGACCGAGAATAAAAATAGGGCGGTTTTTTACCATCCAGCTGTATTAGCCAAATGCACGCGGATCCGTGTGACTTCTTTTTTTTTTTTAATTTTTGTGAAGCCGACTCGTGGCGCTCACGAGAAACCGAAGGGAAAGAGCGGGCCAAGCAATGTGAGGAGGAACGCAGTGTTTAACGATCCCTCTCAGTTTGCCCGAGGAAAACACGCCGGCGGTATGGGACGCCGTTCAGGGTAGCGGACGACCTTCGAAACACAATCACCGACCCAGTGTACATACACGCAAACCGTGCCTTCAGGCGAGGTCCGTCGCTCATCGATCCCTTTTGGTCGAACCACGGCATCGACTGAGGACTGTTATGCGCTGCGCGACCCAAAACCAGAAATAACGAAAGAAGGGCAATCGTTACGTCGATTTCTCGTCCACTTAGTCGCACTTACTGCACTTTCCAATCACAAGCGGCCAGAACTCGTTAGGAGTGATTAAGTTACTGTGCTAATTATACTCTCCTACATTTTCTCTTGTTCCGATGGAGGCGGAAATGTTGTAGGCCTGTGTGCTCAGATTTGGGTGCACGTTAAAGAATCCCGGGTGGTCGAAATTTCCGGAGCCCTCCACTACGGCGTCTCTCATAATCATATGGTGGTTTTGGGACGTTAAACCCCACAAATCAATTTATCAACCAATACATTTTCTCTTGGGATGGATCATACGCGTGAAAAGCTGAATTGTAGCTGGACGAAAGTAATGACGTTACATTGCTATCACATTTTAAAAGGTATTTAAGCTGCCTAAAAACCTTAAAAACTAGCTTAACGAAAGTCCGTCGCTCATGCACTAACGTAGGCCTTAAATCTCACCCCGTACTTCCTACTGACACCTTATTGAATGCCCTGTCTTGTGCTTTTTGAGGACTACAGGCCTACGTGACCACCTTTAACTTTTGTGCACTGCCACGGCTGCATACGCGTCAGCCCATTGACTGACAATCCTTTTTTTTTCTCTTTCTTTTCTCTTCCCTCTCTCTCTCCTCTTTATGCCCCCCTTCCCATTCCCCCAGCGTAGGGTAGCAAACCTCCCTGCCTTCTCTCTTGTTCATCCCTCTCCCTCTCTCTAGTGAATGTCACATCTGACTTGCGCGAGGGCGGATCAAATGGCTGGAGGACGGCGAACGCCGTCCCCGGAGGATTCCTCTCTACCAGCTTCGCAGCAAAATGTCGTTACGCTATAGTGAAGATGAGTGTATGCGCATTTTGCTTCCTTGCTTCCACCGTCAAAAGGCGTATACATATACCGTGCGCTCCGTTCACGTGTTTGAAGGCCATCAAGCGTTGCGGCTTCACCGTTGAAGCAATTACGACCCGCACTTCATGTACGCATAACACTGATAGCATTGATTGAGCACCGTCCCTCCTCCCTGGAGCAACCGCTTACAGAGGCGGCG
Organism: Rhipicephalus microplus; assembly: GCF_013339725.1. NCBI lineage: Eukaryota > Metazoa > Arthropoda > Arachnida > Ixodida > Ixodidae > Rhipicephalus > Rhipicephalus microplus. Next base: position 108,139,000 of record NC_051174.1, on the reverse strand, counting down.
CTGTGTATAATGTACAGAGAGGGACACGAAAATCCTCTTTACTCGCCGGTCCACGGGAAGGTGTACAGGCCACGAGCCCGACATTACAAACTACCCACCAAGTACGCCCGCGGTCCATAAAAGGACCGCGGTGACGCAAGGCATAGGAGGAACCATTAAACTGTTGACGCAGACATAAATGCGGGCGAACCCTTCAACCCCCTCCCCCCCTTCCCAACCTGACCTTCAACGCCACTCCACTGGCGCAGCTGCTTGGGTATGTGCGGCAATACCCCCACTCTTCTACCGTTTATTCACTTAACCTGGCCGCGGACGCTTTTGGCAGAAAATGTGCACTGCGCTGAATCGCTGGTCAAGCTGGCGAGTCGTCGTCTTTATAATGATTTGATTATATTGTAGTTGTCGCTGTAGTAGTAGTAGCAGTAGTTGTAGTACTAGTAGTAGTAGTAGTAGTAGTAGTAGTAGTAGTTTAATTAAAACCGGCAGTTAATGACGCCAAGAGAAAGGTGTCAGCAATATTTATTGTATATTTTGAACGCGTTGTGATACCGCTATACACATGTGAAGAACCTAAAGCGGACAAACTGAAAAATTGCCGTTTGCAGGGACCCATCGTGCGACCTTCGGACCTTTACAACTACTACAGGGCGCTTAAAACTGTACAATTAACGTTCACCATACCTTCCTTGCTTTCATTATTCGCTGGTTTTTATTAATCCTGCGCTAAATTCCTTCCTTAACTAAGAGTAATTGTTTTTGGTCGTGGCCCAGTTAATGTGTTCAAAATAAAAAAAAAAACTCGCAGCACATCCATGGAGTGAATGCTGATGAGTGGGGCGAAGCTTCCGAGGGTTTTATCGGTAAATTTTGAGCCGTCCGTTTGTCCATCCAAACTTTTTTGCTGAGTGAGTCATCGAACTAGTACCACGAACAAAGAGGGATAGATCCACGTCTTTAGGACCTTCGCCCCTAAAATGACACTATCGTTGTGCTTTCGTTTTTTTTTCTTTTTTTGCTAACATATGAAGAACCCAAGTTCCTATGACATATGCGTGCAGTGTCAGAGGAACTATAGCCGGAAATCTATCTAACGAATGATCCCGTTAGCATAAGAGCTTCTGACGGATACAGCGTCCGCAGTTCGTGCGTAATTATTGCCGCAGCATTGTTTAGAGGGGTTTCGAAGAGGAAGAAAAAAAACGAAAACCATTATAACCATAGTGACGATTTCAAACTATAGACTCGAAAAGTTTACGTAAGTAAACGTTCAAAGGGCGGTACGAACGACACTCGTATACAGTGTTGTCCACCTATGCGGCTGACGCCTCTCTCGGCCTCGTGCTGCGCGCCATTAGACACACCACAGCCACCAACACTGTGTAACAGGACACCGCGCCCAATTTCCCGGCAACTGTTTACAGGAATGATTAAGTCTCACCACCATATCCCCCAAGTCCTGGCTGTCCAGTCCACCCATGACAGGGCTAGGAGGCTTGACCTCCCAGTCCCAACGTGGGATTAGCCAGGCAGGTAGCTACACCCTGTACAGGACGTATAAATAGAGTTGTTTCCATCCATCCACCAAACAGAACATTTAAAAGTTCTGTGCCAAATAAGAATGCTACGAAGATGCGTCTCCACGTCGTTGCAGAGCGCCGGCCGCTATGATGACGTACGCTAATGAATGAAACGGATACCGAGACCAATTTTCAAAGTTCACCTCCGTCCGCCATGCTGATCTACTACATAGAGAGAGGGCTCTGGGCAAGTTTAGTGCCCCGGAAACGCCGATGTTTTATTGCGACATATCAAAGAAATGTTCGTAAGGCGCACCAATTGACATGGACACTATAGCGCGACGTCAGACTATACAGCGTATTCCGGTGACTTCACGCATCAGTCCGGCTTGTTGTGATGACGTCAGATATCGAAACGTACAAAATTCGCGCTTGTCCGTCATCACGGGAGCCATGGAGTGGAGCGGCCGTAGAAACGCCACGGCAGCTGGCGTGATCATGGGCCGAGAAGCTCACACCGTGTACTGACGACGTCAGCGTACGGTGCACGAAAGGAAACTAATAATCTTAATACCTGAATTGTTTTTTTTACATCCCAAACCAAGATATGATTATGAGATACGGCAGAGCGGAGGGTTCCAAAAAGTTTTGACCATCTGGTGTTAGAATCATAAGAACCAGCTTTTGGTTAGAAAAAGTTAGAGTACTTGGTACTCTACTATGGCCCCTCAGTTTACACTACATTGGGTACGACACCTTTTTTAAACGACACCTTTTTTAAACGTGTAATTAACTTTTCAAAAAGACCACACTCCCGCTTAACGAGCACAATTTCTGAGCTTTATGAGGGCTGGGCCTTTCAATTGACGCTGGGACGTAGCCACAATTTTTTTTTCTTGGGGGCGGTGAGCGGGGGAGGTTCAACCGTAGATTGTGTATCTTCGCGCGTGCGTTTGTACGTACGTGTATAGATATAGCGAGCGAAATCACGGAGGAGGACTTCTTGGCTAAGCCCACGATTTGACGCGTAAGGACGGCTGAGAATTTTTTGCGCCCATACCCCATTAAGCGCTCTGCGCGCAAGCGCACCCGACGAAGAGTCATCAAGGCATCACACGTTTAAGTAGAAGAGAGTCTGCAGGCCACTTCGAAGCGACGGCGACGTACGCTAAAGGGTGAAGGAAGGCATTCAGGAGTGAAAGAACGAAAAGACGAGAGACCCAAGTATAGAAGATTTCGAGGGAGGAGGAAAGAAAAAAACACGGTTGCGCCGACGAGGAAATGACTCTCAGTCGCACAAAGTCCGCCATTGAGTAACGCGGCATGAACGCTCGCGCTCCGCCGATGCGGTGTATGGTGTACAAGCCGAGAGACGAACTTGAAGTCGACGAGGCCTCGTCTCTTTGCGTATACGCGAGCTGTATAGCATATATATATATACACCAAGCTGAAGAGGCCCAGCCTTTTACCTTTATTTCGCGCACACCGGATCTATTTTGAAAAGGGGAGCGCCGCTCTAAACGCGACTCACGGTCAAGGTCTGAAATGGCGTGGGAGTTTCCGAAAGCTTCCAGCACTGAAAGAGGACGTTCCTGGTTTAAAGCGCGAAGCTACAAGAAAGGCTCCAGGTTGACGCCATTCATCGATGAATCTATCTATCTATCTATCTATCTATCTATCTATCTATCTATCTATCTATCTATCTATCTATCTATCTATCTATCTATCTATCTATCTATCTATCTATCTGTCTGTCTGTCTGTCTGTCTGTCTGTTTGTCTACCTATCTGTCTATCTATCTATCTATCTATCTATCTATCTATCTATCTATCTATCTATCTATCTATCTATCTATCTATCTATCTATCTATTATCTATCTATCTATCTATCTATCTATCTATCTATCTGTCTGTCTGTCTGTCTGTCTGTCTGTCTGTCTGTCTGTCTGTCTGTCTGTCTGCCTGTCTGTCTGTCTGTCTGTCTGTCTGTCTGTCTGTCTGTCTGTCTGTCTATCTATCTATCTATCTATCTGTCTGTCTGTCTGTCTGTCTATCTATCTATCTATCTATCTATCTCTATCTATCTATCTCTATCTATCTATCTATCTATCTATCTATATATCTATCTATCTATCTATCTATCTATCTATCTATCTATCTATCTATCTATCTATCTATCTATCTATCTATCTATCTATCTATCTATCTGTCTATCTATCTGTCTGTCTGTCTGTCTGTCTGTCTGTCTGTTTGTCTACCTATCTGTCTATCTATCTATCTATCTATCTATCTATCTATCATCTATCTATCTATCTATCTATCTATCTATCTATCTATCTATCTATCTATCTATCTACTATCTATCTATCTATCTATCTATCTGTCTGTCTGTCTGTCTGTCTGTCTGTCTGTCTGTCTGTCTGTCTGTCTGTCTGCCTGTCTGTCTGTCTGTCTGTCTGTCTGTCTGTCTGTCTGTCTGTCTGTCTATCTATCTATCTATCTATCTGTCTGTCTGTCTGTCTGTTTGTCTACCTATCTGTCTATCTATCTATCTATCTATCTATCTATCTATCTATCTATCTATCTATCTATCTATCTATCTATCTATCTATCTATCTATTTGCCATAAGCTGACATCCAAAGCGATTTCTAATAAATTCGTGGGTTGGCAAGCAAGCGATCTCCAGGGGACGACTTTTGTCACGTTTCAGATATGACTCTCCAGATACTCTCGCTTAGCCTATACTGTGTGTCGCGAGAAAACAAGGAGTCCTTTGAAAGTAAATTAAAACTGGGGTACGCTGCGAAGGGCGATGCAATCCTTTGTGCCTCACAACTCGCCCAAAACAACAACGGTTAGGCGAGCTGGTCCCGTGTACTCAGTACACTGACATAAGCTAACCTAACATAACCAAGTCAGGATGACTGGAGATAGATTAGGCTACGTTAAGTAATGTAGTGCACAATGTGGGGGGGTGGGTGCAAAAAGGGGAACTAGCACCCCCTCCTTCAAACCGCACCAGAACTTGACCCCCACCCAAGTCACACAATCACCCTTTCCCGCCATGATGCAACGCGGGTATGCCTCCCCCGAAAAAAAATTCCACCCCACGCCAATGTGTAATATTGAAACCACTTTCTGCACCACCCATGGGGTGCGCAGGACTTTTTTTATTCTTAATTCAAGAATTACCCCGCACTGCCCATGGGCGTTAAAGCAGGGGGGTTTACAACAGAGATAAAAATAGATCTTTATTTACACAACAGACTTGTTCTTCAGAGAGCTTGTTCCATTCGGCTACACATTTCGGAAAAAAAAATCGCAAACATGCACGTCCTGGGCCGGTATTCACGGATTTTGTGTTTGTGATCACTACGCATAGAAACATAAAAAGGTGTATTTAAATAATTATATTTCTTTATGCCTACCTTGTTGTTATATATTTGAAAAAAAAAAACAGTTTTAGCCTTAACTCCCGTCTTCGTGAAGACAACAAATCCCAATTCAAATTCTTTTATCATCATTGTGACACTGTTTTTCTGTTTTTCTTTTCCTCACAACACGGTTTTCCTAGTGAGACGATCGGTGGCCCGCGCAATTAACGTGTACAAGCATGCACACCGTTACTGGCATTCGTAGTGCGTTGCTTCGGTTAGGCGACTTCGATTCCTGCTACAACTTGCCGGATTTCTGCAGGCCCACGATGAACAGCCAAAGGACGTCCGGGTACTTATAGGATGTAGATTCGCGTCAGAGAAACGCCGTTGGATCCAGAACCATTGCGGAGCCCTCGACTGCCTACGGCGCGCTTTGCATCGTATCTGCAGAGTGGTGCCAGTGAACTTCGCCATACCGTAGTGTAATATTAATTAAAGAGGGTGAAAATATTTGTAACGACACGAAAGCTGAGGTGTCGGTCTGCATCGATTTTTCTCACCTGCTACTCAGCGTATAGACGAGAGGTAGAGAGAGAGAGATAAAGATGCAAGAAAAGGCAGGGAGGTTAATCAGACACACGTCCGGTTTGCTACCCTGCACTGGGGAAAAGATGAAGGAGAGAAAAGAGGTTGCAGAGAGATAAGGTACACACAGTCACGAGCACACTCGGAGGAGCACAAAGTCTACAGGCGGTCGCTCGGGTTTGTTGTCTTCAAGTAACGCAGGAGTGCTTTAGTCGCGTACTGCGCAGTTGAGGCAGACGCCCAAGGTCCCAGAATCTTCCGCACAGAGAATGGTCTAGGGGGAAAGGGTGAAAAACACAGGAGAGAGAACTGAGCGTTCGTGAAACAAAACTTCGAGCAATTATTTACAGCCTCACGTTTCAATTAAAATGTCCACCTAAGCTCATCTATCCACGGGGAACGCCATCCAGCAACACTAATCAATAGGCACGTCATGGTGCTTTGCCTTTGGAACGGAGAGCTAGATACCGGGCATACGCGCAAAAGTGCGGGGTCAAAGAACTTGGAGCACTTCACGTGGTGTATACCCTTGAAGACTGATTACGGTCTGTCCGCGCATACGAGGCCGTATCTTTCGACCGAGACGAGATTACGGGGCACAAACCAAACACCCCGTTCATCTGAACACCCGATAAGTGCTTGCACAAGCAACGATCGAAATGTATATGCTTCGAGAGAGGGCCCGTCAATCTGCTCGAGCCCCCCTGTCAGGTTGCAACCGCCGAACCAGTTTCAACAAATTCCACGTGAATTAAAAGCCTTCGCACATGCCGTTGATGGGTTTTTATAATTTTATTCCTTCCTAATAATCGTATTGTCAGCCGTCTCTCTGTTGAGCCTATTTTCTATCTTGCTCGTTTGCACCGCTTCTGCTAGTAACAATTACTGGTCCATCGTGCTAATTTTACGGGTTTTACACCTCGAAACCAATTTATAATTATGGGGGACACCGTAGCGAAGGACTCCGGAAATTTCCACCACCTGGAGTTGACCAACATGCGCCTAAATCTAAAGCCCGCGGGATATAGCGTCATGCCTCCGTCGCAACGCGGCCGAGATTCGATCCCGCAACCTTCATGTTTTAGGAGTTGAGCCGCCATGACTCCTATATTACAAGCGCGGTGGGTCAAATACAGCTGTAGACATTTACAAAATAAATGTAGCGTAAAGTAACGTAGCAGACACTGTGAAGACAATGAGATGCGAAGTAAAGTAATAAACCAAATACGCAAATATTGCGTAACGAGTAAACTGCGCTGATATAACCGGGACACATCAACATTCGAGAAGAAAGACAAACCGCCTCATCACAACCACGGCCGGATACAGCAGAAGACGCAACGGCGAGCAGCTATCATAGCCATGACGGCCAGCGCTAAGGAAACTTATGCGAAAACAACATCACAATGCGAAAACGACATCACAAGCGAAAACGACATCACAGATGCGAAACGACATCACAAGCGCTGAGGCTATCACCTGAATGTTTATGAAAAAAAAACAGAGACATAAATAGGTAAAAAAAATAATTATCACATAGCACACGTCTCAGAGATTACCAACAGATGAAAAAGCAACTCATTTGCCCACTAACGCAGCTGTAAACACAAACTCATGTGTAGGTAGGGTACATTAACGCATCATTCACTTGATAGGGAGCACGTCGTCGTTTTCTGTTCTGTTCGTGTTTCGTTTACGCTGGCCGGCATAACCATTTCACAACTCACTCTACATCACTACCCTCTTACAGCTACATATAGGCCGGTAAAAAAGGCACTTCAAGGGGGCCACGCTTTGCAGGTTGCAAGCCAGTGCGAAAGGAACGCTTCCGCGATCAGGCGCGCTGTCAATGCGGCTTGTTTGTGTGCCCGCCACCACGATAGTGACACGTGACCGGGTCACGTGTACCCCCGGTTTTGGTCGAGCATCGGGTTTCACCCGGAAGTCGCGCGACGGCCAAGCGTGCGGCGGACAAGAGGAAGTGCTTGTCGCATGCCGGGTCTGTGTAGTGTCTCCGCCCAGCTGTCCTATAAGACTGAGCTGTTGTCGTATTGGTTGTCGTCGTGGCGGCTGCCGTTGCTTACGAGCGTGAGAACAACATCGGGTTGAAATAACGACAGGGAGCCATTTTTTCGCGTGTTAGTAAAGTACAATTTCACAATCCCGAAAACATGCATTTTTCCTGAGGCCCGCTGCGGTGGTCTAGTGGCTAAGGTACTCGGCTGCGGACCCGCAGGTCGCGGGATCGAATCCCGGCTGCTGCGGCTGCATTTCTGATGGAAGCGGAAATGTTGTAGGCCGGTGTTCTCAGATTTGGGTGCACGTTAAAGAACCCCTGGTGGTCAAAATTTCCGGAGCCCTCCACTACGGCGTCTCTCATAATAATATGGCGGTTTTGGGACGTTAAAATAATTTTTCTTGCGTCACGACTGTTAGTAAGCGAACGTACCCACGAAAGGAAATGCGGGTGGAGACGCACTTTGAGATTACCACGCCAAACATCGTTACATAAAAAATTTTCAATGCGTCTACTGGGCCCTATACGTAGCTTATAATGGATGAATAATGCACAGTGCCATCTGTGGGTGCCATAGACTTCGCATGCAAAGTTCCAGAAAGTTTCATTGAGCCAATGCCACGAAAATGCCGAAAGTGCATTTATAAAACTTAAATGTGGAGCTTTTCTCGGTCGCACGATGTCACGTTTCGGAGTCGGCGACGCCGTCCACACCCCCACTGCTCATGCTCGCGCCTCCAGTCTCGTGTCGCATGATCGCATATCGTGTCGGCCCGTGAAGGCACCCGCAAAACTGTCGCTTCAAGGTGCCATTAAAGGGGTGCTGACACGAAATTTCGGGGCCGAGATAGCCTGCGGGGTCGATTCTCGGGAACATTCGTATATCATCTGCAAGATATCAACAGCGAATACAGCTCGGAAGGTACTTTAAATTAATTTTGAAGTTTGCGTGAGCAACCGACTCCCTAGCGCTATACACCTTGTCACAGGAAGCAAAAAAAAAAAAACACCGCCATGATGGGCTGTGCGCGGGAGTACAAAGGCTAAAGGCGCTGCGTTGTCAGTGCATTTTCGAGGGGACGCGCCAATTTGCACAGCCCAAGGAGGGCTAAGGCGGCGCCCAGGGAGGCGTTTATGAAAAGGTGAATAGACACCCTCGGAGCTGAACCAGAGGCAAACCCCTACTTCCCTCGCGTCACCACGCTGCGGTCAACATAGCAAGTTGTGATGACGTCATAGCTGCCATTTTTCTTTTGCCGCGTTAGTTCCCGAAGTCTCGACGGCTGGTTGAGAGTGCGTGGCCGTGGCGCACGCTTAGAAAGTTTTGTGTTTGGCGACACTCCAGCGCCGTTTGCTATTCGAAAGTAATTCTTGATGCGGATCGTGCGGAAGTGCGTCACAGTTCTGTGTGCTGACGTGGTCAAGAGTCGCACACGCTAGATGGCGACAGTTGCGCCCAGTTTTTGGAACTCTCTCAAACCGAAACTGATCGATAATCAGGGGCCCGTTATTAATTATCTGTCGCGTTCTGCAGCAAACGATGTGTCGTGTCATGGCTAACAGCCCTGCAGCAACGCATTGCAGCAGAAAAACGCGAGGCCAAATTTTTGTGTCAGTACGCCATTAAAGGATAAGCCAGTGCACCGTACTTTCAGCAAGCCCATCATGCGCAGTGGGGCTGATAACTTTGGTCAAGGGCGTCCTTACTTGGCTTTTGCTTGACTCGACGCTTTGCAACTCGAGTAGATGCGATGGAAGCAACAGTACCTTCAACCAGTACTGGCGCACAACCCAACATCCGTGTCCGTTGAACTCGTTGAAGGCAACGGTTCTCCTTCAAACAATAAATAGGAATAATAAAGACGAAATAACAATTTGGCTTTCCTGTACAATACCCAATTACGTAACATTTAAGCGATACCCCCCCCCCCCCCTCTGCGACGCATTTACACGACTTTCCCCCGTGGGAAGACGCCGAGGCTTGTTTTGGGTCATGCGTTGAGATTTTGGTGCTAAATCTGAGAATAAAACTTCGAAGCTTAATTTCATCCTCTAATGATGAACCTATGATAGTACAACATGTGGCGTTGAAGTTCTCAGAGTGCAGTTTGTCTATCTAAACCAAGTCATTGTTTCTATTTAGTGTCCTTTTTATCTTTGTTCCTCCCTGCACGTACTTTGCACCTCGCGGTCTAAAGCACAGCATGACAACACAATTTATTACCGTATGTTATCACATCACATTACTTTATTTCCTTGAAGTCCATACAGGGGGGTATTACATAAGGGGTGGGTGTACAATACAGCTATAGGTGAAGTAACTCGGTAAGAAAGTTAGTTACATTGTCCTAGAACCGCTGCAATGGAGAGAGCCTCAATTTTATATCAATAAGGCGAGAGGCTCAGATTCCTTATCAATCACGAAAAAGATTCCGTTGGTGGTGACGGTAACACAAAGTGGTACAATTACAAAAAAAAATGCACAAGGTTCTTTATACGCAATCAACTACGATGACTCAATCACGAAAGCCATCACCCCAGAAAGCTGTCTGAGTCTAACGTCGTTTTGCATTGCCTCCGAGATGCGAGACATTTGAAACCTCTCCGAACCTGACATGGTTTCACGTTTCCTCCGAGATCTGCTCACCTTAGACCAAGCGCACGACGTCACGCGAAGACGTAAAGATGTGCCATCCCGTATTGGCCAATTCAGTGTGACGTCATGACGAAGTCGCCAGTTTTGGCGATCTGTAACTTCACAACACCATATTGTAACGTCATCACGCAACGATATCTTGCGTCCCCAGTGTTGATGCCGCCGCCGACATTAGCGAGCGTTAGTACTATACGCAGGTAACGTCCGTAACAGCGTTACGGACGTAATTAGAACACTGCGTTTCGCGCAGAGCGCGCATCCTTCTCACGTGCGCAACGCCGTATAAGGACGCTATACGTACGTGGTACCGTAGAGCTTCCTAAAATGCCTGGTACCAAAACTCGCCAATAACTTCTAGCGATTGTAACAGTGAAAGGCAGTGCAATTCGGTGCTGTTCTGTTCATGTAAGCGTGGCTAGACACTCCTCTCATTAGAGAGTTGCCTGCAATACTTTTAGGGGCGAAGCTCCTTAAGGCGTGGGCTGTGCGTCCCCTTTATGTAGCCACCTCCCGTTTAGTTCTTGTAGTGTTCACTAGATGGCGGTACTTGTAGCTGATGATGAAAAGACGCAACTTAAGAAGTTATAAAATGGGAATGATGTCACATATGGCGCGTGTCACTGATGGAAGGCAATCGTTCGATTTAGTGCGGTGACGTACACTAGGGGGAGCGTTGTAATAAAATCGAGTGGGCAAAATGTACGGAGGATTCGTGGTTTGCCAGGTTTACCTCCGAAGCTTCGCCCACTCATCATCATTCACTTCGTGGATATGGCGGCACGTTTTTTTTTTTTTTTTCATTATCGTTATACCACAAACTCTGTAGAGGTCAGCATGAGAGGGTGGGGTTGGAAGGTGGTGCCATCTGGCGGTGCTGAGACGAACAGGGCAAGCCTAAAGTTGTTACTGCAGGAACCTAGTGCATTCTCATTTTCTTCTAGTATGAATTCTCAGCAGCAGCCTAACACTGAACGAGTTTCCCTCGTCAACTTTTTTTTTCAAGCAAACCTCCTCGTCTGTGCGAAAGTTGCGGTGCAGCTTGCTCCTTTCCCTCAGTGCATGCATGCCGAAGGCGCAATGAAAATACTCCGACGACTGCAGCCGCGGACAAGTGAAAAGCCGCTCCCCCGCGCGCGTTAATCTGTCGTTAATCTGTCGTTAATCTGTCGAGTATATCGACGTACTCGACAGATTAACGCGCGCGGCGCGATCACCCCTCAACTGCCGTAAGACTCCACAGTTGCGTGCACCGCGGCGAAGGCTACACGGGGCGGTATACACTCAACCGCTGCGTATACTTACCGGAAACGGAAATCGAATGACGCCTAATTACCGCGCGAAGCAGCTCTTTGACTAGTCTGTGTAACGCTGTCCCTCCGTAATACACCCCCACTGCGCATGCTCGCGTCTCACCCAGGAAGACACCCGCAAGAACTGCCGCTCCCCTTCCCTCCTTTCTCTCGCTTCGCAAGACCGAGCCAGGCAGCGTCTGCTAGTAAAGTCCTACTACTCGCGCTGCACAACCGTTCCCTGGCCTGGATCGAGCTTCGGAATACAGTCAAGGGTGTCTTTATTTGGCTTTCGCTCGACGAGCGCCAGCGTCCCCGTTGCGACCTCCAGTGTTAGCGTTGGCGCCCGCTGTTTCGTTTTAGAGATAGAAGGTCCAAGTTTTTTGGGTTTTTTTTTTTCAACGCCGATGAAATGACGTTCCTATAACTACAACTTTTGTATTGGAACTTTCTCCTATATTTGATATTGCTGCGTAACAAACTTAACGTAAGAGACAACCAAGTAATTATTATTTAAAATTACCTAGCATGGCCGATTGGAAAAAACAAAACATCCCGGCATCCTGCACATGGCTCACTTGAGTACACGCTAGCACCCGTGTTTGTTTATTTAATGTTGACCCGCCACTGTTGCCCAGCGGTTATGGATCTTGAATGCCGACTCGGAGCTCGCGGGATTGAATCCCGGCCGTGGCGGCCGCATTTTCGATGGAGGTAAACATCTTGAGGCCCGTATGCATATATTTAGGCGCACGTCAATTGAGGAAGCCCGGCTGGTCAAAATTATTCTGACCCCCTCGGCTGCTGTATCAGTGATAATCATATCCCGGTTACGGGACGCAAGAACCCAATATTTATGCCACAATTACGGCTTAACCACTTTCCACTACAACTTAATTCCCTTTAAGTAGTAGTATAATTATCACACAATAGTCAAAACAGCAAAACTTTTCTCTATGTATGCTGTCTGCTGCATTCATTCAGTTATATTCATTAAGGAGTTCGTTCCACCTCTTTCTTAAGGCCTACTCTTGCGCCTGACGCACCACTCGTGAACGTTACAACTCTACCTGTGCTGCACGGATTTATCGAGACGGATTAACATAGCGGTTTAGATCGCATTGCTAAGCGCGCGCGCGCGCGAAAGGCGGGGCTAACAACGCAGCGGCCTGCATGCCCGCGGGGCTTCTTCCTTCGTCTTTGATGCAGGGCCACTCGGCACACTTTAAGTCCCGTCCTCATCGCTCGCAGGCAAAAGCAAGATGAAGGGCTATGCCGCAGCACCCTCGATTCTCTCAAGGCCGAGGCCGCCTCGCCGCCGCTGGCTTCAGAAGACCATTTTTGTTATTCCCCCCTCTTCCTCTTTTTCACCTCCTCTCTATCTCTCATTCCTGTAGCCTTCGGGCAACGCAGGCTAGCTTGCCTCATTCCCAGGAGTCATTCGTTCCGAGCGGCGTTAGCAATCGTCGGTCGAGCTGTCGACATCTGCGTGTCCGATGCCGCGGGACGTCTTGGCGACGTCTGTGGGAGCTCCTGGAAACGTCTACGGCGTGACGTACCGAAGACATCGAGAGGCGCGGCGGAATGCTTCGCGGCGACTCTACGCGCTCTCCCGGAACGCTTTGTCGCGCGGCGGAGCTGCTACTCGTCGCGATTACACACAGCGCTCGACGACTACACGACGCATTCTTGCCCACATGCCACGCCACGCTTGAATTCGCCCCGCGTGCTCTTTGAGTAAGAGGGGCAGGCGCGACTTGCCGGCGCTGATGAGATGCGCGCTACAAACTGGCTGTTGGTTCATTCACAGGAGTGCGCAGGGTTTTTCTGTTTCGAAGGGGTGGGAGCGAGTTTTACGTCACTTTCCAGCGCCACCCTGCCCACCTATTTTTGTTGGCCGAGTCTGAAGAAAGACAAGCATCGCAACAAATGCGAAAAAGAATAATGAAGTATGAAACGGCGACGTGTTTAGAAGAAGAGTTTAACTATTTGAGTACTCGGTACTCTACTATGAGAGGGCTGAAAGCCGTCCCGTTGGCTTCACTCTAAGAGTTCATCGCTTACGACATCAGGAGTGTTAGCCTCTTTGCGAAAGCCGATGTGCTTCAAATGAAGAGCCGTTTTGGTAAAAGAGGAATAGGTGCCTCTTTCAAAGTCGTGAGAACGGTATTCCGAACCTCGGTGCTACCTCTACATTTGATTATCACTGTTGTTTCTTTGAAGGCCTTTAAACATTGGCTATACTTTTGTGTTATCGCTTTCGTATGCCGTCTTTCCCAAGGCCTTTAAACGTAATTACCATGTTTCAGTGCTATCCGTATAATTCGCCTCGCTGCCTTTTTGCAGGGCCTTGAAAGCATTATCATGCTTCGGTGTTACTCCTAATACTGTCACTGACGTTTCTCTCGTGTCCATGAAAAAACAATACGACATGCTCCCGCATTCCCTAGGTGTAACTTTTGTTATCACATCTCATGTTTCTCATGCCTCAGTGCTACGCTGGTCTTCATTACTGCCTCTTGTAACGGCATTTAGGCCCCATGATTCGGTCAGCAATCTCTTTCGTTAACAGCTCCTTCACAGGTTCGAAATCTGACAGCGCCCTTCAGTATTGCCAGGCCGTCACTTTCGATAATGGCTCTATTAGAGTTTCGAAACAGTACGCTATGATTGTCCCGGGATCACATCCCCGCCATGGAGGTTACATTTCAATGAAGGCGAAATACCGGAGGCCCGAATACTTAGTTATCGGAGCACGCTAGATACCCCAAGTGTTCCAAATATCTGAAGCCCCCCTCCCGCTAAGGCGTCTCTTATAATTTTATTGTCACTACCGGACCTTAAGCCCCAACTGTCACTATGACCCCATAGTATGGTATCGCCCATGTCTCTTTCACGGCACTGAGACGCATTACCAATGTTTCGGTGTCGCCCGCCAATTGCGTATAAACTGGTATTAAGACGTGTACTGTCTTGCGTGCTCGTAGGAACCCCTATTTGTCGGAATACATCCACCTGTCAACGCGTCGGCCGCTCGCTATCGCGTGTGGCGGGTTGTTTTCTGTCGTCGCAACGGGGGACCGCGTTGTGCCTGGCTTCCTGCCCTTGTTTACGCTCAGGCGCAGTTGTGGTGCTTCGGGAAAAAACCGCGGCGCAGCGCGTCCCGGAAGCGTTCACGGTGCTTTTCCGTAAGGAACGTAATGACACTTCAGTCTGCGAATGAGCTTCAAACGGCGCTGTCCATCCGGTTGTTTAAAAAAAAAAAACGTCATAAGAATCAGTATAACACGAAAGTAAAACGTCTCTTTACAAAAGTAGTTTATTGTTTACTGCACACTGAGATAATGTTTACAGTACACAGATTACTTCCGTTGACGAAACTTTTTTTTTCTGTACCTTCTGATCGTGTGAGCACTTTCGACGTCACTTCCGTGACAGAAGTACTTCACTGAAGTCTTGGGGAACCACGGTATAAGCACTATTGTGTGAAAAATTTTTGTTCGCAACTTGCACTATGTCCTGCAAGGCTATGTAACAGCAGAGCTGTTGGACTCCTATAGCTGTTCTTTGCATTGCCTAGGCTTTTACCCACTCACCTGTCTGTATGCCCCTTGTAGCTATGCTATACCGCCTGTGTTCCAAATCTAGACAGCATCGTAAGCAGTCTACGCGGACAGCTTCGATGACAGCATCGAGTACCAGTCGTCCGTGTGATGGGACGTGTTCGGATGACATTTGTGCGAAGTGGCCGCACCTATAACATCGGCAAGAGAAAGCTAAGAAACAGGCAAACGTGACTGTTGATTCTTTCACTTATTTCATGTTCTAATCTATAAAAAAATTGAAAAGTAGCTCGAGTTGAGCACCTGGAAAAGAGTCTATACTTCTGGGCATATTACCACACCCGCGAGATCCGAATATTTCACTGAGAAAATTTCGTTTTCTAAGAACTCACACTTGCTTAGGGCCTCTCCTGTATACAGAAAAATTCTGTGGCGCAGGAAATTCAGCTTCGATACTGGGGTCGGCACCCCCTAAATGTGGTGGCAATGTTGGTGGCATAGGCGGTGCTATAGGCCAGCTTGAAGAGCCAGCAACTGTACCGCCCGAATATAGCGTAGTATGGTTTTGTGACTGCAGCTGTCGATCAGCCCCATGTCTCGAGCGGTAAGCAATCAGGATTGAATTGCATCGACTACTTATAGTTGCTGCGAGCTTTCCAGGGGAAGAACACGTCTTCATATGTCCAGCACCTAGGGAAGCTACGGAGCATCTCTTCGTTTTCCGAGTCGAACTGCTGGCATAACCAAATAATGCGCTCAGTGTCTACCGTATCAGCGCAGAAGGCAAAAAGTATAGAACTACGTCGCCCAGACTAGAAAACATCCCACGGTCACGTATGCATTTTCGTAAGACGCGAAGGGGACAACGATCTCTTTTTTTTTTTCTTTTTCAGTCGATTGCAGTGACGAGCACAGCAGGGAAGAATTGAAAACAAACAAGTTCGGATTAAGAGTCCACCTTGATGGTTCGCCCCCGTAAATGTATACGCCAAATATTTCTAATTGAGAAAGGAGTAGCCAGTGCTAGGAGCGTCATCATCATCATCATCATCATCAACAACAACAACAACAGCCTGACTACGTCCACTGCAGAACAGAGGCCTCTCCCATGTTCCGCCAGTTTACCCGGTCCTGTGCTTGCTGCTGCCAGTTTACACCCGCAAACTTCTTAATCTCATCTGCCCACCTAACCTTCTGTCTCCCCTAACCCACCTGCCTTCTCTGCGAGTCCTGTTAGTTACCCTTAATGACCAGCGGTTATCCTGGCTACGCGCTACATGCCCGGCCCATATCCATTTCCTCTTCTTGATTTCGGCCATGATATCCTTAACCCTCGTTTGTTACCTAATCCCACATGAATACGTCAAATAGCTAGGAGCGTAGTCGTGCTTTTTTCTTTTTTTCTGTTCTTCTGCAGGAGTATAGGCTCGAGCACGCCCTCTTCGTATGTTCACATGCACGAATATATATTTACGTACACGGTGCGCCATATATCAGATAAAAAACCTCATTAGTATTCAATCGGTGAAACTATATGGCGTTACTATGCTTCAATGGGGAAATAAGTGTTGCTGTTGTGAAGACTGGTCACGGAGTCCACGAAATATAGTTGTCTGAAAAGCGCGTCGAACACCAGCTTCTATGAGGTCCTGATCACTAATCATGTGTTTACATTTGATGTCCGCGACCCTGTATAGCTGCATAAATGCATAAAAAACTCAAAGGTTCGGGTGGGTGGAGGAGTGGATGCGGAGGACGAATACTTCTACGCAACACATCCCCGCCTGCCGATACGCCGAAATTCAATCGAACCACCCCCCCCCCCCCGTCCACATTCAAAAAAAAAAAAAAAAGGAACAACCAATCTTTTACATCAGTATATAGTATACAACGCACAGTGTCATACCTCGCGCAAGTGCTGATTCTACAGGCAAAAGTAAGAAACAAACTGCCAGATAGTTGATGGAAGCCTTATGTATATATAAAAAAAGAGAGGGTATTGCTGTGTCACCGGCCCCTGTAGCATTGCAATCTTCAAAAATTCGCTTTCTCGATAACGTGTTATTTTAACCATGTCATTTCTCATCATACCATGGCTCTTAACGCATGCCAAATGGTGTATTTTTGTTCCTTGTCTTTTTTTTTTCTTGCACGTTTCAGAAGTGTACATTTAATACAGCTGGTACTTTCCACTTCGCTTTCCTCTTCTTTCTATTTACTCCCTTTAAACGAAATGCTTCGCGCCTCAATCGAGCATCACTAAGCAATCGAAGCACCAACTTGCCCAAAGAGCAGTTCTTTCGGAGTTCCATCTAAAACGTTTCTTGCAGCAAGCTCTAAGTTCACAAGAAGCAGCTCGAAAAAATGCGCATTGATGATTGATTGATTCCTGGGGTTTAACGTCCCAAAACCACCGTATGATTACGAGAGACGCCGTAGTGGAGGGCTCCGGAAATTTCGACCACCTGCGGTTTTTTTAATGTGCACCCGAATCTGAGCACACGGGCCTACAACGTTTCCGCCTCCATCGGAAACGCAGCCGCCGCAGCCGGGATTCGATCCCACGACCTGCGGAGCTCGAAAAAGAATGCGCACGAAAACCGTCGCCCGTTGACGACGTACTCGAACGCGTCGGCGGAGCTAAAGTTTCCCGCCGGGAACGAAACAACAAGGCCATCCGGGTTTCGAGGCGCGCCGCGCTTTCGCCTCCGGCCGGTGACGCCTCCCCCAAATTTTGCTTCCGGCGCCGCGTTCTCTTTGCGAGCCGCGGAAATCGTGGCGTCGTTATATCAGGCCTTAATTACACGGCTGCCGCAGTTTTTTAGTTTTCCCTTCCAAGAAGACTTCGCAGTAGTATAGAAGTCGCCTTTGCACCAGTTGTCGCTAGTCTCCTCAAACTCTGCACCGTGATCGTCCAGACAATGCGGTTTCGGTAGCGAGAACAAGAGATGAGTAAACGCACGTAGTAATACTCTGTCCAAATATCATGTGTCTATTAACATGCAAGAAACCACCAAACGTCCAACAGCTGCAGAAAAGAGCCGAGGAAGAAAGGTGAAAACAAACTCGGTTTATTAGGATAAATCCTTTATGAAGGCCGCTGCGGTGGGCGGTTTCGGTAACGAGCAGATAATCGTAGCGAGTACAAGAGATGAGTAATCCGCGATTCCTACCAAAGTGCGATAGCTGCTAATGAGAAGCATCTTTCGCGCTTCGCGCGAAAAAACCGTTTATCAAGGCGAAAACCAGCCCCTACATGTCTAATCACTACATATCACCTCCATCGAAATTCAACCGCTACGGCCGGGATCCAACCCGTGATTTTGGGTCAGAAGCCGAGCGCCATAGCCACTGTTCCACCGAGGCCGATTAACCTCTCTTAACCCTCAAACTTTCGGTTGATAAAGTTCTTATGCACTCACTCTCACGTGTATGATGTATGAAACAAAGACTCAGAAGTTCTTAAAACTAAGTTAAAACCTGCACTTATTTTTACGCACTGGCTCATTATGAATTAGCACCGTCTTCGTTTTTTCTTCACTTTAATTAAATTGAATTGACCCTCCTCTTCCCAGCGTCCACTTTTCCGGAATCTTTCTCAGCTCAAGTGCTCCAGCACGGCCCCCGAGATCAGCCCGGCTTGAAAAAAAAAAAAACGGCTATGTCGTGTCTCGACGTCATCACGATGACGTCAAATTTTAGCGATGTGTAACGTCTGACAGAGCGTCACGTCACCGATGACGTCGTGCTTAACTGAGGTCGTGGCATTTCCATATGCGGTCGCCTCATGCTCTCGAATGAACGAACGGAATTTTGAGGGCTCCTAGATCTGCTTGACACAACGTTAGTGCAAACCAGCGGATCATGAAGCCAAGAATGGGTACAGGGACGCTGTAATTGTGCTGTTGTAGGTGTACTCTTAGAATTTCGACATATATAGTCGTAAGGAAATTAGAGTGGACGAAATGTCAACTTACCGCTCGTATGGTCGAACCTGCCACCTTGGGAGGTTCAGTTCCCGCAGGTGGCAAGCTGTCTCTTTGTCCCCATTATTTCACGTTTCTGTCAAAATTACTACAAATAAAATCCCCTATACCTAATAAGGATTCTAGTTAGCGTTAAGTCTCACATGAAGAAACGAGATCTCGCATTATGCTCCTTTCTTTACTAATGAGTAAGACACACATCAGTAGGACATCAGGCCTTGTAGTTATTTAATATCGGGTAACCTGTTAAGGAATGCGGTCTCAGCCGAGCCTTCAGGAAAATAGAGCACCTGTTTGAAACAGAAGTATACCAGAAGCATAGCAAACGCTCTACCAAAGCTCCGCAGCTTTACAAGCTCCTACATCTCTGGAAGCTGCTGTTGGAAGGACGATAGCGCAAGTGCAAAAACACTCGGCCGCGAGATGTATTTTTGGTGAGCCCTACATAGGAGGCGCGGGGGTGTCGAGGACGCGGTGCCGGTTCCGTGCTCACCGCACAGGTCACTCGCTGTGTATAACGCTCGGTGTCCCAGGTGAAGAGCTCGGAGGCCATTTAGTATACACTTCGGAGAAATCAAAAGAGAGAGAGACAGAGCAAACAGAGCGGTAGGATTGGGTACACATGCCGGCAACGCAAAACTGAAATTAATCTGCCATAGCCAAGACTTCAAAGTTATCTCGCAAAGTTGCTTGGGTCAGTTCAGTTTATTAACAAACCGGGAGGGAAAGACATAATTCTTCAAGCATTGGATATAAATTTACGTTTTAGTTGCCGTGTGCGAGAATAATATTCTAAGCACATTTCCTTGTTTGAGAACAATGAACTGATTGAGTGAATGACTGATTATTTTGATTTAGTGAGTGATTGAGTGATTGAGCGAGTGAGTGAGTGAGTGAGTGGACGGAAAGTGGACAGCTTTTTGAAGCTGTCCACTTTGCCGGCTAAGTGATAATTGAAATGGGACTCAAGATGGCCGCTGTTCGCTTAGCTGTCTACTTAGCCGTCTACGGTAAGTATTGGAACACAACCTTTAACGGCCGCCTCTGCAAGCAAAGACAAAATCGGAAGTGTCTTCAAAACAATCCGTGGGTTTATAAACTTCCGTCTACATACGATATACAGACACCTTTTCGCGCGAGAAAAAAAAAACGCACCTTCTACAACTTTTAACTTCGTTGCCAGTAACCAAAAAACGACGGCCGGTGGGCAATGATAGCCAGCTTTTTTTTTCTTGAAACGCGAGGATATTTTAAAATCGTGTTGAGATTATAAGCGCTAATTCCTTGCCTCACTCGCTTCCAGCGTGCGGACTCGAAACTACGCAGGCGGCGCGAACCAATTAGTACAACTTCATCCACCCTCCGGGATTATGAAAAGCCGACCTGCATTGAGGAAGGCCGAAGACGGGGAGTGGTAATGCTGTAGGTGTGCACAGCGAATCGAGAACCTTAATCGGCATTTGTAATGAGACGTGCGTCCAGTCGAGCGTATGACGCGCGGAGCGGGCGATTACCAAAGCTAAGAACGCCAACCGGAACACACGTACGGTAATGGTGGTGGTGGTAAAAAAACATTTATTTCAGAAAAAGTCTACTAGACAGTGCCGACGTACACGTTACGAAGGCTCGCTGATTTTTTTTTTTTAATCCTTCTTCAGAAGAGCGCTGCGTTGATCCACGATTAAAACAGTGGCCGTGACAACGCAGTTACACCCTCGAAGGAGTATCCCACACGCGTGCACTCTTGCGTCTATTTTTTGGCTAGTTTACACACGAAAGCAATATCACTAACAAGACTGTTGAAGGGCATCACCGACTGTCAATGACGTAGCCAGAGAGTAGCAAGAGGGGGGGGGGGGAAGCTTGAGGCTGGGAGGGGTTCAAGACCCTTGACCTCTCGAAGTTCTTGAAATTTGTATGTGTATATATACCCGCAAAAATACAAACACACGCACGAACATTGAACAAAAAACGATTACACCCCCCCCCCCCTTAGAAAGAAATTTCTCGCTAAGGTAACACCGACGATAAACGCGCACCTTACGTTGTTACCAAGCTGGTTGATTGATTTATTGAATAATTTATTGTTTGATTGATTGATTGATTGATCGATTGATTGATTGATCGATTGATTGATTGGCATGTGGGGTTTAACGTCCCAAAACCACCATATGATTATGAGAGACGCCGCAGTGGCGGGCTCCGGAAATTTCGAACCCCTGCGGGGTTCTTTAACGTGCACCCAAATCTGACCACACGGGCCTACAGCGTTTCCGCCTCCATCGAAAATGCAGCCGCCGCATCCGGGATTCAATCCGGCCACCTGCGGCGTTACCAAGCTCGCTCCTTTTTTACAGTGAAACGCTATCGGTCGACAGTGCGAACGGTTTTCCAAATAGGACATTCGTGTTATTCTGTATTTGTTAGAATTTTTTCCGCTTAGTAGTAGTAGTAGTGGTGATAGACGTTTATCCAGCCACAATTTACAGGCCGAGCATTTCGACCGCCTGTGCGACCAGTCGACGCTGTTCTTCTTCCCCTTCGGTGCCGATCCAGTCGAGCCGATGGAAAGGGATGGAGGAGGGTAATAGCTGGATCGCTGAGCAGTTGAGCAGTAAAACAGGCAGTGTGACAGGTCGGCATATGGGTAGGGGCAAGTAGGACAGCAGGCGTTAGAGCTTACAGTTTGAAGTCTTTTTTGGCCGATTATGTTTTCCGCGAGTGTTTTCTTTGAAATGTGTATTTTTTAGTTCAGAAAAATTATATCTCATGTTTTAAAACCATCCCAATACACGGCGGACAATAGAATAGAACAAAACGAATTCAATCAAAAAAAGAGAGAAAGACAGAAGCCAGTCTAAATCGCGAGACGTGTCAGAGTCGAAGCCCGTACAAACACTGCGCTCGTCAGAAGACGGCAGCTGTCCACATTGACCATTATTTATTGTATAAGCTTTCTTCTTTTTTTTTCTTTTTGTAGTAGCTGCAGTCTTCGCCGCCTACGGCAGCGCGACTGTTTGGTCACCACTGTTTCCCCGTACGTACCGTCCTGTTTGAACAGAACAAAAGAATCAGTAATCGACTGATCGACAATTTTTACAAGGACTTTAGGAAAGGGGCGCTTATTTTTCTTCTGCTTCTTGTATGTGCTAATGTTCTTTTTTTTTTTGTGAGTGGAGAAAAAAGCGACAACATTTTCCGGAAAACAACTGCTGCTTTTTTTTTTTCTTTCTGTTCTTAGTGGAAAACCAATTCATGATCCTCGCCGGTTTGGTCGTCTTGATATCTTTCGTTCTTCTCTTTCACGGCATGCGTTCCGACTGAGATCCACCTTGCAACGCTTACCTCAAAGCCAAAAAAAAAAAAAAATCAGCCCACAGACCTACTCACTGGCTGCTTCGTTAGAAAGCTATTCTAGCAAGGCGTACAACATTCGGAGGTCACGTCGTGGCCTCCGAATGTTTATGAACAACGACCGAACACTGCAAGTTTTTTTTTTCTGCGGATTTGCTTATTTCTGAGGCGACACTAACACGTGCCACACACAGCAGCTGCAGCGCAATTTCAAAAGCGACAAACGCATGAGTGATGGTTTTTTTTTTTTTTTAGGGGCGAAGCTCCATATAGCGGCACCCGTTCGTCCCTCGTAGCCGTTGTAGTATGTAACAAGTATAACATTTTGACCTCCAAGGTGGTTCCGGTGAGAGATTTCTTCTGTGCGTTGTTGAACAATAAAAGATAGTGCTTAATGTACATGCCAATGGCTGCTAATGGGGAGTGAGAGACAGGAGCATTAGGCTTTTAGTTAACGCGCACGCTGCGATCCCCCTTAGCAGCCATTGGCATGTACATGGAGCACTATTTGACAAGAAAGGGTTGCTACGTTATACTCGCTGGGTGTAACCTCCTTAGCTTTAGAAAGGTTTAGCGAGCGTTGGACCACAATGCCATCAATACAATGAACTAGTATATACCATGAACTCTGGGTGGTTAAAGGTGGGAAGTAGACCCCAAGCGAAAGCCGTAAGAAAGTGTGCGTGTGCCACCTCTCGTTTAGTCCTTGGAATCTCCTCTGGATGGCGGTGCTTGTAATGGGGAATATACGATGAAAAGATGCGAGATGTTGGTACTTGGAGTGTTGAATAGATGGACGAACGGACACACAGACAGATATGGATGGGCGCATGGACAGACGCAGGGGCGGATGCATGGACGAACGCAGGGACGGACGCACGAACAGACGCACGCACGGACGGGCGGATGGACGCATGGACTGTCACACAGACGGACGCATGGACGGACGGAAGCAAGAATGAATGAACGGGCGAATGCTTCGCCCCAATCTCCATCATTCGCTCCGTGAATATGCTGCCAATTTTTTTTTTTTTTTGAATATGAAAACGCGGGCCGGTACAGCTGCTTTATAGCCGGCCATCCCAACATCGTGAAATGTATAGGAAAAAACAAACAAGAAACAAAGATGGGTTATTGCTGCATGCTTGGAAGGTCGCAGGCTCTGCAATGTTCACCACAGTCGTTTTTGTTTCTTTGCTTGTTTGTTTGTGAGCTTATTTATTTATTTATTTATTTATTTATTTATTTATTTATTTATTTATTTATTTATTATAGTACCTTCAGCACCCGGAGGCATTACAGAAGGGAGTTGATAAGAGCGTACAAAGTAATAAAAAAACAATATGAAAAAATAAAAAAAAATACGAGTTGCGAAGAGTAAACATTGAATTGCACCGAAAAAGCAGTCACATCGGTCAGTTGGGCAATAGAGGAGGGCAGGTGGTTGCATTTTTATGAGGTAATGAGAATAAAGGAATCGTGAAGGGATTTGACATGCGGAAAATGAGATGTTTTGTTTGTGGGTATGGTCACACCTACTTGATATGGAGTGTGATTTGCAAGGAAGGTCTTATTGCAGTTGTTTCGTTCATGATCTCTCTGTGGTGCTATCGAACAACACAATTGGTCGCGCACGCGCTTGTTGAGGCCTTAAACGCCTCACCAAACAGGTCTGGTGTGTTATCTCCTGGCTGCGCCACTGCCACTAAATAAGTTTATTTCTAACTTCTATGCACGCTTATGTAATGCATGGTCGCATTGACTTATCGAAGTCATTCGATTGGTTTTCACTGATTTTCCCAAGTGGGAATGAATGTGCCCCTATCTTTTGGGTACTTGTGCTCTGATATCATATGTATCGAACATAGCTATTTGAATTAGTACCATCTATTTCGTACCCGTTTCATTTTTTCGCGGGAATTTTTCTGAATATTCGGAAAACTGAAAACTGCTCAAACAGAAGCACTTGGAAGACACAAGAGAGTGCCTCTCCGTCACCACTAGGGAAATTTTTACTTTGTCCCGAACCGAGTTAGATTGCTCTCTAAATATAGTTAACACGACTTAACGCAACGATTTAGTCTCTCTATGGCGTTGTTACGTGTCTGCGACGTTCCTTTGAAACATCCAGGGGCGCTCGCGTTTTCACGACAGGGGCCGCGCCGCCCACACAAAGAGACGGCTGTGGAGGCGTCGGCGGCTTCCCACACGCAACGCTCCTCTTTCGTCGAGACGCGTCGCCCGGCACACTTCGGCGTTGTTGTTGCACGCCGACGGAAGGAAAGCGCCGATTAACGTCAAACGTGTCGCAACGCGCTGTCGTAATGTGAGCGCCTGTAATAAGCGCCACTGTATTTACGCCGCCGCCGAGGACTCTTTAACGTCTCATTAAGTGACGTGTCCCATTAAGCAACATTAAGCAACATTAAGCAACATTAAGCAACATTAAGCAAGCCCTTCGCAACCAATCACGCGCTGCGCGCCAGAGGCACATGTGCACAGCAGCGCGCGCACTCTTCAAGATCACTTCGCGTTTTGGCTTCCGGAGTTGCAGAAGAATTCCTTCATGGGCTATAGTTGATACATGTCTAGACATATACTCAGTATACTTGTTGCGCTAAGAAACGAGGACAACAAACAAGACACGAACGACGTAGACTTTGCGTGGCTGTCATGGACTACATTCACGGATATGTGGGGTCTAACGTCCCAAAACCCCTATATGAATATGAGAGACGCCGTAGTGGAAGACTCCGAAGATTTCGACCACCTGAGGGTTCTTTAACGTGCACCAAATCTGAGCACACGGGCCCACACCATTTCCGCCTCCATCTGAAATGCAGCCGCCGCAGCCGGGATTCGAGCCTGCGACCTGCGGGTCAGCAGCCGAGTACCTTAGCCACTAGACCACCGCAGCGGGACATCATTATTGACTACATTATTGAAACCAATGAGGCAACTAACTAATCAATATTATTATCCTAATGCGTGTACCCCATAACGAAGTATCAAAGAAATAAAACTATTGTTTTATTTTATTACCGCTTACTTTAAAGAAGACGGGGCTTGGGTTTTTGTTTTTTCAATAGATATATAAATTAAATCAAACACCATAATTTAATGTGCATTCTGTAATCTTTCTACTATATAACGTCCATTATTCTACAACTTCAGACTATTTCATAAAACCACTCAATTCTCGGCCAACTCCCCACAGTAGACGCGCGTCACAGTTAATGGACGAACAAAAACACGAACAGCAAGACTTGCGCTGACCTTCAACAGAAAATAGTAAATGACTTCGAACTAGAAGCCAGCGCATATCTTTGTAGTGCTTGTCCTGTTTGGCCTGGTTTCTCGGGGTTCTTTTAAAGGATATATAAATTAAATCAAACACCATAATTTTCTATCCAATCTGTAATTTTTCTACTATATAACGTCCGTTATTCTAAAGCTTCAGACTATTTTATAAAACCACTCAATTCTCGGCCAATTCCCCATAATAGACGCGTGCGTCACAGTTAATGGAGGAACAAAAACAAGAACAGCAAGACTTGCGCTGACCTTTAACAGAAAAAAAGTAAATGAGTTCGAACTGGAAGCCAGCGCATATCTGTGTGGTTCTTGTCCTGTTCGGCCTGGTTTCTCAGCGCTGCGAGTATTCAGTATATTTCCGGAGAGAGAGAGAGACAGAGAGAGGGAATGTAGGAAAGGTAGGGAGGTTAACTAGACTATGCGTCCAGTTTGCTACCCTACACATGGGAAGGGGGAGAGGGGAGTAAATGAGAGAGAGAAGTTGCCTTTAGTGCTTAAGCGCTCTTGGGGTGTACTTTCGTTAAAAAGCTGTAGTCCGTCCGCGTAACGAAACGAGCTACGCTCTGTGAGGATACGTCACGTCTTACGTATTTGCAACGTGCGTGAAAGGAAGACTCAATCGTATAGCAGGCAGAATCAATCCGTCGACTTAGAATAAAAGAAATAATGTCACTTTTGGCTTTGAGTCGCCTTAAGCGAATGCAGAAGGAAACCCGCAGAAGGAAACCTGTGAGTTTTTCTTAATGCTCACACGTACGTACAAGTAGGTGTCTCTTTTTTCTGCTTTTTCTGTGTCGTTAGAGTCGTTTAGCTATAGTTACGAAAATACGGTACGGTAATACGGCACGGGGTTACCCTGCCATTGCTCCTTTCTCGATCGTTATGCTTTTCAATCAATAAATAAATCAACTTTATTCTTGTCTATTTCGCAAACAAACAAAAAAAGAGCGAATAAAAGCTGTCTTCTGGCAGCTAGACGAGCCCACCCACCGAAGGGAAGAAAACAATGCATCATCTAAAAAAAAAGTACATCACCCGGAAACACGGCCGTCTTGATTCCAGTGAAACCACACCAAGACTCAAAAAA
This sequence comes from Rhipicephalus microplus, assembly GCF_013339725.1. Lineage (NCBI taxonomy): Eukaryota > Metazoa > Arthropoda > Arachnida > Ixodida > Ixodidae > Rhipicephalus > Rhipicephalus microplus. The sequence goes on along the minus strand of NC_051174.1, from coordinate 108,112,253 downwards.
GCCTGTTGTTGTTGTTGTTGTTGTTGTTGTTGTTGTTGTTGTTGTTGTTGTTGTTGTTGTTGTTGTTGTTGTTGTTGTTGTTGTTGTTGTTGTCGTTGTTGTCGTCGTCGTCGTCATTGATTGATTGATTGATTGATTGATTGATATGTGGGGTTTAACGTCCCAAAACCACCATATGATTATGAGAGATGCCGTAGTGGAGGGCTCCGGAAATTTCGACCACCTGGGGTTATTTAACGTGCACCCAAATCTGAGCACACGGGCCTACAACATTGCCGCCTCCATCGGAAATGCAGCCGCCGCAGCCGGGATTCGATCCCGCGACCTGCGTCGTCGTCGTCGTCGTCGTCGTCGTCGTCGTCGTCGTCGTCGTCGTCGTTGTTGTTGTTGTTGTTGTTGTTGTTGTTGTTGTTGTTGTTGTTGTTGTTGTTGTTGTTTCTTCGCCAATGTTACAGTACACATGGGGCATGGGGTTGCCCCGCCTCGTCGTAGCCTGTCAGCCTATACGCACCATTAACGAGGAAACTGTCGGTCGGGGGACGCACTGTCACTGGAATTAGTAAGCCGCAAAAGCACACAGAGCGAGAGAGGAGGAGTACTTAACGTAACCCGCTAAAAGACCACCGCACGAAGCCGAACGCTTCGCAAGTGGTGTACACAACAGAACACGTGGCGTGAAGCGTGCATGTGGGAGCTGCAGTCACTGCGCACTCGGCGCTACGGCAGCGGCATTATTTTGCAGACGCTGCGAAGGCGTAAGCGAAAGCGGCGCGTTTTCTCCTTCCTATACAGCGACACGCGCGGGCCGAAACGCCAATGGCACCGTCAGCGTCACACGTGTTGCGCGAGATATCGGGCTCGGCGCATGCGCAGCAGAGTCGCACGAAACTCCGCGCCCGTTGCGACGCTGCCGACGCCGCGGGAGGCGTCGATGTGGCCGCTGATGTCGCAGGGAAAAAAAAAATGTCGGCAATGATGCTGCACTCGGGTACAGCTTATACACTTTACAAAAACGACACATAAAACCTCACAGAGTGCACGTTGCAATCGCAGACAACTTCCAGGTGGACGATAGTTTTAGCGCGAGAACAGAACGAACAGAACAAAACTATCGTTATGTCACACCAACTAGCCCAAGCTCCCACACTTCTAAGTTCCGCAGGTCGCGGGTTCGAATCCCGGCTGCGGCGGCTGCATTTCCGATGGAGGCGGAAATGTTGTAGGCCCGTGTACCTCAGATTTGGGTGCACTTTAAAGAACCCCAGGTGGTCAAAATTTCCGGAGCCCTCCACTACGGCGTCTCTCATAATCATATGGTGGTTTTGGGACGTTAAACCCCACATATCAATCAATCAATCAAATCACACTACTAAGTTCCAGGTGCAAGCAATCCTCTTTTTTTCTACACAGTTGATGTATTGATTATAATGCCATGACGTCACCATATGACGTCATAATGACGCCGTCACGTCATCATCACGTCATATGGTGACGTCATGGTATGATAATTTTTCGCATTCCTTCTTGTGAGCTGAGGACGATGGACAATGGTCAACGGCGGCGGTCGATTTTCGAGTTCGAGGAATCCTCTAAGGCGTTGTCCTTAGAAAAGACTTCTTTAAAAAAAATGGCAGCATATCCACGGAGTGAATGATGCAGAGTGGGGCGAAGCATCCGTCCCTCCATCCGTTCTTGCTTCCTCCGTTCGTCCATGCGTCCGTCTGTGTAACCGTCCGTGCGTCCATTCGCCCGTCAGCGCGTGCGTCTGTTCGTGCGTCCGCACGTCCATCTGTGCGTCCGTCCCTGCGTCAATCCATACATCTGTCTGTGTGTCCATTCCTCCATCTATTCAACACTCCAAGTACCACCATTTCGCATCTTTTCATAAGATATTCCCCATATAGAAGCACCGCCATCCAGCGGACATTCCAAGGACTACACGAGAGGTGGCACACGCACACTTTCTTACGGCTCGCGCTTCGTGTCTACTTCCCACCTTTAACCACCTCGAGTTCATGGTATACACTAGTTCACTGTATTCATGGCACTGCGGCCCAGCGTTCGCTAAACCTTTCTAAAACCAAGGAGGTTACGCCCAGCGAGTATAACGTAGCAACCATTTCTTGTCAGATAGTGCTCAATGTACATGACAATGGCTGCTAATGGGAAATGAGAGACAGGATAATTCGGCTTTTACTTTCTTACGGCTTGGACTTCGTGTCTACTTCCCACCTTTAACCACCTGGAGTTTATGGTATACACTAGTTCACTGTATTCATGGCACTGCGGCCCAACGCTCGCTAAACCTTTCTAAAACTAAGGAGGTTACACCCAGCGAGTATAACGTAGCAACCCTTTCTTGTCAGATAGTGCTCAATGTACATGCCAATGGCTGCTAAGGGGGATCGCAGCGTGCGCGTTAACTAAAAGCAGATTGATCCTGTCTCTCATTCCCCATTAGCAGTTATTGGCATGTACATTGAGCACTATCTTTTGTTGTTCAACAACGCACAGAAGAAATCTCTCACCGGCGCCACCTTGCAGGTCAAAATGTTATACTTGTTACACTACTACAACGGCTACGAGGGACGAACGAGTGCCGCTATAAGGAGCTTCGCCCCTAAAAGGGGTCAACGATTCAGAGTGCTTCGTACTCCGTAACAGGAGGGCACGAAGCCGTCTCCACGAGCCGATGAAAGAAACCAAAAAGGAGGTTGTGGAGATGTGGGTCGTAGGAAAAAATGGTTAACGATTAAGAGTACTCGGTACTCTACTACGGTAGGGCATAAAGATCTCCCGCGGGCTTCAAACTTGATGAGACCGAGTTGACAAAAGCTACGTCGCGAACGAGTTCACGACTGATATTAGACGGTTTCAAGCTCCAGCGCCATTGCTGGTGCGTTCAGAAAAAGTGGTTAACGATTTCGAATACTTGGTCCTCTACTATGGGAGAGCATACAGCCGTCCCAAAACCTGTGTTTTAGAAGAAAAAAAACAGCGTTTAACGATTTAGAGTACTTGGTACTCTAATATGGGAGACTATAAAGCCGTCCCTAACATCATTACTAAAGGAAACATGTTTAGAAAGAGGGTTCAACAATTTAGAGTATTGGGTACTCTGCTATGGGAGAGCCTAAAGCTGTCCCATGGGCCTAGGACTTGATGAGGCAACGTCGTCAAAACTAGAAGTCTAACACCAGGAGAGATCGACGATTGTGTTTAGAAAAAGTGGGCAACGATTTAGAGTACTAAGTACTTTATTATGGGAGAGCAAAAATCCTTCCCGTGGGCCACACGCAAAGAAAAACCTCCAGAGCGTGCGTGTGTGGGTGTGCAGAAAAAGTTGGTAATGATTTTGAGTACTTATTACTCTACTGTGGGAGAGCTGAAAGCCGTGCCGTGCAAACGTTTAGAAGATATGTTAAACGATTTCGAGTACTTCGTACTCGACTATGGGAGAGCACTGGGCCGTCCCGCTAAAATTCGACCTGCACTACCCAGCGTGCATTTGCTGCAACCGAACTCCTACTGCGCATCGAAAGACGTTTTACGAGATATTTAAGTGGCCCATTCAATGAAAGGTATACATATCTGTGGCACTGGTTTGAGGAAGAATTTAAAAGCTCCGTCATGCATTACCAAAGATAGTAACCTCGGTATAACCATTCGAGCGTAGTGTCATTGTCACAAGCGACAAACTTTTATATTGCAATGCGCCCAAGGATTAATCTAATCAGCTCAAAAAAATTACCAGTCCAATATTTTTACTGGTCGTGAAGCTTCACCGTAACTCAAAGGGAGATCTTTGTGCGCTGCGAGCGGTGGCCGTGGGGCGGCGCTGCGACCCCACCCAGATGGTAAATCTGGGCGCTGCTGATAGATAAATCTAATGGTTAGTTCACTAAGTATTACGGCTAGGTGGCGTCAGCCGCCGCCCGATCTAAAGGGTACAGACACATCCATCCATCCATCCAGGGTTTAGCGCGGGGGAGGGAGCCTTCCTGTGCGCGCCGCCTCCGTTTTTTAGGGTGGTGACAACTTTTATAGGCCTTGAATATATTACTCTAGGCACTATGGAACTTCGACAATGGTTGCTTGCAACCGGCTCAGGCGGCGGCAAAACTTGACAGGCCGCCATGTTGGTTATCAGCGGTAGCTCGCTTACAATGAAGATAGCATGGGTTTCAACAAGAATGGGGTGGTTATTTTATATATATATATATACATATATATAGAGCAAGTTCTGAAAGGTAAATGGTTGTTCTCTGAAGTTAACCATCGTTCTGTAGACCGGAAAGAACTTGTTGGTTGACAGGAGTTTGTATAAAATACCGCGAAAACAGCTCGTTTCTCTCAGCCGGTACACCCACCGCATTGGCCGCGTGATATTTAGGAAGCATATATGTTTGTGATGGAGAGAACCTCGATTATAGACCACAATAGGGGCTAAAAACCTTCGCGAGAGACTACACCTGATCACGAGAGAGTGTTTCAGAGTACGGACTTTTATGAGAAAGTATACAGTCCTTCACGGAGACGGTATAAAGGATTGCAGGCGTCCATGAGATACGACGTAAACAGGCCTTCATGAGAAACCTCAAGAGCCCTCCTTGCAACTGCAGTTCACAAACGCCACTGTTCACTTTGTGTTCCTCTCCCTTTGTGTCTCTCTAAATTAACAACTTTCCTATTGCCCCCCCCCCCACCTTCATGCAGTGTAGGCAACAGGAACCACACTGATGGTTTACCTGCGCGCATATACATGTACTCTCTATCCCTTCCGCTCTGACACGCATTTCGTGCAAATAAAACCCAATGAAATATAAAACAACTGCTTACACCAAAATACAGCTTGTCTAGCAAAGAAGTGTGGCAACTTGGGCTACTTGGTATAGCATGACGATAGTTATAGCGCGAGAACAAAACGACGACACAGAGTCCTTGTCTCTGTGTCGTCGTTTTGTTCTCGCGCTATAACTATCGTCTTGTCCAGCAAGTTCTGGCCACCATCGATTATGACATAACTGCCTCTAACTGTCTCGCCGGACAACCACCGGTCACGCGAATGACTAAAAATAAATAAACAAACGGCGCAGCCTCGTCCTCTTCTTGTTTGAAGAAATCGATGGTGCCTTCGCCTCACGCCACACTGGCTACAACAAGTGACGTCCCGCTCCGCTGCAGCACCCGCTCGGGCGTTACGTGTGACCCTCCTCGAAAAAAAGGCGCGCGTCACAAAGATCTCTGCTCTTGACGTTGTTTGCGTGACCCAGCTCTTCCCGAAGACTGCATGTTTACCACGTCTTTTCGTACTTACAGCAGGAATAAACTGATAATACGGAGGGCTCTTACGTAAAAAACTACCACGTGATACTGAAAACGAGTGTCTCTGACAGCATCATGGTAAGTGCCTGTGTGTTGTTCGAGGTATAGCGCATCCAGGACGGGACAGAGAAGAACACACAGAACACATACATGGATGCGCTATACCTCGAACGACATGAATAACCAACAAACCCGCCGTGCAACCTTAGTCGACTGCATGTGTGCATATATATATATATATATATATATATATATATATATATATATATATATATATATATATATAATATTATATATATATATATATATATATATATATATATATTCGTGGCTAATTAGTTAATTCGCTTGAAAGTACGAGTAAGGCACAGTGAAGCACAAGATTTATTTTCAGCATTCAGCGACAGCGACCGGTCTTCATCGAGGGTAATTAATAGATGCCGGACGTTAGCACCGAGTACGCTACGCTCCTTTTCAAGTATTTCGTCGTTCCTGCATCTGCACTTTTTTTCTATATTGCGAGATACTTGAAAACCAACATACACACTGTTAAAAATATATATATTTCGTTAAAAACGTTGCAGCCGTTAGAACGACCTTTGTCACAATGTATGTATGTATGTATGCATGTATGTATGTATGTATGTATGTATGTATGTATGTATGTGTGTATGTATGTATGTATGTATGTATGTATGTATGTATGTATGTATGTATGTAGTATGTATGTATGTATGTATGTATGTATGTATGTATATATGTGTGTGTGTATGTATGTATGTATGTATGTATGTATGTATGTATGTGGTGTATGTATGTATGTATGTATGTGTATGTAGGTATGTATGTATGTATGTGTATGTATGTATGTATGTATGTATGTATGTATGTATGTATGTATGTAGTATGTATTGTATGTATGTATGTATGTATGTATGTATGCGTTTTATAGTACTAGAGAACCAAGTGGAATACGCACGAACAAGCATGCATAGATAGATAGATAGATAGATAGATAGATAGATAGATAGATAGATAGATAGATAGATAGATAGATAGATAGATAGATAGATAGATAGATAGATAGATAGATAGATAGATAGATAGATAATAGATAGATAGATAGATAGATAGATAGATAGATAGATAGATAGATAGATAGATAGATAGATAGATAGATAGATAGATAGATAGATAGATAGATAGATAGATAGATAGATAGATCGATAGATAGATAGATAGATAGATAGATAGATAGATAGATAGATAGATAGATAGATAGATAGATAGATAGATAGATAGATAGATAGATAGATAGATAGATAGATAGATAGATAGATAGATAGATTTAAGCCACCGGGATGCCCAATTTCTAACGTACAATCTCGGGGATTTAGAGTTGCCGCCTACAGCAGTACTTCTAAAGAGAGTGTTGTCGACAGCCAGATCCTGACACACAGTCTCACATTGTTAGTACCATCACAAACCAACGACTGTATAACTGAGATTAAGTTCAAATCCCAACTAAAATGGTATTTTTTCGTTTTTTTTTTCATACTAAAACGCAACAGATGTCACTCGGAGAGAACGAGAGCCTAATAAAATGCGCGAGCCACGTACAACGCTGACACAGTGTGCGACATCGTGCAATTTCAACGAATTGCAACACTTAGAACATGAGACGCTACACGTTACGCTTACGAGCTGCCTGTTGAAAAAAAAACAGACATTATATTAATGGAGTGTAGAAAGCTGGGTCAATAATTACGGAAAAATGTAACGCCGGAAATCTTAAAGGATGACGCGCATTACGGCATCAGAGTTCTTGTGTATCCTTCAACTAAGTCATAACGAAGCCCATTAAATGAAAAAAAAAAAGAAATCAGGTCTTGTGACATGAACAGGCAGTGAACGAAATAAGCTATTTTGAAATCACCGGCGAGTTTCTCTTTTTCGTTCTTTTTTTTTCGTTGGGATAACATAACGAATACTATACACACGCTGACATTAAGCAAAACAGTCACACCAACCGTAAGTCTTTTCGTTAAAGCTTTAACGACTCGGCTATGAGCCATACGAAAAGAAAAAAAAAGACAGAACCTTTCTCAAAGAGCTCTAAAAAATGAAATTCAGTAATCCAAGAATCCTATTAAAAGACCCATATTGCGAAATCCTCTATCTTCCCAATCCCGAGCACTATCCCCGTTTCGCAGCAGCGAAGGATTTAGTGAGGATGGTATTATGGCGACTGAGTGGGACACTAAGCTCTCGCGCAGTAACGTGATACACGGTGATGAGAAACATTCTTAAAAATTGTTAATGTTTATTTTGATCATGATCATCAGATAAAAGATTAAACAAATACCAGTATATAAACAGGGTGTCCCACATACCCTGAGCCAGGAATTTGAAAATGAAAGGCACTTCAGACGCGAATCGAACCAAGCGCGTACTATTCGCACTAGCCTGTAGGTACTCAGGGTTATTTATTTAATTTCTCCCCATTCTAATTAATTATTATTCTTAATTACCCAGTTTATCTAATTTTTCATTTACCTAGAGACCCCAAAATATTGTGACGAAGGAACGCGTTTATTTACAGGAAATGGTTGAGATCGGTACAGCTCAGAGCCAGAAAACCGGCGACCGAGCTGCTCGTGAGCCAGACCGCTTCCACCTCTTCCTCTTCATGCGCCCATCGAGGTGTGTCATTTCCCCCGTTCGCAGACGATGCCCACTGGGCGAGTCAATAGGAAGGTTGGTGGTGATATGGCTTGAGGCGCGCGACGTGTGTCAGCTGTGTCTTGCTAGAGCGCCGACCATTGCTTGTGACGCCGGAGATGACGTATGTGACGTCACTGAGACGGTCAATGACTACAAATGGTCCGGAGTAGTGGGCCAGAAACTTTTGGCATAAACCACGTTTGCGGACAGGTGTCCACAACCACACCAGGTCACCCTTTGTGTAGGCAACGGAGTGATGGTGGGCGTCGTACCGGGTCTTGGAGCGCTGTTGAGATGCAATGGTTCGAAGGCGTGCGACGCGACGGGCTTCTTCAGCGCGGCATAGTGACTCGGCAACCGATGTTTCCACATCTAACGTAAAAGGCAGAATGGTGTCGAGGCAACTGCGGGGGGAGCGGGCGTAGAGCAGGAAAAAGGGCGCGTACCCTGTTGTCTCGTGTTTCGCGGTGTTGTAGGCGTATGTGATATAGGGCAGTACTTCGTCCCAGTTTTTGTGCTTGGCATCAACATAAATTGACAACATGTTCGTTAGCGTCCTGTTGGTCCGCTCTACGAGGCCATTCGTCTGGGGGTGATACGGGGTTGCGTGGCGGAATTGGCTGGCAGACAGGCGTAGGATCTCTTCAACGACGTCAGCGACGAACTGACGTCCCCGGTCGCTAATGACGACTCGTGGAGGGCCATGACGGAGAATGATATGCCGAAGCATAAACTGCGACACGTGAAAGGCTGTTGCAGTAGGTATAGCCGCAGTTTCTGCGTAGCGCGTCAGGTGGTCGACGCACACGATGACCCATCGATTGGCACTGGCTGAACGCGGAAACGGACCTAGAAGGTCGACACCAACAATCTCGAAGGGAGAGCTAGGAGGTGGTACGGGATGGAGAAGTCCGGGTGATGTAGTCGTGGGACGCTTGTGACGTTGACATTGTTCGCAACCCGCTACGTATTTTTCTGTGTCGCGTCGCATCTTGGGCCAGTAAAACCTTTGCTGGATGCGATGAAACGTTCTGGCGAAGCCCATGTGCCCACTGGTTGCGTTGTCATGGCAGAACCGAAAAATTTGGGGACGTAGAGTGCGTGGAACTACCAGAAGCAGACGGGCGCCTTGGCCAGAATAATTCTTCTTGTAAAGGACGGCGTCATGGACTACAAAAGAGCTTGAACTGGCCGGGTCATTCGCGGAGGCAAACAGGTGATCTAAGCAATGATCCTCGTGCTGTGCTGTCCGGAAAGCCGCGATGTCAGGAAAATGAGAGTCAATAGCTGTGATAAAATCGTCAAAATTATCAGCTTCACACTCGGTCGTTGGTAGAGGAAGCCGTGACAGGCAGTCAGCGTCTGCGTGGCGATTACCGCTCTTGTAGCGGACCGTGAAGTCAAATTCTTGTAACCGTATGGCCCATCGCGCAAGTCGACCAGATGGATCACGTAGGCTCACCAACCAGCAAAGAGAGTGATGATCTGTGATAACTGAGAAACGACGACCGTAGATGTAGGGGCGAAACTTGTGTACGGCGAAAACGACGGCGAGGCACTCCAATTCGGTAACCGTATAATTACGCTCTGCCTTGCTCAGGGACCGGCTTGCATAGGCGACGACGTGTTCAGCATTGTTGTGTCGTTGAATAAGCACCGCGCCGAGACCAACTCCACTGGCATCGGTGTGGATTTCCGTGGAAGCAGAGGGATCGAAGTGGCATAGTATTGGCCCGGAAGTGAGAGCGAACTTTAGTTGCTTAAACGCTGACTCACAATTTGGTGTCCAGTGGAAAGGGACGTCCTTGCGCAGCAAGTCAGTCAGTGGCTGGGCCTTTTCAGCAAAATTAGGTACAAAGCGGCGAAAATAAGAGCATAGGCCCAGAAAGCTTCGTAGCTCGCGGATAGACTGTGGCTGCTTAAACTTGCTGACGGCGTCCACTTTCTGCGGGTCCGGTCTAACACCAGCTTTGTCCACAAGGTGTCCTAAAACCAGTGTTTGCCGTTCACCGAAACGACATTTTTTTGAGTTCAGTGTCAAGGCGGCTTTCTCCAAACATGTTAGAACAACGTCAAGGCGATGATTATGTTCTTCAAAAGTTCGTCCAAAAATAACCACATCGTCCAGGTAACATAAACAAATTTCCCATTTAAGGCCTCTCAAGACGGTATCCATATAGCGTTCAAATGTTGCCGGAGCATTACACAAGCCGAACGGCATAACATTAAATTCAAATAGACCGTCTGGCGTTACAAAAGCCGTCTTCTCTTTATCAACTGGATCCATGGGAATCTGCCAATACCCGGATCGCAAGTCTACCGAAGAAAAGTAGGAAGCTGAATGAAGGCAGTCAATTACGTCATCAATGCGGGGGAGGGGGTACACGTCCTTCTTGGTTATAGAATTGAGACGCCGATAATCAACACAGAACCTCCAGGACCCGTCTTTTTTCTTTACCAAAATAACAGGCGCAGCCCACGGACTTGACGATTCTTGAATTACACCAGTGGCTAGCATCTCGCCAACTTGTTCAGCAATAACTTTGCGTTCGGACACGGACACGCGATAGGGCTTTTGTCGGAGAGGATGAGCAGAGCCAGTATCGATCTTGTGACGAGCGCGCGTGGTCGGTATCTGAGCCCTAGGCACCTTCCGTGCAAAATCAAATACTTTAGCATGTCTCGCCAGCAGTGCAACCAGGTCTTTGCGCTTCTGTGAGGAAATGGACTTGCTAACCATTTTTGAAAATTCAGCTTCCATACCAGAAGTTTCCGGACCCGCCCTTTCAAGATCGCTTAAAGCTCCAATGCAGGTGCTGCTCTGCTTTTCGAACAGGGCAAGGCGCATACCAGCCGGTAGTACAACCGACTCGGGTGAGCTGTTTATCACCCATAATTGAGCCGTCTCGTCTGCGAGAGATACAATGCATCGTGGTACAAAGATGTTTTTCTTGAGACAAGCTACAGGCAACGGCTCAATCACTATGTCACGTGAATTCAAACTCGAGTTGGTTTCCGAAGTGGTCACTTGTACGCTGGCCGTGGACCACGCTGGCAGAAGTACATCTTTAGCTACAGTGAGGTTACCTTTCTCACAATCAGGCTGCTGGGCGAGAGTAGACAACAGAACCTCACCTGCTCCACAATCCACGGTCGCACGACACTCTCGCAAAAAGTCTATGCCAAGTATAACGTCATGCGTTGATTGAGCCAGTACTGTGAATTCCGCCTTGAACGTTTTACCGGCAACACTAACAGACGCAGTGCAGACGCCGACAGGACGCAAGAATGCGCCGCTCACTGCCCGAAATGTGGCAGGTTTGTCCCAGTGAAACATAACCTTACGGCCTAGTCGTTGCTTAAAAACTAAACTCATCACGGAAACACTTGCGCCAGTGTCTATCAATGCCATCGTGGGAACGTCGTCAACAAGTACCTGAACCTTATTCTGAAGCATAGAAACTGGTGGAGGCATTCTTTGATGAAAATCGGTACGTCCAGCGACCTCACCTCCGTCGGCCGCGCTGGCTAGTTTCCCGGTGGCGGAGACGACATTCGTGACCGGCGCCGTGGAGATGGTGACCGAGGTGGACGGGTGGTGGGCGGCGTTAAGCTGCGCACAGATCCGGGCGAATCACTCCGGTTGATCGGCTGGTAGGCGTGCCGCTCGTCAGTTGGGTTGGGGGGCCAGTAGGTGCAGTCAGGCCGTTGGCTTCGTTGTGCAAACGTCGCGGATCTCTGAGGGAATGTCGAACGTGGATTACGTCGCATTGGGCAAAATCGGGCGATATGTCCACGAACACCGCACTGGTAGCAGACGGGCCGTTCACGGGGCATAGGGAACGTCGCTGGATGTTGAGGGTACGCGGCGCTCTGTTCCCACTGAGACGCAAAAGGAGGTGGATGGCTGTTGTAGCCGTAACGACTGTGGGGAGCATAAGGCGGCTCTACATAAGAAGACGCCGGTGGTGGAGCCCTTAGCTGAGGGCCGCGGTTGGAATAGCTGCGCTCCTCGAAACTCGTAGCATTGATACTTGTGGACGGTGTATCGCACGGTGGTTCTCGGGCGTTCAAGGGCGCGTAAAGGTGACGACGAAGTTCCTCACGTACAATGAGGCGAATCGTTGACGAAAGGTCGGTAGGCACGGAGTCTTGGCACACATCGACAGTGGCGACGGTCGTAACATTGGCAAGGCGTCCGAACTTCGTAGTGATGCGGCGAGTCTTCAGGGCCTCAAACGTTCGGCAGTGCCCAATCACATCGGCCACAGACTCAAGACTCTCCTTGCCGATAAGGAAGTGGTAGACGTCTTCCGCAATTCCTTTGAGAATGTGGCCCACCTTGTCCTCTTCCGTCATGTTGGTGTCCACACATTTGCACAGTTTCAGTACCTCCTCAATGTAGGTTCTGCATGTCTCACCACAAGCTTGAGCTCTCTGCGACAACATTTGCTCTGCACGTTTCTTCTTCGTCGCAGGGTCGCCAAAGCACTTCTTGATCTCCTCCATAAACTGGTCCCATGTTGTCAAGGTGTCTTCGTGATTCTCGAACCACACTAAAGCACTGCCATCGAGAAATAGACCCACGTGGGACAACTGGCTGGCCGCATTCCAGCCATTGGCTCGGCTCACCCGTTGATAGTGGCTGAGCCATTCTTCAACGTCATCGCCAGGTTTTCCTGTAAATGTGCGTGGCTCTCGGTAGTGGAAAGACGGCGCCCTCGCGACCGGCTGCTGGATGTCTCCGTCCAAGTTCATATCTTGAGGTAGTGGTGGCAAGCCCGCTAGTCGACGGCTGCGGCGAAGCTCGTGCTCTTGCGGTTCCGTCGTTAGTAGACGGCTGCTCTCCGGTCTCGCTTGACAGTAGCTGGCTTACCCAGCACCTTCCACCACAACTGTGACGAAGGAACGCGTTTATTTACAGGAAATGGTTGAGATCGGTACAGCTCAGAGCCAGAAAACCGGCGACCGAGCTGCTCGTGAGCCAGACCGCTTCCACCTCTTCCTCTTCATGCGCCCATCGAGGTGTGTCAATATGAACACTGAGATGTTGAGCACTTTCAGAAACCACCGACAAAACTGTTTCCATAGCAGCGCTATAGCAGTGCGCTCGCGGTCCGTCACGGCTTGTTTTCACGTTTCGCGGGCGTTATTTGAAAGGTCGCAGGTTCGGTTCCCGCCCACGGCAAGTTATCTTTTCGCCCACTTTTCTTTCTTCCCATATACATTACAATTCGGTCTAATAACTTCCCCTATACTTTCCTTCGCATTATTGTCTGTTAGAAAAAAAAACTTTCCTTCGCATTATTGTCTGTTAGGAGAACGCTTCTGCTTTCGGCTCCGAGCATTGTTATCAAGTTTTTCGCTTTCTACGGGAGACGCTGCTCCCTGCCCCAAGGCGACGGACGCGGAGTCATCCACTGGTCCGCCCAGCCAGAGGTCTGCTATGGCGAGCTCCTCGGTAAATCAGCGCGCCTGGCCCAGAACCAGTGAGGCCAACGGTGATAGTCACTGCATCATGGCTGTGGACGTGGAGCCTTCTGCGGCTATGTCCGACCATAGACCACCTTTGGCAAGCTCGTCGCGGAAACGAAGCACCTGTTCGAGCACCAGCGAGGACACGGAACTGTACTCGGCCACTGGCGACGACTCGTCGGATGACGACTTCGAGACCGTGAGAAGCAGGAAGGCCAAAAGAAGAAGTATCAAGTCGTCTTCACCAGCAGGGACATTAACGTCTCAGTCAAAAGAAGAATGCTGGCCGCACACCATCCTCTTCATGCCCGAGGACTCCACCATCAGCCTTCGAGCAGTAAACAGGCAAGCTCTCTCTATGTACTTTGAGGGGGTAGCACCAAACGACATTAAGGATATCCGGGTGAACACGCGGAAGAATATTCTAGCTGTGGACACAATGACTGCCAGCGCCATAGACAAGCTTCGCAGAGTATCAGATTTGGGAGGCATCAAAGTACGACCGGTTATTCCAATGGACGGTGCCTGCACGGCGGGAGTAATCTACGACATTGATTTGGCCATAACAAACTCGGACCTCCCAACTCTCATAAAACCAGCGAACGAAGGAGTTCTCATCGCGAATGTACTTCGCCTCGGAAACACCCGATGTGTAAAGATAATGTTCAAAGGAGATTCCATTCCGTCGCATGTCAAAGTGGGACACTTCCGACATCCTGTTCGACCATTTGTCCCTAAACCACTCCAGTGCCATAACTGCATGAAAATTGGTCACATCAAGAGTGTATGTACAAACACCACAGTATGCCCCCGATGCGCTGAGCCGCACACTGCAGACGCATGTCGGGCAACAAGTCTGAAGTGCAGAAACTGTGATGGTCCGCATGATGCTGCATCCAAGGAATGCCCTCGGATTAAGAAGGAAATCGCCATTATCAAACAAATGGTTAGGGACAATTCAACCCACAGAGAGGCTGCTGAAAGGGTACAGCGGCGACGTAGTCGCCGACGGAGGCGTGTAGGACAGAGTGTTGCGCATAACCCATTTCCTCCGAGCACGAGTGAAGTAGTAAGCACGAAGCGAAAAGAAGTGGAGAAGCTCACAGCTGCGGATGAGTGGCCTACGCTTCCGCGTACACAGCCTGCAAAGGAGCCTCCTGCGAGGCCTCGCCGCCCTACACCTTCCACCGAGTCTACTTCCGTTGAGGATGTGTCAAGGGTCGATCGACAGATCATCCCGATGTTACGATCCCTCGTCGCTGTCATGGCAGACATACTAAGAAGCCTGGGAACTCCAACCGCTCGAAGCGGGCTACAGGTGTTGGACGCGCTGAGCCCAGTCCTCGCCTCCCTCGCGTAGAGTCATGGCAGGAGATCAACAATCGTTCCGCAAAGACGTCAGAGAAGCATCAGTCATCCAGTGGAACGCAAGAGGACTTAGATCACGGATTTCCGATTTTCGTCAGTACGTGTCTTCTAACCTTTTCCCAATCATCGTAATATGTGAACCGAAATTATCAAACCCGATCAGGCTATCTGGCTACGAATCAATCCCGTCCAAAACCCGAAACGAAAGCAGCAAGGTCATTGTGTATATTCGTCGGGAGCTTACCTACATCATTCAACCTGTGTCGCCTCATGATGAGAACCAATATGTTTGCCTGACTGTGAAGCAGAAAACCCTCACCTTCACATTAATAGGTGTCTACTTATCTCCCTCAGCCCGTTTTGATTGCCAAAGACTGGATGACATTCTTTCGAGCGTCCCGGATCCGTGGATAATTATAGGGGACTTCAACGCCCACCACCCAATCTGGGGAAGTTCAAAAGTCAATACCACGGGCCGGAGGCTGGCTTCATTTGTATCGACTCATGAACTGTCTCTACTTAATGATGGGAGCCCTACATTTCTGCGAGGATCAACGTACAGCAGCTGTTTGGACTTGACGTTCGTGTCACGTCGCTTCGCCACAAGCGTTAAGTGGTTTTTAGACATCGAGACACATGGTAGCGATCACATCCCCAGTTATCTCACCATCGAAGGCTTTGCTAGCGACCACCCGCCGAAAACCGTACGGAGGATCGATCTTTCAGCATTCACAACCAACATTGAACACGCTTGTGAAAAAGGCTTAACCTCTGGCATTGAGCAAGCGATCAAACAAGCAGCGCAGAGTGCGATGCGCACGCTGGCATATTCTTCAAGGCCCTCAGAAACGGACATGGAGTTAGAGCGACTCCGTGCGACTCGTCGGCGTGCGGAGCGTAGATATCGACGCACAAAATCCATTCAAGATCTACGGATGGCCAGGCGCATGCAAAAGAAGATCCAGCGTCGTATAGACAAACTGGAGTTTCAACGGTGGGCGAAATTTTGCGCGAGTCTAGACCCTCGCAAACCGCTTTCTCAAATATGGCGAACCGTGCGAGGCCTACGCACATTTCCCCAACAACGTTTTCCGTTTAAAGCCTTGGCCCTTTTCCAAAATAGAAGGGATATCGAGGTAGCGGAAGATTTTTGTAGGAAGATTGCGGGCCCACCAAATTGCACAGAAGCCCTTACTGCTGATTACACGCCACATTCACTTGACCCGCACCTGGACCTGCCTTTTTCAATGGAAGAACTGAATGTGGCTCTTGCTTCATGCAATAGATCGTCATCGCCTGGGCCGGATGGCATATCATACCGCCTATTATGCAATCTCGGTGATCGAGCACGAAATGCTTTGCTGGAAGTATTCAATGAGTCTTGGAGAGATGGAACGGTCCCCAGAGAGTGGAAAACAAGCCGGTTGGTTGCACTTCTCAAACCTGGAAAATCGCCTCTAGAGCTGACATCATACCGCCCAATAGCGCTGGCTAGTTGCGTAGGGAAGCTGATGGAGCGAATGATCCTTGCCAGACTCGAGTGGTTCCTAGAACGCCATAGAATATATCCAGACGCCATGGCCGGTTTTCGTCGTCTTCGGAGCTCCATTGACAATGTCATTGACCTGGTGACCTACGTACAACACCAGAAAATGAGCAGACGGTTATCTGTCGCACTATTTTTAGATGTCAAAGGAGCATATGACAATGTTTCTCACGAAGCCATACTTGACGCCCTCGAGTCAGTTGGTTTGGGTGGGCGAGTGTACCGCTGGATCCAATGCTACCTACATATGAGATCATTGTTTATGCAAACTGATGATGGGCCGACTTCTGAACATTATACACACCGTGGTGTTCCTCAAGGTGGTGTATTGAGCCCCACACTGTTCAACCTGGTTCTGATCGGTCTCGTTGAACGCATACCAGATTCCGTGCAGATATCTCTCTATGCAGATGATATTTGTGCCTGGACATCAGGTGTAACACGTCCTCAGGTACGTGCGAGACTCCAGAAAGCAGCGAATTCAATATCGGCGTACCTTAGAGAACAAGGCCTCGAGATTTCTCCTGAGAAATCGGCGCTGGTCGCGTTCACGCGGAAGGCAATGACGTCATATCCCATCGCCATCAATGGACACAGTGTCTGCTACGCCAGGACCCACAGGTTTTTGGGGGTCACGATCGATCGAAATCTCTGCTGGAGTCCCCATGTGGCCACTCTAAAGAAGCGCCTAACGGCCATCGCACAACTTTTCAAGTTCCTCGGAGGCAAAACGTGGGGTACATCAGTGCACGCGATGTTGCATTTGTACAAAACGCTGTTTCTGGGGTACCTGCGGTATAGCTTGCCGGTTCTGACGAACGCTTGCAAAAGCAGTATACGCACAATAGAAAACGCCCAGGGCCAGGCACTCAGAGTTTGTCTTGGATTACCACGCTGTACATCAACAGCGGAAACCATCGCAATCGCCAAAGATCATCCGGCCACTGTGCACATTACTTTGGAGGTGCTTAGAGCTCATATTAGACACCTTGCTCGCGCCCCTGCCCACCACCTAGCTTCGCTTCCAGAAGATCGACCGAGTGCCTCCTTCTGTAAGAGAGTATTGACTTTCCGTGAGTGCCTTCCAACAGTCTACACACCTCCGGAACGGATACTAACACCTCCTTGGTGCTTGGACCGACCAAAACTGCGCTTGACAGTGCCGGGGATTCGCAAGAAGGCGGAGCTCTCGGCGCCAGCTTTAAAGCAGATGATTCTACTCATGCTACACGAAGAATACAAAGATCATGTCAAACTTTACACGGATGGCTCGACAACTGTTGGAGGATCTGCAGGAGCTGTGATCTTCCCAGCAAGAGCCGAAACCATCCAGTTCAGAACGTCACACAAGACGACATCGACAGCCGTGGAGCTCGCGGCACTCCGCAGCGCACTCCGCAGGATTGACCAAGAGACACCACAAAAATGGAGCATTTTTACTGATTCGAAACCAGCTCTCCAATGTCTACACAATACTCTACGTCGTGGACCTCAAGATCAATTGGCGCTCGAAATACGACAACTGTACCATCACCTAATAGACGAAGGACATGACATATCTTTTCAGTGGTTACCAGGCCATTGCGGCATCATCGGTAACGAGCTTGCCGACAATGCAGCTAAGAATGCTCACGAAAATGGAGTGATGGAACCTATTCCACTATCAAGAAGCGACGCAGCAGCAAAGATTAATACGCTTGCGCAGGATGTCGCAAGGTCTATGCGGAATACGCCCGGTTTTCTCCACACCCGTCTTCACCGCCTGGACCCATGCCTACGACTTACTATTCCATCTGGCCTACCCCGATCCGAGACGACCCTTCTCTGCCGTATGTGGCTTGGGGTGTCTTTCACGAACGCTTTTGCCTGCCGCATCGGAATGAGAGACAGCGCTACATGCGATCATTGCGACAATGACGAAACAATTGAACATATTTTATGTCAGTGCCCCCAGTACAGCTCTCAGCGACAGTCCCTCTCAGCAGTGTTTGCTCGCCTCGACGACCAGCCATTTTCTGAGCAGTCAATCTTGGAATGTCGGAAAGATCGAGCTTCACGCCAGAAAGCAACGAAGGCGCTGATGAAGTTTCTGCGAGCGACCCGCCTCGTTGAACGATTGTGACACTACTGTGTGCGAGTGTGTGTATGTGTGTTTGTGCTTCTCTTCCTCCCTTTCCCCTTACCCTTTCCCCAGTGCAAAGTAGCAAACCGGATATGTTTTCTGGTTAACCTCCCTGCCTTTCCGCAATAAATTTTCTCTCTCTCTCTCTCTATTGTCTGTTAGATCACACACACACACTATATATATATATATATATATATATATATATATATATATATATATATATATATATATATATGTGTGTGTGTGTGTGTGTGTGTGTGTGTGTGCGTGTGTGTGTGTGTGTGTGTGGCACAAACAAATAGACAACGTCAAATTCAGAGCTCGCTCAATCCGAACGGTGAGCACGTCGAAGCGATTCGCACGTGCGGGGGCAGCGCCGGTTCGCTTTGATCCGTACGGAGTGATCAAGCTGTATATAGATAGCGGAGTTTCATCACCGGTGGGATTTAGCCAAACGGGTAAAGCGACCAAGCGTCGCCTGCGCTCCGAGTGATACAGCGTTATCGAATCCCTCTGCTCTCTATAGAAGGCGCAAAAGACGTTCCCAAGTCGGCTGAAGTTGCTCATTTCATATTTTTTTTTTCTACGGGCGGGTTGAAACTGGCCTTCTAGGTCAGCAAATTGCGTCGTCTGTTCGTATCCTTCACGGTTCCAGACTCTCTCGACAAATATGTTGAAGTTCAGTGAAACGTGAGCACATCGGAGTAAAAGGACCGAGAGTAACTTTAGCGAACTATTCTCGGTCCTTGTTGGGAAACACTATCTCTCCCTCACACGCACTCTGAAGTCTTCTTGTTCGTAGTTTGTAAGTCGTAGTCCGGCACTCGAACACTGACGCACCGAAAGAACGGCAGCATACGCATGATATACATCCTTAAGCCTGATTCACACGCGAGCGATTTTGCCCCAAGAGCGGAGCGGCTGCCGTCGCACAGGCCTAAAACGGGTTTATAGAGCGTCTGCTATAGACGTGTGTCAGTTTGGTCTAGTTGGTATGACATAACGATTGTCAAAGCGCGGGAACAGAATGACGACAAAGAGACGTGTCCTTCTTGTCCCTTTGTCATCGTTCTGTTCTCGCGATTTAACTATCGTCTGCTAGAAGCTGCGATCTACATCGCCACAGTCGGAAATTGTCCCTCTGTTCTCGCGATTTAACTATCGTCTACTAGAAGCTTCGATCTACATCGCCACAGTCGGAAATTGTCCCTCTGTTCTCGCGATTTAACTATCGTCTGCTAGAAGCTTCGATCTACATCGCCACAGTCGGAAATTGTCGCTCTGTTCTCGCGATTTAACTATCGTCTGCTAGAAGCTGCGATCTACATCGCCACAGTCGGAAATTGTCGTCGTTCTGTTTTCGCACAATAACTATCGTCTGCTAGACGCTGCGATCAACATCGCCAGAGTCGGGAAAAGTTTGCTCGCGGCAGAGCGTCTGGCCAATAAGGGAGCAGTGATGCATGTAGCGCGAAACGACAAGGGCGGAGTCGAGAAGCGGGCGCAGGGAGGAACTCGCTCCGACTAGGCAATATCAGACGGGGAGCGCATGCGCACCAGAGCGGCGGTCGTGGCGCGAATGTGTGAAACAAACTTTCGCGTCCTGCAGCCGCTCTGTCGCTCGCGTGTGAAACCGGCTCAAAGCGCCTCACGAAACGGGACAAGTCATCATAGCGCCTACACGAGTGATGCGATTCATCATCATCAAGTGGTGACGTCGCCCAACGACGTCACATGTATCAAAACTTCGTGACATCATCGCAACGTCGTTAGGATGCCGTATTATGACATCACACAGAATGACGACATCACGTTATATCGCCGCTGGGTCAAGGGTGGGATTAATCGTATCGCGGTTTTGGAACGTTAAACCCCAGATATCATCATTGTCATCATCAAGCGTGAGCCGATCACAGAGGCGCTACAGAAAAAAAAAACACGTGGGGCGAAAAATGTTTCCAATGCATCGGATCCCGGAGGTCATGCAGAACAACATTAGGCCCACAAAGTTTACAGCGGGGGAGGTAAGGGTGCTATGCATTGAACCGAGCACGAAAAGATCAATTTTGCATTCAAGTCGTCGTAGGTAAGTGCATACGGGACTTGGTACGACTTTTTGACGATGGAAAGTAAATGGATTGTCGTACGCGCCGCTACTATTCCAAATGCCCATAAACATGAAGGGAGGCACCTCGCTTTCCTTTAAACTTATTTACTTACATTTATTATTATTTTCTGTACGCACTGCCACATCGAAGAAGAAATCACGTAAGTGTAAAATTCGAGCAACCAAGGCGAACAGGTACACAGAACTTTCTTTTTCAGCTCGCTTTCAGGCACTATTTCAATGGCAAGAAACGGATGTCACGGGGTATGGAATTCGAAAAGCCAACTCTTGTAGAATGAAGCAACTGTACTTCATGAAGTCAGTACGCGCAAAGCGAAATGTCGAAATGCTCAGCATCCGATGACTGTTTGTGCATGGTTTGGAAACTTGTCAGGTCCAGCAAAGAGAGTGGACGTGAATAATAGCGAACGCAAAGAGGTTTACCCTTACTCAGCTGTTCGATGTATTCAAATATGAAGATAAAAATGATACAATTAAGTGTGCAAACCAAATAATAACGCCAATTTGGGGGTGTGAAAGAATCATAATACCGTTAAAGGTGTAAAACTCGCGCGAGAAAGCAACACACTTGAAGATATAAATATTTTAGAATGTTTTATAGAAGGAGCCAAGTGTTATACATTTCATTCAATATCAGTAATACATCACATGAGTAAGCCAGATCTAGGGGTCTCCATTAAGTCTATGTACAGACTGCTGGAAGAGAGCTATACCTGCTTAAGTTAAACTTCTATAAAGAAGCTTAAATATGTGCCACGAAAAGAATGCAATCAGTCGGGCGACATACATCATCTACGAGACTCATACAGTCCATCGGCTACACAGGAAACATATCCTTTTGTAGCGCTAACTGACAAAAAGAGAAGTGGATTATCTATCCTCGAAAGGGTATTTGGATCGAGTATATAAGAACATCGCCGGGAACCCCGGCAGCTTAAACTGATTCCGTCAAAGCTACCGCGTTCGCCAATAAACCCACGCGGAATCGGCGTGAGCGAATATATATATATATATATATATATATATATATATATATATATATATGACATCTAACAGACAATAATGCCAAGAAATGTATAGAGGAAGTTATTAGAACAAATGTAATGTAAATAAGAAGAAAGAAAAGTGGGTGAAAAAATAACCTGCCGTGAGCAGGAATCGAACCTACGACCTTCGAATAACGCCTTTGACGCACGGAAAAACGAGCCCTTAGGTATACACTCCTTTCCCTTATATATATATATATATATATATATATATATATATATATATATATATATATATATATATATATATATATATATATATATATATATATATATATATATATATATATATATATATATATATATATATATACTGGCCTTGTCACGTCATTTTCAACATTCATTAAACTGCACGCATCTCTCTTTATAATAGACCAGGTGTAAGAATGTCCTAGCTGTAACCTTCTTATTAAATACTGGACATATGACGTTTAATGCCTATAACGCGACACGGCTAACGCTTCGTGTCAATAATCGTCAAAAACTCGAGCGGACGGACGTGCGCAGAGACTTACGAACGTTTACTTACTGCTAAACATCTATTTTGCACGTTAAATTCCTACGTTAGAGTTTTTTTCGTGTTCAGGAATTATTGACCGTAGCGAAAGAAGAAAAAAAAAACAATGTATAGCTGAGCTAGAATGTCAAGGTTGTCGTCAAACCCTTAAGCGCAGCGAGTGACATCAGTGACGTCAGCCGAAAGTTCAAACTTGATCGACGTCAGTCGAGATGGTTCTTGAGAAACAGCTAAGGAGGGTAGGAGTTTTTGAGAGAACACAACGGCAGGTATATAAAGAATGGAGAAATCGATGTGACGTCGATTGGATCAACGGAGCCAGCGAGCCAATGAACAACGTCGTTCCAGTTTATAAATAGAGCCCCTACCTTCAGCGGCGTTGGTGTCCTTTCGGGCAAGAGAACGGCGATGTATGCAACACGTCGCCCGCACATATAAGATGAACACCTCATCAGAATTCAAAACTTACGAAATTCTAATGAGCGGTACATAATTAAAAAAAACACGCGTATCTATGAAGTGAATGCTGAAGATGGGGCGACGCAGTGTGCATCAGATCATGAATCGTGGCCTTTACTTTGTTCCGGTTAACAGCCTTTTATTTTCTTGCTGTTGAATTTTTTCTGTGGTATGCTTTCATTGATAGGTCGTTAAATATCGATGTTCTTCCGTCGTTGTGGCCTTTTATGTTGTTTGTTCTGGTTAACAGCCTTTTCGTAAACCTTTTTCTCGTTCACAGATGTTTCGGTCTCTACGTCTGCTGTAGACCTTTGGCGACGGGATGGACGGGGGACATTGTGCGCTCTCAAAGAGAAACAAAAGGCAAATATTAAGTCGATGTTGATTGCTGAAATAGCGGTCCTGAAACCTCGTAGTGCTACTTTTATGCCAAAAATACACTTATTTTGAAATAATTGTCGTTTTAGTAGTTCACATCGCGTCAGCACACTTCGAACTGCTCGCCTCAATTGTGATCTTTCACGTCACTGTTGCCGGGCACAACGTTGCTCGCCTTTATTGAGCGGCCACCGACAATAGTCGCAGCAGAGCGACAGTAGCGGGAGCCATAGCAGCAAGAACGGCTATTTAACAACTTTTTGCTATGGCCTCCGGGATCACAGGCATGTATAGTTCCACTCGGCTCCGCTAGATGGCACAACCTGTCCATTTTAACCTGGGAAAAATGGAACTGTTGAACCACTCGCGCCATTCACCATATTAAGATTCGGCGGTTCGCTCAAACAGAAACGAACAAACAGCATTTCATTACGTCTCTTTATGTACGGAAGGTTCTTTATTTAGTGCAGCTAGTTAGATTACAAGTGATTAATCGTTGGTGGTAATTATGACGTCATCGGGATCATTTTTCTAATGTCGTACAGCAACGCATGTCTTCTCGTACATTTAGATTGATTTCTCGGTAAGTATAGGGTACAGCTGTTGATAATATTGTCGTTTTAGACGTTGTCGTACATTGAGCTTTGACTCTGACAAATTATAATTTGACTTTGGTGTCCCTTTGAAGGGCCCCTTACAAGACCCCGTAAGAAATTCTACAAGTTAGGCGCTGGCAGTTGTGAATTCGAAGAACAGCATTACGAGACCCGAATTTTTTTCGATCCATATTGAAAACCAGTATTTTGAAGCGGCGCGACACCATGACGACAGGAGGCTGGCTCGAAACCCCTGCCGCTCGCCCCGCGAAGCGTTCGCAAGCCTAATCCCTTCCATTTCCTCACCGGCATCCGAGCAAATGGTCATGTGCGCATGACCTCCCTTAACAAGCCCAACCCCCGAGGACGCGAGTGGCGTTGTTTTGTTGGCCAGCGTTATTTTGTACTCTACTTCCCGTTTTTGCGGGATGGACGCCTTTGTGTGCGTTCGTTTGCAAACGCTGCATTAGACGTGGTAAAATACGTGAGCATTATCGAGTGGTCGAACGCGCATGACCATTAATTCCGTTTCCAGGGCTGGCATAGAGTTTCCTAATATACACTAGAGGGAACTTTGGCGCTAGTGTCTATGGGGGATGCAACGCACGGCGCT
Source organism: Rhipicephalus microplus (assembly GCF_013339725.1). Classification (NCBI taxonomy): domain Eukaryota; kingdom Metazoa; phylum Arthropoda; class Arachnida; order Ixodida; family Ixodidae; genus Rhipicephalus; species Rhipicephalus microplus. Next base: position 108,087,953 of record NC_051174.1, on the reverse strand, counting down.
TCAGCGAGCATGGGAATGATGGGTAGCACACACATTTGTATAATTTTCGTACTTCTGGCCTGCTTCTGGCTCCATGTGTGTTCGTGTGGCTTGGAGCTGTCTTTAACGAAAAGAAAAAAACAAGTCTTCATCGTTTGTGCTTCACCAACTCATTCTTTTGGGCTTACCATTTCGAATCGGCTCACAATTAAAGTTCAAAAGGGTTCGCTCTTTCCCTCAAAACAAAGCCATAACCAGCCATAAACGGAGCCGCAAGTACGATTCGCCGTCCGCAAGTACGAAGACTAGGCATATGTGTGCACTACCTCTCATTCCCATGGTCACTGAACGATCGCAGCGCCAGAGTCCCCTTTAGTCAATTTTAGGAAACTCTATGAGGGGACGATAGTTATAGCGCGAGAACAAAACGACGACACACAGTCTTTTGTGTCCTTCTTGTCTCTGTGTCGTCGTTTTGTTCTCGCGCAATAACTATCGTCATGCCATACCAACTAGCCCAAGCTGCCACACTTCTATGAGGGGCTCGTGTCTGCTCAATGCGCTTACCGCGGTGACACGAACGCATGCGAAACGCAGGCACATTAGACCCGCCTCTCGTCGCTGTTAACGAAAAAAAGTATGAAAAAGACGCGCAGTCGCGCACATTCCTTTTCTTGTACGTGTCTGATTATTTATCTCAAGTTTTATTCGTCTATTCAAGCAACAAATTACACAAACTACACATGTCGTGTGACTCTCACTTTTGCCCTGTCCAGTGCTACTGTTGGCAACGTTAGAGCACAGTCGTCTACGTATACTAGAGTACCAACGTCACACCACTGTCGCGTACGTCATACAGTTTCCTAAAATTAACTAGAGGGGACTCTCCCGCTCCGATCGTTCAGCGACCATGGGAATGATGGGTAGTACACACATTTGCTTAGTCTTCGTACTTGCGGCTTCGTTTATTGCTGCGTTTCGTATTTGTTTTGAAAGAAAAATTCAACCCTTTTGAACTTCGTGACCTGATTTGGAAAGGCAAGTCTAAAAAAAATAAGGCGATCAACCGCAACTGCTGAACATTTGCAGATTTTGTTTGTTTCGTGAGAAAACAGCTCCAAGCCCCGCCAAAACACACGGAGCCAAAGCAGGCCAGAAGTACGAAGATTAGACAAATGTGTGTACTACCCAGTCATTACCATGCTCGCTGAAGCGCCGTGCGTTGCAGCTCCCATAGACACTAGCGCCAGAGTTCCCTCTAGTGTATTATTAGGACACTCTATGGTGTACGTAGAGTGATCCCTACGTGTACGCCATCTGTGCGCACGCCCATGAAAAGAAGGGAGAGCAGCGTTCTTCTTGAAAAATGTACCCATCCCAGCGACAGGTATACTATAGCGCTCCGAATTCCGGCAGACGTGAGCTTGAATGACCCGTGCATGCATTGCGCTCCTCAGTTCAAAATTGTCAAACCTGGTGAGTGGTCTTTCAAAGTGCACCGCACCTAAAATTACTATAGCGCTTATCTATACGATGATCACACGGCACACAACGGCCCTTTTCATCGTGAAGTGGAACAGGCGTTCTATGCCTATTTGAATACTAAATGAACTATTTACCGCTGATATGGGCATTCCTGAAACAAGATTGGTATCCTCGAATTCTATTAGGCCTCCGAATTAACTGTTCTTCCTATTCCTACACAACATATTTTCAATCAAGCCTATGTTGATGACCGTCTTCTGCCGGGATGATCAACCAAAAATAGTTATTTATTTAGTTATTCTTTATTTATTTATTTATTTATTTATTTATTTATTTATTTATTTATTTATTTATTTATTTATTTATTTATTTATTTATTCACAGAGTAATGCCGGTCCGAAAAGGTGCCACGGCTTGGGGCGAATGTACAAAGAAAATCAACTAGACTACGCAAAGCGCGAACATTGTGAAGTGTCATGAATGCATGCTGCACAAAAATAGCACTAGTTAACTCAAAACAAAAAGAAACATGAAAAAAAGAAAGGAACAAATGATGTGATTGAAACTTCGCAATCCAAAGTGGGAACACCAAAAATAGCAATCAGGCAATCAACCAGGTTAATATCTTAGGAGTATTCATTAATATCTATCTATCTATCTATCTATCTATCTATCTATCTATCTATCTATCTATCTATCTATCTATCTATCTATCTATCTATCTTTCTATCTATCTATCTATCTATGAAATCAACCACGTCAATCAATGAAGTTATCAATCGAGAACACGTCCTTCTATCCAAGAAGGCGGTGAGCATTTGGCGCTGAAGAAACAGGGGCCTTAGAACCAGGCTTTACAGAGGCGCCATCTCACGTTGATGACGTCACCTACAACGGGTGCTGCTTCAGGGACCCCGCAAGAAAAGAAAAAAAAAAGACGTTCGCGGCATTCTACGACGTGGGGTAAAACAAAACGAAGGAATTTGGGGGCAAACCTCACCCCATGCGCAGGGAGACGGTATGCGGAATCGAGTCGCTCGATCTCTCGAATAACGGTGCCTGGGGTTTCACGGCTTGAGCGGTGGCGCCCGCGCGTGCATAAGCCGATTTCACGCGTGGGGAATTCGGCCAGCGCCTTTCTCCGACCATTTCACTCGTGCTAGCACGCGTGCGAGTCGTCGAACCCCTTTCAGTACCAAAGCGGCTTTTCATCCGCTGCGATAAAGAAAGATTCGAAAAACAAAAAAAAAACACGGCGTATCCACGAAGTGAATGATGATGAGTGGGCGAAGCAGTGGAATTTTAGCGTTAATCTCCCGTTGCATTGGCCCCACCACGGTGGTCTAGTGGCTAAGGTACTCGGCTGCTGACCCGCAGGTCGCGGGATCGAATCCCGGCTGTGGCGGCTGCATTTTCGATGGAGGCGGAAATGTTTAAGGCCCGTGTACTCATATTCGGGTGTACGTTAAAGAACCCCAGGTGGTCGAAATTTCCGGAGCCCTCCACTACGGCGTCTCTCATAATCAAATGGTAGTTTTGGGACGTTAAACCCCACAAATGAATCAATCAATCCCGTCGCATTGATCACCCTGGCATGTAAAGGAATGACAAAGCGGAGTACAGTTATACACAACGTTTACTGGTCGTAAATGCTATGTTGTGTTGAGTTGATTGATGATTGATTTGAGGGGTTTAACGTGCCAAAACCACCATATATGATTATGAGAGACGCCGTAGTAGAGGAAATTTCGACCACCTGGGGGTTCTTTAACGTGCACCCAAATCTGAGCACACGAGACTACAACATGTCCGGCTCCATCGGAAATGCAGCCGCCGCAGCCGGGATATTCAATCCCGCGACTTGCGGACCAGCAGCCGAGTACCTTAGCCACTAGAACACCGCGACGGGGCCTAGTGTTGAGTTGTAAATTCCGTTTTGCCTTCATTATTAGTGTTTTGTAGTATCGTATCCAGCCTGAAGTTTGCAAAGACGAGGTGTGTTCATGTTCCCCTGAACTAGACTCTTAGAAAAAAGGTGGTAGTACTTGCTAACTTTGGGGTAGTAATGGTTTGTCACATATGTTACAACCATGGTAGTAAGCGCAGTTAGTAACGGCGAGGGTGTTAACAGTTACTACCTCTGCTGTTACTACCCTAGCCGTTACCACCCATTGGTAGTAACATTTAAAGGTTTAAAGAGAAAAAGTAGTAACCGATACTACGCAGGTCATGCATTTTGGCATATTATTTCTTCACTGTTAATGTTGGCTAATCAATGTCTTACAACTAGACAAATTCGCTTAAGAAGCGGGGTGTGCCATGAATGCGAAGAATGCATAGACCAAAGAAGTTCACTGTTACGCTCGCTCGCTCTCCGGCGCACCGATGTTGATTGACGATTTGAACACTTGCTCAACTTAGGCGCAAACGAGCGCAACGTTTAATTTTCGCTTGTAGACTCCGCATCTGTTCATTACTGCTAGGTTATTTCGCACGCCAGCAAGCGATCACGCCGAAACGTGATGACAGTACAAGCAACCATGGATGTTGTGCCAAACGTGGTTCTGCTGCCCATCTTGGCATTAGTGGGTGGCGTGAGTCTCATCAGGTGCAAGCGGGTGTGCAAGCGGTGGCTGGCTCCGGTGGAAACGATCTTGCAACACGGCCATGCCAATATGAGAATGATATGCAAGTCAGAAATCCACCATGACGTTGTGTATGAAATGCTCGACGATTCATGTCCAAAGGATGAAACCTGTGCAAGTTGACTGGTTCAGTGTATACAAGTGTTGGCACTGCACAAGGGTTGTTTCAAAGCTTTCCGACCACATTCGCAACCTGAGACCTTTCAGAGCAGAAATGACGTGGCTCAAGACATCAGGGGATGTAATTGTCAGTGGCCACACGCCAGGAGTCATATCTGTTTGGAATGCTCGGAACGGCTGGCCGATAATCTTCATTGACACACGTGCAGATTCAATCCGGGATCTCACACTGTTGCTCGATCTTCGTGACCCTGCTACACTGTGACCAACATCGGAGCGCCGGAGAGCGAGCGAAGATCACAATTTTTTACGTATACATGTAGTAAGAAGTAAGCGTGGGGTATATATAGCCCCTACTTTGCAGGGGAATGCCTGGCACAGGGACCACTTGCGTTTCAGAATGAATTTTTACAAATATAAAACTATAGCACTATAATATACTACCTGGTTACGTGTGTTTGGTGACGTAGCACAAGACTTTTAAGCATCCTTACTTATAAAGAATTATATCTCATATTTATTATAAAATGGCCACAAAAAGGCATTATGAACAGTGGCCGGAGCAATGTACCGAATTCATTCTCAGTGCATTTGAATGCTTCACACGACTAATATATCAGCGTTTGAAAGGTAATAATCGTTTTGGGAGTTTGACGCGCCAAAACAATGATACTATTTGGAGACGCGCCGCAGTAGACTCTGACTATCCTCGAGTCTAATTGTGACCGTCTAGTTATTTTGATCTGCCGGTCTTTTTTAATATGTGCTGTAATTTACTAGGTTTGTTGTGATTGTCTATTACCATACGTGTAGCACTTGCTTATGGTTCGTTAACTTGAACTTCTTCGTTTTTTCGACAATATCAGAATGACGTTTACATATCTCGGTTGCGTGATTTAAAACAATATGTATTTTCTTGATCTATGGATACCTTCTGCGTCATTTTTGTGTGTAATGATTATACGTCGAGACGATTCCTCTAATAAATTATCAGAATCGCATTCTCGCACTATATTGGTATAGATAGTAAAAAGCCGGGTAGCAAAAAGGTAGTGACGGGGCAAGAAAGGTAGTAACGGCTGCAGTTACTACCTCTCATTTCAGTTACTGTTTACTAACGTAGGTAGTAAAGAGGTCGCAAAAAGTTAGTAACGGTTGCAGGTAGTAACTGTAGTAAACAGGTAGCAAAAGGGTAGTAACGGTCGAATAAACGTAGTAACCATTGCAGTTACTACCTATTCTCCTGCAGTTGCTACCTTTTTACCAACTTTTTTTAAGAGTGTGGCCCTTTGTCCTTCCGCGCTCGTGGCACGCATGGGCGTGCGTGTGGAACTGCGTTCGCGGACACTTCAGTAGATCCGTGTGCGAAGCCAGCAGGCTCTCGACCATCTGCAAGGTCCACAGCATGTAGGCGCACAACTCTTCTGTGATCATCATTACCCTCATCTTCATCCTAATTGACGTTACCGTCATGGGGTATATGGACACCTTGCATGCGCTCGGCCACGGCGCCGAACAACGCCGACGGACAAGCCTCGACCGCAAAAGGGTACTGACACTTTTTTTTCGAGGACGAGTTTACTCTGCCATACAAATTTCCCGTATACATGAACAGCCCAGAGCCCGTGTGACGCTCATCAAATGGTGATTCGATATTTCATTTTAATATTAAAGTCAATTTCCTTGCGGCACACATACCGACATCGACTCTAGCTTGACGCCAGGCTACAGTATTCATGCTGGTGAGTTCACGCAGCAGTTTGTCCAGCTGTGACGACGTGAAGCACTCCAAAACACACACACACACACACACACACACACACACACACACACACACACACACAAGGCAGCTTCGCGTCACCTTGTCGATCGTCTGATCGCGCCGTCTGGTCGCGCGGTTCGTCCGTTGTTGACGGCGTGCAGCAGACGAAGCAGCCGACAGAAGAAGCGTCGCGCGGATACGGCGCAGACGAGACTGCGTCATGAAAACTTGGGCGTGCACGTACTAGCCGCCTCATGACGCTGCACATACCACGTGGTGACGTAAGGTTACAGTATACGACACCAAACTAGCTTTTAAAAGCATACTGTTTTTAATTTTTTTTTTTCAGGACGCACTCAGGTCTACCGGTACATTTCCTACGCTCTCGGGTGCTTGGCCTATCATTGGACGCAATAAAGCAAAAACGGTAAAGGACAAGCTTTGTGTCGGTATCCATTTAAGGAGCTTCGCCCCTGAAATGGAAGACAGGTGCACCCTCGGCGCCCCGCATGTTCATATGTGGCGTATTTACGACTACAGATGTCGCTCCCGCAGTTTTGAGTGCGACGCTCCGTCGTTCTAGACACGACAGTTGACCGCTGCAACAGCATTAAGGGGGGAACGGATATAGCCTAATGCACGGACACGCTCACAGATCGACCGGTGTTGTACGTTCCGAACCTACGATAATGTCGTAAGGAACGCCATAGTGGAGAAATCCGGAAACTCCGACCACCACCTGGCGTTCTTTAACGGTCACAAATAAGTATACACGTGACTCTATCGCACTTCGCCTACGAGATATGGCGGCCGCGATTAGATGCTACCGTGTCAGCATCCGAGCATCGTAAAGACTAGACCACCAAGCCAGTTAGGAAGCTGGGCTATAGCAACCACTGTGTTTCCGTTAGCAGCCTAAGCGAAGCTTCTGCATATATTGAATTTCCCAGCTATTCAAGAACTTGGACCATAGGTGCGAAAGTGTCGCACTGTGTGCCTTTGCATAGATAGACTTGCGTTTGCTTTCTACTACGCGACGATGGCGTAGTGGTTAGAGCATCCGCCTCACATGCAAGAGGTCCGTGGTTCAAATCCCGGTACCGCGCAGTTTCCAACCGGATTAAAAAAAAAAACCGCGTGTTGATGGAACTGCATTAAGAGGCCTGGGGTGCGGCCTCACCGGCAAACACCGCCGAGAACGCACTCCCTCACCAGAGAAGGATTGGCCACCCTGGTGCAGTATCTGGCCACTACCTCCGACCTCCTACGCGACGATAATTGTTGTGCAAGGAGCAGGCGGTGCCCCGCATTGGCACTAATCTCTCCTTGTACACATTTAATAGAATAATCGAAATGAATAAAAGTCAGAAATGGTTGCTTGCTGGGCTAGTTGGTTCATTGCAACACATGTAACAGCGCGCAGCACCTAAAAGGACAACAGAGACGAGAGTCGGCCGTTCAACGCACCGTCTGTCGTTCTGTCACCGTCCCATGCGTCTATATAGACCCCTCTGTTACTGCCCTCAGGACACCCTATCTATGATAATAAGGGCTGCAGCGCGAGCACGAAGGGGCTAGAAGAAAAGTGAAACGAAAGGCGAGGCAAGGAAAGCAGAGAGGACAACACGAGCGCTGGTGTTGTCCTCTTTGCTTTCCTTGCCTCGCCTTTCGTTTCACTTTTCTTCTAGCACCTTCGTGCTCGCGCTGCAGCCCTTGTTATCATGAATTCCAACCAACTAGCCCAAATAGCCGTTCTTCTTCAACACCCTATCTGGCTGTGAGATCAGGTAGACGTTTCATTCTCGGAATTGGTTCGGTCGCGCTGACCCATCCTCGCGTCAGCAGCTGACACAGAAGCGGCGGGCGCGGAAGAGCATTCGTAAGCAGGAGCGGCCTACAGCGAGGTTTTGTACGAGCAGGATATACCTGGGACATCTACAGCACCACACATATAGGCGTTAGAGCCGAGAGAGGGCGATAAAAGGACAGACGAAGAGCGCGGAGACTCCTTTTTTTTTTATCACTGATAAGGAGGTAGACCATGGGGGGCTGCTTTCTCGTCTGATAAAAGAGGAAACAGGCGCCGCGTACGAGGTCGCTATCGTTCGCCATCGTCGAGAAAGCTGGTTTTTCGGAACAGCGCGCGATAAATCTCTTGAGGTGCCTTTTTTTTTTTCATCGAACCACTTTCTCACTGAGTATACATACGTTTGCGTTTTTACGCGCCACCCCAAATAGCCTACGCATGCGTAAAAAAGAGTTTAAATTCAAACGAGACTTGAACCTGGGTGAACTTGTAATTCGTATTCACGCAAGGTATACGCTTGACGGGGTATACCCAGACAAAACAAACAATGCCACAAACCGGCCTGGCTAGGACTGTCCTTCTTATTGGCAATACGCAGCAAAATGTGCCGACTATACCATGCATCGAGACGCAGTACCATATCTACCTTGAACGTGCCATCTCATTCACTCAGTCTGTAAGACGTCATACCGACTTAGAAGTGTGGAAGCTTGGGCTAGTTGGTATGGCATGACGGCAGTTATAGCACGAGAACAAAACGACGACACAGAGACAAGAAGGACACGAAAGACACGAGCGCTACGTCCTTCTTGTCCTTCGTGTCCTTCTTGTCTCTGTGTCGTCGTTTTGCTCTCGCGCTATAACTATCGTCATGTCATACCGACGTTGTGTCGACAGGGTCGTGCTGTAAACGTTTCTCCGTGACGTGTGATAAACGTTTTTTTTTAGTGACGACTGTTACCCGTTTTCCAATGACGTCTTTAATATACACGACTCGTATGCATCGGCAGTTCAGAGACGCCAAGCGTAGCACTTTCTGCCCACGAATGCACGTCCACGAAATTTCTACGATAATTTCGTTAAACGAATGTTTCTTAAAAGGCGCCTTGTGCCCAAATTCCACAAACGTCGTTCTAGGTTGCAAGGTTTTCTTCGTATTTTCCCGGGATTAATCAACGCTCACAAAACAAAAGTTACTGAACTTCCAAATTCAAAAGAGAATTAACTTCTTCCAGGGATTTGGCGTCTTTTTGTAGTTTGTTGTTGTTGTTGTTGTTGTTGTTGTTGCTGTTGTTGTTGTTGTTGTTGTTGAATTTAGGAGTTTTCGTAAGGCTCTGGAGATGTAACAATGTGCGGCCCGATAAAGGCATAACATTGCAATCACACACTTTCAACTAAGAAGACTGAACAAGAACGAGAACTTTAACTATTTGACGTTCTTTTCATTTAGGATAATGTTCGTGTTCTGCTGGCTCAAGTGAAGAGGTCAGCACTTCTGTAACACGAGATTATTACACGGCGAATACTGGGTGATGTTAAACTCGGTTGTCGTAAGAGTTAGGCACGCACGCGGAAATCGTGAGCGCCTTGAGTGACTGCTGATCTGTGAAACAAAGATGACTTTTGTTTTCTGGTTCACACAAACACGTGTTCACGCTAAATCCGCGCCTTCGCCGAGCAATGTCAACATTGCGGAAACGGGGTGATGAAAAGAGACAGAAAGACTTCTTCTGGTGTTTTGAGTCTTTCTGTCGTGACCATCACATGAGAGCGCAAATGAGTTGAAAATTTTTTGGCGGAACGGGGAGCCGACTGAAAGTACAGACGAAACGCGCAGCTATCAGCCAGTTAAAAGGAACCCACGCACACCTACTGACAAAGATGCAACTGTGAACACATATGTGGACAACTACAAACAGACCACCAGCTCATAAATTGCAGGTACAAACAACTTGCTACAGATTTGAAGTTGACCCGATTGGTCACATCTATGCCTTCAACATACGCGCAAAGTGAACTTGACAGACAAGGGTTCTATTTCTGGACACTGTGAAATTCCGCCATACTGTCCAATTTCGTAGTGGCGGCATCTTAGGCCAACCAGAGAGGTCGCAGCAGCTCACTTGGCCAATTAGCATCGATCAATCCGGGCGGAATCTGCCAACACGACGGAATTCGACAACGTCCGGAGTAGCACCCCAAATATGTGTGGCAACTAGTGCCATCTACGAGCACTTTATATGCAACTCCGCGGAATATGTAGAAAAAAAGGGCCTTAAAGATGCATGGTACGGTTATGTTCGCTTTTCGCAGGATTCAGAAGGAATTGGTCTTACAGCACACTGTCTTAATACTTAGTCAAGAGCCAATTAGCCTGCATAATGACATTAAATATAATCTAGAAATTTTCCTTGTGATCTGGAGAATTCTCGAGGGTCAATCTAGAGATATGACGTTGCTTTAGGTTGGCATCACTGTCCTTCATTGCCAAGAAAAGTTGTCCGCGAGTGTATATAGTAGATATTGAGGTGTATGTTAGTTCTTTTGCACGGCAGCCGCCATGCGAGTACACGTCGCGCGGCTCTGGTTCGGCTTGTTTCTTGTACGAGGCACAAAGGTCGCCTCGTGCCCCGCCGCGGTGGCCCTGCGGCTAAGGTACTCTGCTGCTGATCCGCAGGTCGCGGGATCGAATCGCGGCTGCGGCGGCTGCGTTTCCGATGAAGGCGGAAATGCTGTAGGCCTGTGTGCGCAAATTTGGGTGCACGTTAAAGAATCCCGCAGGTGGCCAAATTTCCGGAGCCCTCCACCACGGCGCCTCTCGTAATCAAATGGTGGTTTTGGGACGTTAAACCCGACATATCAATCAAGTTCACCTACTTTCTTATCTGTCACATCCTCGTCTTCTATGGATTCTGGTTACGAAGACGTCCCACAGCGATCAAACGGCCGCTAAAAATAGCACGCGCAATATAGGGTGCAGCGTCACCCTTTTCGGTGAATTTTGTGTGTTTAAAAATTGTTTAACGATTTTGAGTAATTGGTACTCTACTGTGATGTGTGGTGCGCGTTCAAAGTGCGCGCCTTCGAAAAGTGCGCGTCACGAAAAAAAAAAAAAACAAAAGGAGAAATACCAGAGTGCACGTGCGGTGCTGCTTAAACAAGAATGACGACGTTAAAGAGCGTCAAGCACGAGGATGCGTGGCAGGACGTGAAGTAAACAAAAGGTAAAACATCCAATGGGCAGCGAACACGGAGATTTCAAGGCCCAATGGCTTGACACCACGAAACAGTAGTATCTCCAATGAGAACGAGACAAGTGGGCCAGAGCTGAAGCAGGAGCCTGGGGAGACGAGAGCAAGGGAAATTCGAGGCAGGCAGTGCAAGCGGAAGGTCGGCACCGGACCGGGCGCTGAAGATGGGCCGTTGGGTTCCGGACCCGAGCCTACAGGACTTCCACCGGCCGGGGCCTCCTGCTGTCGGGTTCCCGCTCCAAAGGACCGTGGCCATCTGGTCCTGAACTCCTTTCCAGGGCCTGCGGACTTTGGTTCCGGCAGGCGAGCTACAGCCGTCGGGCTCCGGGCCCGAGCTGTGCGCCCAGCTGCTTGACTAGGTCGACCCTAGTTCCCGGACGCGTCGCCACCAGCCTGCGTTCTCCCGTCTCCGACGTGTCCACGCTCCTCAAGCCGAAACCATCACGATTTGGTAGGGCTTTTCGACGTGTCGCCAGCAGCCAGCGTTCCCTCGTCCTCGTCCAGCCCACGCACTGACGCAGGAGTCACGGCGTTCCGGTTTCTCATCACCGCCGAAAACCAACTTGTGGGTGAGACTGCACCGATACTCTGGCGCTACTCCCATCACTCAGCCCCTTTCGAACGTTAGGTTTAGTTACTGACTTTGAACGTTCTTGTTCGGTGTTTACAGATGTGTTTCGTCATGTCCAGTCAACTGTTTATTAAGTGTTTTGTTTTGTGAGGAATCTTTGCCTTTTTTTCTTTTCAATTAAACTTTTTGTGTGTTTCTTGGAAACCGAACGGCTTTGTCCTTATTAACAAAACTCTCTGAGGCTCAGCCCGGGAGAAAAACAAATCAGCAACAAGAACCCGCATCACAAATTGGCGTCCGCGACAGGACAAAGTCGTTTGTTTTTCCAGTAGATTTTTTGACGCGGTTAACACGATGACGAACACGTGGGAGTTAATTGAGTTGGCGGATAAAATGGGACTGACGGGAGCGGAGTTTAGAGTATGGTACGAGGAGCGGATGGAGAGGGAGCGTGAGCAACGGGCTGCAGAACGAAAGGCGGCGAAGGAAAAGCTTGAATTGGTGCTTAGAGCTAAGAAGGAGGAGCTAGAGCGCGTAACGCGTGAAAATAAAGTGTTGCTAGAGCGTCAGACACGCATACTGAAGCAGCAGCTCCAATTAGAGAGGGTGGACTTCGAGCGGCGACTCGAGCTTGCGATGGCGAAAAGGGGGCAGCTGGCGATGCAGAAGGTCGAGCAAGCGGTGAATGTTTGCTCCGATAGCAGCGTTTGCTGGAGGGAAGTCGATTCCTGCAAGGTTGGCCTCGAACCTCGCGACAGCCTTACTTCGGAGCGAGAAGCTCAGATAGAGGAAGGCAGAGAGGTGGACAGCCAAGAAGGCAGGAGTCATGAGTAGTTTGTTGAAGCGACGGAAAGCTTCTCTGGCTGGGAACATATTACTTCCGTTAGCTGCTTGGGGACCTCTGAGAGGCCAAGCACCTATGAAGAAGAGCGCCTGGATATGGGCGACCTAGAAGCTGTGGAAAATGTGGTGGAGCAAAGCTTCGATAGCAGGGAACAAAGAAGTTCCATTCAGAATGAGGTGTGTATCAGAACGTCTCAAAGGCCGAGCACATTTCGGGAAGGGGTAGGGCTACCTCTCAATAGCTCCATGGAAGGAGCGCTAGAACGTCATTGGGAAGATGGCAGCGAATGCCATGAAGGCTCTGATATAGTGGCCACTGATTGTTTTGTACCGACAGAGGTAGCAGCAGGCACCACGTCAATGGTCCTAGACCATACGTATATCTCACTCAGAGAGAGAGGGGATTCTAGTTCACAGGATAGCGTAACTGCTATTTGTCCGAGAAAACACGATGGGAGTGCTGAAGCACTCTTCAAAATAAACAGTATCGAATCGGAGGTGGGCTCGATAGTAGGTATGGAGAATGCCAGACAGGGTCTTGAACCTGAGAACGTGATTGGTTTTGAACCTATAATTAAGTCCACTCAAGATGAGCTGTATAATGACCGAGCACAACGGCATCCCTTCTCAAGAATCCAGGAACCTCACACGCTTGTCGGAGCGTTTGGGCTTGCTGAGGGCACCCCGAGCTTGTGTTCATTAGATGGTGAATTAAAAGAAAGCATTTGTGTGAGAGATTGTGGCATTTGGACATTCGTGTCTCAGTGCGTTTCGTGTCGACGCCGACGGCTCGAGACCGCGCCCTGTTCCTCTGTGACCGGTAAGCGTTCATGTGGCCGGCGGGGGCGCAGACACGCGTTTCAGCGAAAGTGCATAAAAGCATGTTTGCCACAGTTACTTTCGAAACGTGCGAGAAGGGCAGTGCGTCTGGTTTGGGACGCGATAACCTGAGTGTAGGGTTAGAAAACCGGTAGCTCTTTCTGGACTTCGACTTTTAGATGCGGACACAAGTAGCTTTGTCCATAGTCGATTTTGTAGTAAAAAGGTTTATTCCGGGTTTCAGAACTTTTAAATGCAATTGGGTGAATCTAAAGTTTAAGTGTGGACATTTGGACGATGTAGCGAACTGTAGCCCGGTGATGTGTTGAACTGCGTGGTGCAAATATGTGGTTTAATTGTGACGTAGTGCAGAACGCGCACTCATCGGCAGTTTTTTTTTTTCTAAAAAAAAAAAAAAAAAACTTGAATAAAAGGGGGGCGTATGTGATGTGTGGTGCGCGTTCAAAGTGCGCGCCTTCGAAAAGTGCGCGTCACGAAAAAAAAAAACAAAAGGAGAAATACCAGAGTGCACGTGCGGTGCTGCTTAAACAAGAATGACGACGTTAAAGAGCGTCAAGCACGAGGATGCGTGGCAGGACGTGAAGTAAACAAAAGGTAAAACATCCAATGGGCAGCGAACACGGAGATTTCAAGGCCCAATGGCTTGACACCACGAAACAGTAGTATCTCCAATGAGAACGAGACAAGTGGGCCAGAGCTGAAGCAGGAGCCTGGGGAGACGAGAGCAAGGGAAATTCGAGGCAGGCAGTGCAAGCGGAAGGTCGGCACCGGACCGGGCGCTGAAGATGGGCCGTTGGGTTCCGGACCCGAGCCTACAGGACTTCCACCGGCCGGGGCCTCCTGCTGTCGGGTTCCCGCTCCAAAGGACCGTGGCCATCTGGTCCTGAACTCCTTTCCAGGGCCTGCGGACTTTGGTTCCGGCAGGCGAGCTACAGCCGTCGGGCTCCGGGCCCGAGCTGTGCGCCCAGCTGCTTGACTAGGTCGACCCTAGTTCCCGGACGCGTCGCCACCAGCCTGCGTTCTCCCGTCTCCGACGTGTCCACGCTCCTCAAGCCGAAACCATCACGATTTGGTAGGGCTTTTCGACGTGTCGCCAGCAGCCAGCGTTCCCTCGTCCTCGTCCAGCCCACGCACTGACGCAGGAGTCACGGCGTTCCGGTTTCTCATCACCGCCGAAAACCAACTTGTGGGTGAGACTGCACCGATACTCTGGCGCTACTCCCATCACTCAGCCCCTTTCGAACGTTAGGTTTAGTTACTGACTTTGAACGTTCTTGTTGGGTGTTTACAGATGTGTTTCGTCATGTCCAGTCAACTGTTTATTAAGTGTTTTGTTTTGTGAGGAATCTTTGCCTTTTTTTCTTTTCAATTAAACTTTTTGTGTGTTTCTTGGAAACCGAACGGCTTTGTCCTTATTAACAAAACTCTCTGAGGCTCAGCCCGGGAGAAAAACAAATCAGCAACAAGAACCCGCATCACATCTACTGAGGGAGGGCAACAGCCATTCCTAATGTAGCTGTGCGTCTAAAAAATGTTCGTGGCATTCTAGTATGGGAGAGCAAAAGGGTTTTAGATAATTTTATTTCCAGACATGTCTTACGTAGCTTATGTGCACACAGAAAGATGGACGATGATGATCATGTGTATGTACAGTGCAAGCTGTTATATACAGCGAAAATAACTTATTTGCGCATGCACTGATGTACAATGCAAAAAATTGCACGACAAGAACAGGACATTAATGAACATAGAGACGATTAAACTTATAGAAACCGTAAGGCTGTATGAACAAACAAGGAGGTCATTCACAGTGTAAGGTGACGTTTTTGCTTTCACCGGTGAGGACAGTTTGCCCTCGTGCTCAATAGCAATATTGCACAAAAAATACGTGTTTTTAATGAAAGAAATGAAACTACGCACTGTAATTTCACAGTGGTACAAGTTACCGTGCCCCTCTTCAGTAGAAGAGGACAGGCATGGACATTGTTTTTTTTTTTTTTTACAAAAATGAATCGCGTAGCCCAGCGTCAGAGGAAAGCCTCCTCTCTCAGTATAACTAGTTCTTCGGCCAGAGCCGCAGGTAGCAGCGCTATTACCAGTATTATACGTTCACAGGAAACAGTGCTGGTTAGTGCATGTATGTTGATTGGGTCCTCGGAGATGCGCCGGTGACACGCCTATTTGCATGCATCGTTTTCTGATCACTAACGCGTTCTGGATCGTGCTCTTGTCGTCTGTCAGCCGCTTCCGGCGCGCCAATGTGGTCTTCTTATCGAGCTCACTTGTCACTTCACACTGCAACGTTTGACATTTATTGCCTGAATATTAACGCGTCGCGGTTGTTGACGGTACAGCAACTGATGTTCGGCGCTGCAAGAGCACGATCCCGGTCCGATTCCCGGCACAGAGAACGCGAAGTCCCTGAGATTGTTTTCTTGCTTTCTAAAAGCGAAACAATCTCTAGGGACTTTCGGGGGACGGAAGCTGTCTCTTCGTACACCTTCGCCGTTTTAGTCATCCCCTACACGCGTGCGGAAGTGTTTAAACGTAAAATATATACATCGGATGTGCGACTCTGCAGCAGTCTGAAAATGTCAAATCGACATTGTGTAGACGACCAGGAAGCTATACCTCACAAGTTTCCTCAAGACCTCTAGAAGACGTCAATGCCGAGTGACTTCTGCCATGAATTTCTCAATGAGGTCTTTCCCTTCTATACGACCTCTACTCGTATCGGCGTTTAAAAGACGCGTATAGCGTGGCACTTCTAGTCGGCGAACGCTTTGACGATGGGCTTTACATTAACTAATTTCACAATACTATGCGTGTGCGTGCGCCCCTGCTGCAACTGGCCCAGCTGTATACGTCGCTTAGCGGCACTTTCTGGTGTATGCACTGCCCCGCCGTGGTGGTCTAGTGGCTAAGGTACTCGGCTACTGACCCGCAGGTCGCGGGTTCGAATCCCGGCTGCGGCGGCTGCATTTCCGATGGGGGCGGAAATGTTGTAGGCCCGTGTGCTCAGATTTGGGTGCACGTTAAAGAACCCCAGGTGGTCGAAATTTCAGGAGCCCTCCACTACGGCGTCTCTCATAATCATATGGTGGTTTTGGGACGTTAAACCCCACATATCAATCAATCAATTTGGTGTATGCACTGGGTCCAGAAAAGACGAATACAAGCTATATATGCGTAGCACTGGCCTATCCGATAGGTGATAGCACTCCTGCTGCACACGTTTTCTGTAGTTTATTTGTTAGCTCAATCGTTTTCGTGCGCCTGCTTACATCTCCGCGCTCTTCAACATGTATTTCATGCGAAGCACGTGTGACGTCACGCTGATAGCTCGGGGCTCATCGCCAATCAGGGCTATGATCCATGCGCTTTGCGTCCTTCTCTGGTTCGGCAATAACCCACTAATAAACACTTTACACTGCTTGCCACTCCACCTGGTCACTCGCGGCTACAACACAGTCCGTATTTCTTTCCCTCTCCCCTTAGAGAGGGTAGCAGACGGGATGGTATAATTCTGGTTGAGCTCACTCCCCTCCGTCATCATCTCCTATATGGCTGTGTTCCAATTCTTAGACAGCACGTAGACCGTCTACGCAGACTGCTCAGAAGACAGCACCGAGCCCATGCTGTTCGAGAATTGGAACACTTCTGGACGGCTTTTACGCGACGATGCGCCATCTCGCGTCGAGAAGAAAAAGCTAAAATAAAAAAGCGTAAAAGTTGTATTTTCTGGCTTGCTTCGTGTTGAAATAAAAAACAAATAAACGTTACTCACATTGAGCGCCTGGAGAAGCGTCTGCTTGTGTGCAGACGACCATTCCGGCGAGATTTGATCTATCCGAGCGATTCGCTGAGCCGCCATCTTGTTTAGACAGCAAAGTAGCCTGCATCGTATTTGTCTACAATGCGGTCTTCTCGGAGCTGTCTATTTTGCCGGTTACGTGAAAATCGGAACGGGACTCAAGAAGGCCGCCGTCCATTTGGCTGTCTATTTAGCCGTCTACGGTGAGTATTGGAACACACCCTATATATCTCTCTGTATAGCGAAATAGCCAATCCATGCATACGCCTATAGTAAAGAAAAAATACCAATCATTGTGAAAACGGGTGTAGCGCGCAATCTGACACCGTTCGCCCCGACTGTGTTTACGTTGACGTGACCCAAGGGCTCCGTGTACACAGATAAAAAAGGCGGAGGGTATACAACAGGCCTCGCACACGTTGTGCTATAGAAGGCGGTTCGTCGATCGCCTCTTCAGCGAGAGCCCGCGTCGTACTGTTTTCAAAATAAACAACAGTCGGTATAGTATATACGTCGGCTTGGCCGCAGCAGTGGCTGCTTCTTTTGGGGGGGGGGGGGGGGGGGGGGGGGGGATATCCGTGCCTACACGGCAGCGTCGGCGGCGTTATCTGTGTTCGACGCAAGCAGCGTGTACAGACAAACACGTGTCAACACTGCAGTACAATAAACAAAAAAAAGCTCACAGGGTCCCTTAGGCAAAGTCGTATAGGCAAAAGCTTTTTCTTTTTTTCTCTCGGCCAATGGAGTTTCCTACAATATACTTGCTAGAGGAGACTCTAGTATCAGTGTCTACGAAATCTATCTTTTTCTTTTTTTCTCTCGGCCAATGAAGTTTCCTACAATATACTTGCTAGATGGGACTCTAGTATCAGTGTCTACGGGAGCTGCAGCGCGTCGAGACTCAACCAGCGACATGTGTCGTAGTTCACAATAATGGGTGCGAGTTCATTAAACGTAAAATATTGATTGATATGCCGTGGGGTTTAACGTCCCGAAACCACTATATGACTACGAGAGACGCCGTAGCGGAGGGCTCCGGAAATTTCGACCACCTGGTGTTCTTTAAAGTGCACCCAAATCTGAGCACACGGGCCTATACAACAACATTTCCGCCTCCGTCGGAAATGCAGCCGCCGCAGCCGGGATTCGATTCCGCGACCTGCGGGTCAGCAGCCGAGTATTTCAGCCACTATAGACCACCACGGCGGGGCAAACGCAAAATATGGGCCATTTGTTTGTACAGTACATGACGGCTGCTGCGACACAGCAGCCGTCCAACGTAGACACCAACACGAACGCTTCTTTTGATCATCGTGTATTGTTTTCCCGAGTCGATTCTGCGACTCCCACAACACACT
Source organism: Rhipicephalus microplus (assembly GCF_013339725.1). Taxonomy (NCBI): domain Eukaryota; kingdom Metazoa; phylum Arthropoda; class Arachnida; order Ixodida; family Ixodidae; genus Rhipicephalus; species Rhipicephalus microplus. The sequence continues at coordinate 108,069,478 of NC_051174.1, read as the reverse complement.
CGTGACATATAGGCACAGGCACGACTATGTGACATTTAATTGAGGGGGCGGCTCCAGTGGGGCCGCCCTCCTCTCCATTCTCCGTTTACCCAACGAAAGCGAAAACACTGCGTATTGAATCTGTGCTTACGCATTCAGTACACATTTGTCTTAGCGTCCGTCGTTCTGCGTGTCTGAATGCAATGATTATCGATTTAGATGCATTGTCTGCTCTCGCAAGAACCGTAATTAATTCCGTTCAATTGATCCTCCGGGGTTCGAGTTTGAAAAAAATAAACTTCGAAATGGATACGAAAACGAAAAAAAAAATAAGCGATGATGTGCTACTCGTAATGGCCTGTCATTGGTCTCGGGCTTTGCGAGAGTAAAATAAAACTCGAAGGCAAACAATTCTCCGAATGCGACCTCAGAGGTCTCGGAAGGCAACATCAGGGATTGAAGAAAGCAACATAAGGAGTCTCGAAATGTAAGATCAACAAAAGTATGGCTAAGACGTGGCTCCTCCACTGGACTATTACATATAGGCAGGTTCGGGGGGGGGGGGGGTGATATATCTCTTCCCATTACCACTTTGTGCGCACAGTTTGGCAGCGTAACATACAATAAATGAGTGCAAAATTATTTTCTTTATCCATGGTGTCTCCCGTACGATATCGCCGGCAGCGTGCAAGAAGGATAGCGACACGGAAAAGTGGACTGGCACACCTGTCGTGCGTCACACCAGCACTTTCGACATTCGCTTTGACGCCGGTCTTCACTGAACTTTTCCAAAGCAACGTGAACCTCAGAGAGCTCGCGCGTGGGAGGCAGAAAGTAAGAACGTGCGTCTGAACATTACCAGCGTAGTGTACCTCTCAATCTATCATAAAATATCAATTTGCACTAATGTATGAGTGATCGCCTATGAACGGTACGCAGTTTTTAAGACATGTTACACAGAATACCGATGCAAGGGCTTCCTTTTTCCTTTTGTTCCACTGGTACAAATAAAACTACCAACTTAAACGAATACCTCCACCGCCGCAGCCTTCGATACTTGCTAGAGACTATATCCTGTCTACAGACTGATGCTTGAAGGTGAATGTAAAAACCATGGAAAAGCAAATGAAGGAGAATGTCCCAAGAGCTATGTATGATAACAAACATACACCGCTCGCACTTTGCGCAATCAATGATTTATGCATCTTACAGTTTGCACTCTACTTCCGCAAAAAAAAACGCTTTATCTGCGGAATTCACATATACGTTTCAATATAAAATTTACATTGCGGAATTTATATGCCTATAGATCCGCACATTTCCCATTCATTTTCCTCGGCTGGCCACTACACTATATACCTCAAATCACTTTCATTTTTAAAGTAGGACAGGTAAAACGTAATTGCCTCGCGAACAACTTCTGAATACGTTTCTATTGTAAGCACAAGAGTTACAGTTTAGCTACGTCACTATGTACCCCCGTCATCAGCCTGTTAAGACACCTGGAGCGCGTATACGAAGACATCTCCAAATGAACTCCAAATCACAAGGCCCGTGCGAGCTTTTCCCGTGTCATCCTTGCCCAATTTTAGCGCCAAAATTAACTCTCTGCCCGCCTTCGGCGACGATTCCCACCCCTCTGTATCCACTGAATCGCTCCAACTGTCCACCTGCTGCCTGTCATATAGGCATTCCATGGCATACTCAGCCCCGATAATATCTCTCTCGCATTGCTATTACTGACATGGTATACCTGATTTTTCTTGGCTCAACGCAAATACTAGAATGACTAAAGAGAGAATAAAATGAGGGAAAAACAGGGAGGTTATCCAGAAATCGGAGCATCCGGTTTAGTATACCCTGCACTAAGGGAAGGGAGAATAAAGACGAGAAAGAAAGCGAAGAGCGATATAGACGCGCGACCAGAATGACTAAATCATTTAATGAGGCTACAGACAGAGATATTAAGGCTGCGATGACGGTGATTAATCATGATCCCGACGACAATGTTATGGCACGACAAAGGAAGCGTCAGAAGAACCAGAGTCATAAAAGACACATGAACACACAAAAAAGGCAACGTTGTTTCTATCCGATTGCCCGTGTTCCTTTCTTATGCAAGATCGCAGTTCGTGCTCCTTCAGTCTTTAATACCATAGAGTTTCCCAAAATTAACTAGAGGGCACTCTGGCGCTGCGATCGTTCCGCGACCATGAGAATGATGGGTAGCACGCACATTTGCCTAGTCTTCGTACTTGCGGCCGGCGAATCGTACATGCGGCTTCGCTTATTACTGGTTTCGGTTTTGTTTTGAAAGAAAGAACGAACCCTTTTGAACTTCGTGAGCCGATTTGGAAAGTAAGTCAAAAAAATAAATAAAATGGTGAAGCGCAACCGCTGAACATTTGCTAATACTTGTTTCGTAAGAAAACAGCTCCAAGCCACACGAACACATATAAAGCCAGAAGCAGGCCAGAAGTATACGAATATTAGACAAATGTGTGTACTACCCATCATTCCCATGCTCGTTGAAGCGCCGTGCGTTGCAACTCCCATAGACACTAGCGCCAGAGTTCCCTCTAGTAAGTATTGCGGGAAACTCTATGTTTAATACAATAGGTGCCACCTTTTAGCTGAGGTTGGTAGGGCCTATACTCAATCAATGATTACACGGAATATATCGATGACTCGCTGACCCACTCCGACGCGCGAGGTCTAACGTTCCGCACATACGAAGGTTTTTCCCAGCCTATACGACGTCGTACTATAACAGATCAGCGCAGCACATACAATGAGACTGCGCACAACAGACCAGCGAGTAAGAAAGCGTCAACCATAAGAAGAAAAAAAGAAAGGTCTTCACGCAAATTGAGTTTTTTTCGCCGCTCACAAGTAAACGCCCCACCGGCGCACCATAGACGCAAGTTCGCCGGCTCAGGGCGTGCAACGATGGCATTGCCACCTCCGAAATATGAAACGCCCGAAAGCCTCGCCTATATAGTCTTATTCAACAGGTTCACGGACCACCTGCGCTTCTTTCTGACGTCGCTTTTCTATATGCCGCATACAACGCGGAACCAAAGAGTATATAGAGACGCGAAACAAAGCAACCTTAAAATGATCGCTTATTTTCTCGAAGAATAAGCGATTGTGTAACGAACCAATTGTGCCGGCGCTGCTTACGAGCTCCGGGGAAAAAATGAATAAGCGCGTCGTTTTTATGCGACGAGCCTGCTGTGCGCGCGCCTTGTGTCAACGAAGAAAGAAAGAAAGAAAGAAAGAAAGAAAGAAAGAAAGAAAGAAGGAAAGAAGGAAAGAAAGAAAGAAAGAAAGAAAGAAAGAAAGAAAGAAAGAAAGAAAGAAAGAAAGAAAGAAAGAAAGAAAGAAAGAAAGAAAGAAAGAAAGAAAGAAAGAAAGTGGCAATAAAACAAGGTCGACGTGGCCGATATACGCCACCGGTCGCGTTTCGCATATTAAACGACGCGCGTGCCAAAGCATGCGCCGATAGCCTCGCCTGGCTCGAAAACTAGTGCACAAACGACACTTCGCACGCAGTTTCTGACAAACGGGCACGCATAGACGACGCATATTAAACGGAGAATAACGCAAATATTGAAGGAGCGAAGTTCACTTGAAAGGAGCAAGAACGAAAAAAAAAAAGGGGGAAAAATGTGCTTGTACGAGCGTCGCAGCTAGAAATCTTTTTTTTTTTTTCGGTGCGGGAGGATCTACCATACTTTATGTATGTTCGCGCGTGTTTACTTAAGTGCGTATGTGTGTTAATGAGTGTATGTGTATACGGTTGATGCGAACGCAAGCGCGACTAAAATGCTGTTGCGCTTTACACGGGAGACAGGATTAAGCGACGTATATACCGTAGGCCGAACTCCATGGACTGAGTCGCTCAGGCGGAGCAATCGCCCTGCCAGGCTGACCCCCCCCCCCCCCCCCCCCCCTGTGTCCCATTAACGTGCAACTGAACATTCAAAATACGCGGGTGTTCCCGCACTTCGTGACCCATCGCATTGCGCACGCCATGGCCTCCCGGGAGTCGAACCCGCGTACTCGAAGTACATAGCTGAAGCGTATAGTCGAAATTCGTGTACTCGCAGTTAACGCAACAACGGCCAACGTGGTCCGTAAAACACGTGCATCCGTAAAAAACATGCTCCGTAAAAACAGGCTCGGTAAACACGCTCCGTAAAAAGCATCCGTAAAACACGTGCTCGGTCAAATTCAAAACTCGTGTGTTCGAAGTTACATGCAACTAAATGAACCCAACCGATAATTGGGCCAGCCAAAGCATAGGGGTCATTAACGCGGTTGCTTTCGACAGTAGTCAGGGGGCGTAATAAGAATTTTTTTTCCGGCGGAGGGCGTTCAGCCATGCTTTATGTATGTTCATACGTGCGTTTGTATATGGGCGTGTATATATATGCAAACGACATTGAAAATTTTCGGGGATGGGGGAAGGGTGATCTCCTAGCCCCCCCCCCCCCCCACCTCTTGGTTACGCCCATGACTGTATTGCGTCAACGAGTATCTCCAATGGAACTCAATAACGGTAGACGGAAAATCACCGTTTCCATCGGTGGGATATTCGAACCCACGAACTCCTAATTCCGTTTATTGTATTCGAAGTACTTTTTCCCCCCGTTGCCCGGCCGGTATTGCTACTGATATTCCGAGAATCTGGATTAGCTTAGAGTTTTCTCGAACGAATAGTTCTAGCGATACGACTTTCTTATGCATGTAAACCCTGCTGTGTTTTAATACACGTTCCATTGGAAACTCTATTGCACGCCGCGTCACAGTCATTTCATAAGAATCAACTCGTACATAACAAATCGGGTTAGCTTTTACCAGCGTTAACCGCAGCCAACAAGTTGTAAATGCGCGTGGAAGAAGTTGGTGCGGAAGAGGCAAGGCAACAGAGACGTGCGCCGACTGCTATGGAGAAGAATTTCCTGCCACGTACCACGACGTGCCTGAGCACTATAGGAAAGACCGGAAGAAATTTCTGCTACCCCACGTGCGCCTGGACAGGTCGCAGGCAGTGGGACCTGAGAATGCTTCAGACGGGCACGTTCACCAACCCCTATACCATCTGCGCCACCTATGGCCCACGCTGCACCCGTCGCCTGGCTGCCCGTGGTGCGCGCATTAACGGGCCGATATGGCACATATACTTTGGCATTGCGAAAGAGATGAAGATGGGCCACGAGAAATGATGACGTCAACTGAGGTACCCACAGAAATGGGGCGCCTTGCTGAGCGATGGCGAGCCGCCCTTCTCAGCGAGGCCCTCGAAGACGAGGTGTGGGCCGTCCAGCGGGCCAGAGCCGTCGCCGAGGACCTCAGAAGATGTTCCTCGAACGATGTGTTCCTGGCAGCCTAGTCCCGGGCACAGCAACAACCGCTGGCCAAATAAAGTTTATCCAACTCAGCTCAACTCCAATATTCGAAAGAAATATTCATTCGCAGCGTTTAAAAAACGCAAAGGCCGGTCAACCTAATTAATACGCGCGCCGTATTGCGTCATTACGCGAACGAATGTCAGCGCGCGCTTTCTCACAGCGAAATAACTATACACGTCGCATGACAGCGTCTATACTTTAATGTGACGTTTCATGACGTCATGGTTCTAGCACTTATAAATGAAAAGCTTCGAGAGAATACATTCCCTAAGTGGAACAATCGCGCACACACTTCTACGACGCACGAGTTAAACAAAGGGTACATTTTGAAAGGCTCATATTTCTCGCGTTCGATAGACTAATTAACGCTCAGCATGCACTGAGTGATCTTCTGAGAAGTTACAACAATAAGCGAACTGAAAGCGGACGGTCGACTTTTACACGAACATCTGACCTTTCTGCGAATGTGACATTAAAGGCCAAGGGATATTTTAACACTTTAGCTAAACTCGGCATACTCACGTTTCAGGCGACTTAAAGGGGCACCAAAGAGTAAAGCGATTTTCCGCCTATCAGAGAAGTACAATTTCACAGTCCCGAAAACACTTCTCTCACGGCGACAAAATTCTCTTACCGCGACACGAAAAACAAACTATACGCGTGTGGAGACGGCACCTTGAGATTTCCGCGCCAAACACCGCGACGTCAGGTTTTGATGGCGTCTACTGGGTCTTACGTAGCTTCTCATCACTAAAGATGACGTACATTTGTCACCTCTGGCTGCCGCTGATCTAGCACACGAAGTATCAGAAAATTTCATCGAGCCAATGACACGAAAATACGAAAAAAAATGCAGTTTGAAATTCATGACGTGACGTGCGGAAATGCCGGCGGGAAATTTAAAAACGAAACTTCAACCCCGACTTTCGCCGCTAGTAATGTACTTATGAGAGCGAAACATGTGGCATTGGGGTTTTCTGAGTGCAGTTCCTCAATCTAAATCAATTCATTGTTCCACTTTAGTGTCCCGGAGAAAAAACATAGCAGTGGCCTTTGACACATCGGTCAAGCCGGTGGTAAACGAAGCATAGTTTGCCTGACGTACTTTTTAGGGGCGAAGTTCCTTAAGCCGTGGGTCGGTCGTCACCTGTATGTATGCCTGTGTGTAGTAACCACCTCACAGGACGTCCACAGAGTGAATGATGATGAGTGCGCCGAAGTTTCGCAGGATTTTATCCGCCAACCGTGAATGATCCACTGGCCGCCTTCGTCCGTCGTCTGTTTGTGTTTGACGCACCAACGCACGGACGGACGAACGCACAGGCGGATGGACGGATGCACGTACGGACGCACGGAATAACAGACGCACGCGCGGACGAATGGACGTACGGACGCACGAGCGGACGGAAGCAAGCACGAACGGACGGACGGAAGCACGAACGGACTGACGGACGCTTCTCGATTCACCCCGTGGATACGCAGCGATTTTTGTTTTTAATTCAGTCCTCCCGTCAATCGAATTGCGCCGTGCTCACTCTTCCCTGTTTCCTCCCTCTATATATTCCCCCCGCATCAGACCTTCATCCATGTGTTAAGCGGCGCGACAGTTCAGTTGCGACAGGCAGCGACAACGGTCTTCAGACGACATCGAGACGTGGCAATGTAAAAATACAAGTCACTTGAATAAAAGATCGGATCGCCGCACAACAAGCGGCTAAACGCTGACAAGTCAACGATCGAGAAAGCTCGATTATAGCAAAAACGACGCGTAAGAAATACGCGCCAGACCAGTGCGCCTTTTAAGACCAAATTCATATGAATACGACGGGTTTCTGACGCATCAACGTCGTTAGCAAAGTACGCATTTTTCTAATACTTATTGTGCGCAAGGGACGGCTTTCAGCTCTCCCATTGTAGAGTACCTAGTATTCTAAATCGTTAACCACTTTATTTAAACACCCAGTGAAAGGCCCACGTGACAGCTTTAAGCTCTCTCGTAGCAGGGCACCCATAGTACTCTAAATCGAAAGCCACCTATTCTAAAGCAACGGCTTTCAGATCTTCCTTAGATGGAGCACCTATAGTACCTCAAAAAATGCTAACCACTTTTCCTAAACACCCTCCTTAGTAGAGTGCATCGCACTGTCGTAGAGCATTTGTTCTAAACATACAAACTGTTCAAATTACACGCGTCATGACATCACACTCACGTTTTCCACCAAGTCATGTATATTTTTGTATATATATCGTTACATTGTGTATACTGTGATAAGTTTGTACGTGTTAGTCATTAGTAGCATGTTTTGGGGACACCCTGTGGACTTGAGCTTTTTTTTTTTTCAAAGGTGTCATGTATATTGTGCTTATTCATTTGTTCATGCTATTGTGCGTGTTGCATAGCCACTGTTCCCATGTGTTTGTAGCATTCCTCGATAGAATAGTTTTTTTTTTTTCTAAACACACGACATGATTTCGTTGCGTCGGGCGCCTTCACGAGCAAGTTTACCTGTTTTCGGGACGACTCAGTGCTCTCCCATAGTTGATTGACATATGTAGTGTTTAACATCCTAAGACCACCATATGATTGATTATGAGAGACGCCGTAGTGGAGGACTCCGGATATTTCGACCACCTGGGGTTCTTTAAGGTGCACCCAATTCTGCGCACGCGGCCCTACAACGTGTCCGCCTCCATCGGAAATGTAGCCGCCGCAGCCGGGATTTGATCCCGCGACCTGCGGGTCAGCAGACGAGTGCCTTAGCCACTTGACCACCGCGGCTCAAAATCGTTGAACATTTTTATTCTGAACATACGATGCATACATCTGTGAAATAATAAAGGGGGGGTCGGCTTTCTGCTCGCCCATAGTAAAGTACCAGGTACTCTAAATCGCCAAACACGTTTTCTAAACATGCATTGAGTGGAAATCGCAAACATCTGGGCAATTCGCTGAAAAAAACATATATACTCAAAGAACAGAATTTCGACATGAACCGATGATGCGCAACTTCAAGTGATGCTTTTTTTTATATGAAGAAACACATCCAGTGGCGTAGTAGCGGTCCGCGGCACATGTTTGCTCAGTTGTCAGCGGCGTTGAGCAATAAAAGAGCGGACTTTTAGAATAAAAAATAAAATAATAAGAAAAGAAGCCCGCCAACAGTGATAGCGAGAGCTACCAGAGCTCTTACACACACACAGTGAAGCAGACACGGATGTCGCCACTCGACTGACTGAAAGCGGGTCGTTTCTTGGCAAACGCCGCCGTAAAAATAGGACCCGCGTGCACCGAATGTCTCGCGGTTTCGCGTTGCAGCTTCGGCGCAAACACGTGTTGCGTGATCTGCTGCCGACAATGCGGAAATCGCGCCTAAAGTCAAAATGATGCGGGTTTTCTCGGCAGACAGAACGTACGAGTGATTACAGCACACGACTCTGAAAAGATGAATTGTAGCCGATACTAAATGTGAATGCGTGTCGGTGGACGGACATCAAAGATTTTTGACAGCGGAGGGCAACAACGTAGTTTATTGTAACGCTTAGACGAAACACGCGAAAGATCGTCCGGGATGCACGTCGACAGGTGGGATTAGGCGCAACGGCCCAAAAGGCTAGTCACGCTTACATTTGCGTTAACTTCTCGAACCAAACCACTCAAACGTGTCTGGTCAGCGCTATTTGTCCTTTAACCGTGAAGTCGTCGTCTTAATTTAAGGCGTGACCACGACTTTTATCCAAGGGGAATGCTAATATCACTCACAATATCAGTTTAGCGTCATTAGTCAATTCATTCCTTGTCGTGTTGTCAAGCGTAACCGCTAAATGAGTACCCGGCGTCGACTTACCTGTTGCTCGAGGAAAAACGTGCAGCAGCTGACCGCTTCGGCATTCACATCGAAGCCGTGTTAACTACGAGCTTGTCAGGTGTTGAAGATTAGGAAGTAGTCGTCTGGCAGGCACGATGCGCGCAGCGGCAGTCACGTATAAACACAAAACACACACGCCACACTCGGAAACACTGCAGCTTGAGCGTCGGTCGGTATCGGGCACGATTCGAGCACTTGGCGATTCGCCAGACACGGGACGATTTAACGCGTGCAAGTACGTCGTCGGTTTCACTCTTCTCCGGAGGGTATTTGATTCACGATAACGCGATCACTGCAGTTACGTTCCACACAAAAACAACAACTCACTTGACGGTGTGTTTTCGTTTCACGGAGATAACGGCACGGCACTTCAACAACACGCGCACACGAAAGCACACGCACTGATCAACCACTTGAGCGGCTGCATACTGAAGGCGGCGTGCTCCTTCGAAGTGAGCGGTGGGCGAAAATATGCAGCACACGCTGGCGTTTTTGTCTTTCCAGGCCCGAAATACGGTCCTTGCCCACGACTGCTCCTGTTTCCGCAGGCCGAGAGATGCGGCTGAGGCACCGGGAGGATCCGAAAGCTGAAGAGCGGCGCGGAGAAGGGATCAGCTGCTTTCCCGTGGCCAGCTGAAGTCAGGTGGTTCGTAGCCTCCGCGACGGCCGGTCGACCATGTTTGGGCCGCCGTGCTGTCGCAGCCGATGCTCACTACGTCGAGCGGGGAACGACTCAGCTCCGCCGTCGAGCGCGGCGTGTGCCCTTTACGCTTAGGAGAAGAGAGAGAACGCGGAGCAAGGAGGAGGCTGAAACAAGGAAGAGGAGAGAGAGCCGTCTTCTTGAGCCATCAAAAAACATACCAGAAAACTGAAAACGTTCCAAAAATTGCTAAACAATTATTGACGCAAAATAAGCGTTTACAAATTGTAGCGCCATCTAGTATAAAAATTAAAACTGTTTTTATCATTACTATTTATATTTTTGTGAACAATCTTGTATATATAATACCTAGTAGAGGGCGCTAAACAGAATACGTTACAAACGTTTTGTGAAGTTTTGGTGTTCACTTGTGGCCTCATTTTGCGGCTGCGATCGCTCAACGAAAGCTACAAGCCGAACCGGCGTGAGTTCTCCCGCTGAGGCCGTCTTGTCGCAGGCTCCAGCATCGCGTCTCGCGGATTTTTTTCGAGTCGTCCACGCAGTGCAGCAGTGCGTTTGTCTCGGTGCAGCCACCGCCGCCGATGCTAGCGGTCGATGATCTCCAGTCATCGTCGCTATACTGTTGCCTCCGCGCGGGTAGCAGCACTCTGTGTGAGGGAAAGACATGTGATATCGCATTAGTACCGTGCATAACGTCTGTTTACAAACGTCACGAGTTCACACGCATATTTACGCGCGCGCCACTGTGAGAAAAACGTGGGCGCACGTTTTCTGGTAGCTAGAGGGATGTTTATGAAATACGTATCACTAATTGTTCGTGGTTTACGGACACGAAACCAAGTGACATGGGTCGATGTGCTGTCGAACGAGTCTGAGCTTGGTACAATCAACTTAGCAATCATGAACGCATACTCCAAAGTGAATAGACAGTGGGTATAAAATAGAGTAGCCTTCTGATGAGTAGGAAACCAGGGAACAGTTCATGCCGACTACTGCGTAGCGAAACTACTTTGACTATCTCCTAAGCCTACTTTCTGTCGTCTGCTACGTCCAGCACACAGCGACGCAGAATTTATATCCGAGAACTGCAAAATGTAGATTTTCTGCATAGTATTGACGCTCCTGTGAAGCAGGATGTCGGGTCGGTAGTAAACAATCGACCAGGGCACGATAACAAAAAGAACTAACTAGAACACTCTAAAATTAAGCGACAACGCACAAACGTTTCTGGTGTCGCCATCTATCGCGCACTCAAGACACTCAAGTACAAAAAAGAGCATTTGTCGTGCCACCTAGTAGGATCTTCACGAGACAGTAGTTTACAGCGCGCGGTTTACAAAACGAGAAGTTTGCACCCGTCGACCCCATGGCAGTAAACGGCGGGTACAAGTGGCGATTCGCGCCAGGGGTGCGATATTGTAACCTGACATATATTGCACAAACATAGCTCGGAGGACGCTTGAAGGGGCAAGTTCGGAAGTTCAAGAGTGGAACACACTAGTTTGGGCAAGTTTGGAAATTCAAGAGTGGAACACGCTAGTGTAATGGGGCCCCACGCGCATATCGCCTCCTTACGTAGTAGCCGGCTTCGGTTCTCGGCGTCACGCTTCAACCGAACCGTAAGAAAAACGAACGGCTGGGCGCGTAACATTGGCCGTTTTGAACTGTCCTAGAATGCTTACTACAAGTACTGTTAAGTGGCTACTCCGCCGTAATTACTGCTTTGTGCGATTCAGCAAAGCGCTCATTTACGCTTTCGTAACGCTGCGCGCGGACCTACGCAGCTCTTCCCGTTGTTGATACCTTTTGCAGCTGGTGGTGACTAAACAACTCCGAGTGCTTTGTCATGGGTAGGCCTTTGAAAGACCCACTCTTTGAGCAATTCAAATGTTTTGACGTGTGGCGTGACCATACCTTTCTACTACGCGACATTAATTACGCCAAAAAGACTCCTTCCTCTGCGTGTCTTCAAAGTAGCAGCATTGCTCGGTGGTAGTACCCGTGCTTGCCACGTAAAAGGGTTATAGCTTCAACTTCCTCTCAAATTGAAGATTTGTATCGTTTGTTTTATTCGCAACTTTCTCAATTTTTAGGTCACAGACACGACGATTTTTCGCCTCATGACCCCTGAAAGAGACACAGAAATTTCTGCAAAAGGAGCTCTTCAACGCTGTCGTGTTAAGATGAATGCCATTAGAACGTAACAAATTTGCAAAGTAGTACACTCGGCGATAATTTTTTGCGACAGCCCTGTGGAAGATACAGAACCGAATCACATGCGTGCTATCACGTCAAAAATTAGTTTTTACTAGTAATATCTTCAATTGCGTTACTGAAATAAATGGCACTTTATTTAGTATGAGAATCGGGAAGTTGCAGGCAATATACAGTCACTGTTCACTTGGCAGAAGTCCTTTCATTTTCCTTGCATTTCTGTGCAAGTATACAGTCAAGTGCCCACTATGCCAGGATTCTTCCTTTTTGCAAATCGGCCAAGCGCCCATTAAGCTCCAGTTACCTTTTTAGCACACCCGTTTTCCCATGCAAACACGGCGTCCATGACGTATATAGTGAGACAGTGTGCGGCCGCAAACGCGCTGTTGCGTTTTCCAAGGAAAATGTATAGGGAAGTGGGGAGAGGTTAAACGTAGTTGTATGACTTAGTTATTATACTTTGTCAAAGCTAAATAATTTTTTCAAGTTAAATTTTAAAATGTACTTATATATGAAGCCTTAGAGCATGTGTTTACAATCGGCTTTACACGTCAGTAAGTAGCAGGTGTTTAGACAGCCTAAATGATATAATCCTTACACAATAGTTAGAAGGAAGCCTTTAGGTGGTCTACACAGTAAATTCTTTATACAATAATAACAAGGATGCCTTTAGACGGCCTAAATAATATAGTCTTTATATAATAGTGGTAAGGAGGACTAAAGACGGCCTACATATTACAGTCTTTATAAAATAGTCAGACGGAGGTCTTTAGACTGTCCACGGAATAGTCTTTATAAAATAGTAAAAAGGAGGTCTACAAACGGTTTACATATAATAGTATTTATAAAATAGTAAAAAGGAGGCCTTTAGACTGTGTATTAACTATTGTTACTACAGCGTAAATGTTCATAGAGGGTAACCAATGTTAGTAGATCGTTACTATGTGGTCTACTCAATGTTACCAGCCATTTTTGTACGGGATACGCGCATGGAGAGAGATAAATAAGTAAAAGGAAGAGACGGATAGGTTAACCTAGAAGAACTGGTTTACTACCCTGTACAGGGGTGGGGAGATGGGTCGGAAAGAGGATAGAGATAGAGAGGTATAAAATAAATTAGAAAAAATTCACATACGCACACATTCAGGGAGTTCCGATCACAGTCGTTTGGACAGGCCGGTTGAACGCAAGAAGCGCAGGAGCGCCTTCACAGCCTTTTCTGCGACATAAAGTCCTGTCGGTAGCGCGCAATTGTTTCTTCCGAAAGAGTCTCGTTGTCCAGTTCATCTAGTGCATTGCAGAGTGACCGTCTCTGCGAGCAGTGTTGTGGGCATTCACGCAAAATGTGCCAAGTTGTTTCGTCACTACCACAATGGTCGCATGCAGCAGTGTCAGCCATTCCAATGCGGAACGCGTACGCATTGGTAAATGCGACGCCCAACCATAATCTGCACAGCATAGTAGCGTCTCCTCGGCGTAATTCTGGAAGAATCCGAAGACTGAGAGTTGGGTCTAAGGTACATAACCTTAGAATACTTCTCTAAAATACTTAGGCTTGCGAAGGGTTCCTTTTCGAGTGGGGAGGGGGGGGGGGGGGTGAAAATTTGTAGCGGCGCCCCACCACCATCCCTATCGCGTCAATGTTTGGGGAGGCCCTTCCCCCCCCCCCCCCCCCCCCCGTTTGGGTACTTATGCTGAAATGTACAATGAACTTTCGAAATGTTTCTCCCAATCAAATTTTCGTGTGTAAAATTTTCTAACCGTGTATACGTTGTGAACGAGCAAAATTGACATGAGCCGCACGCTGGCGTACTATACTCGATCGAACAAAATCGATCGAACAAATTAAAGCTAGGGCTACCAAGGTAGATACAAGTGGTAGCAAAAACTCCATAGAAGCCCATACGTCCAGAAAATGGCCGCTGATCAGCTGCTTGTAGGGGGCCTTCACGTGCGCGCGTCTCCATGAGACGCGCACACATGAAGGCTCCCTAGCTGCTTATAAGGTCCCTAGATGAAACAAGTTTCATCTAGGGACCTTAGCTGCTTATGGTGCCTAGCGCCATTTCTGTGAGGAGGGAACACTTTCGGCGGGAAAAAAGAAATAAAACGGCTGTGACGCATTGGCTGGTAACCAAGTGACGTCCTTTCGCGCGCACTAGCGCGAAATTTGATCTGAAATCACTTTCCATAGGCCCCTGATTGCTAAGGACTCACGCTAAGGCGATCGCCGGCGAGTCCTTCGCGCGTGTGCTTCAAGTCAACGCCAGCTAATGTAATAGCAGCTGATGACTAGATCATTATTTTTATGTGCACTACCATTATTTTGCTTTGGTTTTACAGGGAAGCATATTCTCCCAACTTTTATTCGGCGTTCGTCGCTTCTTCTGCAAATGGATTAAAGCAACCAATTGACGGCGTATACCTGTCACATCTTCAGCGTCGCTTATTTCCATCACATGCCTCGCCGTGGTGGTCTAGTGGCTAAGGTACTCGGCTGCTGACCCGCAGGTCGCGGGATGTAATCCCGGCTGTGGCAGTTGCATTTCCAGCGGTGGGACGGAAATGTTGTAGTCCCGTGTGCACAGACTTGGGTGCACGTTAAAGAACCCCCGGGTAATCGAAATTTCCGAAGCTCTCCACTACGGAAGGAAAATAGGAGGAAAAGAACAGCAGGGAGGTTAACCAGCCTATAGGCAGCCGGTTTGCTACCCTGCACATGGGAGGGGGATGGGGGAGATGAAAGAGAGGAGAGGGGGAAGAGAGATAAACACAGCACATTAGGCAGCACACGCGCGCACACTCAGTCATAGTCCAGTCTTGTCTTTCGTGGTGTGTGACATTGCTGTCACAGCCGCTTGTTCAAGTCCGTGTCGCGTAGTAATTTCAATAGTGCTTTTGTTGCCTGCTGTGTCAATGTCTTCTCTCGGGCACTTGAAAGGAGAGTGTCCACAGATATTTGGCTGTTGTCGATGCGCGCAAGAACGGACGCCAGTGACTGTCTCTGGATGTCACACAACGGGCAGTCGCACAGGATGTGGTGTTGCGTCTCTTCACAACGAAACGCATCGCAGAGCCTCCACTACACTGTTTCTGATAGTAATATTGTTAGAGATGGTTTTGAGACGTTGAACCCCACGTATAAATCAATTTCCATCACACACACGCAAAGTTCCTTAGCAAGCATAATGTGTGTTCTTCAGTTTTACAGAAAGAAATGTAATCACGCCAAAATTATGACCTCTCAGTTTTATTCAATGGTCAGAATAGCTCAAATTTATTGCACAGCACACAATGGAAATAAGCACCGAAAGTCTGCGGACACTACTTGTGCTGTGATTTTAAACATTATGCTCCGATAAATTACCGCTACGTATGCGAATGGAGACATGCCAATCTGCTCATTGATAACGCGAGCGATAGTAAGCACTGCATGCTCAAAAAGAAACCAGGCTGCAGGAATACTGACTTATGAAAGTCTAGCGAGCACTGTATTACGAACCGTTGCCCTTGTTTCTTATGGAGAAGACATGGGTCACTAGGTATATCTTGTTGCTACTGCATACTTGCCCACCACGTCGTTTCGGCAGGTACCGACGAAAGCAGTCAGCGTTGAATAAAATCCACATCGTTCCATCGCCCGTCGGACACTTCACTCAAGACGTTCACCAGCGACAAAACGCACCTCACAATTTCGAGAACAGCAGAGAATGCAAGCTACTGCGAAACACCAATGCCGGTGAGGGTGTGTGTCATTGCAGACGAATAGGTGAGCACTAAAAGAGCAAGGGACTGTGGGATGCACCGTCTGCTACCGACTTCCGGTTCGAGAAGAGTAGACGACGGTGAACCGCTTCGCCGCAAGCCTCAGATTATTCGGGGATTCGCGGTTGCCCGTTCATCTTCGTCCTGATAAATCATGGTCGGTTGTTGAGCCGTTGGCTGCTCCAACTCGAGCGTGAAAGGCAAACGCATGATTGATTGATTGATTAATTTGTGGGGTTTAACGTCTCAAAACCACCATATGATTGTGATAGACGCCGTAGTGGAAGGCTGCGGAGATTTCGACCACATGGGGTTCTTTAACGTGCAACCGAATCTGAGTACACGGGCCTACAACATTTCCGCCTTCGTCGGAAATGCGGCCGCCACAGCCGGGATTCGATCCCGCGACCTGCGGGTCAGCAGCCGAGTACCTTAACCACTAGAACACCATGGCGGGGCGAAAACGCATGAATAAATTGCCATGAAACGAAGAAAGAAGAATTAAGTGAGCCGCGGCTGTGAAGAGAGCTACGGCGACAGCTGGCCTTTGAGTACGGAACGTTTAATCCAGAGTGTGCGAAAAGAATTTCATCTCAGATACGTGTGTATTCCACACTAAAGAAAGCTTACGTATGCATTTGCTGCGAATATTATCTTGAGAAATAAATTGTCGCGCATGCGCGCCTATAGCAAAGATATGGGAACGCGCGGGTCAAATCTACCTGCCATGCGAGATGAGCGCCGGCCATTGCACGCATATATATGACAAAAAAGGCAAAATCTTCCCTCAAGAGTAAATTTACACGAAGCGCTGGACGAGTGTATTTTCGTTTGTCTTGGTGAAAATGTGCGCCAGGACGGCAATCAAAGGAAAAAGTGCGTGTGGCAATCGTAGTGTTTAGATTATTCGGCGCCGTCTATGTCTGACTGTATTGTTTGTGACGCCGTGCCGCGCAGCTTGATCAAGATCAGCGTTTAAATAAGCATCTGGATTCGGCTAAGAAATTCATCCTATAGCGCGCAGAAGGCGAGAAAAAAAAAGATATCTCGATGTGCTCAATTAGTGCTGCGCTTCATGCCAATCGACCGACGATGCCGGCCGACGCAGCGATGCCCAAATGAACTCTTATAGCACACTGCTACAGTCATCCCCATACCCTGAGATATTTAAAATGGTGATTTTTTATCTGCAGTAACGTATCATACAATGAAAACTGTTTTCTCTATCGACTGATCTGCTAGCCAAACTGACAGTACCCCCGAGCAGCATAAAAGCATTGCAGATCATTTTAGTGCGATGAAAAAGTTTCCTTACCATTCATGGCTTTCGTAGCTAGGCATCGTCACAGTCACGGTTAGCAAAAACAACAAAAAAAAACCCCAACTTCTAAACCACTGGCATCGCACGGAGAGGTGTTTTTTTTTTTTTTTTTTCAATGGAGCGGTACAAATATGCGCGCGTGCCGTTGCTAACCAGCGTGGTGCGTCGAACCGGATGCCGTCGTATCCCACAGTTTCCTGTGATTGCCCATATTACCGGTCACCCACGGTAGGGGGGCTACCCACGGAGGAAGAAAAGGTAAGGAGAGGCCCTGACGTCACTCGTTGTAAAGCCGCGATGAAGCCGGAAGTCGGCCTTATTGACTGGGCACATTCTCCTCTCTTGTTTACATATGAATGCGAAGCAGAAGGCGCGACTCCCTCTCTGTCTCAAAAAGCACGTGGCCTGCGCACCGCGTGCGCCGGTGCTATCCTAAACCAACGGAACCGATTTCAACACGCTGTCCTGCCGCGATATGGTTGACGCAATCTCTGCTTATGGCTGTTGTACTCTTGCACTGCCGGCGTTTACGATAAACACGGCAAGTTGCACGTTAAGCTTTATTTCTTTATTTGACGAGTTCTTTCAGAAAATAAAGATGGTATTTCGGACATTGCCGCGTGACGAAAGAGGCACCGAAATTTGTACAGCTTCTTTCAGATCACCTTTTTACCCTTTTGCGCATCTTTTTAGGCTTTATGAAATTTTCGGTCAGGCTGTGGGCTAGACACAGTTTTGACGGACGCTGCAAGTTCGGAGTACGTATACGCGCGCTCGTTCCGTTGTTTCTAGTTCAGACACCTGGTTACAACCACCAACGGAGGAAAATCGCGTAGCTGCGGCACAAAGAATGGATGCTGTCGAACACCTGCAGTACGCCACGGTTAGGTGCGAGGTCCATGAAAACGCGCACATCGCCGCTGGACCGCCTCAACGGTGCCGAGCTGCACTACATCAACAATAAGAAAACGTCGCCATTGTTCCCAGTGAATATGGCCGCTGTGACGTAATTTCCGCCACATTTTTTACGCCCTGCGCCGGCTGGGCATGCCGTCTCCTACGTTTCCTTCCTTCGTGCCGGTCACCAGTTTTTCGAGCTTGCTGCTTGCCTTTCCATGCAGTGCAAGGGCTGCACTTAGTAATAATAGCAAGCCCAGAGGGGGCTAAAAATGTTCGTAATAATAAGGAAAACTGTCATAAATTCTTTCCTCATTGCACCTACATAATAGTGATGGAGAAAAAAAATCTTATTTGTAAAATTATTTAATTCCTTCGACTTAGATTCAAGCTTGGCTTTTTTTTTGTGTTATTAGTGTTTGTTCCCTCCATACATAGTCGCGCTTCAATCGCACCCCCCATAACTCCCCCATGCTGATGTCGTCATGGCAATGGCTTCCGAACCGCTTTTCGCCCGAACTTTCGCGACCTATTTGAATTGACCTTGCGTTCACTGTGGGAGCATGCTTGCAGCATAATTCGTTGTTGCAGTAGCCCCTTTTATAGGGCGGCGACACCTGGGGAGGATTGTCCGTTAAGCCGCATTCACACGACGGACCAAATCGCGATCCGAGCCTGCGGAATACGTACTATACGTCACCATACGTCAATGCTGTTTCACGTGCTGCGATTCCAGCGAAAAAAGTCGTTCAGTTCGCTCCAATCGCTCTGTTCGCAACATTCGCTAATGGTGCTTTCGTTTCACATGGACCGCGAACGGTCCGCGATTTTCGCTCTGCGACTGGAGCGGCGAGTTCTTGTCACCACACATTGTGAGACACGAATGTAATGTAATAATATGTTGTGCATTATGATATCATGAAGTTACCGTGAACGGTAACGAAGGGCCCGCTTGTTTCGTCATTCAAGAACGCTTTCCAGTCTGAATTCATTTCAAAATGCACAGCATTGGCCATTACCAAAACAAACACGTCGACTCGACGGCTTGGCCGGACCAGCCCTATTTCGACGGGTCCCGACCAAAAATCGCTGCGATCAGAGCGAAAATTTCCAACATGTTGGAAGCTCGCCGCGGACCGCTGCGGCGGGAGTGAACTGCCCCCCCCCCCCTTTTTTTTTTTTCGCTGCGAGCGAATTCACAGCCTGAAATTCGCTACTTTTTGTGTCATGTGAAACGGCCTTCAGCCGTTCCCGATTCGTGAAACGACGGAAGCCCAAATCACTGTTGGGATACTCGGGCGGGGGGGGGGGGGAGGGGGGGCAGTGTCGAAATCTTCGCTTGTATAGACGGTTTCAAGGTTACAAGCGTTGTACCCCAAAAACCGTCCGGTCAATCATTAACCAGCTCCTGACGCCGAAACTGACAGCACGTTTTACAGTTCTTATCAAAAGTGAGGAAAGCCTCTCTTTCGTTTTTGACATGAAAGGAACGTGCGTAAAGTATACAACGAAATTTCACGTATATAGCTCAAAATAACAATTATTTGAATATGTTTTGCCAAATAAAGAAAAGAAACTGTAGAAAATCAGCGGGCTATTTTCTGAAGCTCTTGTTGTCCGCCGATTCTATTAAGGCACATAGCTAGACAGAACCAGATGTCGTCAAGGGCCTGTGTTCACGAACAGTGAAAGGGTTTATAGCGTAAAAAAGAAGGAAATCTTCTCTGTCGTGTGAATGCTCGTTGCAGAGAGATGCGAATCCCGTCACATGTCAACTTACTCATCCGTCCGTGATCACAATCAGCTTTACCTCAGTGCGAGCTTCCCATTTGACCATGTATAATCGCAAAAGCACAACAGCAGTCTCCACGTCCCTGCATATACGCATTGCTATACTGTATAATAAACAGCCAAACTAAAAGTGTTACAGCCAACAGAGATGTCGATTATACTTCATTAATACAACATAAAATAGATTGAACAAAGCGAGTCACTTTGACTTGAGAACACTGTGTAGCTTGTCCTTTTACTGTGGTCTTTCGGAATAGAATGGGATATTTTTACTTGACTGGCTGGCCTCTGCAAAGAGTTGATTTGTTCAAAGATCACGTGTTTACATAAAGTGTTAGTCCCGAGGGACAGCTTCCAGCTCTCCCATAGGAGAGTACCGGGTACTCTAAATCGTTAGTCCCTTTTTCTAAACACACAATCTTTCTCACAGCCCGCGTTTATTCTTCAAGTACGGCGACATTTCAGCGTGGAACCATAGAGAAAGAAGAAGACAAGAGCGGACACTCCGCGAAACCTGGCCTTAGGAAGTGCGTCACGGCTACGTAACAAACTAGTGCTCTCACCAAACGTCAGAGGGCGCAAGCGCAAAAAAAAAAAACAGTTATAATCAATGCAACAGAATCGTTTTTACAAAATAATAATTATACGCCCAAATTTGGTATGTTTTTTATACATAAAAACAATTTATTCAACACACCTTACGCGATTATTTTTCTTCAGCCGTACTGTCATAAACACCATCTACCCAGCGACAAGCCCATGCATGACTGACAGCGAGAAGCTTTCGTCGCTTTTGTCAACGTCGGCTGCGTCGGCGTTTTCGTGCGTGAGATAACAGGTGACGCACGTTTTCGAGCGAATCTTGTTGAATGACATGTTGTTGGTCTTGTTGGGTCATTTTTTCAGAAAACGGTTACACTTGCGCGAATAAGACACCATGCAACAAACATAGAAAGATGCACACACACACGTTGCGCTTCGAGTGTGCGAGTTTGTTTTTTACGTGGCGTCTCATTCACGCAGTTGCAACCTTTTTCTGAAGCTTGTAAGGACTGGGAGGTTCGCTAAAAAGAAAGTTTGTGGCTCTATGCGGCGGCTAGACGGGAACATTGTGCAACGTATGCAGTATAGCAAAGGCGGCACGGCGTCAAGCCGAGGCGACGCGTGCTGCGTCTGCCACGGACGCGAGCGTCTGTGCGCTGAGCGTAGCTGGGCAGCTAGGTCATAGGCTCGGTGCAAAATATTGAGAAGCATTCGCTGGGCCTCGCATGCTTCACGACGCGTTTCCCGAAGGCTCGGAACACGAATAATTCTTGGTGTGCCGGAGGCAAATCTGGACTAGCCAAGTGGCCATCATCTCCGTTTCTTCGCTAGCCTTGTGCCACTAGTGCAAGCTGCTCACAGATTTTTTTGACGTTTCCAATATAATTTTACCGCATAAATTTCAACTACGATTTTTCTTCCCAAGGTACTGCTGATACTGCGTACGTACGAAGGTGTTCTAAAGTTCCCAGGCCGCGATACTATTGCATTACAAGGGATAGCGGCCTGGAAACTTCTGAGGATCTTTGTACGTGGTCTTGACGTATATCTTTGCAAGTCCGAGTTTTATGGGTCAGAGATGTATCACTGGTTTTGTATTGTGCATCGATTAGCTAATCATTCAAAGGGGTTTGTTGGTACACTTATGACGTGCACATATCTTTTTCGTAATTTGACAGCGAAGCATCCACTTACTAACATTTTCAGACCGCGCTGACGCCATGCCGTCCGGCGGTCCAAGCTACGGCAGCTACTGCTGTGTATCGTGGTGCTTCAACAATGGCAGAACCCACAAGAAGCCTGGGACGAGTTTCTTCCGCATACCACGGGACGGCAGGTGAATTAAAGCTTTTGTATGGTTTGCATGTCTTTAGGCTTACTGTTCGTACTTGCTCAGTGAGGGTAACAATAAAAAATCACTATTCAAGCACTTCCCCTTTCAGCTGATAGTTCATTGCCAATGCAGGATGAAAGCATGGATGCAGTATGCTGGACGCGATGATCTCCTTAGTAAGCCGGCCAGCCTATTGTACGCAACGTACAGGGTTTGTAGCAACCATTTTACTGCTCAAAGTTTCACGGACCCTGGGCACACAAGGCTTACAAGAATGGCTGTTCCCAGTGTGCAACCAGCTGTACCATGTAAGTGATTGACTGAAACTCAAATATGTGCAATAGCAGCCACTTGTATTGAATCAGTGGCGACAGTTAACCGTAAAGATCTTTGTAGCCGATGGAGAAGCCTCACTATAGAAGTAACACTTGGAAGGTCTTAAATTTTGTGAAATGTGGGCTATTACCTTCCTAACAGCAGCTTTACATTTCTGTCGTTTTTTGATGCTCTTGACCTGCGCAACTTGTTTTAAAAGACTTTAAAGGGCTATTTCACGTTATCTTCAAGCCTGAGTGCACATGTACGTATACCTTTCATCAGTGAAAGCTGCCACTGTTGATAATTCCAAAAATCACAAATTACTTGTTTCCTAGTTGGTGCCTTCTCTTTTCTTTCACGTTCGACCAATTTATGCGTTTGAAAGAGCTGTTTAAGTTTCCCCATGCTACAAGCTTTGTAACTTGTACCAACTGCACATATATGCAGGTTCTCTGAGCGTCGCTTCAAGTAGTGACTGTGACATGGCTGCAGAAGCTGCACTGCAAGGTGCGGATGAGCTTCCGTTTGTTATTTTAAGCCTCTTACTGATACATTGTCATAATTTCATTTCTTCAGGACCTGCGGTAGAGGCTTAAAAAAGCGGCTCCCACACATTGAGGTGCCCCGATGAACAGGGTGCGTTCAGTGTCGCGATTTCTTTTTTTACCGAAATTGACTGTTGACCAAACCTCTGCAGGTGGCAGCTCCCTTGTAGCTGGTGAAAGAATTTCCGCTGACTTCGTCTTCCCGGAGAAAACCTTAACCAGTCATTCAGCTGTCACAAAAGGAACTTGTGTGACCGGTAAGTTGTATGTTCACTTCAACACCAGAGTGGATTGATATAGAGACTTCCGCAGGCCGCTCGCAAGATTGTTCCGACAGCACTGTCCGAGGCACTGAACAAGCTTCACAAAACCCTCCAGAAGACGTCTCCGCCAACAGATCCACGCCTGAGTGCCCTAGAGAAAATGGTGACTATGCTTTTATTGCAGCTGTTTTTAATGTGCTATTTTATGTTTAGGACATTCTGAGGAAACTCTCCTCAAAAGGACACTACGTGTGCACTTACAAAATGTAAGGGTGGGCTCTCAGTGATTTTTATTTTTTTTGTGCATTGTCAACATTGTGAATGGTTTGTTTTTAGGTAGTGGAATCGAAAACTTTGCACCACAGAAAGTTGTGCACCTTGGGTCTGAAAGAGCGAGGAAAGTGCTCGTATGGGATTAGTTGTTCTTTGCTTTTACATCCATTTTTTTGTTTATTGCAGTGCGTTCCTGTGTGCCAGCGACAATGTCTCCATCAATGAAGCACAAGCAAACCATTAAACATCTGCAAGCCAAAGTAGCAGCACAGCGGAAAACTATCAAAAGACTGCGGAGACAGCCTCACCAAGCACCGTCATCGACTTCAAAGGCCCTTGAAGTTATCCGACCGCACGTCACCGAGGAGGTTTTTAAACTTCTTTCTGCACATGTTCACTTGAGGCCCAAACGCAAGGGCAAGTGGTTTCCCGTGTGGTTCAAGAAATTTGCTCTTCACTTAAACTTCAAAGGTCCGCGAGCATACCGATTTCTGGCTCCATATTTTTCTTTGCCCTCCCGGCGTTCATTAAGGAGGTGGCTAGCTAATGTAAAGATAACTCCAGGCATAATTCCAGGAATCCTTTCTTCCATTGCAACAAATACTCAAGCTTAGAATGAACGGGAGCGAGTGTGCGCTTTAGTTTTCGACAAAATAGCACTCGAAAAGAATTTGTACTATGATGCTACAAGAGACGTTGTCCAGGGTTTTACAGATGATGGCACTCATCGCACTTCAACCATCGCTGATCGAGCACTGGTTTTTCTTCTTGTTGGCGTTTCGAGAAAGTGGGTTCAACCGGTTGCTTTTACTATAGGGCACACATTAACACCATCATCTGTTATGCATAACTTGCTGGTGTCCCTCATTTTGGAGCTTAGGAGCATTAATATTGCAGTGAAAGCAGTCATTTGTGACCAGGGCAGTTCAAATGTAAGTCTCGCTAACCAACTAAGAGTGACTGTAGTAAAGCCTTTTTTTGAAGTTAATGGTGAGCGGGTATATTACATTTTTGATGTTCCGCATTTAATTAAAACGACGCGCAATAATGTCCAAGCACACAAGTTATACATTGGGGATGACATCGTTAACTGGTCGCACATTGTAAGCCTTTACCAATCCTCACATGAGTTGCGGTTGCGATTGGCTCCAAAGTTGACTGAACGGCACGTTCATCAGAAACCTTTTTCTAATATGAAGGTCAGCAGAGCAACTCAGGTCCTCAGTGCATCAGTTTCGATTGCTGTCACGGCATTGGTGTATGCGAAGGTGCTGCCTGCCTCGGCCATCACTACAGCTCAATTTTGTGATCGTATGGACAGGATTTTCGATGCCTTGAACAGCTCGAGTAAAAAAAGAACTTCGCAAAAGCTGCGGCATGCAATCATGAAAAATGATTCAGAGCTGATTGACTTCCTCCGAGGCCAGCTTCCCTGGATTGCATCATGGCAGTTTGTTGGAAGACGTCAACCACAAACCATCGTAGGTAGGCAAATTACAATTCAGGCAATTTGTCAACTATGGGACGACCTCTCCAAAAATTACAATTTTGAATACCTGTTAACACGCAGGCTTTAACAGGATCCTCTGGAGAACATATTTGGCCACATTAGGCAAAAACAGGGTTGCAACACCAACCCCAATGTAGCACAATTTATTTGTGGTCTGAAGCACATCTGCATAAGAAAACTCTTCAAGCTGTGAGAATACGGAAATGTCGAGAATGATGAATGTGACCTCCTCCAGGAGCAGCTCTCGCCATTCTCCCTCACCAGTGCGTCTCTTGTGGATAATGAGGAGTGCGCACAGCCACAGCCTGACGACTTTCCCGCTCTAGACGATCTCTCTGAACTTGCGACAAACGTTCACTCCCATATTATCGATGACTCCGCTGCATATTATGTAGCTGGTTTTCTCATCAAACACTTCCTTCGGAATGCATGTGACGGTTGCAGTTGCCCACAGTTACTGAAAGACGACAGTTAGACGCTTAAGGGTACCCACCAGTATTTCACAATGCTCAAAGCATACCACGTCCCCAACAAACTTTTTGGGAATCTCACTGTGCCATCAGAAGCAGCTTTTGCATACGTACAACAACTTGAATCTCACTTTCTTGCCATAATTGAGGCCACTGCACATCATCTGAAAGTGTGCGATGTTTTGTATCACCATCTGTCAAGTGTTGGCGATTTTCATTTCTGCTCTGCTGGGTGTCGCGCGAAGTTTCTGAAAAGGTTTTGCCGGGTTCGTTTATGTTGGCATGTGCGTTTTGTGAACCGAAACTTAGATAGGGTTAGGTTCCAGTCTTCAATTTCAGGCATACAGCTTGACAAGTTCAAAGGTTAGCAATTAGCGGCGGGTTTACACTAAAGTATTCGAGTTGAGCCGAATCCTGCAATAGCTTTGTTATGTTATTACTTCGTTACAGCAGACTTCATTATGGTCTTATATGCTTATATTCAGCTCAACTGGACTAGCCACTCCTTCGTTGCATACATTGTTTTGGTTACCCGCTATGAGGAGTAGGGACACTGTGTATTCGCTCGAAGTGATTTGCATAACCTTAAAAAGAATGTTGGGTATCCTGTCTGTATTTTTGTAGCAAATGCGGGCGAACTGTACACTTTACTGTGGCTCGCTTGGTCACTGTGTCTGCTTTATCTCTCCAGCTCAAGTAATATATCGATAACAAAACCGCTTGTTGAAATGTCTTCGAGCGGGTAATGAACACAGTATGAAGTGGGCACGGTTCACGTTATCACGCTTTTCGTATTTTAGCTTCTCATCAACCTCCTCATCTCGCCCATCAAAATTTTCAAAAGAACACTCGAACTTGTAGCGTTTGATGGGGCGGCGGACGCTGCCATTTTATTTTTATATAGCTTTTGAGTGATAACGTACGATGTAGAGCCTTTGTGAAAAATAATGAGCCAAAGTGGTTTCCTTCTGCTATTTATTAGCCCTGTAATACCGCTCTCGTAGCACCAATTAAGGTCCACAATTCTGGATAAGTGACGACTACAATCTATTTTAGCTCGCAAGCGTCACAGCAACACCCAGACGCAAATCACTTGGGATCTTAAGTTTTTGATGAAGGCGATGCATAACGAAAGCCACAAAACCTGCCAGTGTTGTAGCATAAAGTTTGTCTTTCACGTAGTGAGCAAGCTGCAAAGCCCTACCTTGCTGAGGACAAGCAGGCATCAAGTCTGCTTTTTTTCATTTTGGACTAGCTGTTCTTAAGCACAGCCAGCACACTGCACCTTTGCCTTTCTGCTATATTGTGTCGTGTGGTTTCTGTGTGCTCTTTTTTATATGCATTATTTCGGTTAACCCCAGGCGTGATTCGCGACTTCATTGCTGTGTATATGTAGCTTCTTCCTTCTTCATCAGCATTGTGCGCTGTGTTTTTGCCATAGATCCTTACTTACCCACTGGCCCGGTGTGTCATACTTCACCAGCTTCTCGGCTTCTGCCAACTCTAGCGATGTGGGCGTTGTCTGTGTTCTCTCTGTATTTGTTACAATTTATTTGTAAGGCGAGATGCATTTGTTGTCTACCTTTGTCATATTGTGCTTTTTATATTCTCAGACTCTACCTTGCCTTTGAATAAAACATTACGGACACTCTGTCTCTTTCACTGATATATACATTGATCACTCGTTCCAAAAGAAAAACACAAGCGCGATGAATAAAACCGTAGTGAATTATCATTACCTGCATCTCTTTTTATTATAACTTAATCAAAATAAAAATTACGTCACGACCGATTCGCACGAACCACTGAAAAAAACAAAACATGGAATCACTAAATCAAAACGACCTACAAAAACTATCCATTTGGGCGATAAATAGTGGTCTGAAATCATGAACTTTCGTCATAGCCAAACGTCGGTTATGCAAAGTAATTCAAAATTTGCGCCAGTGAAACCGAAACAGGAAGCGCACGCCACTTGCTCTCACCAACCACTAGGTGTGCTAGGGTCGATTGGGCCGCTGGGGTCTACGGGAGTGTCCACTCTTAACCTTTATTTCTCTATGGTGGAACTAAATTCTCCAAATCCCGGTATTTCTTCATTGGCTCTCTCATCTCTAGGCTTAGCGCCGTTTTTCCTATTGAGATGGCCGCGTCCCTTTGTATTTTAGGAATTTCATACAACCACTGTGGCATTTGTGAATCCGTTTGGTTAAATGCTCTCGCAGAAGTAAGACTAAATATTCGGGACGCACGGGATTTCGACTTACTGCTTCTTGAGCGGAGGTACCTTGCGCAGACTGTATTTTGCGGTCGGATTTGGTACTTTTCTCACGACGTGCAACCGTCTTAGCGTATAGTGCGATCACTGCAGTCGACTTCGTGGTCCTTTTTAAATGCCATGAAGCATTTCTTAGCGCACTTCAGCGACTTTGAGCGTATCTAACTATCTATCTAGCTGCCTACGGCTTTTAGCTCTCCTGGCCGTTACGATAATGGTATCGATACCAAACTTGGTATGGTATAACATGACTGTATGAAGAACTTATTTGAGTAGTCATAAGATGAGAATCATGACATGTATGTCATGAATGTCATAATTTACCTTTCATGGTCCTGAACCTCTTGCGGTGGTTCCGTTCACATGACATGTTGCAAAACTAGTATGGTATGACATGATTGCATGGCGAAGAGATGCGACAGGCTCTAACATGAAAATGACGACATGCGTGTCATGTAACAACATGACTACATGCCACGCTCATGACGCGCTCACGGCCGCTAGCGTCACATATACCAAATTTGGTATTACGGTACGTGAATGGATGACGAAGGTATGATACTGGTGCAAACATGATAATCACGGCATGCGTGTCATGCAACAACATAACTACATTCCACGCTCATGATGCGCTGGCGGCCATTTCGCTAGATTCACTTATACCGAATGTGGTATTACGAGATGTGAATGGAAGACGAAGGTATCATACTGGCTCAAACATCATAAACATGAGATGCCTGTCATGTAACAACTTGACTACATACTACGTTCATTACGCGCTCGTGGCCGTTTTGCTAGCTTCACATGTACAAACTTGGTATTATGCGACGCGAATGGACGGTATGACGCATCCAAACATGATAATCATGACATGCGTGTCATGTAACAACATGACTCCATGCCACGCTCATTATGTGCTCGCGGCCGTTTCGTTAGCCTCATATATGCCAAATTTGGTATTACGTGACGTCAATGGATGACGAAGGTGTGTGACTGGTGCAAACGTGATAATCATGAGATGCGTGACATGTGAGAACATGCCTACATGCCACAGTCAAGGCTTCAATGCATTTCGACGTGACGTGGTGTGCTTGCTCGCCGGCGTTCATTTCGTCGCGTCACGCCGGCGTTGCCACGCCAAGCGCTCGTCCTGCCATATCTAGCAGGCGCGCGCCGCGTTGCGTTGCATCGACTCATGCGCGTTTCAGAGCGTCCGGCGTCCCTCCGTCACGAAAAGAGGGAGACGCAGCGTTGTCTGGAGAGAGAGAGAGAGAGAGAGAGAGAGAGAGAATAAACATTTATTAATAACAAATGCACACTGAGCCTTCTTTGGGTGGGGCCCTCAGTCCAGGGCTCCATTGCCTTGCGCGACCCTGAGAGCCCGCTGGACCAGCTGCTGCTGTTCCTGCCGGCGTAAGCTGAGCAGTGCAGACTCCCAAGAGGAAGGGGTGGGATTGGGAATGGGAGGCACGCCCTGTGGGGCAGAGCATTCCCACGTGGAGTGGTACACCGTCGGTACGGATCCACAGAAGGGGCAGTAGGAGGGGTAGAGAGTCGGATGAAAGCGATTTAGCATATAAAGGCAAGGAAATAAATTGGTCTGTAGTTGCCGCCAAGCGACAGCATCTGCTCTGTTAAGTGAAGGATGAGGGGGAGGATACGTATAACGGCTCTGTCGATAGTACTGCAGCGTAGCGTTGTAGTTTAGTGGTTCTGTCGATGCGTCGTCTGGATTGGACAGCTCTTCCAATGAAGCCCAGCCGGTCAGCTCTCGGACAACCGCATGAACGCGTTCATTACCATGGAGAGAGGCGTGTCCAGGAGTCCAGACGATACGCACAGGACGTAATGCGGACGGTGAGACAGAAGAGAGGATATTGTGTATATGTGCAGCAACAAGTCCTTGAGCGAAAGCACGGCAAGCAGCTTGTGAATCTGTTACAATAGTGACAGGGGAGTCATGTGACAGTGTCGTAGCGTGAACAATTGCCAGAGCGAGAGCTCCCTCCTCTGCCAGACACCTGTCTGTGGTGTGAAGTGCGGCAGACGCCACAAGGGCGTCTGTGTCATCTGTCACGGCTAAACACATGGCTGACTTCTCTGGGTAGCGTGCTGCATCAGTGTAAAGTACTTGCAAGTCTGATGTACCATCACCAAAGACGCGTGTCATAGCCTGAACTCGGGCACGTCGACGACCGGCGTGGCGGGAGGGATTCATAGCGTTGTCTGGAGAAAGCATCGGTGCGAAGTGCAACATGTCGCATTTCGCGCCGGTTGCCTTCGGACCGCGCTGATGGACGCTGGTCGCGCCTGGTGTCGGACTATAGATAGAGTGCTCGCGTTTTGCTAACGTTGCGTCGCTGTGCCCATGCAGCGTGCGCGCGCGTCTGCGCTACATGGGAGTATATTGGTCCCGTCATGATGCGCTCACGGCCATTTTGCTAGCTTCACATATACCAAATTTGGCGTTACGCGACGCCAATGAATGACGAAATATATGACTGGTGCAAACATGATAATCTTTACACGCGTGTCATGTAAGAACATGACAAGATACCACGCTCATAGCGTGCTCGCGGCCGTTTTGCTAGCTCCACATACACTAAATTTGGTATCACGTGACGTGACAGATGACGAAGGTAAACGACACATCCAAACACGATAATCATGACACGGAAGTCATATACGCATCACTTGCCTCCACCGCGTAATGTTGTGCTGATTTTGAAGTGACATATCAACCTTTCTCATTCGTGCTTCGCATATCATCGATCCCACTGTACGTGGGATATGCCGATTTTTTTTTTTTTTTTTTTTGTCAGGCGGCATTGAGTTGGTCTCTCGTGGCGAACTGACAGCAGTGTTCACGGGGAGGCTTTGCTTTCCTTTCGGTGTCCATAGGCTGTCGGCTGCTGGCACTGCGCTTCCTTTTGCAACTAGTGCAAGAGGAGGAATCTCCCGCGCGAACGCTTGCATATTACTATCTGGGTACTCACCTTCGGCATTCGATACCCATAATGCGCATCTTAACAGCGGGCCACTGTGATTAACACTTCCTTCGTTTTATGCAACAACTGTTGTATTTTTTCGCCATGTCCTGTCGACCTGTCCTGTCGACCTGTCCTGTCGACCTGTCCTGTAGATGTGTTGAAGAACCCTATCGTTGAGAAAACCACTGCTTTGTTGCTTTCCTTCCAGCCTGCCGCGCTGGCTCTAGTCGCGTGTCTTGGAGCGCGTTAACGGCCTCTTTTCTGCCTTGACACCTCCGGGACTTCATGTCGCACCTGGGATGGGATGTGTTTCCCACTCTTGACCGCCTCGAGAGGTGGAGAATGGTCCAGTCAGCAACATGCCCGAACTGCTCCCCCTCGGGAAACAAATCAGCACTTTCCGAGGCATTGTGTCATTGCTCGTGCTTTCTGGAGAGCCATGCACGCTGGGTTTTGTAATCTCGAAGTAAATCGCTTTGCTTCCTCTGAGCGTTCTTCTCGAGGCTGATTCGCCTGTTTTCTCATTGTTGCAGGTGCTTTTTTTGCCTCTGGCGCAACTGCTGCCAGGTGGTTGCACTGTGTCGTCGCCATCGCGCACTCTTCCCGATCCTAGAGTGATTGTACTCGGAGTTTCTATCTGTTTTATCGGAGGAGCTCGTCTTTGCCGGTAAAGAGGAATTCCTTCGGCTCTGGTCCTGCCCTTTTGTGATGGTCTGTGACAGACGAGTGAAACTTGTCTTTCAACCTGCCTGCTTTTGGTAGGCTGACGTATTGGTTAATGTCGGGAGTAATGCCGTGTCAACATGTAAGTACGCAAAATGTGCATATTCATGTTTTATTTGAACATTTTGTTTACCACACAGCATGCGTATGCACCTGTCTTTTTGTGATACTTTTCTTTCTATACCTGTGTGTGAAACATCGATTGTACGCCTTCCTTCAGCGTCGTTTCACATTCATGTCCATGCAAATGAAGTCTATTTTGTCATCATCGTTGATTCATGCGTAAAAAGAAAATGTTCTGTTGAAATGTTGTTGATATGTCTGTGACAATACATTTTACCTGACACACATGATGCTGAGCAATCCATTCTTAGCCTCTGAGATTGCTTATCGCGAATGATGTGGTGATTGGTGATAGTACCAACCAATAGCCTTATGTGCATACGCAAGAGTTTGTACGGAACCAAGCAGATCCAGTATTCACTGGTATAGGGTTCCGTCAACGTTTCGATTTTCTTATGTGTGGATGGTATTATCCACCACGTATGATATTCTTGTACACTTTGCGAGTGTTTGGAGAGCGGTGCTGATATAGACATTAATACCCCTAAAAATGCATCTTTTTTAAAACTGCAACGAGAGGCCAGCCAAGCCTGTCTTTGGCATTAATTGCCGCCACCTACAGTTCTACATCGCGTGCCCAGGTCTGCCGCCATAATGTAATGTAGCAGGGCTCGAACACTCAAGTTTTCTGGCAGCCGGCATGAACATGACTGTCATCTTACCATGTTCTTTGTTTATTTTTTATAAGTTCGTTTTTGTACCGTTCACTAACCAGAAGGAGATGCACTGCTCACACTTGACCTCCCCAAGTTCGCTAAGGTTGACCATTACGAGCTCGCAGAAAAACACTCGTGTGCGCGTTCCCTCTGTAGCCCGGTCACGATCCTCACTCCCACAGGAACGCGCACCCCACATTCCATTTTTCTTTACCGACCTCGTCTTAATATTGCAAATTTAAAAAGCGCAAGTCTTTCTAGAGATGTTTCAACGCAAAAAAGTGTCTGTCCGTCCGTCCGTCCGTCTGTCTGTCTGTCTGTCTGTCTGTCTGTCTGTCTGTCTGTCTGTCTGTCTGTCTGTCTGGTGCCTGTTGGTGTCTGTCGAACAATTCAGCCACCCGACGGAAGTTCAACCCCTCGCTCAACGCCCACCCATCTTGGTCTGGCGTCTGCGTTCATACTTCAGTCACCCATGAGTCCACCTTGTACGCATAGAACTATAGCAATATTCTGTGGATGGTCAGAAAACTTCTCTATATAATTTACGCTCAAAATGCGTGCATGTGTGCCGATATATATATGCTATGTGCAGAACAATGACAGCAAGCCCTTAATTTCTTTTTAGATGCGAAGCAGCTCTTTGACTAGCCTAGCTGTGTAATGCTGTTCCATGAGTCCGCACCAACCCCCTCGCCGCAGGTGTCGGAGCGGTGTAAAGTAGGTCAACTCGCAGCTGCGCGTTGACGTCACTCTCTTTCTCACCCGCAGCAGCTGCCTGCCCTCCGCGCGCTCGCAACATACTTCTCTTTTGCTTCACCCTCTCCACCACCCGCAACGCTCGACCGCACGTCGAGTGGGGACACTCTTTCAGCTCGTTTGTCTGCGATGAAACTTACACCAAACCCAATCCGCCGCTTCCAATGTCTTTGCGTTTCAAACAGACGTTTACTCGAGTAAAGACTATATCGAGTTTCGCTTCAAACAGTTCTTCCAGTACCCGCGTCAACGACCGTTTCAACAGGGTCAACCCCGTGCGCACCGCTGCTGCTCCGCATCCCATCAGGGTTCCCTACGGGGAGATGGTCCATAGTTTTTTTTGAACGATAGTCTTTCTTGGGATGTGTTTAGAAAAATGGGTTAACGATTGAGATCACTTAGTACTCTACTGTGGGAGAGCACATAGCCGTCCCGCAGGCCTGTCAGGCGCATTGAATTCAGAGCGTCTACTTCAACGATAAAATTCTGGTGTCTGTCTAACGATTCAGCCACCTGGTGGAAGTTAAGTCCATGCTGAAAGCCCACCCCTCTATCTGGTGGCTGCGTTCATACTTGTCAATCAGAAAGCAAATAATAGGTATATTTGAGACGCAACATAAATAGGTAAGTATTAGGCAGTGTTTTTATTGAGAAAATGCATATATACTTCATTATACCGAGCGAAATGTTAATTACACTGCGATGACAATGAGACGCTATAAACTAAAAAGCAGGTGATTCCTACGCTTCGCTAAAAAAATTGCCAGGTATCTCCACGCTTGCAAAGGAGGTCGAAAGACGATTGATAGTCTTCTGTCTGGAGTAACCTGATTTAAGCTCAGTCGCTGGGTGCAATGTGAACATTGGTTGAAGTTTACACAAACATATGAGCACACCCGTGTGCCTAGATTTCAGTTCAATTGAAAAAAAATCTAATGGTCACAATTAATCTAAAGAGCATGCTTCACAATTATGTCGTTAAATTTCACGCAAAAGGTCGTCATATTTTTTTTTAAAATTATCTTTAGTACTTTTGTGGCATTACTGAATACAAGTTGAATGAGCAGACACGATTCCCTCCAAAATTATATACCTTTATCCAATTAAATAATTCAAATTTTGTAGCATCACCGTCATGAAGATAATGAAATGACGCTGCTGAACTTTTGCCTTTTTGTACTGTTACTGTAGTAAAAACTGACGCACTAAACCGCTGTCAGCCACGTAGATTTCCTGAATAAGGTTATGAACTGTCCTATGTTCATTTTATGGAGAACTGAATAAGGAAGAAAATGTGAATGTGTGTTCGCGGTTTTTTTTTTTACCTCATCGCCGAAGAGCATGCAATTTATTTCTTGCTTTCATTTTTAAGTATCCAAGACCAGCATGCACGAATAAAAAAATGAATCAAATAAGTCACACTAAAGCAGTGCGTAGTAGGCGGTACACAAGATGAACGCCTACAATAAAAAAACATACAAGAAACGTGACATAGTGCGAAAACGCGGACAGTCCCCAAGCGCGAACATCCCTTTTGTCAGCAGATGGCGCTTCCCACACAAGCTATACTAACGTCAAGCCAGGATCGTGCATCCATTCGGCAATGAACAACGTACGTGTTCCGAGTAGGCTGCACTCAACGCATTTTATTAGTCTACAATCGGCTCACACCGCTCAGAATAAAGCGCCGCTGCGTTGCGTACATTTGTATATGCGCCGCCGACCGCCATCCACACTAGCGCAGCGACGGTGCTGCCACCTATAGCCCGATCTCAGACAGCTTTCGAAAAGGGGGCAGGAAAGGATTGACTGAGAAGAAAACAGAAAAAAAGAACGTGGTTTATCCCTTCGTCGTAGGAATCATAAGAGGCGTGCGCAGGGGGGGGGGGGGGGGGGGTGGCGGTTGGCCCCCTTGGTCATCTAAGATGGGGAAGGGGGCGCAAAGTCAGCCTTATACATTGACTAATAGGGAGGGGGCACAACAACTCGGAGGGAGGCGCAATGTCAGCCTCGTAAATTGACTTCGCCCCTCCTCCACCTTACGCACGCCTGTGATAGGGATTGGTATAACACGAAAGGGCAACTTGTCCTTATGTCTCTTCATGTTTGACAGCCATAG
Organism: Rhipicephalus microplus; assembly: GCF_013339725.1. Lineage (NCBI taxonomy): Eukaryota > Metazoa > Arthropoda > Arachnida > Ixodida > Ixodidae > Rhipicephalus > Rhipicephalus microplus. Next base: position 108,034,667 of record NC_051174.1, on the reverse strand, counting down.
CACCGTTAAACATGAACGCACACACGTTCACGCTTTGCGACACATCTCCGTTCCGACGACTAACGTCCACGATCGATGGTTAAACAAACCCTCGTGGTCCTAGATTCTCGTGGTGAATGTATATATATAGTAGTTCACGGTAAGAACATAATCAAAAAAGGCGGTGTGACATCCAGCAGAGTCGGTACTGAATGGACGCCGAACTTTGGCTAAGGTCACCAACTCGCGGCGTGTTTCAGCGGCCGTGGTTATAGAGTAGAAGGCCTGGGAAGAGTGTTAAATTTTAAAGCACCTATAAGAAGAAACGAAGGCTGGGTTCATGATTCCGATGAGAGGGAGAGATAAGATTGGCGGAAAGTAAGGTGTACATCAATCGGAATTGAAAGCAATGGACTTGCTACTCTATACTAGGGGGAAGTGAAAGGCGAAGAAAGATAATTTACCATATTGTGTGTTAATCACACAGCGCAAAGTGCTGTCTTCGTGCAAGGTTTTAATGCTATTTCATACCAGACGGTAACGTGAATGTGATCTCTCCGGCAATATATCTATAGTTTACGTTTGTTTCTTCAGAAGTTCGTTCGTTCGTTAGTTGTCTAGCTTACTTGTCAGATTTTTTTTCTGTATGTTTACTAAGAGGCTCCCAACTTTGTAGACATGAATAAAGCACCACTGAGATGCGGTACTTTTCCACCCAGCTTTAAAAAAAAAAAGAAAAACTATGACTTGAAAGGCGACCTGAAACTCCGCGATAAATGTTCCCTCCGTTTGAAAAATACATACGTGACGAACGGTTCAATCCACACGCTTATGGAGGGCCGGAGGACCGATAAAAATAAGACCCACAGGTCTACTACGTGCAATCGATGTCTCCGTTTCTCACGCAGCAACGACTTCCGGACTTGCGACAGACAGCTTATCCCCAGAAGGCAACCCAGACGCTGGATATTTTATCTCTTTAAAATTTTTTTTTCGCTTCTTGGAAAGCCCGCTGGAGTCTTTTTTTTAATTTCGATCACGGCAGTGGTTCTCCTCTTCGATACGCCGCGAACGAGGGAGGGAGGAAGGGTCAGCGTCCGCGAAGGAGCCTTGCAACTCGGACCTGCCTGAGAGGGAGGGAGATGCAGAACCGGCACGTAAAAGAACGTCTCCTTCCCCAAGATGTCCGGTCGTGCGTGTGTCTCTTCTCAACTCCGCAAGAAGAGAGAGGCGCGCCGAGGATTCTTTCTTGCTCGTCGTCAACGATGGGTTGATGCACTTGGTGGTCGATCGTGACCGATACCGGCGTGAGACCACGCATGCCGTCCTCGGCAGTTCTTCGCTCACTCGCAGTGCCTCGTCTGTTCGGTTACGGCCTTGAGGTCAGACCGTTAAGAAGCAAAAAAAGAAAGCAGTGGGAGAGAATGGTGTGTGTCCGGATGCCGTCCCGTCCAATGTCACCTGCCACAGGAGCTTCGTGCGACGGTTGCGAGGATACCGAGGACCAGGCAGAGGAGAAGGGAACTTGGCCCTACGGTCCAGTCTCCGCACATCTTGTCCCCGGAACTACGAGACACGTTCAGTCGCATCTCGGGATACACGCAGGACAGGATCGATACGAGATCGAACTAAGCCATACGACTCCGCTGCACGAAGAGTGAAGGACGGACATGATGCGTTCTGCGCCGTTGCTGCTGCTCCTGGTGGCGGCCCTGGCCGCGGCACAAGACTCCGCCGTCCATCACCGTGAGTGCGCTTACCGGACAGTTACACTTGATTTCATTAATTCCTTTCCATTGCGAACAATCAAACAATAGTGGCGGCCAAGACGAAAAAAAATGGCCGCATTCTGCGTCCTTGATTGTAAACGTCATCGAAGGACGATACTGGCCTTCTTTAGTGCATAGCGTGGCATTTTCAGAGCAGCCTATAAGAAGCACTATGGCCATTATAACTACGTATCTATATATTTTCAAGTGTAGGAACACACCACCTAACTCTTACGTATCGATGCTGCGCTTCAGATATGCATAATTGCTTTTTGATTGACAATGCTCACAGGTATGAACGCAGCCACCAGTTCAAGGACAGACAGATAGAGAGACAGGGCAAAATTCCTGCGTTGAATTATGCATATAATATTATAAGGTGCATGGGTACGTGTTAGTCCTTAGTAGCACGTGTTACGGACGTCTCACGGAACTGGACTGTTTTTTTTTAATTTCATGTACTTTATGCTCAGTCATTTGTGTCTGTTTATTGCTGTCCTTAATGCTTGAACACTGTTTTTTTATAATTCGTTCCGTACCACAATGGAATAAATTTTTTTCTAAACAGTATCCAAAGAAAATCTGTCATCATCAAAGCTTCGAGGACGATTGAGCTTCTCTTTGAAGAGTGGAACGCGATCATGAGATCGGACCCCGTTCGCATTGTCCTCTCAATCGCTAGCCTAGCTTCACTCGTCGATGGACACCTCAATCGTGCCGCCAGGAAAGGAACACTTGTGCGCGTAAAATAGGGTCGTTTCAAACTACCCTATAGAGTGTATGCCGCACGAAAGTACAGTTTCACACTCCCCACTACGTCATACATCCTCATCTAGCCAACAGGCGAAGTACACGCAAAGCGCCAGGTAATAAGCCGACACGCTCCCTTGCGCAGCTATACGCTCGTTTATGACGATGGTGCTGTGAATGATCATAATTATATCTACGCGCCTTGTAATTAACTGGTGGACCTTTGGAACAACCCTTCGTTGCGTCATTCACATGTTTTGACGCCTTGTGCGATTCTATGCTCGTACCACGAAATATTACACCAGTTATGGCGACTCCTCGCACCCCGTGACATTGGTATGGGTTCTATTTTTTCCTAAACAGTTCCCCGCAGTTGTGTGGCTAAGTGGCAGAACACCTGATTGCCACGCAGAAATCGTGGGTTGGATTTCCAGTCACAAAAAAATATATATGTTTTATTCCTACATTTCCGTCTCTCTAGAGTGTTCGTTCGTAGACAACGCTCACTTTTCACCCCCAAACAGGGACGCTGACGCCGGAAATTTTGTGAAACGAGACCCCTTTTAAAGCTATCGTGTTAAAAGCTACAATAATACAGCTTCCGGTGCACTTAACCCCACGTTTTCTTGTGGTAGTGAGCCACTCAAGTATACTGAAAAAAATCCTGTTTTCATGATAAATGTACAGTACATTAATTATTCATTACACGGAATGTAATCAACACAGCAGCAACGGAATATAACGATGACCAGTAGAAACAATGAAAACATATCCCTCAATGACGTTAGTTACACGAGCCAATACCTAAATAAAAGCGGAAATTTTATAGGTTTTAAAATGCCTAAAGAAATAAATGAAGCTGCGTTTGAATAGTATTACGCTAAAGATAAAAAAAAATCAAATAGGAAAAGTTTAGTAAGCTGCCCTTTCATCATGCAAAAGAAGCACGACTTATGCAGCCAGAGGACTCTTTGTAAAATAGAACGCGTCATGCTCTAAGGCGAAATACAGCGAAGAAGAAGGAAATGAGTCACAGTTTCGACAGACGGCCGAAGCAATGAATGCGATAGCAACCATTCGGACTGTTACAAAAACTAAGTCTAAAAAATTTAGGAAGCCATACGAAATTTTGTGAACACGGTCGAATGTGTTTTCACTGGTGTTTGTTCGGTGTTTGTTCGGCGTTTCCTTCCTTGGTGTCAGTCGACGTCGACAATACCGGTGACGGTAGCGAAAGATACAGTTCCAATGCACGTCGCCAAAAGGTCCACTTCGGACTGTCCCAGACATTGCAGTGTGGAAGTCGACGCTTAAAGCAGCTGGATGGTGGGAGAAGCTGGCTTGCTTGCTTGATACTTGATATACGGCTCCCACGTACCACAGGATATTGACTATACACAAATTCCACCGGACTTGCGTCACGAAAATGCGGTGGCGCTGTCATGGTAGGCAAAAGACGCTCTGCCTACCATAGTTTCTGCTAGGTTTTCAATAGTGCTTGTGGTGTTCTCAGTCAAGTAACGAGAAAAAGAATGGCAGCATATCCACGGAGTGAATGATGGATAGTGGGGCGAAGCGTCCGTCCGTCCATTCGTTCTTGCTTCCGTCCACCCATGCGTGCGTCTGTGTGGCACCCGTGCGTCCATCCGCCCATCCGTGCGTGTGTCTGTTCGTGCGCCCGCACGTTCATCTGTGCGTCCGTCCCTGCTTTCGTCCATGCATCCGCTCCTGCGTCCGTCCATGCGTCCATCCGTCGTACAGCCATTCATGCGTCCGTCCATGCATCTGTCTGTGTGTCCGTTCATCCACCTATTCAAAACTCGTAGTACCACCGTCTCGCATCTTTTCATCATACATTCCTCATATAGAAGCACCGCCATCCAGCGGACATTCCAAGGACTACACGAGAGTGGGCACACGCACACTTTCTTACGGCTTGCGCTTCGTGTCTACTTCCCACCTTTAACCACCTCGAGTTTATGGTATATATAAGTTCACTGTATTCATGGCACTACGGCCCAACGCTCGCTAAACCTTTCTAAAACCTGGGAGGTTACGCCCAGCGAGTATAACGTAGCAACCCTTTCTTGTCTTCTGTGCGTTGTTGAACAATAAGAAATTCGCAGCGTGCGCGTTAACTAAAAGACGAATTCTCATGTCTCTCATTCCCCCTTAGCAGCCATTGACTTGTACATTGAGCACTATATCTTGTATTGTTCAACAACGCACAGAAGAAATCTCTCACCGGAACCACGTTGGAGGTCAAAATGTTATACTTGTTACACATTACTACAACGGCTACGAGGGACGAACGAGTGCCGCTATAAGGAGCTTCACCTCTAAAAAACGGTATTCCAACGAGCTGCGTCACGGTTGAATGTGAGTCGTGTCTCCCAACTTAGTTTTGTTTGTTGGCGCACATCGCAGCCTTCAGCGCTTATGGCTTTCACAACGCTTATGGCGTCTCGCAACGTCGTTTTGTTGGCGCACATCACAGTCCTCGATGCTTATGGCGGAAGTTACGTGCAGACGTCACTCTAATTTTACTCATAATGTCGACGTCGGCCTACCTGTGTTTACAAACATAGAATGGGTCTATAGTTCCAGCTCTTGGTGGAACTAGCTGTCTCATTTTTCGTGCTACATGACTACAAGCGAGACATACAAGCTTTGTTCAAGAACGTTTTTTTTTGGGGGGTGGGGGGGTCCACGAAGCCAGTGGTAAATACGGCCAAGTTTATTAAGAGTAGCGCACTTGGGAGTGAGGGCTCAAATCTCATGCAGGTGCCTTGGAATTTTTCTTCTGCTTTATTTTTTGTGCCTCTGAGACATATATATACATGCATGTACATATCCCGGACATGACGGCGACGGCTAAAATCAACCGAGAGTGTCCAAATATTTGCTATCGCAATAAAGTGCACGTGCTGTGGGGAATAACATGTAAAATTTGCAACATTTCAATTGCACAACCTCTGTTATTTTAAGGTTTCACGGCATTCTATAAGACCACTGAATCGTTTGCTAATCGCCCACAGTGATAGTGAGCCACGACGGAAGGGGAACAACAACAATAACAAGGGCGCTATAAGGTAACGACTGAGCGTGTTTTAAGTGAATGCGGAGATATACACCCGAGTTTATGCTTGAGCACTAGCCTTCATGAAGTCTCAGTTTGGTTTTAGGGACAACAATGGTAAGGAAGAATGATCCACAATAAAAATAATCATAAAGGGAGGTTACTGGCGGCGGGAAAGAAAGAAGAAAAAACAAAAACAATTAGAGGAAAAAATAAAGTGACCCTGAAGGCAGAAGGTTCGGCGAAAGGTTTATTATTTTTTTTCTATAGTAAGCACCATTTATTTAGAGTAGATAAGGTCCTCAATCAAATAAACGACTAATACTAAGTATCTTGGGTCAAACAATCGAGTAATACTAACAGTACGGTAACCTTTCATTTTTCGACCAGTCAGTTTTGCCAATACCATACCGCCCATGTGCCCACGCCTAGGGTACAGAGTAGAATGAGCAGAATGAGACTTACCTCGACGCATACGTCGTACACGGTATTATCATGGAGCACTCCGTCACGAGAACCACTCCACAGGGCAACTTTTAAAGACCATAGTCTTTCTTGGGGACCTTCGACGAAAAAAATTACGGCATATTCACGGGGTGAATGATGATGAATGGGCGAAGCTCCGGAGGGATTCATCGGTAAACTGTGAATCTTCCGTGTAATTCGCCCAGTCGATCATCATGTAAAGACGTGAGAAACGCTGTGTGTGTATATACACAAATCAACTTTTATTTGTTCTTAGACGATGGATGGCTTGCGATGTCCCTTGCCTCGCGCGCTCGCACATCGGGATTCTGTCTGCGAGCGCGCGCTGCTGCCGCCTTGCGCTCTCTCCGCTGTGCAGCCTTATCCATTCGGCGACTCCGAGCGCGCGCCAACAGCGAACGGATTTTATTACAACGCTCCCCCTAGCGTACGTCGCCGCACTAAATCGAACGATTGCCTTCAACCAATGACACGCGCCATATGTGACATCATTCCTATTTTATAAGATCTCGCGTCTTTCATGAACTACAAGTACCGCTTTCTAGTTTATAACATCTTGCATCTTTTCATCATCAGCTACAAGTACCACCATCTAGTAAACACTACAAGAACTAAACGAGAGGTGGCTACATACAGGCTACAGGGGACGCACAGCCCACGCCCTAAGGAGCTTCGCCCCTAAAATTTTGGCCTGTCTGTCTGTCTGTACATGTGTATGTTTGTCCGCTCTAACGATACCTGAAACGGCATCAAACGGCCAACTGCATCCGCAGCGCCCACCAATATTGCTCAAGGTTTAGCATTCATAGTTGTGCGGTTGTCAATTAAAAAAGCAAATATTGTGCATATCTGAGGCGCCATAACAACACGTCGATGTTTTGTATGTCTGCCTTTTTACTAGAAGAGGCACACACAATTAACACTAAGGACTGTAGCGTTTATCGCGCTGCGCTGACAGTGTAACGCGATGCTCAAGAAGGTGTTTCCAACGCTTTCCTACGACAACACGGTGGTGGCACCTGCCCGTCGCTTTGCATTCTACACCTTATCACCTCCGAGACTGGCGCGCATCTTTCTTCGCGGTTACACATGCCTTCGTTTTCGGAAATAACTGCCAGATGGCGCTCGTGTCTAACGTGTCTAGATGCGCTTGTTCGCCTCGGCTACACGCTCGAGGCACTCTAACGCAGCGCCTACAGAATACAATTCACCGATTTTTCTTGCGCAGAACATCAAACGCACGTTTTGTTCACTCTCTCCAGACGCAAGACTTTCGTCTTGCGTCTGGAGAGAGTGGTTATCGTCTTTCGACGCCATTTACAGTGTAACATGTAGATCCGGGCCTAATTTTTTCTACTCCGCGAAAATCGGCGGATTCGACCGGAAGTCGCAAGCGCCGCGGGCCTTGAAACGGAGCCATCTTTGGGCACGTCAACGGACGGCGGTCGCGGCAGTGGCGCCTCGCGTCGGTTGCTGTGCCCAGCGTGCCCACTCACGCAAGAAGAGAGACGCGCGCATATAGCGTTCCATTCTGGCCCCGCCATTTGCTCCGGAGGGAGTGCGTGTGTCCCATTTGTAGATTTCCTTCTGTTGCCCTCCGCCAGAGTGGAGTGCTCCGGCGCAGAGTTCGTCGGTCACTCCGAATATGCCAATCGATGACACCGCAGGATACAGAGTTTTCGTTCCACGGTGGGGTTGCAACTTGTTACAGCACGAGGTCAGGTCCTCAGGAAGGAAAAAAAAATGGTTGGGACCAGTCCTGCCTTGTAACTTACCCGAACAAAGCGCTTTTAATTGTGATAGGCGAGAACATAATGTGGGTACTATTTATCAAAGTCACGAAACTTTATTCTGTGCGAAGCAGCAGCCAACACATTTTAGGCTCCTGGGTTACTCATTGAGAAAGAGCGCATGGGCTTGGGACACGACGTTCCACCAAATCGTTTCTCATGCTTGACGTTCACGTGTTGCGTTTTTTTTTCTTTGTTCGTGTCGCACCAGTTATACATGTCTCGATTTAGATTAAGAGTTGTCCATGTCCGTCTTATCTGGACAACATTTTCAAAGCATTTTACCGCCCCCGAATCGCATGACGCTCCAGCCGCCAGCACTCCGGAGACGTCGGCGACATCTACTGGCGTTCCCGAGACATCTTCGAAGGATGTACCGGCTCCAACTTCGGCTGCGGCTCCACCTGCGGTTCCCGCTACGGCTCCGGATACGGTTCCGGCCGCTGCACCACCCGAGACTCCCAGCGACGATGGCGGAGACGATGACGAGTTGACGGAGCGTCAGACGTTGTCCAAGGACGCCACGGTGCTCTGTCGAACAAGCCCGCGAGGGAAGAATGACCCCAACGTGCGAGGATTCGCTTACACGGTAAGGGCGGGGCGTCAACCGCTCAGAACCAGCTTGCGCGTGAAGCTTTACGCAAGGTTGGCGCCTTTCGCTAAACGCTGAGCATACCGTTCACACAGGCGCTTTCGGAAGCGACTATATACGCGACGGAATTTTGTTTTGGTCGCTCGCTTTTGAACAGTGAGAGGTTCGCATTCACATGAATCAGTCATTTTCTGCGAGTAGAAAGAGACCGCTCGCACACCGGTGGTCATAGGAGTGAAATCGAAACTTTATACGCTTTCTAGGTGAGCGCCGATTCCGGACATTCAGACCATTGCGTTAACACATACATAACATACATACATACATACATACATACATACATACATACATACATACATACATACATACATACATACATACATACATACACACACATACATACATACATACATACATACATACATACATACATACATACATACATACATACATACATACATACATACATACATACACACACACATACATACATACATACATACATACATACATACATACATACATACATACATACATACATACATACATACATACATACACACACACATACATACATACATACATACATACATACATACACACACACATACATACATACATACATACATCATACATACATACATACATACATACATACATACATACATACATACATACATACATACATACACACCAACACATACATACATACATACATACATACATACATCATACATACATACATACATACATACATACATACATACATACATGCATACATGCATGCATGCATACATACATACATACATACACACACACATACATACATTCATACATACATACATACATACATACATACCGCCGATTTCATGTACGTAACAGTGAAGTAGCAAGGCAACCTTGCACGGCGGCGGCGGTAATCTTGCTATACCTCTGTTTACACCGTCTCTGAACGCCACTCCAACCACTCAATAGATTATTAGAAACATCGTTATCATATTACACCCTGTCATTCTAGAATGATATCTAATAATTGTGAAGTACTATTGTGGAGCCAATGTCATGATTTTCAAGAAATGATAAGTGTGTTGAACAACTATCATCAGTGCTTCACCTCCCCCATTTTTCCCCTTTGATTTTCTGCAGAACAACCGCTGCGTAGCGCTTTGCCGCAATGGCTACGGAATCCCTTGGAGACAGTCGTTCACCGCGCAAACATCGTGCGGAAGCGGAATGGTTGGTATCTATCTATCTATCTATCTATCTATCTATCTATCTATCTATCTATCTATCTATCTATCTATCTATCTATCTATCTATCTATCTATCTATCTATCTATCTATCTATCTGTCTGTCTATCTATCTATCTATCTATATGTATGTATGTATGTATGTATGTATGTATGTATGTATGTATGTATGTATGTATGTATGTATGTATGTACGTACGTACGTACGTACGTACGTATGTATGTATGTATGTATGTATGTATGTATGTATGTATGTATGTATGTATGTATGTATGTATGTATGTATGTATGTATGTATGTACTTACGCCAATGTCATGCGTAGGTGTGCGTCAACCGGGAGTGCATGCAAGCGGGCACCAGCAAGGACATGCAGACGTGCACCACCATCTTCAACCAGAGTCGCCGCAAGTTCAAGCAGCTGTTCAACTTGCGCGTCGAAGCTGGGGTGAGTCTGGCATTCTCGTTCCGAAGAACATGATTGCACATCGACGAAAGAAAGGCAAGCTACCGATACGAGATGCGCAGTAATATATATACGTGTATGAGGAAAACGTACAATACATCCCTCTGTGAAAGCCACCACTCGAGTGAACACCTTTCATATTGCTGGCCCTCCAACAACAAGTGGATAGGTATAGGATTGTTCATGCACGTCAGTAATCTTTCAAAATGAGTCAGAGAGAGAGAGAGAAAAGTGAAATGAATACAAGAAAGGTAGTGAGGTCGACTTGACTACATTCAGTTTGTTACACCACACGTGGAGGGTCCTGTGCAATATATAAGCAATTATGCTTTTGCAAGAGATCGAAATCCAAGCATGCCCTGCCCGCAGGTTTTTCTGTTAACAGTTGGCCCACCTTGTATATCGTAACAAAGGCTAAAAGACGGGAGTCAATAAAGGAGACGTCTGGAATGTGTCGGGTGTTATAAGGTGTAGCTACTGAATGTTTGTCTAAATGGAAGCTGTCGCTTCCATTAACCAAAACTACACGTCACCGTAGACAAGATGCGTTAGCACGATATTTCGCGAGAACGAACACATTAAGAATTGGTTTTTTTCCCTCTCACTATAAGCGGATGGAATTGTATAATCAAATCGACATCATAATGCTAATTAGTATTGATTTGTTCTACTGCGCTTAGCCAGACATATTCACTTTGTTTCTGAATACAGTTTTTTTCTTACTCTTATATCTACAAATGTCTTCACTGTTGTACCATTTCTTGCCCTCCCTGCTTGGACTACGTGTCCGCAGTATTAAATAAATAAATAAATAAATAAATAAATGAAAAAACCAATGAGCACTTCTTTCATTCGTTCAGTAGCAGAGTTGAAGCTTTGCGTCGGCACTGTCGTCTACATATCGTACACGAGGCAGCCACATGCACCTATAGTGAGACCACCCGAAAAACCGCGACGAGAGCTGAGACGGCAGTGCGCCCGTCAGCTACACTGGTCACCCGTCATCGGACAACGAAATGACGCCGATCTTTCATTTGTTTTTTTCCGTATTCAGAGGTTGTTTCAAGGCCATTAAAAGCCAGGAAATGCCACTAAGTTGACGAAATCACCGGCGTTTGTACGGTTCTTGGCCACGAACATGTGCTCCGCATGACTCAAACTGATTGGACTTGCGGCCCCACCCACAGAGCTCATGGCCCCTCCTCGCATTTAAAGTTTTTTTTCCCTCCTTCCTCCCTTCGCAACTCATGCAGGTGCTCTCGGCCTGCCGCCTCCGGTGTTACAACCCCAACACGGCTGAGTCCCTGCGAGTCAACAGAGACGACGGCGAGAGGTGTCAGAACGTGAGTATATATATGTGCCGTCCGAGTTGCTATGGGTTTTCCCTCCTCCGTTGGTTGCAGTCTTATACGCGTGGGCCAGCGCTTCGGCACCGGCGCAAAGGCTGGGGCGAATCTATACGTTGCTATGTATTATTTTATGAATGGGTTTGAGTGCCACCGTGTCGAGCTGTTAACTTTAATTGTGTTTTGGATATTTCACAATTAAACGAACAGTGTTACGGTAGACGCGTACGCATCGGTGCCAGTTGGGTGCTGGAGCCGATTTGACACGAGACGACAATCAGCGAATGTTCAGCAGTTGCACTTCACCATCTCAACCTCAGTCTATAGGCTGACCAATTCAAATCGGGTCACGAAGTTGACAACGGGGCCGTTCTCTTAGCCGAAACAAAACCAAAACGCGAAAATTAACAAGCCAATCGACAGCCCAACAGCGCGATGCAAACGACGTTTCACGCCTTATTACTTAACGTCGTCATACACAAAAACTAGAAAATATAGACCTAACAGGCCAAGATTGCGGCGCCCAGACGTCTTACGACAAATGGTCTATTTTTTTATCGGATAGAACTTATTCAGGGGCAGCCCCGCCCAGACGACCGCAGTGCAGCCGCCCATCGCCTCCGCGACGAAAGAAAGAGACTCCAGAGATTGCCTACGTGGCGCTGCGAAAAACGCCGCCACCAGCGCCCCCATCGCCGCGCTGGCCATAACTGGGTAGTGCAAGGCGAGCCATCCGCACGCGAACGTACATAGGCACTCCCATTTCGTTGGTGTGGAGTCGCGGTTTCCTGAAAATCGAGGACCTGGCAAAATTCTTTCTTCAATCCAACCTTACTTCAGAAAAGTAGGAAGTTCATCAAAATGAAGCGAGCTGCGGGAACAATGCAAAAATATATACGTTTACGTTATTTCGGCGTGCTGCAATTCGCAATTTAAGTGAAAGCGAGCATCGAATGACATCGAGTTCGAGGCAAGCACTCTGACGAGCATTCTGTAACGCCTAAATTCGTTTGGGCATGCACGTGTTGCCAAAGCGATGAAGTGCATAGGCGAGCAATGTATCTTACGATCAGTGGTATACGAAGAATCGCTTCATCCGGAACGAATGGCCCCGGCGATATGCGCCTTTGCAGTTGCATTCCCCACTCATCTCTCGCTTCCTGTGCATTGAACTGTTTTAAAACGCATCCTAGAATACTCTGTTGACGGTCATAGTCCGTTCACACACATACCGCGAATGGGGATTCATGCGTGTCCACTTTCACGGTGTGCAGCGAAAGGCAGAACGGGGGCTCCGAGATATATCTCTGGCGATCGCGGAGACGAACGGTAAGAAAAAAAACCTGACTGTGGTAACGACCAACATTTTGCGATTTACCTATACGACGTACTGCGTGTTCGCATTCGACATGTTAAAGCCGGAGCTTAGAGACTAATTCAAAGCATATATACGTGCGCGATGCTGTGTGATATCGGTGGTTGCGGAGTGTGCGATGTTTGTCACACTACTGTTGCAAGGCGCGCAACGCGGTCAGAAGCCCTGTTCAGCTTCATAATCAAAGTTAACGCGGTTCTACGTCAAGTTTACTCAAAACAATAACAGGAGACCTACACTCTAAAAAAATATCGAGTAAAAAGGGTGTCTTTTTGTGCCACAACAATAATCGTCATCAGGCTTGCGTGCGCTTCCTTTCTTGAAAACTCGGCGCTGGCCACTTTATTATCGAGAATGCAATGTAACCCTGTGTCACACCGTTCCCGTTAATTAGTGAGGCTATCGCAGGGCTAATTCCAAGAGCCGAAGTATCGGCCCCCCGAACCGCACCACGAAAGCGTGGACAATTTAGAATTGGTCCTTATTGGTGCGCCAGCAGACGCCGGCTGTAGCCCAAAGAACAAGTCAGAGCCGAGAGTTGATAGACAAACAAAATTATATTCTCAATAACGGCAGATCAAAAACAATACACAAGTATGCACACTCCACAATAAGTGAGTACAATATGTCACCAATCAAACCAGTCAAACAACGTACTACACAGTACAATCAGCCACACTCTAAACAACGGACACAGACAACAATACACACTACAATGCAGTGGCATGCATTGAACAACCAAGTCACTTAAAGACTAAAGAGATAGAAAACCTATTCAGTCCAAAGTCCTTGGAACAAAAGTCTGAATGATACTCTTCCGAGAATCACTCACTCAAAGTCCAGCGTTGTTGCCGTTCCGCTGCCCCGAAGTTTCTTTTCCAGGAAACCTCGCGTCTTAAATTGGCCACTCTCCAAGCTTCAAACTTCTTCGCCGGAAACACGTCGGCTTCACACACGCAGCTGTTGCCACGCGTCTTCGCTCGATAGCGGTAAACTCACGCTCTTGCCTGTAGCTCGAGCCTTCACCCCTCAGGTGGAAATCCTCTTCTTCTCCTGCTTTGCCTCTACGGACAAAACCTTCGCCGACTACACGGCGGGATACCCAACGCGCTCTGGCGCCAACTTCCGTCTTCTCCTGATCTCTCGTCTCAACTGCTCGGTTAAATACCTTGCGCGCGACATTCCAGAAGGTTCTCATCATTTCGTCGGCGCGATACGCAGGGAAGGCTGGGAAGAGGGCGAGACGGTTGGAATGCCCTCCGCGGCCGATGACTCAACTCGGTATGACCACGCCCCTTTCGTTCTAGAACTTTCCGGGCTATCTCGGCCGCCGATGTGGTGTGAGGAGGTTCGTCGGCGAAGCCACGCTTCCAAGTGGAGAGCGCGCGCCCGGGGAGCCTTGGATGTTTGTTTTCTTTTTTTTTCTTTTGACCTCCCGGCGTCTCTTCCGCGCCTTACCGCAAGAATTTGGCGGCGCGCCCATTTTTAGCGCTCGTTCTGTGACACTGCCCCCCACTTTAAGAATATTATCTCATAATATTCAGAACCACACAAACGAGCGCGAACAGTCCCCACACACTCAAAGACTGTAACACAATCCGTCGCTCATGACACGTCACATTCGCAATAGTTCACTCAATACGATTGTACATTGTAATTCAATTACACAACACATGAAATATAACCACAGGCACATGAATACAACACACTCCACCACACATTCCCAATAATACAAATGTACAAAGTTCTCTAATTACAACAATTATACAACACTATACATCACATCACAGCACAAACACTTCGACAATTGTGACACAGGATAACACAACATTAACACAACATATGGCACTCAGCACTGCCAAACAGATTCTGATTCGACCTCAGCACCTATCCTGTGTATTTCGAGCTGCGCTTGCGTCCTTTCTTGCGGTGCTCGCTCGACCTCTTCTTGTTTTTCCTTGTTCTTTTTCGGCGAGCCTTTTCCAACGACGGTATCTGAGGCAGCGTCTCAGCCATCGTTCTCACTTCCGACCCTGCTAACGGGTCATGACGTTCGACGTGTCCTGTCTGTTTATTTACCAGCTCGTTCATGTCTCTACATTTGGCTCGGCTGGCCGACTCCGTCACCTTTACACTGCCGGTCGGTTAAGGTCGTGCCGACGTAAGTCCAGTTGCCCACCCCGTGAACTCCTTCAACGCGATCATCTTCTCATTCGCTGTCTCTTGCGCCGCGGCTTCACCTTGGGCTCTAGTGAGATCCGTCATGGGATGCTCCTCCACTGTATCTCGCGGTCGCTGGGTTGGCGAGGGCTCTATTTTAGGGTCTTCTCCCAAGCATTCCGGATCATTCGGTCCTCGCGGCCCGTCGATGTTTCCGATGACAAGGTCGTAAAGGGGGGTCGTCATACATAGAGCGGTAACCTTCCCGCTGAAGTACGGGGTTTCCACCTCAATCTCTGCTTCGGGAAGCATCCGAGCCGTACGGTCAATTAGGCAAACCGGTTTCGTTCTGCCTGTCAACTCACTTTCCCGTACCAAATTTCTCCGCACGATAACAGTGGAACTGCCGGTATCTCTTAACACCGTAACCTTTTTGCCCGCAACTTTTCCAGGCAGCGTTGGCATTCCCTTCGTGACACCGGTTGGCTGTTTTGACATTACAGCACCCACAATATAAATTTTCTCCCCATTTTTCAACTCTACGAATCCATCAGTGACGGCATTATTATCGGACTTTGGTGCCGCTTGCACACAGGATACCTGGTGAGTTTGACTCGCTCCGTTTCAACATGCGTCTGCTTTGTGGCCAGTCTGACCACACTTGAAACATTTTACTGCCGTAGGGCTCGTAAAGATCGTTCGACAGTTTTTCGCGCGATGACCCACTCGGTTGCACAGAAAACATCGCGGAATGCCCTCTGGTGCACGCTTCTTTTCTTCGGGAGCCAATTTCTTCGAATCATCGGGACAATCCTTCTTGACCTTGGCCAAATTAGTTCCACCTTGCGCTTCCAAGAATTGATCAGCCAATTCAAGCATGTCTTCAAGTGACTCATCCTTCCTCTCTTTCAAGTACAGCGACATGCTTGGGTGGCAACTAGTAAAAAATTGTTCTCTAATTAGGAGCTCTCTAAGTTCATCGTACTCCTGCGCTGTCCCTGAAAGTTCAATCCATCTGTCGAAATAATGGCTAAGTCGGGCGGCGTACTGCGTAGCCGTTTCACCATCAGCTGGCTTACCTGTCCGAAATCCGTCCCGGAATCCTTCCACCTTAAATCTAAATCGCTTCAGCAAAGCAGCTTTCACCTTTGCATAGTTGGCTGCATCGGTCGGCGTCAGCCTACCGTACACACTGAGCGCTTCACCACTCAAGCAAGTACTCAAAGCAGTTGCCCACTGATGTTCCGGCCAATTCTGGCTCCTCGGAATCGTCTCAAACCGGTGAAGGTACGCGTCAAGGTCGTCCTTCCTTTCATCGAACGCTACAAGCAGCTTGCTTGGGTTCAAGCGGAAACCATGATCTTCCCGTTCGCTGCTTTCAACTCTAGCTTGGACGGGAGTTTCACTTCGCTGTTGCAAACGGAGGCGCTCGAGTTCCATTTCGTGTTGCCGCTGCTTTCCCTTTCAGCCATCTCCGCTTCTCTTTCTTCTTTCGCCCTCTCAGCTGCCAGTCTTTCTCTCTCCATCTCCAACTTCAATTGTTGCTCTCTTTCTTCCTTCAGCTGTCGCTCATTTGCCTCTCTTTCTTCTTTCGCCCTCTCAGCTGCCAGTCTTTCTCTCTCCATCTCCAACTTCAATTGTTGCCCTCTTTCTTCCTTCAGCTGTCGCTCCCTCGCTTCTCTTTCTTCTCTCGCCCTTTCGGCTGCCAACTTCTCTCTCTCCAACTCCAACTTCAGTTGTTCCTCTCTTTCTTCCTTCGCCCTTTCAGCGGCCAGCCTTTCTCTCTCCAACTCAGCTGCTTTTTCTTCCTTGGCCCTCTCAGCTGCCAATCTCTCTCTCTCCAACTCAGCTTCTTTTTCCGCTTTGGCTCTTTCGACCGCCAGCCTTTCTTTTTCCAGCTCAGCTGCCTTTTCTTCTTTGGCCCTCTCTTTTTCTTCTTTTTCCTTCAGAGTGACCCACTTCCGTAGCTCGGCGCCAGAAAGACCCATCTTCTCACCAAGAGCGACTAACTTTTCGAGATCCATTGTGTCTCGCAAATAAAACATTGCTGCGTGCAAAAAAGTATCTGCCTAAGTCAGTCTATCGGAACACTCCCCTGCACTCGTTAACGAGAACACTGAACAACACACAAAATTGTTCCGATAGCACTATCAACAACTCGAGGCTCTTTCTCACTTCTTTGGACACAGTGTGTACCAAAAGGTCCTGTCGCGGACGCCAGATTAATTGTCGCACCGGTACCGTTAATTAGGGAGGCGATCGCCGGGCTAATTCCAAGAGCCGAAGTATCGGCCCCCCGAACCGCACCACGAAAGCGTGGACAATTTAGAATTGGTCCTTATTGGCGCGCCAGCAGACGCCGGCTGTGGCCCAAAGAACAAGTCAGAGCCGAGAGTTGATAGACAAACAAAATTATATTCTCAATAACGGCAGATCAAAAACAATACACAAGTATGCACACTCCACAATAAGTGAGTACAATATGTCACCAATCAAACCAGTCAAACAACGTACTACACAGTACAATCAGCCACACTCTGAACAACGGACACAGACAACAATACACACTACAATGCAGTCGCATACATTGAACAACCAAGGCACTTAAAGACTAAAGAGATAGAAAACCTATTCAGTCCAAAGTCCTTGGAACAAAAGTCTGAATGATACTCTTCCGAGAATCACTCACTCAAAGTCCAGCGTTGTTGCCGTTCCGCTGCCCCGAAGTTTCTTTTCCAGGAAACCTCGCGTCTTCAATTGGCCACTCTCCAAGCTTCAAACTTCTTCGCCGGAAACACGTCGGCTTCACACACGCAGCTGTTGCCACGCGTCTTCGCTCGATAGCGGTAAACTCACGCTCTTGCCTGTAGCTCGAGCCTTCACCCCTCAGGTGGAAATCCTCTTCTTCTCCTGCTTTGCCTCTACGGACAAAACCTTCGCCGACTACACGGCGGGATACCCAACGCGCTCTGGCGCCAACTTCCGTCTTCTCCTGATCTCTCGTCTCGGCTGCTCGGTTAAATACCTTGCGCGCGACATTCCAGAAGGTTCTCATCATTTCGTCGGCGCGATACGCAGGGAAGGCTGGGAAGAGGGCGAGACGGTTGGAATGCCCTCCGCGGCCGATGACTCAACTCGGTATGACCACGCCCCTTTCGTTCTAGAACTTTCGCGGGCTATCTCGGCCGCCGATGTGGGGTGAGGAGGTTCGTCGGCGAAGCCACGCTTCCAAGGGGAGAGCGCTTGGATGTTTGCTTTCTTTTTTTTTCTTTTGACCTCCCGGCGTCTCTTCCGCGCGTTACCGCAAGAATTTGGCGGCGCGCCCATTTTTAGCGCTCGTTCTGTGACACCCTGATAATGGGCATGTCGATCGTGACTGGAATGTACCAGGCGCGGGGCGATAGCGCAAGGATGGAACACAATATAGATGACGATTATTGTTGTGGGACGAAAAAACACCCTTTTTACTCGCTCTTTTTTTGTGTATACATTATCACACTTTCTCGTGCGACCGGCTGTGGAGAACGCGCGCAATTCACTTATACCCAACACGGTCGCAACATCCGTATCCAGAGCTCCGGCCGTTCTAAGACACGGGTCCAGTGTGCCAATCCCCGGCTGTGCCAACGGCCATAACCAGCAATTCGCTGTATCCATGTTCGTTATAAACGATATTTGACTGTTATGTCCGTTTCTGGTGCAGCGCCTGTACGAAGGCACCTGTCGGGGAGGCGTCTGCCGCTCGCCGAACGACGCCATCGCTGCGATCGGGTCGGTGATCCCGATCCCCTACCAGGAGGCCAACGCCTTCTCGAGCCCCGACGACCACAACATCGAGGTCGAGGAGCCCGGCTTCGGCGAGGAGTTCGCCCAAGATGGCTTCCTCACCGACCGCTTCCACGAGGGCTTCGGGGGAAGGCCGTTGCAGACGCGCTTCCCCGCCGTCCCCGTGGGCTCCGTCGCCGCGGAGACCAACGACACGCTCATTGTATGACCCGGACCACCGCGGGAGGCTGGCCCTTCCGGTGCACTTGGTGCACGTCTACCACTATTTATGACTATTTATACATGATGATCCACCGAATAAAGAGTAGCATCTCTGCGTATATGTAAACGCCCGTATGCTTGGTTCATTCATTCGCGAAAGCTATAGACATCTGTAGATGTCTACAGATGTACATAGATGTCGAAAGCTATAGACATCTATAGATGTCTCACCAAACGGGAAAACCAACCCTATATATGGGCAGCGTAAGCCCGAGTGATACAAGACACCATTAGGACATCATATCTGCAAATAAAATAAAAATATACATGACATCATATCGTAACGACCAGGGGCGGCGCCAGGGGGGGGGGCAAGGGTGGGCTGGAGCCTCCCTAAAATTCTCGCCTGCCCCCCCCCCCTATGCCCACCCAAGGGCCCGGAAGCATATATTGAAAACCTAGTAGGAGCAGAGCTAGCTTGCCCCCCCGGAGGAACTCACTTTTCGTGGTTGCCCCCCATGGTGTGTGTGTGTGTGTGTGTGTGTGTGTGTGTGTGTGTGTGTGTGTGTGTGTGTGTGTGTGTGTGTGTGTGTGTGTGTGTGTGTGTGTGTGTGTGTGTGTGTGTGTTTGTGTGTGTGTGTGTGTGTGTGTGTGTGTGTGTGTGTGTGTGTGTGTGTGTGTGTGTGTGTGTGTGTGTGTGTGTGTGTGTGTGTGTGTGTGTGTGTGTGTGTGTGTGTGTGTGTGTGTGTGTGTGTGTGTGTGTGTGTGTGTGTGTGTGTGTGTGTGTGTGTGTGTGGCAATCGAAGCAGCTTAAGGTCGAAGCTTGTCCGCGTCCGCGATGTCCTTCACAGGAAGATGCGTGAATTTGAGACACAAAAATAAGGTTTAACAACAGACTTAAGCTCAATGAAAATTGTGACAGGACAATATAGGACACCTAGAAGCACAGACCCTTTATACTAGTAGGTGACTTCGACGTAGACATTGTGGACCTTAGCATAAGCGCGCGCAGTGTACCCCTTCAGAAAGGAGGGGGGGGGACGAACGTTGATCGTAGCGTTGCCCTCCCTATTAAGGCAATGTATAGGGCAGACTTAGCACCTCCCCTCTTCTTATGTGACTAGGGTAGCCCCCACCTCCCCGCCCACCTCGTGCGCACGCGTAGGTTATGATCTAGATTTGTGGTCGACGCTCGCTGTCCGCTGTCATGGTGCATAGAAAACGACCCTGTAGTTCCTTAGAACCCAAATAAAGTTTGTTGACTGACTGAGTGTGAAGAATAGTTCCATAGGACCCAAATAAAGTTTGTTGACTGACTGACTGAGTGTGCATGTGAAGAAAGTTTACAACAGACGAACAACAAATATAGTGGCGAAGAAGGATGTAATAGACCTACAAGCAGCAACTCTTCGTCCTAGTCAGTGACGTCGACGTTGACATTATGGACTTTAGGTCCGAGCTTGGCCCACTCGTGAACTTCGTGGAAGTGCGTGTTTCTTTTTGTTTTTGTTTTTCATCGAAACACAACCCGCGCGTGTTTTGCGCTTTCACCTATAAAATGGTGGACCCGTAGACACTCATTCAGTTCATTCTAAGACGGTCACAGGCGGACCACGGAAATTAAGGGCACCGGAATAGCGTAAATACAATGCTCGGTGAAAGGAACTATTTCGATTGGCTGAAAATAGTCACCGAACCAATCTCAAAACTTTGTTTGCACAAAAACAGAAGCAGGCTGTAATTTGAATTGAGCCATACGAAGCCAGAAACAGAATTTTTCTCGCTTAAAACAAAGATTAATTTTATAAAACTTTCTGAGTGAGTAGCCGCAGAAGGTTGCTACTAAATCTGCTGTTGCGAATATTTTTAGTAGGACCGCCTCATGGTTGAATTTACGGCCGAAGATGTGCCAATAGGAACATTTTTGCAACTTTGTCACCACCTGTAAAATTTATTTCGCACTGTATACGCTTGAAACTATTTTTGGTTTTTAGTAAAACATACTCTGGCAATATGCCAATGTCAACTATTCCATTTCCCCTAATTTTGCTTATCTATAAAAGAAATCCCCAATACGAATCGAATTCTCAGTATTTGAGGTCACGCAAAAAAATACACGAAAGCGTAAAAGGTCATAAGGCCTATTTTAACCATTATTCTAAATATAAAAATTTGTCTTGACTTAATATAAAAAAACGAATTTTCGGCAACGTGTTTTACGATAGTTATAACGCGAGAACAGAACGACGACAAAGAGACAAGAAGCTATTGTGTCCTTCTATCGTCATGTCGTCAAGACTATCGTCACTATAACTGACTGTCATGACTATCATCACTATAACTATCGTCACTATCGTCATGAGCGCTTCCTGTCTCTTTGTCGTCGTTCTGTTTATCGTCATGTCATACCAACTAGCCCAAACTGCCACACTTCTAAGTGTTTTGCGAGCTACGGTTTCGAGCTTTCCGCAAAAAATTCAAATGAGGCTTGCGGCACAGGGAATTTTTTTTCGGAAGAAATTTTTTGCGGAAACACTTTTGGACTTGGGTAGGTGATTCTGATTTTTTTTTTCGAGTAAATTAGGGATGGTCGAGCGCCAAGGTTGGGGCAGTTGGCGTGGAATGCTCTAATAGGCAATGCGAACATCGTTTGAATTTACCGCTCGAAAGCGAACGCTTATACACCAGAGATATACACCAGAACGCTTATACACCAAAAGCTTTGACGACTAGGAACCACAGAACGTAAGAACGCGGCACGTAACAAGTAGCTCAAAACTTTGTTTGCACAAAAACAGAAGCAGGCTGTAATTTAAATTGAGCCATACAAAGCCAGAAACAGAGCTGCATCCAGCATGATCGACCGTCAAAATAGCATAGCGCAATAGTTTCCTCTAATTGCACAGCGGGCACAGTGTGAAACCCAGCACGGAGGCTTGAATGAATTGCGGTGCTTCGAATCGAACGTAGTCCTAAATAGTCTCCAGTGTGAACGACAATCCGACAGATGTGAACAGCGGAGAGAAAGCAAAAAACAGAAAGCGCGTAATGGCGAGCAGACTTGCTCTCTTGCCTCGCATGGTGAGGCAGGCTCTGCGACGACCGCTCAGCTCCGCGTCTCCGGTCGCCGGCGTGGTGCGGTTCTCCTGTGTCCGTTCGACCCCGGCGCCGTCGTTGCTTCGCACAAACGCCGCCGCCTGCGCGGTCTCGCACCGAAGGTTCTTAAAGAGCGAATCCTCGGCTAAGGAGGCGCAGGAAGAGTTCGACGAAAGCGAGTGGACCACAATCTTTCGCTACCCTCACATCAGGTTCATCCAGATGCTATGCCGATTCAAGATCTACCAGTGCTTCGCCACGTTCGTCGTCACGCCGCCGCTTATGCTCTCCGAGTACGCGCAGTGGCTGCCGACGCACGCCAACGCCACCCTCCTGTCGCTCATGGTGTCCTCCGCCGTGGTCCTCTTCCTGACGGGAATGATTTCCGAGCGCATCGTCGGCATGATGTACGTCAACAAGGACTGTACCAAGCTGCGCGTCGCTCGCCTAAATTTCTGGGGTCGGCGGCAGGACCACGCGTACGACGTCAAGGACGTCGCCCACTTCGCGGACGCCGGCCAGGCCTGGGGGTCGTGGTACGTCCAGCTGCACCGCTTTAGCGCCCCGAACGACCCCCTTATCCTGACCCTCAAGCAAGGTGGCATCGTCGACAAGGAGCTGTTCACCAAAGTGTTTGGCCACGACATTGCCAGTTAGTTCATACGAAAGCGACTTCTAGGGTAGCTGTTTTCTTGCATGTACGCTGTAGACAGATCGTCTACACAGTCTTTTTTGGCGCCCATGTTAAGGAGCGCCATCTTTGCGTACGCTATTCTTAAAACTGCCCAATGCCACGGATGCAAATGGGAAGAGAGGAGCACAGTTTCACTCGCTGGCGGCTGGTTGCTTTCGTGGAATCTGGACACTTCTTTATGTTGGCAAAGACTGCCTTAAGGTTATCATTGCAGTAGACCGAGCCAGGACCTCCCAACAAAACAATGACTCTAAGCAGGTGCTTCGAAGAGCAACTTGAAAAGCAAAATGCAAATTAATAGAGATTAGACACATATGGACACACAATCTGTATCCAAGAAAGGCTAGCTAGCTCCGAGCTTCAATTGACGATTTTATCTTTTAGGTATTATTTGCTGGCCTCCAAGCAAAAGTAAATAGAACAGTTAAATTGGTTCGTACTTGAAAATTATTCCTTATGGCTTATCAGCAGTTCTGCCAAAACTCTTACCGGTAGAGAGGTCTCCAAATGCACAAGTACATTTAAAAAAAAATTCAACAGTAGGCACACTTAAATAATCCTGCGGAGAACTCCTGCTATTATTGTTATAATAAACAAACGTTACCTTACACCGATGCTCTAAAATCTAATGCAAGATTTCCACGTGCATTGGTTCTACGGTATTCTCTGCTGTGTGGTTTTCAAGCTGTAGATGGAATATAAATCGTACACTAGTTTGCTGTTCTTGTTATATGTCCTTAACGTAAAGCTAGACTTTGAAAAGGGTCACAACACCACGGCCGGCATTCTCGCTTCAGTCCTCATTCGATTTCTGCCCATTCTTTGTGCTTCCACTCCAATGTCGCCAAAACAATTTCTACGTATTCTCCCCTACGTGTTTCATTATATAAGAGCACAGTTTCCTACGCTTGAAGAACAAGCCCATGGAAGAGTACAAATGAAAGCACTTCTTTACGTGGTAATCTGGGCGCCCAACTGTGTCTTATTTAAGGTCATCCAAAAGGCGGTGAAACTTATTATGCAGTTTGACAACACTGGTGACTGATGAGAAATTCGCGGACTTCCACACGCGTCAGCCTCAGTTGACCCGACACAAGCCATCATCGTACGAGTATAAGCCGATGTGCTATAGTGAGGTTTTGTTATAGTGAGGTTTTAATGTATTAAAGAATTGAACACTTTTGTCATTACCCAACTAACTTGCACAATTCTTAAACAAAATAAGGTGAGAAGTAGTGCTACGTAGCTATAATTTTGACGATTTGGAACCAGCCATGTGTGATTGTCACTTTTATCATTTGAAGTGGAAGAATCTGTGATGAGTAGGGAGATTTGGAGGGTGTAACCGATGCAATACGTTACGTTTGAAAAAGCCTCTAAACTTTTAAACCTTTAAGAAACGATTAATCGAGGCGACAATAATCAGTGCATTTAACTTAGAGGTGTGGCTTCGCGACAACGCGAACTTTCTCTGGATGGGCAGTTTCGTGGCATGGCACCCCCAAAGCAGCGGTGAAACGACCTTTACGAGGAGTTGCACGCCCTTAATTCTTTTAAAGGAGTACTGACACAAAAACTTTGGCCTCGCGTTTTCTTGCTGCAATGTATTGCTAGGAGCCTGTTAACTCATAACAGGACACATTGTTTGCTGCAGCACGTGACAAATGGTTTATTGTTGGCCCTTCATTGTTGACCAGTTTCGGTATGCGAGAGCTCCGAAAACGAGAAGCCACTGGTTGCAACTATCGCCACCTAGCGTGTGCAGCTCTCAACCACGTCAGCACACAGAACTGTGACACACTTCCGCACGGTCCGCATCAAGAATTACTTTCGAATAGAAAACTGGACTGCAGTGTTGCCAAACACAAAACTTTCAAAGCATGCGCCATGGCCACGCACACTCGATTAGCCGCCGAGAAGTGTAGACCGCGGGAACCAACGTTTATAGGAGGGATTTATTGTGGTAAAAGAAAAATAGCAGCTATGACATCATAACTTGTTTTATTGACTGCAGCGTGGTAACGCGAGGGTTCCGCAAAGGGTCCCTTCGAGGGTGTCAATGGTCGATGGAGTAGAGTGCTGCCGCAAACTCCAAAATTAATTTAAAATACCTTCCATGCTTTATTGGCTGTTGATATTTTGCAGAGAGTATATGAGTGTTTACTGGAATCGACCCCGCAGGCTGTCTCTGCTGCAAAATTTTGTGTGAGTACCCCATTAAAATTATGTGAAGGCGAATTCGAAAACCAACATCTGTTCCAATATTGGAAGTGCCTGAATATCCGTACATTTTTTTTAGAGAAAGAAAGAAAATGAGGTAGAGCTTTTCAGTCAAGTTTGCATGCCTTCAGCACACAGATTAATGCAGAGAGCGTATGCAGCTTGTGGAATCGAGCAGTGGCATAGCCAGACATATGGTTCGGGTGCAAGGGCGATTATTGTCCAGTATCCATTCTTCAAAATTTTTACGTTCTCTACGTGTGCTTACTCACACACAAACACACAAGGCGATTACAGAAATCAACTGACCCCACCTCCCCATGATCAATGTTTCTGGTTAACCCTTTAGACTGCCATTTAGAGCAAAGGGGAAGAGAGAGTGACTCCAGCCTTACATACTAGTGGACAGATCTCAAAGGTAGTTCTGGTACAATGGTCAATGGACACTACCTCTTACAACTTCCAGTGTCTAACATTCGCCATGGACCTAGTCAATACCCCTTACAAATGAGGACACACACAGGCACAATGTTGTTCACATCGCAAGACACTCGTCCATCACTCCAGCCACTGTTCCACTTTTTTTTATTGCTCAAATGGCAAATGTGCGTGTTCACAGCAGCTTCTCCCATAAGACAACTGAAATTTATCATTTTTTTTTCACAGAAACCAGTCTGTAAACAGTCAAAGCATATTAAAAAAAGAGAGCAGTAAAAAATGAATATAATAGGCTCTCTCAGAACACAGAAGACAAGTTTAATAATAATTACTTGCATCACAAGAAATGCAGTTAATTTGAGTCACTAAAAGAACAAAAAAAAAGAAACAAAGGCGTTGGGCTGCTGGTTCCAGCAATGCGAAAAGAAACAATATATATTTCGTAAACTAACATACGACACTGTGCGCTCGGCCATCGCTAGTAACTGGCAACAACAGTGGCCAAGCGACGACCACCTGGAAAAAAAAATCAATTCCTCCACGCCGAACCCACCCTACATCCAAATGATGCGCGGATCGTAGGCATCCATATCTCGGGCTGCATCGACCCGCGCTTGGCATTACACTATAAACGTAGTTGGCAGCCGAGACACGTAAAATCTACTAGCGAAAAACATCAACAAACGGCTCCACCGACCCACTTTTTTTTTCCCACCCATTGAAGAGCAATTCTGCCTTCGCTCGGCACACCGTAAAGTCTCTCCGCGTTGCGTCGTGTGGATTTGTACCGTGTTGATAACAACCGCCATCTTTTTCCTTCATGCACAAAAACATTCTCGGGCCTTCTAAGCCCTGTTCGCACATCTCGATGATCTGCTGGTGGTCAAAACCGGAGCTATCAACGACGCTGCACTCCTTCGTTTTCTCAATAAAACCTAATCCAACTCTTCCGGCTGGACTTCAGCAGATGTCGACTGCCCCATTGCCATGCCCGCATGCGACGATGAACCGGAGTCGTCATCCTCCAGTCCCCCAAGTAGCGTCTGGATCAGGTTGCCTGCATTGACAACATTTCGTTGTGAGCAAGAACAATCGGTTTCCCTGTGAGGGCAAAGCACCAAACGGCATGGCAAAGTATTAGAATGACACATGAAAAAATGCTAGCGCACCTCGCTCCTTTAGCTAATGCAGCACGGCCACTGCAGTGAGTGAAGCCACTTTTGCACTTTCCGCCGCTTCAATGTAAACGTTCACGATGAGAGCACAGCATCTACAGAACTAAGTTCTCAAAGGTCAAGGTGAAACATTAAGCGTTCGCAAAAAAAATTTCTGTGCCATTGCTAATTACATGCCGTCGCCTATATGACGCACCCACCGATGACGACGGCGCTGGTGCGCTGGCAGGGTGTGCGAGCAAGGAAATACCCGTGCTTTTCCCAGGCCTGCTGCAAGTAGCTTTGCACGTTAGTTCTGGCACCGAAGTTCAGGCACCCTTGCACGGTCTCTGACAAGCTGTTGTCGGACTCTGTCTACTCCAAGGCAAGACCTCGCGTCAGCCAAGAATGCCATGTCAAGTCCCTAAGATCAACCAGGTACGCTGTTTCCCAAGTTGTACAAGACTGGCCTAAACGTCTCCCTTTTTACTATTGTTATATTACTATCATCCATGGATAGTAGCACCTACGAACTTTTATCATCGTTAAATGCAGCGGAAAAAACCCGAATGCAAAAAGGAGCACACGTACACCGCATTGCACTATCTATTCAAATTTGTAGAGGAACACGCACTACACTCAAGGAACTATAGATTTGATGACAAATAGAAATAAAATGAATAAGTAAATAAATATTAGTGTTTCAGTGAGTGGCAATAAGGAAATTTACCTCGATAATGTGCAACACTGCCGTGTCTGTGATCTTTTGCACTACATTTAATGATTGTACCGTACCAACTCGCCCAGAAAGACACCCTTTGGAACTTTTAACCTGCGATTGAAATTTGCCACGAGGCCTTGTCAGAGGCTCTAGAAACGTACTCTCAATACATACCATACTTACTCGCATAATCCTCGCACTTTTTTTGGTGGAAAACCGATGCAAAGTTGGGGTGTGTGATAATTATGCGGGGAAAACTTTCCACCAAAACGCACAGACCGAAAAAGAAAACGAAGTGGCCACAAATTGGGTTTCTCACACCAGCAACAAAAAGTGCAAGCAAATAGTCGAGAATTTGAATACCATATGCAAAGCTTGAGGACGTAGCGCTAGCGCTCGTCGCTCAACAGGAGCCCCCAAAGGTAAGCGTAGGTTGTCTGTATTGGGCTGATGGCTATTTAACGGAATCGTCCGCAGTTTTCTACTGAAGAAATAAAGTTTACCATCAATCCCAGCTTTAGGCACACGACAGGCCCAACGTGTCTTGGTGGCTTTCAGCTGCCGTCACCAGCAGCGAACACAAAACTCGTAGACTCTGAAAGGCCTACCGGCGGCCCTGTTGCCGTTGATTAGTGCATGATCTATCACTTTCAACTCGAAAGCAGCCGTGTAGCTTCGATATCGCCCTATAACGTGACAAGATTACCGGCACAACATACAAAACACGCAGCAACGTGCACTTTCCACTTTAGCTTGGCTTGGATTGAATCGCCGTGCAATATTAGTGCTTAAGAAATGACTCCAGATGGCACACGCTATCATCATCAGTGACTGGAACGAGCAGACGACATTATTGCGGCACAGTTTTCGAGGGTGCGATGATTACTGGAGGAAAAAAAAGAAATATTTTTGTAGAGCGATGTGGGGGGGGGGGGGTTGCGAGAATTATGCGAGTGCGAGGATTATGCGAGTAAATACGGTACATGTTTTTGATGGCGAATAGTGCAAAAGCAGTGCTACGCAAAGAAAGGCGCGAAGATGAAGTGGGCACCCACCGAACATGCCCTGCGGCTTGGGTGGCGGCGGGAGGCCGAAGAAGAGCTGGCCAATTTTGTCCAGGTACTGAGGGTACGTGGGGTCCCGGCTGATGGTTGGCTGGTAGTGCTCGCACAGCACTGTGAACACCGCCAGCTTCCTCCTGCAGGCATCGTATTACGTCAGCTCCTCATTGCCCGCCAATTAATGCTAAATTTTGTTCCTCTCATGCAAACTTGTTGCCAGGAAATGCACACTCAAAAGCAATTACCCCACCCACTGGGGTGCCTCTGCATCACAAAAAAAAAATAACTACCACCCGGCTTGCTTGCATCACCATCATCACTCGCAAAACTTGGGGCGCTTTTCCATCAGGAATGCTCTGCGACACTGATGGCGCAAGCATTGCTCCATGGCCTGGAAGTACCACTACCACAGGAAGGCAAGCAATCACAAGTTGGAGACAATTGTTATGCAGCAAAACTACTCTACTTAGTGTGTAGCTGTAAGTGCACACTTTCAGGAGTTTAAGACTTTGGTGTGTATACTGTTTGCAAAGCAATTCTGCTGAATCCCAGCAAATCGAAAACACTAGAAAAGTGGTTTTCAAATGGCGGTCAACAAAGCCATTTCTATGATCCGCAAAACCCTAAACCGCTTTTTTTTAGTCTCGCTTAAACTCTGTTTAAAGGGGTCGTGAAACGATAATGAAACTTCTCAGTTGGAATTTCTGCCTGATTTATAAGGATTAGACATGCCGATTCCGAAATATTTCGACACAATATCCATTATGTAATCAATGATGCCCGTTTGAAATTGCAGTTTTTTGGAGATCACTAACGACCGTGCGCGACCATCTGGCGCTATAGGCACTAACATTGACGTAAGTGAAACGTCACAATAAGAGAAGCTACAAACACAGCGTTAGCTTTACTTTGCTACAACAGCGTTAGCTTTACTTTGCTACAAAGTAATAATTTAGAAAAACCTAGAAAAGCAAAAAAAATGACACAGCAGTTTTTGCGCTTTGAGTTGCATACTGTGCAATTACAGTGAGTGATCGGCCGAGCGAGCATCCAACTTGCTCAATGCAGCCGCGCAGGAACCGCACCAGTCTGGCGGCTGCAGCCAATGGCAGCGCGAAAGCGCGACAAGGGGCGCCACACAGAGTGGAGGCTCAAGATCGGGGCTTCCGCAAGCGGAGGTTCTGACACGCGGTCTCGATACGAGTGCTCCCAGGGCGCAGGCTTCTTCGCTGCCGTCCTCGCTGCTTTCCTCCGACAATGGCCCATCTGGAACTCGCATGGGTGCGTTGGTGTACGGCTCAAAGCCCGAAAGCCGACTCAGCTCAAGCAGTCGACACTGTAGTTTGGGAGGGTCGGAAAATGGTGACGGCGCCAAACGGTATGATGCTACGAAACATGGTCAACTAAGGCTCAGAAACATAGCTGTGTTGCCTTGTTTTGTCGACGACAGAGAGACTTAATTGGTTGTCTTAAAGTGGCGTCAGCTGCACAGTTGACGGAAATGTGAGCTGGGAAATCAGAATTGCGCTTTTTTATGTATCCGTTAAGCACAGACGATCAAACGAGTCAAGCTATAGTATTGAATGGTATGCCAGGATTCTAAAGACACACGCAGTTTAAAATTTTTGAAGAACATTTTACGACCTCTTTAATCGCGACTGTGTCTCGCTTGATTGATGTTTTTTTTTTTTTGGTAGCAATAAAAGGCACCTGTTTCACGCTCTAGTTGTGTTAATTTACCAACGTACCCTCCCTCCCCTCCGCTGCAAGGGGTCCCCCATCACCTCCACCAGTCCACAAGGGGTCCCCGACACATCCACGGCTGAGAACCACTGCGCTAGACCGAAACTGCTGTTTAGACTAAACACAAAACAGCACTTTAAATTGTTAGACTCAGCGAGATGCTTAAAGTGAACCTTCAGACACCCGAGTTTTGTATCTGCAAAATAAAGATATGGGTGAAATTCACAACAAGCGAGTTCTCGGAGCACCATTTATCAATCCAGACCGATTCACCGTTTTGCCTTAGTGTTCCTTCGAAGTGGATAAGAGCTCTTCAGATTGATGCTGAAGCACAAGCTCGCCTACTCAATGTATGTATACCTGGAGGCCTACAACACAACAACACAACAGCAACATCACCTCGTCAGCCTATCTCGTGTCCATTGAAAAACGAAAGCCTTTCCCAGTGATCTCCAAGAAATACAACTATTCAAAGGTAAGCTAACTAACATGCACCAAACTGCAACCTTTTAATAAAATCACGTGTAGGAAAGCACACTTAGACCATGACTGCAGTAGCTACGCAAACACAACATCAACAACGTGACGATAGTTATAGCACGAGAACAGAACGATGAAAAAGAGACAAGAAGGACACGAGCGGTGTCCTTCTTATCTCTTTGTCGTCGTTCTCTTCTCGCGCTATAACTATCGTCATGTCATACCAACTAGCCCAAACTGCCACACTTCTAAATAAACAACGTGCTACGAAACATGTAACCTTGAACAAGATCATCGGCGGAAGCTTACGTTTCAACAGCGAGGAGGAGACACCAGAGGAAGTTGAGCAGGGGCATGTAGTAGGGCGGCCCGGGGTGGACGCTGGGGTGGCGCCGCGTGTATGCTAAGAAAACAACCGAGGCTGTAGAAGGATTGCGCAGGCACAGGTACCTGCAAAGGTCGATCGGGTTTCAACAACACTGTGGCACTTTTACACTTCTGCAAAACAAAGACAACTGCACATGTACGCATGAATCGGCCCTCTCCACACACAAAAAAAAAAGACGACTCACAAATGAAGGCGGGGAAATGTACAATCACCACACTGGCAACACTACGAAACTGTGAGCCCAAAAAGAAGGAAGAAGTTTACACTGGCCGTGTAAAGCTGCAGAAACAGCGAAGCTAGATGATCGCAGGGGCTTAACGTGGCCTTTTTGGCTGATGCTCGGTCTTTCATTGGCATAAACAGAATAAAGTCAAAACACAGCTTGTCACAGACCACGCAAGAACGTCCAAACTCCAGCACCAGAACTAACGTGCAATGCTGGCAGCGGCATTTTCGGTAAAAACGCGAGCCTTTCGCTGCTCATAATAAGCTCGCGTGACAGGCAACCTCGGCGCAGCCGCTGTGCGGACCGTCTCCACTGGTGGGCGCAGCTGATGAGCAACAGGTCGTGACAAGTAACGACGCAGGAGGTTTTTTACGGACGGCCGATGTTTCCCATCAAGCTTCAAAAGCTCCGGTCTTGACTCTTCTATTACCGCGCGAAAATGGTTATTTTTCATGTGCCTCCGGAAGAACAGTTTTGCCAGATTGACACGTAATCCGGCAGTCATTGAAGCATACCAAACTGTGTGCAACAAAATGCTATTTCCAAAAAATATATGTTGTAGAGCAACGAAAATATATTAAATGAATAAAAACTTGAAAGAAGTGTGTAATTTTTTGTTGCCAGCTGGTAAACAGTGTAGTACAAAACACTATATCTTCAAAAATCTTTACACCAAAGAAAATTGAGAATATACATTTTGAAGATAAATGACTCACGAACAGCATAATAAACAATAAATGTTGTGCAGAATGTCTCTATTCACATAGACAAACAAAATTCGAACCGAGGTGCTGTTTCATTGTTTGCGCCTTGCGGTGAAGCATTGTTTGGTTTTTCGTGAGACACGAGTCAACTCGTACACATTTCTCAGTAAATTTTTCTTGGTTGTTCTTGCGAAAATTTTCTCCTGCACGTGTTCCATTATAGATGAATGCCCATGATATGAATGATCCCCCTATAAATTAAGTATCCAATGAACTTCACTATGTCATCTAGTGTCACCTCTTTCCATGAGCCACCTCACTCGTAGGTTGGCGTTCCAATATATGCATACAAGCATATTCCGTTGCATTTTTGACACCGTACTAAAGAAAAGAACAATATCGTGCGCGGTTTTAGAATGTTTAACGCTGCTCCGAAATCCCGGCTAAAATGTGCTCCAGTGACTTTGTCGAGAAGAGAAGCTCTGTAGCCGCGCCATCAACTGCACCCTAGCAACGTGTGAACCTCGCACGTAGTTAGAGTAGCTATAAGATAGTGCACAAAGGTCAGCAGCTACACACTTTCAGTGGAGGAAACAACTTGAAGCCGTAAACAAAACAAACCCATGAAGGGCTGTGGATGTCTCAGGCCGACGCAAAACATTGTTGCCGTAATACTTGAAGCTATATTCAGATGTGGTTTCAAGACAGTTTCGAGCGTTGAGTGACTTTTGCAGCAAAGGTGCCCACCCCACGCGACCATGGCGACGCCATAGGAGAGACTATCAACACTAAATGCTGCCCTGCGTCTCATATAATGATACCAGCAAAACCAAAGCTGCTAGAAAATGGCTGAGAAGGCCGCCGCCACATTTCACACATGCGGTGGACCTTAGGAAATATTTTTTGTGGAATAAATTTTCCCTGACTCTTAGCAACAGCTCTCTATCAAATAGCTGGCATTCATTTCTGGAAATTATTACTGCTCACCACTGTCAGATGACGAATTGACACTTGACTTGCAAAGGTTCTTTCAATTACAATACAGTCAACTGCAGATTTTTCGGACCCTCTAGGGAGCAAAAAACCGTCCGAAAATTCGGGCAGTCCGAAAAAATGAATGCAAGAAAAAAAAAAGGCATTATTTTACCGATAACTTTCAATGCAAGCAAAAAAAAAAATGCACCGTTTTGCTAATATTTTTCAATGCAAGCAAGAAGCGCACCATTTCATTGATATTTCTCGGATCAAGAGGGTCAAGGTCGAAGTACCAGACTTCCTGAACTCTGCCAAAGCATCAGTGGGGTGGCTCTGAAAAGAGCCGTTAAAAAAATGCATGCAGCCGTCGGGGCAGCCAGTGTTAAAGCTACAGTGGCTTGAAAAACTTGTTGATCCTTGTTTGAACAGCGTTCCGCTTGCATGTGATCACATTCGCCTCGATCTGAGCAAGGGTCATGTCATCACTGTACACCGATGACAGCGTCATCAATGCTCGCATCGATTCGGCGGTCGTAGGTGGCGCAGGCGTTGGTTCCTCGTTTTCGACATCGCAGTCGTCTGAATCTGTCATAACCTGACTGACTATTTGGTCGTCGGTTAGCTCTGCGCAGAAGTCGAGCTCGTTGTCAGCGTCGACGAACCGCTCAAAAGTTATTTCCGTGGGCATGGAAGCACCAGCAGAGTGGAGGTCGTTGATAATATCGTCCATGAGAGGGCACAAGTCAGTCACGCTGTGGCTCCATCGTTAACCGACGGTACTGTTTTCCGCGCTTCGATGCCATCGGCGAGGACGACGAAGGCGGAGTGAGGGCCATTGCAGGCAAGGAAAATCCTTACTATGTGAACAAAGGAGTTTGCTGACGAGCGTCGAAGCACCTAGGCTTAGCGTTGCAGAGCACACTTCACACGATCGCACAACCACGCACTAGGCTAGCCAAACACCATGTGGGCTGCGTAAACAAAACGGCGCGACGGTGCCTCGGGTACTCCGGAGGTGGCGCTGGTAAACATTCAAGATAGCCAGCGTGGCCAGACCAAATCGGTGTGTGACAGTTAGTTCTAGTTCGAAGTAGTGAAACGCTTTGCGAAAGCGCTGCGCGGGAAACCAGAGTGGCACGCACGAGCACAAGCGCTAAAGGGAAAGGAACTTTATAGTTCCGATTGTCAGCAAAGCACCCTTGCACGATAAACACGACCAGTGTTAGGAATCTCGGAGGCCGTGTGTGTTTCTCCGCTAACGATCGAGTCCAAGCAACAGATGCCGCCACAGTAGACTAGCGCGCTCATTTATGCATAATCACGTGTGACGCAGTTGTGGTGGTTTCCACTGGAGGTCAGTGGTGGTTTCCGACCTTCCGTCACGTCAAAAAGTCCGGAAAATTAGACTCCAGGGGGTTCGAGCGTCCGAAATTTCAGACTTCCTTATACATTGATTCTATGGGGCTCGTGGCGGTGCCCCGAAGATGTCCGAATTATCGGGCATGTCGGAAAATTCGGGTGTCCGAAAAATCGGCGGTTGACTGTACTTTGATGTTGCTGTAGCATAACCACAAGAGGCATGCACTTTTGTCAAGTTCGCCAGCCAAGTGCATTTCCCAACAACACGTGCACATTAGTTCATGCGAAGCTCTGTCAAAAAACACTATTTGGCCAAAACGGGCAAATTCAAATTGATTCTGAAATATGAGTGGCTGGACTAATTATTAGAAAGTTCTGGGGGCACAAAAAACTAATTCAACATGCCAAAATTGACGATCCAAAGTGTCAGTGATGGACTTGAATAGGCGTAGTAACGAAAGAGTTAATAAAAACACGGGGAGCAAGCTTGGTACACTATGGCAATATCGAGTTATCAAAAAATCATACAGCATGTAAAAAAAAAATGAAGATGAACACTAGCATTAAAATAAAAAATGCTTGGAAGATTTCAATCTACGTGGGGTTGACTCACAAACATCTGTCCAAGGATTTATCCATTAAAAAGCACTCTGAAATTTCTGGCATGGTATGTCTTGTCGTGTGCAAGACAAGTCTTCCAAAACAAACTGCGAAAAAATTTCTAGAAACGATTCCCGCATACTGTTGTCATGTTCTTCGTCTTGACTATGGCTTCGAAATTTCAGCACTTAATGCGTGGCTATACGTAATATTGTACTTATTTTAACCACGCACGTTCACTGAACATTTGCCTTCAGCACCTTTTCCAGGAAACACAATGAACAGATGCCAACACGTCTACCTTAGCTGGTCTTTGGTGCAATTCAGTTGGTCTACAATCTTGAAGCGAGTTTAATCCCAATGTAAAACAAATGAGATGAAAAACAAAAAAAAAATGAAAGCGCTCATCTGTGGTCCATTGCTGAAATATGGTGGGCTAGTTAGTTTGCATCCATGAATTGTGAGTAAGCACAACAGAGAAAAATGTATAAGAAAACTTGATTCATGGATAAAACTTCCTAGCCCACTGTGTTTTCGCAATGTTTATTTCTAGTACATCATGCGGTACATCGTCTTGCTACTTGCATCAGTGGCTTCCAGAGCTGGCATGCTCAGCTGCTTCTGCATCCGTCACAAAATTGTGCCACCCGAATTTAAGGCTTCATCGAGTGCTACCGAACCCCAGTCAGCCACGGTATTGATCAGCTAACTGCCGTGCTCTAAATGGCAGGGATAAGTGCAACTGCATGGCACAGTGTCCGTGTCGGCTTTCTTCTACGCCTTTGTCCGTCGCAATTACTAATACCTCAGGTTTCATTCTTTCTCGTTCTTTTGTCTCGTTTGTTTCACGTTGAAAAAGCCTAGCTTCAACAAACTCTTCTTACCAAGATACCACCTGATAGGTAACTGTACACAATCTGTACTGCACCACTTCGTATGCTTTTGCACTTCCAGCGTTCCACCCTCCCCCCACCCTCCTATTTACCCGCTCAATAAGGCGTGGGTCTCAAGCACAAGTCCTGCAAACCTTTTGCTAGTGGCCCACAGCTTCACAAGGAAAAAGATGTTTGCGACTTCGCTGAATATTGCTCGCCGTCCATGCTCGTCTATTAGGATTAATAAGACTTTGTTAGGGTAAACTACCAAAACCAGACTGGTCTCGAGAATTTTTCTTCTCGCTAGGCACCTCATACGGTCCCAGCCGTGTGTGTAAATAAAACGAGAGAACAAAATCTTATTTCAGGATCAGTGTCCACATTCCAGTAATTTTGGAGACCAGTAGAAATTCAAGATGTTTCTTGAATTCTGATGCCAATTGTCCTTCAAAAATGACCCATATACAGTCGAGCCCACATATAACGGCCCCACTTAAAACGAACTTTCGCTTAAAACAAACAATATTTATGTGACCGTGAAAATATAGATTGCTTCAATGGCACAAAATCGCACTTACAACGAACGTCTCTGAACGCCGCTGATCGGTTACAGCGAACGGAGTCAGCGGTCTACCCGCTTCCCAGGAAACCGATTTCGACCACCGATCAGGCACCGGCGAGGTGCCCATACATTCTTATTGTTGAACACCGATTCTGCCTCTGCGCGCCTCTCTAGTTGCTGCTCTCCCCGACCGCTTTTTGTTACGCACCTCTCCATCATTTGTCCCCCCGCTACTCTGAGCACCCTGCATCACCAGACGAGGCCCGTGTTTTCACACTGCCACCGATCTTTCAAAGACAGGTCGGCCACCTACCCTGTTTTTACCACTGGTACTGTCGTTGGCGTCACCGGCCTGGAGTGACCAGACCATTTGCCAACATCGTCGGCCCCCGACTGTATCCGATAGTCTGCGTCTAGTGCACGTGCATACGCTACCCCACAGACTCTGATAATTTGCGATTCGTTTCGTGTTTAGGACTTGTTCTCGCTCACTTCGCACTTGGCTCAGCATGCCTTCCACGCGCGTGTGGAAGCGCGAAAACGGCTGTTAATTTGTGCAGAAGGCATTGCGAAATATCGAAGTTCGTGAAGCCACACAAACCCGCCTGCGCAACAAAATGATCTTTTGACCACGGCCACCGATTCTTTGAACACCGCTGCGCGCACCGAACCAGGCGGTCATGCTTTTTTTCACTTTTTCTAAGTTTTTCTACGTGCGAGTTTCGTGGACCTTTCAAGCAAAGTACCCAACCTGCCTCCTTCCCATGTGTTTTGGTTTTCAAGGTCGCCCTCCTGCCGCATCCTTCCCTCTCATTATCGCACAGAGGAAGGAATCTTTTCCTTCCTGATGCCGACACTGCGGAACCGTGCACGGATTGGGGCATTGTGAGTGAAGTACGTGGCGAGAGTGATTTGGAGGAATCAGATTGTGAGAACGACGAAGCTTTGGAGCCAGTGCCTCATGCAGCTTATGCCCCGGGCCTTGGCGAACGAGCAGCCTGCCATTTTAAATGAACTCGAGACCGCCCTTATCATTTCTGCTCTTCAAAACACGTGCATCACGGACTTTTTGTGGCATAAAAGTTTGTGTTTTCACTCACAACTTTTTTTAAAAGCTGTGTTTCATTTACTACGAACTTCGGGATACAGCGAACCGAGAGAGAGAGAAACAACATTTTTTGTGCATCCGGCGTGCGGGAAGTCCGCGCAGGGCCGGGTATT
The DNA here is from genome assembly GCF_013339725.1 of Rhipicephalus microplus. Taxonomy (NCBI): domain Eukaryota; kingdom Metazoa; phylum Arthropoda; class Arachnida; order Ixodida; family Ixodidae; genus Rhipicephalus; species Rhipicephalus microplus. The sequence continues at coordinate 107,997,121 of NC_051174.1, read as the reverse complement.
CCCTATCTAAAGACTATAGCTAATAGTCCTATAGTCCCAGGCTCTAGATCTTGAGGACGTTGTGCTCTGGCTACGCATTGGATACTCGGGCTCCTCCGCTCCCGTTGTCCGGGGCGTCGGTTCCCTTTCTCGTCTGCTTTGCCAGGGCCTCCTCAAGCCGCTGGATGGCCCTTCGTTGTGTGTTTAAGTCTTGGGAGCGTATCCATGCTCCCACCTCATCGGTATACGTGGCGTCCTGGCACTGCCCATTCCCATTGTTCACACCACTGTTACACCCGCCCCACATGATGTGGCGGAGGGTGGCCAGTTCACGTTCGCACGCGCTACACTTAGCGTCCACAAACATGTCGGGACATACGTGCCGGGCCAATGCTGGCGTTAGCACGCATTCCGTTTGCAGTTGTCGGAGCTTCACTGCTTCTGCACGTGACAGTTCACGATGCGGGGGCGGAAAGGCTCTCCTGGCCTCTCTGTAGGCCGCCAGGATCCCTCCGTAGTCGGTGAGGGGATCGAGGTCTTCTTCTCGTTCTTCACCGCTGGTTTCAGGGAGACGGGCTGCCGCGGTCCGGCACGTGATGAGATCACGGGCCACAGTGTCCGCCTCCTCGTTGCGGTTCTCAATGTCGGGAGCCAGTTGTCCCATGTGGGCTGGGAACCATTTGAGGGCGATGGTTGGCCCTGTAGCGGCGCCGCGAGCAGCCCGCGAAGCCGCGATGGACGTCACTAGCCGCTCCGTGCCCCGCCAGACCATGCCTCGGGCGAAATTCCTAATTGCCTGCTTTGAGTCGCTTAGCAACAGCGAACTGATGCCGCGCTATCCTCAGGTTCGCTATAAGCGGGATCGACTGTATATCATATACAAGAAATGTGTGCTTTGAAACAGTTGCATTAGATGACCTTTTGGCGCAGTGCTGAACTCTATCATGCAAAGGACGAAATTCGATTCAAGCAGCGTTTGTGAGTACGGGGGTAAATCTCCTGACAGCAGCCCACTAGGTGAGGCGAGTTTGAGAGCCCTGATATAGGGGCCTGTGGGGAGTCGATTCGAGTGGTAATAAGATCTTCTATTGAAGCCAGCGGTTCCCAAGTGTCGCGGAACCCCGTTAAGGGGTCCCTAGAACACCTTTACAAGTAGCCATAGAATTGATTCACTCCAAGAGCTCATTGCATCACAAGTTCAATGTCACAAAAATTTTAAAAATTTGTGCAGTACGAGCGGAGTTACAAAGATTGGTGGCACGCTGGGATCGCATCTCTCTTCTTGAGGAAAGTGCTAGAAGCTAAGCAGGGAGGGATGGCAGGGGCAAAGAAAATACGTCATGTGCACCTCGTGACCCTGAGCACCTTTTCTTTCTTTTTCTTTGAATACGCGGCTTTTTCAGTGTGATCAAGCGCGCACGCATGGACAAGTTGCGGCCTCCCGTGATGATCCCTGTAACGACCATGCGCGCCATGTTCAAATCAGCCAGTGGCTGATAGATCGTCTTCTACGAGTGATTTTTGAGTTTCCTTTGTCATTTGTTGAGAAACAAGAAAGCGATTCTTAGCCGACTTTCATAATTTATTGTGAATGCCAAGCTATGTGCTGCGCTATAATATTTGGCTCGTGTCTTCTCGGGAGCCTCTACTACGGATCGGCTGCATTTTCTCACCATGCTCAAAAAAAGTTGCAGGGCCCCTTTACGGAAAACATTGAACTCAACTCACTGGAACACTGTTTGGGCGATGAACAGGTCAATCTCGCAGCTGTAGCCTTTGGTCATCTGAAACTCGATGAGCATGGCGGCGCAGCCATCGCCGTCCGTCGAGTGGACGAAGTGGTGCCGCGCCTCCGGGTAGTTCTTCTCCTTCCAGAGGGTGAGTGCCACCAGCCGGTGGAGCTGGGGGTGGCCCCGCGCGGGCTGCTCCTTGCCGGCCGACCACTGCAGCGCCCGCGCCAGGAACGTCGACCGCTCGGGCGAGTGTGGCGCCAGCAGTGCAAACAGGCACCCCAACCGTTCTGCGCGAGCAAGAGAAGAGTCACACATCGATCTCTCGACAAATGGAAGGCCACACGGAAAGGCTAGTGTGTAAACAGCATCTTTGATTTTTAACCCCTTCCCCGTTCGACAGAAGCACTGACTGTCCTCGCCAAGATGTCCCTTTACTAATTCCGACGAGCGTAGCTTGTCAGCTTGACGGCAAAGCTTTTCATCATCAGAATAACTACAACTGTTAGAACCTCCCAGATTGTTGGAAATTTCTGACAGCATTGTTGTTTTTGTATAGTGTATTATTGATAATTATTAGCCGGTAACTGTCCTTTCAACAATTAACTTTATTCTATTAATTTGACTGCATATTGCTTCAATGTTTGTTTGTTTTTTTCATCAAAAAAGTTGCGCTTTGCACAAAATAAATATTTAATGCCAACTTTAAAAAAATAAACATTTTAAGGAGAACACTTCTTAAAATATCGTAACAGTTAAGGGGTTGAAGACAACAATAGTGAAAAATATTAAGTTGAGCTAGACTGAAAGGTTAGGCTTGTGTAGTTACCAATTCACATTTCCTAGTCAAAAGAAAGCATTTGCAAGCAAAAAAACAACTAAATTGGGGAATTGGAGGAATGCCCTCCAGGGGCGTAGTCAAAATATTTTTTAGGAGGGGGGGGGGGGGGGGGCAGGTTCAAACACTTTATGTACGTTAATGCATGCATTTATATAGTATAAGCAAACAAAACTAAAACTACTCAGTGTGTGTTAATTTCAGAATTTAACAGGGGCAGTGTGTGTTAATTTCAGAATTTAACAAACAGATGCAACAGTTGGGGCAAACACGAGCTGTCTTAGTAGAAAGCACGTCCACAGATTCCGCGTCATGTAAAGCGTGCCATCGGCATAGCAATTGCGATCACTAATAACGACTGACGAGCGGTTCATGAGGACGCTGCAAACAGGCGCAAAGGTTGCTCACCAATTTGCTCTTCGCAGGGTTCAGTGTCGGACTGAACAAGAACGTCCACCAGTAGGTTTGCCAGGTCGGCTCCGCTGTTGCACTGCGTCAGTTGAAAAGAAAGCACCGGCACAGTGAGTCGTGGGTTCACTGTTGACAAGTGACTACCGTGTTATCACTAATGTGAACCCGAGTATAGGCCGAGGAGTAGGGGGTGGTGGTGGCAGACAAGGAAGCCCGAAGAACCACTTGCTGCATTCGTTCATTGCTACTGCCAAGAAGACAAAGCTAAACCCACATAGTATTCTGGTCCAAACCACATATTCACAGCTATCTTGATGTTTAGGCACCGATTTCTGTGACATCACCGACTCTGACATCGTCTATTAGATGCTACGCAGTTCTTAATCAGTAAATGTTAACCACAATGTGTTCTGAGGGGGCGAGCTAATTGGAGGGCCAGCAAAGAACTGTGAGGCCCAAAAATGTGACGAAGAGAAATATGGGCACTTCTTGCTTTGTGAACATGCCACCGCAATAATTTTGCGAATTTGAGCTATAAAAAAATTCCGCCATATCCACGAAGTGAATGATGATGAGTGGGCGAAGCTCCGTAGGTAAACCTGGTAAACCATGAATCCTCTGTACATTTTGCCCACTCGATTTTATTACATCGCTCCCCCTAGCGTACGTCGCCGCACTAAATCGAACGATTGCCTTCAACCAATGACACGCGCCATATGTGACATCATTCCTATTTTATAAGATCTCGCGTCTTTCATCAACTACAAGTACCGCTTTCTAGTTTATAACATCTTGCATCTTTTCATCATCAGCTACAAGTACCACCATCTAGTAAACACTACAAGAACTAAACGAGAGGTGGCTACATACAGGAGACGGTACCGCCATCTAGTGAACACTGCAAGAACTAAACTAGAGGTGGCTACATACAGGCTACAGGGGACGCACAGCCCACACCCTAAGGAGCTTCGCCCCTAAAAGAAAGTTACAAGGGTTGGAATGTCGGTTTCAGCTGGCCTCAAATTTTCGTGCAGCCTTGCCATCTTTCTCCAGCACGTGGAGTGGAAGGCCTATGAGACTAATAGCCCCCTGTCAACCTTAGTCCACTTTTCCTCAAGGCATTCGTGTACAGAGGCAAAAGTGACTTAAGAAACGTCCTGCATGCGATGAAGCAAGGCCAGGGAATTCCGACACTGCTGCACCATTCTTTGCTTTGTTTTCAAGCACAGCGGGGTTAGGGCAAGGTTAGGATCTGCATATCTGGACTGGACGATGGCCAAGCTATAGGTGGCCATCCCAACCTCTATTTCTTGTTGAAATTAGCGTAACTGAGACAGTTGATTTGCTGCACAAACTTGAAGGAAAACAAGGAAGATAGGAAAGAGCGCAGCTTGTGCAGCAAATCAATTTTTCAAGTTCTACGCTCTTTCCTCTCTCCCTTCTTTTCCTTCAAGTTTGTGCAGCAAATCAATTTTTCAAGTATGAACCAACTAGTCTGCAAAAAAGTATTGCTTCAACTGAGACAGCTTTGAGGCTAGTTAGGTACTTTGGCACAATTTGAACTAATTTGATTGCTCTAGTTCAGCTTGGCCCATAAATAACGAATTACATCAATATAGCACGATGACACAGTTGTCGTACCCTTGCCAAAGGTACTCTGGTCCACTAGTGTACGCGGGGAACCAATGTTTATTCACGACAGCTCCACTCACAGCTGCAGCACTGCAGAGCCGTTGCCGACTTGGGGTTTGAGTCACAGGTGATGAGTGAGGCAGCCGTTATATCAGCTGTATCTGAGATCGTGTGCTTTAAGAAATATATATCGCCTGACACGTATTTCTATAAGGAGAATGTTTTCGTTCACCTGGTCCAACCTGAGGAGTTTGACGGCACCATTGTAGAGCAGTTCCTTGAGCTCGGCGTATCGCTTTTGGCCTTGGTATCTAAAACGACAGCGACGGATTGAGTTGACAGCATACAGTCACGTGGTTGCTGACTTATACGTTGGGTTCAACACTGTGGAAGCTAACGAGACTTCCAGTAGCATATGCTTTCGCACCAAGAAATAGTTGGGTGATTCCACCATCTGCAATTAGCTTATTAAGTTTCAGAGTGAGTAAATAAATGTAGATGCATTGTCTTAAAAATAAACACCCTTACTTATACAGTTGTCAATAAATTAGTCTGGATCGTTTAGGTAGACTGTTCTTGTATCGCGACCTCGATGTTTAGTATCAGTAGTGTGTAGCCGGAGCCATTCGCAGAGGCCACATTGCAACGACAAAATCCAAGTACGAAATGTGCGAACAAACACATTTTACCCACTGCACTGCTCACAAAGCTTCTACCACATTTCAATTTATGTAATTGTATGAAACTGAGTACATGAACGTCTCGACCGTATAACCATTCACATGTGTCGGACAGGCCTCTAACAAGAACTGCCAGTATTGCCGCTGTATCAAACACCCATACTTTATCACCAATCCAGTCAAGGCTCACACTTTGTGTATACTATCACAACGTTCGATTCTTGAACAATGAAGGGAAGATGATGTGACATCACAGGCCATTCAACTATGATGAACTTCGGTTGAAGTTGAAATAAACTGGTATGACCACTGGTTACCTTGCAGCTATCAAGTATGACACATGTTTCAGATTTTCGAGATGATGAGCAGCTATAAACAACCGGGGTTTTATATTATTTCCCACTTGATGTTTTCTAGCTTTCAGTGCAAACGGAAAAATGTTAACGTGGGCAATCTTTGTATGACAAATCCACTAGTGTTCCAAACAAAATATTCCATGGAGGTTTCCCTGCATTCATGTAACTAAGTTTGTCATGCTTCCCACAATATGAAAGCAGCTGGGCCTCTAAAGAAACTGGCCCAGCACCATATGCAACATGAGCATAAATACTGTGTCACACAAAACTAAAAAAAAAAGTAATATCTTTTCTTTGACACCTTTTTTTTCTGTACTTTAAAGTACTACATACATACAATGATCAAGTAAAGTGAGCATACAATAAGCAATTCTTCTCGGCTGAATTCAATTAGCAAGCTTCATTTGCAAGGCTGTGAAGCTTTCTTGTTAACTTACGATGTCAACTGCTAGACGTGACACACTTCGAATGCTTTACATGACATGCACTTAAATGCTTTCCTAAGTCACGTACTATAATACTGAAAGTAGACAAATAAAATCAACTTTAGGTTCATCTACAATGCACTACAGTAGTAATTTCACTAAGTAGTAATTTTAAATGGCTTTTTACAGGGCAATAACCGGTGCGCAAAAGTATCTGCACTTTAGAGGCAGCGAGAGAGTGAGGCCAAGCGCCTCAAAATTCGTACAGGTCGACGTACAACTTGAGCATCGTGCCATTTGTGCCAGGCACATTTTCGACAGGTAACAAGAACGGCAGTTGAGGTTACCGACTTCAATGCCTTCGTCAAAAGTGATGAACATATGCAAATGTGGGATAGGAAGAGGGGGGCTTCACCAGAATGAATAGATCCAATTTGGCACACTAGAGGGGAGAGGGAAAAAGGAGATCAGTGTGTGACGTCACACCGCCTTTGGCTTCAATACCGCAACGATGTCGCCCGATTGTCTAATCGTGTCAATGCCGCTGCTAGCACGCTAGGACCCGAAACTAGCCAAGGTGCTCGACTTTTGTTTCACGCATGAGCGAAGAACAATGTTAAGATGAGGGAAACGCTAGATGTTTTTTCTTTATTTCATTTTTACTACAAAAGATAGGTTTCGGACAAAAACCTTGTTTCCCACGTTGCACATGTCGCCCTTTCGAATGAGATCGTCACAGTTCCGAACCTACCGCAAACAAATTCTAAGACACTCAGAAGGAGTTTATGATAAGTCGTAGCGTGAGCCGCGTGGCTTCTAGCAAGAGCTGTTTAAGTAGATGAAGTACTAGCCGAAACACGTTTCGAGCCACCCATAAAAGCCGCTTTAATAGACGATACCCACGCGAAAGCAGAAGAGAAAAAAAAAAAACACAAGCAGACAGGGGCATCATTATGTCATCGCTCTACGTGTTTCTGCTTTCACTACCGGCGGTGATCCATCACAAACATTCTCTCCCCTCCACCTGCTTACGGAGTTCGAGCTCCGTGACGGGGGCGGGAGCGAACTCCGAAATCTGTGACACCACGTAGCTACGACGTCAGCGAAAACGTGCAGTTGAACACGCGCAACCGCAGTCGTTACGCGGGTAGGGTGACGCAATTAGAACACTCAACCTTCAGTTTTCCACGTACGCGATGCGAAAACACCGTGAATACACTCGGCGCTCAATCCGGTAAACAAGCGACTAGCGTGAATTCCTCAAGATACTAACCACGCTACTACGTGGACTATACCGCGTGAGCATGGCGGTACGATTTGCTTGTTTGGTTCGCAGGTGTCGACCTGGCGCAAATGCGACGACGCCACGATAGATTTTACTCAACTACTGCCACCAACGCCTTTTTTTTTTCTAACGGGAAAAGCCTCAGCACTGCACGTGCGTCAGGCCGTAGCGACGAGAGGAAAAAAAATCGGATGTCCAGGGACTGACCTGAAATATAGGGTCCTGTACATCTGGTGGGCTTCGTAATAATTTCCGCAGTCGATGCACGCTTCTAATTTGTTTAACACACGGGACGTCCCCGTTACCCGCGCCGCCATTTTGACCAGCCCATCTGCGAAAATGACAAAACCCGAAACGAAAGCTAGCATGTGTCCTCGCGTAAACGTGTTCAACATGTGAATAAATTCATTTCAATATTCAAGAAACCTACTTAAAGCATCATTTGTAATGTTCAAAAACTTTTTGTCATAATTAGTTTAGGTTGTTGCAATAACCTAAATGTTTTTGACGAACGTTTTATTGCGTTTTGTGCGCTCTCGCCTTTTTGACGTTCCCGCTATTAAAGGGAAATTCCCATTATTTTAATTTCCCGGACGTCGCGATCGCTTTGATTTTGCGGTGTCTTAAAGGGTTGTTTTTTGTCTCATCCGGGCAGGCTGAAAACTTGTGAGGAGTTACCGAATTTTGTACAAAACCTTCTCTGCATGATGTCGGGTCCTGGCGTACGTGCACATTTCTTTCGATACTTTTCGGAAACGTATCGAGCGCGCTAAACTTTGAGGGCGATTTCCGAAGCCTCCCCGATGACCCCGCTGCCCCGTAGTCCATCTTTGACGCGTAATGAGGCGCGATAGCATGTCTTGTAGGCATCGCGCGTACAACGTTTGTGTGCCGTTTCGCTTCGCGCTTTTCGATTGGACCGCGTGTTTGAATGAGTGCCGTGTCGACTGCTTTTGCTACTGCGGCTACAGTGAACGGGTACAGGTTACGGGACGGGTCCGAGACGTGCGCTGCTGCCCCGTAGCCGAAGCACCGTAAAAATATAATGCGCGTATGTTTTCGTCCGTTGTGAATGCCGATGTTGGTTAAAAGGTATGACGGGGAGGTGACTTGAATGCGGTTTGGTGTCTGTCACGGGCGTTTCTGACAATTTTAACTGAAACAAGTAATTCAAAAGTGGCCGTGCGACTTGAACCTTGTCTGTGGTCCTACGTTGTTATGTGTCGCCGTGATGCCGATGTTGCGTTTTTTATTACGATGGAGTTAAGCCGGCGTGGCCCGTGTGTCAAGCCTTCTCTCCTCTCGGCTGAAAGAGCCGAAGTCCTCAAGAAAGCGGCTAGGGCGCGTATAAAGGCGCATCGCAGACGCTGGATCAATCGGTGCGCCAACCCGGATGAAGTTTGCGAGGATGCTGGTTACGAAGCGGTACCAACAATGACACTTTGCGAATCCCGCGCCAGAGAAGTGGAAGAACAAGTGGACTACGGCCGATCGAGTCCCGAGATGCTGCCAGATCGAGAACCGCGACTTGTGAAGCAAGGCCGGGACCTTACAAGTCCGCTCAAGCATGACCCAGTCGTTGTCACACCTGTGAAGGAGTCTAAAGCGAAGCCGAAGTGCGTCGCCAAGAAAAGTCGGGCCAGTCGCAAGACGCGTACGAAAGGGTACATCGGAAGTTCTGCATACGCTCAGTGAAGATCGCTTGGCTTGAAAGGACGCCGGTTCTTTTAGAGAAGATTAGCTTGGGAAGTCCTTTACGCATCGAAGGTCTGCAGCATTCGGTGTCAGTGTTGGATGACGTCATTTTCCAGTCGCTGACGCAGTCAAGGAACGCTGAAGATTGTTAGGTTTCTTGAAGGTGAACGCGCGGTTAGCTTCGCGTGTGTTTTAAAGACGCGCCGCCTCCCTGGAGCTCTCGAATGGTACCTGGCGTCGCAGATTATGAATGCGCGTGGGTTCCTACAGTTCGCTACCGCCGTCGTTGCGACGCTTCGTTTTGTAACGCGTTCGCAGTTTTCCAACAATGACCCTGGCTTGCATGTAGAACCACTTGCGAATCAATTTACGCAGCTTTTGGTGGTGTGCTCATTTAACAACTTTTTTTTTTTTTCATTCTAGGTTGGAGGTTCCCGACCAGTTGGCATCAGGTACCGGTGATATGCTTCATCAGTGGCTACTGAAGTCCATAGAGGTGAGTCTGCCCCAGCGCATCTCGCATCTTAGCTAATGCAAAACTATGGTTGAGCAGTGCGCTGTGTTTCATGGCTGCTGGCAAAAATTAAAAGGCCTTCATAGCTTGTGTTGATCCTTCCAGCTAGAGCTACTCAACAGTCACCATGGTCCGCTCTGTACTTATCTCAGGCTGTGCTGGTTACACTCAAAGGAGCACTGGAGTCTCGTTGAAGTAGCCCACCATGTCAGTCTTGTTGGTCGACGTTGTCTGTAAAGGCATTTTAACTGTGCTACCAAACAGACAGAGTAGGGGAGAAGACTGGACGTGTGCAGACTACCAACTGAATGTTCAATGGCTGAGAGATAACATATATTGAGAGAACTGAATGAAACCAGCTCATTGGCCATCCAAAACAGATAGACTAGCATCTAAGAACTGCTCTTCACAATTGGCAAGTGGCACCAAAGGTTCGCTTTTACATCCCAGTGAAAATACCAACCACCCCGGATTTCGTGGGACTGTCCCGACATTTCGTACAGAACCTTGGGTCATGCGGGTTCCGAGTCACTCCCAGTCAGAACAGCTGTCAGAATCAGCCAATTAAAATCTTTTTATAAACCAATCCACACGCCACGGAACACGAAGTTTGTACACATGAAACAGTGGCTGCGAGGGAATAGCCACTCTAGCTGAAGTTCAGCGTGAATTGCGACAACTTTCAAGAGTAAATTCTCCAGCAAGAGGAAGTGTTGCAAGCTGCACATAGCCAACTCAAGTACCACTTCCAGATGATGCTACAATAAAGAGAGAATTAATTTGTCTGGAAGATCCTGCAATAAAGAAAACTGATTTTTTCTGGCTCCCTCTGTTAGCTTGCCCTCCGCCCTTTCTAAGCTCTTTTTTTCTCCTCTGACCTTTGTCTTCTGCCCTATTTGCTTTCTTGAAAATGTACTAGAAAGTTCTACTGCTGCTTTTTACAGTGTAAGCGACTGTGAGCTCGTAACAGCCAATTTCAGTTGCATAGTTGTTCGTTGCAGCACTCACATTGAACATTAGTGCAGCAGCTACAAAAACCAGTGTTCTAGGCAGATTTGAAGGCTTTCCAAATGGCAAGCAAATTCTCTACTACAGGGCCACACCAGCAGTTGCATCTTTTTCAGAAAAATACCTTACAAGAGAATCATGTATAGTGAGAAGATGAGAAATAGAATACTGAGTTCTAGAAGAGTAGAACCGCACCAAAAGAATTCCATGATATCTCAAACACACGACCCGTATGCCAGAACCTTTGCTAGTGGCCCGCCACGACCCGTTGCTCTTTGGACAGGCTGCTATAATCATTGCTATGTTTAGAAGCGTTTAATTGCGCAATAAGTGTTCTTGCTGGAGGTGGACAAGTCTTCTCAAGGATGTACAACCGGGATTGGCTATGAGCATTGTTTCCTCACAAGAAGTAAATGCAGCCATTTCTTGTCACGTCGCAGCCAAGTGTTGTAAGCATGTAGTCGGCATGTTTAAATGTTTAGCCGCTGTGTTGTGCTTCACAAGGAATAAAGACCTGCGACATTGCTTAGCAGTGCCCACATTACTTTCTTACTTATTGCACTTAATAATGCTTTATTTATTCAGGCAAGATACACTGATGTTACATTATCAAGCTTTTGTGTGTGAGAGAGAGAGAGAGGGCACCTTGTGCCAGGGAAAACTGTGGAAGAGAAAATATATTTTGGAATCAATGCCACCAGATGCATCGGCATCAGTATGCTTCTAGAATCCTGATGTGCTTCACAAATGTCGCATATATGAGATGTACAAAAGGCCTGCTTTTATTTGCCTCCATCAGCTGACGGATTCTTGAAGTCCCCACTTGCTTGAACCTTCTCGCCTGTTCTGGCACTTGTGGCGCTAAATTTCGTGACTGCGGCCCGCTAGCTGAAGCGACTTTCACATTGCTGGCACATTCATTATAAATTGCTAATTATGAATGCTTAATAGAAGTCTCTAAACATAAAGCCATTATTGTAAATGGTTAAGGCTCATTTCTTCACCTTCATCATCCAACACCACAACAAGATAACGTGCAGCTATGCTAATGCACATATTGCCTTAGAAACGTGTAATTAGCACAATGACACTAAATATGGTGACACACAGTGTATGTGTGGTGATTCACTATTATACCCTGTACTAATTGTGGTTCATTAATTTACTTGAGGAACCTGTGATGCTTTCGGTACTGTAGGTGTTGCCGCTGATTGACGCTGGATTTGTCAACTTCCGAGGCGTGCTACGCTCTTGCCTTACTATCTAGTGTCGCTCGTGCCCGATGCAGGTCATGGACGAAGACTCTCGCTCAACTGACTCTCCGAGTCAGAGCCAGCCTGGTACACCCCTGCAGGCCAGCCACAGCCCAGGCGCCGTCAACCTCGGACTGGTCGCTGGCGAAGCTGCGCGTCATCCGCAAACGTCCAAGTACACGCAGCTCCTGGCAGTCATTGAGGAGCTCGGACGCGACATCAGGCCGACATACGCTGGGAGCAAGTCGTCAGCCGAGCGCCTCAAGCGAGGCATTGTGCACGCACGCATTCTTGTCCGGGAATGTCTGATGGAAACCGAACGCAACGCAAGGTCGTAGCGCGGCCAACGTCGGTGAAAGCCGAGCTGCACACCACCATTGTGAGACGCGTTTGCAGCACTGACAGCGAGGAAACATGCATCATACCTGGCTCTGCTTCTCTACGGCGTGTTGGTCTGGCATCTTTACTGTCAGAATCCTAAGTGAAAAATTGGGCACAAGAAATGCAACAGAGAGGGACTCTAGCTTCTCGCATCACTGTTTCATAGTTCTCAGTGCTGTCCACGCGTTTCATAACCTTATCTAATGCATCCTTGACCCCACACAGCCCAACTTCCCATTGTTTCTTATGCATACTTTGAATATGCCAGATTGAAAATGCATAGTTTGAAAATGACTATTATAATACTAATTATTTGCTATGATAAGCATGTTACTCAAGTAACGTTTAATTGCCTTACCATTTGGAGGCGTGAATGTACTGCTAATAGCCAGCAATTATAACTGAACAAGTTATGGTAATCCTTTTTTCTGAAATGTTGCTTGGGCTTTTGCGGGGTTGATTAGGTGGTGCGTCTTTCAAGAGATTCATAATGTATATCGAAGATGAACTTTCCTAGACTGCCAATTCAATGTTCTAACGACACCTTTCTTGTTTGGTTTGAGGACAGAGCAACCCTTTAAGATTATAAAGTGCATTTTCTTGCAAATAGGCTGTTCAGAGCGATGTGGTAAGACGCACGACGGTCTCGCATCTTTGTAGGACATGCCTGAATTTAATTTTATTTTAAAATCCGAGTGCTGAAAATCGCTCATAGTTGTCGCAATGCCATTTTATGATGCAAACTAGTGTGTCGTTTCGTACTTGTACCAGCGTTTCTGTCTCATGTTGGTGCTGACAACGCTCCATATACATGTCACTTAGCGCACCATGGGAATGGAAAAGCCATTTTTGTCACCTTCGTTAGTTTATGGTTTTTGAGGTTGCAGCAGTTTAGAAGTAATAAGCATTTTGAAATTTTACTTATGTATAACTTATGAAGAGCGCATGCATGGTGTCTGGCAGCAACAACCATAGTGCAAGGTCATCTTGTGCAACGCTCCTCATATTTCACTTTTGGGGCGAGAAGGTCATGCTGTACTGAAGTGTGCATTGTGAAATCGTTATATGTTCAGTTAGCATTCACAGCCAAGCCAGGCACAATCTTGGAGACTCGAAGGTGCTTTGTTAAACAGCACCCTTGAATCAATCTCTGAATCTCGAAACTTCAAAATAAACCACACTTTCCTTTTGTTAACCAAATAAACTTGCGGCATGCACCGATCTCAGCGCGCTGCTTTTGATACGGAAGCCAGTGGCATATTGTACAAATGTGCGTGCCAAACATTGTGTACAAAATGAAGGAATAAAAAAATTACCAAAGCAAGCTGTGCCGCTGAACTCTTTATTGACACTTTTTTTTTTTACTTTCCACGGTTGTAAATAGGACGGCGACGAAACCCTGAAAACGATGCCTCGTGAAAAAAATGCCACATAGAACTGTAGCACCAGAAGAACAAGTATTGCTTGTAATTATTGACAGGCTGCCTTAATAAAGATGACCATTATACAGTTGCTCTTGCATACAAAATACACTTGCCCTTGGAAGCTTTCAAGAAAATCTCTGCAATTGCACTGGTAAATGTGGCAAGACATTTGACATTGCTAAGCCTTTGGTATAAAACATTCTGAAGCGTACGCATTGCAGCACATCAAATGATTTTTGCGACAAGTTTAAAGTTGGGTGCAGAAACTGCACATTCCATGCAGGAACAAATACAAACTACTACTATTACGATAACACAAAAGCTTTTATGAGGCATCGGTATACAAAGCACACGAAAGTGGCTACTTGGGCTGGCTGTCTGTGCATTTTTGAAAGAAATATACTTTCTTAGTGCGCAGGGAATGGTTCAGAAAGGAGACTAGTAGGACAATGCACTCTATCCAGTCTCCTTTGTTCCCCGTGCAATAAGAAAGTATATTTCTTTCAAAAAATGCAAAGCGCGAATCCAAGCTGACAGGAAAAAGCAGTAATTTCGGGAGGTAGGCCTGTTGTACAGCAAGAAGAGACTAGCGCAAAAGAAAATAACACATTTTTTATGCCACTCACTTTCACACAGTATATAGTTAAAATGCCACATTATGCATTGAACTTTTGAAATTGTCACTTGGAGCAATTCTCTAATAAAAGTTGCTTAGAGGAAACTACTTGCAGCTGAACAGACTTCCAACTAAAGTGCGCAACAGACTTCAGCCATGAATAAAGTGTTTTTTAGAAATCCGCAGACAAGTCTCTCTTGAAGATGAACCAGACTTCGACTTGCTTACTGTTCTATAACACGACACACAACCCAAGAGGGGGCAAGGACATTACTGTGGGCCTCGTAATGAGAAGACCTTTCTTTCCGCTTCAGTCGTATGACTATTTCGGATCACGAATGAACAAGTTATGCTCGAATGCCCAAAGACTCTCTTAGGGCAATACGTTGCAACTTTTGCTGCAATCCAGATTTGCACGATTTCTCCCATTAGCACGTGCCAAGTGTAGTAATTTCACAACCACACAAACTCAACAGGGCATTTCTTAGCCTAACTTTAGATGCACACATACAGTGGCTGGCCTTCAGTGAGCGTAAAGTTATTGCTGCCCCAATGTTTCAAACCCTGAATTAAAAGGTTTGTTTGCATAGGAAAACATGTGCAATACAAGAAGTGCTGATAATGAACAAGTGAAGTTGGTAAACGGCAATACCGGTACATTGAAAAAGTGTTTAAACTTCAATACAAAGTTTTGGGGCAGGGAACAATCTCATCCTGGGATACGGAAGCACAATCTGCCGCACGGCTACACATGCGATAACCGCAACATTTCCAGTGTGCACCATGTTTGCTGTTCCGTAAATTGCCCTTGATGAACAGCAATATATTAGCATATAAACAGTTCACAGTGTAAATTGCAGCATGTCAACCTAGCAGCCAACCATTCATTACACAAGAAAATAGCAAAGACTTCACAAAAGGCACATGGCTGTACAAATCCCTGTAGCGACATTTAAAAGCACTTGTGTTGCAGCATAAACACATATACTCCATATCAGTCTGAACTTGACTGAACAAACGCATTATTGCTTTGAGTGCTCTGTCATCACAAAGATTGCTCAAAAAATGCAAGTGTTTGTGAACATTGAAATCTTGAACGTATCAAACAAAATGTTTCATGCAAGTCGCCTGAGAAAAATGTGTTGTCGATATAATGAACTAGCCGAATGTAAACCTGTTAGAGTTGACTTGTACGTGTATTACTACTGCTTTGATGTCTGCCATCAAGGTTGTAGTCGAGTGAGAAATGCCAACGTAAATGTTACGAAACCTTCACGTCTTCCGAAAAACGGCAGCATAGTGAGCTCGCGTCCCACTTCCAACTCTTCCCATCTGGAACGGGTTCCAATCGGTCGTTTTTTTTCTAAATCTTTCATTTGTATTTAATTTCGTCTTATGGATCGTAACTCTTCGGTAAATGATCAGGCATGTGCCTTCTGAAAACTGAAATCGTATCCTAAAGAAGGCTCTCAAAATGTCCTGGCTGATGTCGTGACGACGTGTCGTGGCGCTATTACTCCAATACCCGTCTGTACGGAGAGCGACTTGCTAGCACCTTCCTCATGCAGAAAAGGCAAGCATGTCAGACGTATCAACATGCTAAGTGTCGTTCTCGAGTCAAACGATGTCAGATTTTCCTCACTTTTCTCGCCTTCTTTGATGTACTAATTTGCTAAATGTGGAACGGTAGCACTCCCGTTTATGCAAAAGTCGGTTGAACCGAAACTGCGCCTCAGGTTTCGCTTTTATGCTGCGAATGGATGAACTAACCTTATCAGCACTACTAATGCGACAAATATCCCCAAAAGGTTCACAGACAATAAGAAAGTAAGATGCATCCAGCAACCTGTTCAGCACAGATTTTAGGGGTGTGTTACGAAAACCAGACGTAAGAAAGCACGTCCGTGCAGATGCCTAGTGAAATTGGTGTCCCACTTTAAGTCTGGACGTGTGCTTGCAGATTTTGTACGTTCCTGAGCCTTCTCTTCTTCTTTTCAGTATTGGCACGATACAAAGTTAGTGTAATCTTTCTCTCTCTCTCTCTCTTTCTCTTTTTTTTTCTGCAGTGACGCTTTTCAGCATGCTATCAGGAGTAGAAGTAGTGAAAGACGTTATTTTGAGAAGTCTACATGTAGCTAGTTCACTATAACTATTATGTGGAATGATTACTGGCCGATTCTATATATTAGTAAGCCTTGTCTATAACACTTCATATCGAAAGTGTGCGTTAGTGAGCGTGGATACTGTGTACGTATGTACGGCCACAACTTACACAACATCGCTAAACATTGAAATTAGTGCACGTGCAGCATAATACCCGACATTCTGGCAATATTGTAAGAATATTGACCACAAGGTGAATGCATCCTTGTTGTGGACATATAACGTGCAAATAACAAAACGCCATCAATCCAAAACACGTGACATGCATTGAGCGCCGAACATCAAGGGCCGTGGTCTGCCCATCGAAATTCCGAATGTAGAAAGCGACAAAGAAATGTCGACGCACTTTTGGGCCCCTCACGTTAAGGCCGAGGCCAGCTCTGTTAAGTGGCGATAGAAAGACAAAAAAACAACCGCATCAACATTCGCGTGCACGAAATACCTTGACAACATTTATAAAAAATTCTACACTTTCAAAAAATACACTGCTTCAAAATTAAATACATTTTGACAAGTGCACGTGCTGTATGCCAGGTGGTCAGCTGTTGAAGCAGCCGTGCAATAGTACTTTGGTACAAAAGGACTAGATATAAAAAATACCAGTATACTCAGACTTCCGCATAACGAACGCAAATATAACAAATTGATGGACACAACAAACGTCTTTGCATCAAATGTGACTTCGTTATAACTAGGCTCAAGTGTACGAAACAGTTCATACAGTAACAAAGTAACAGTTTCATACCTAGTTATTGCCGAAGCCCGACAAGTCGGGCATAAAGCTCGGTCTCTGCCACAGACTTATTGCATCAGAACGCACGCCTGGGAGCGCACAAAACATTAATGAGACTCAATAGCGAGATAGCCTTGACCGTCAGTCAAGGGCTTGATTTCTGCTAGGGAAAGCCCCATCGTCGAGAGATAACGAGAAGCAGGACTTTCGGCACAGAGTTAGAACGGCTTCCACTTGCGTCTCCACACCACTACAACCGGAAGTTGGTGTAACTCTCGTTGTCGTAATTGCAGCTGTTGCAAGAATGGAAGCATCTGTCTACTCTAAATGTCACCAGAAAAAAATCCATGGAAGACAACTGCTTAAAGCACTATGCTACCTAACCAAGCAATGCCCTACTGGCTAAACTACTTAACTGCGCACCACATGATCCAGACACACAGGTTCGCACATTCTACTAAAATGCTGAACCCGTAAGTTTCATACTTGAAACAGTCCACATATACTGAGCAATACAATGCTAATGTAACCCTCTGCAAACTCTACTCAACATTTTGGCATGCTACATGTTTACAGCACAGCAACAGCACGGTCTCTGCTACAAACACGCATGAAAGACTGGGACTTGTGCTTCAAGACAATGTGTCTTAACAGTGCATAAGGCATCATTCTAGACAAAGGGACACTAAAAGCAGGCATTAAATCAAGCTAGAGCGGTGGATTACAGTTACTCCTTTGCGGTGTCTTCAATTCACTTTTACCAAAAACCGCATTTCGGCACATGCACTAGAAAAAACGTGAACACAGGGCCGACGCTGCGACTATAAAAACAATGGAAACAATATGCAATATCCTTATGTGCAATGCTTCTCTGCAGATGTCGTCAAAGCCAGTTAAAACGGAAGACTGCACATTAAAATTTTAAGCGATGCGCAAGTTGGCAGACCAGGACAACTGCTCCTGCCACTCTTCCATTTGCTGTGATACCATCCAAACGCACGCAATACTATTTAGGAATGGGTCACCCAGCGTCAAGTGTCTTGCAGAAGCTCGGCCATCTTGGCAGGGCCATGTGTACATATGCATGCAAAACCTCCATCGTGGAGTTTCATGTGTCGCCTGCAGCAGCGCTCATGATTCAATGTGCTCCTTTTGTGAAAGCAAGTTTGCGGATGATGCGGCCCAACAGGTAGGGCTTGTTTAATTGTTTATGCAAAAAGAAAAGAAGATAAATGAGCAAGATAACAAGCAAGTTGCCTATCATTGACTCAAACATTGAGGTCAGACCACACGTTAACATTAAAGAAGACGTTGCATACACCAATTTAACTGGTTTAGCAGAGCACAAATCACTACAAGCTCAACTTTTGCAGAAATTTCTCTGTGGGCTAGGTTCGAAGGGCTACAATAATATGTGGGGTTTTACGTCCCAAAACAACGATATGATTACGAGAGACGCCGTAGTGGAGGGCCCTGGAAATTTAGACCATCTGATGTTCTTTACCGTGCACCCACATCGCACAGTACACGGGCCTCGACCGTATCGCCTCCATTGAACTGCAACAACCGCGGCCAGGATCGAACCTGAAACTTTCAAGTCAGCAGCCGAGCACCCTAGCCACTGATCCACAGAGGCGGACTAGGTTTGAAGGACTGTGCTGCCCTCTATGTGCATACATTTGACTCGAGAAAGGCCACAGAACCTGGCAGAGAAAGAAGTCCAAGATCCTTGGCACAATGCACTGGGGCTATGTATTGGATGTTTGTCATGGGCAAATAGGTTTGCAAAATGATTCCGCAGTTCCTTTCAAGTTCTGATCGCTTTCTGGAATCAAGTCGCCTGTATAGCATAAATTGATATCCTAACGATATTTAGATTGATTCAATGCCTGCCTTTACTGTCCCTTTTTTTTATAAGCAGTATGTACCAGTGGCACATTGTGACACACTTTAATTGGCAAACACTTGCCAAGCTAAAAGATGCACAGATTTAGGCTCTCCATATTGCCAGCACTGTAGGGAAAAAGGGAGTGGTAATGGAGGTGCTGGTGACCCAAAAATGAAGAGGAGCATGGGAGCTGCGGTGGAGCTGCGCAAAACTGCATGCCAGCTCGCTCTATGAGAGAAGATGTTCGTTATTTATAAACGGATGTTGGGACATTTCCATACTGGTGGTATGCTGCATTCTTGCAGTTGGCGATATCGCTTTCCCTCGAATGTGTGAGCGATTCTGAACTTCCAATGACTGCCTACCACTGCACTGTCATAAGTTAGGCTTGCGTGCATTTCCGGTAGCATTTCCTGACCATGCTGAAAAAGTGTTGCAGGACCCCTTTAAGCTGATTCCAGAGTTAAACCCTTAAAAGCTTTTGCCGACATTTGAGCTAGTTCTGCGCCAACATGGCGATAGAAAGCTATTTAAAAATAGCATAGTAACCACTCTAATGTGCCACAACAGTACCACTACAGTACAGTTGCTGTAGCCAACTTTAAACATTAGGCACACTTAAACTGTGCCCTCTTCTGACAGCAATAACGTAAGCCAAAAATGCCAACCAGTGTGTCCTGGTACTGGTGGCTGGCGTCAACTAGCATAATACTCGTGCCACATGGGTAAGGTTAATGCCCATTAGGAGTCGAGCACATGAAGCCCCCAATTCCATTGTGTCAAAAGCTGCAGCGAATGCAGTCATTGAATGTCAAGTCATCTGCCATAGTATTCATCACTAGGGGTTCTTTAAAGGGGTACTAAATGAAATTTTTCACTCCCCATTTTTTTCCATAAAATGATAGGCCAATCCCTCGATAGCACAGAAAATACATCGATAAGCATGCATGAGTGCGGCCTGAAAAATTAATCACAGCATTTTTGGCGAAGTTAGTTTCAGTTCCTACTGTACCCTGACGTCACGACATGGTATGAGCAATGGAAGTTTTTGTGGCGTATCTTCGCCCGGGCGTCGCTTCGACCGGCTGCTTCGTATAACAACTGTCACACTGTCAACAACGGACAGCACAACCGCACAGCATAAGTAAAGAAAGCAACGCGCAAGCTGCCATTTTTTCTCTTTTGGTGCTTGATGTCATCGCAACTAGCCAGAGAGCTGCGTAAAGTCACCAACATCAGTACTGTAGCTTGACGTCAAGTTATTGTCAATCTCAGTAGGTGCGCCACGAGCAAATTTGCCTTGCTATCAAAATGAAACATCTTAACATTTTCTGAGTGTCACACTTGCTCAGAGCCATCTCTGTAAAAGGAGATTCGTATGGCAGAGTAAACTCGCCTCCGGAAAAGGTGTCAGTACCCCTTGAACGTGCACTTAAATCCACCCACACGGGTGTTGCTGCATTTTGGATTCCTTCAGAAAGCTGTCATTGTGGCCGGGTATTGAGCCAGCGATATTAAGCTCAGCAGTGCAACACTTCAGCCTGCTAAGCTACCACACTCAAGCCTCGATACAAGGAATTCGGCTATATCACATTATCGATTAAAATGAAGTTAATGACTAATAGCTTTACCATAGACACCAGTGTCACAAATAATCTTTTTTAGAATTTCATATAACAAATTCAGATACAACAAATCATTGATTATAACGGAGTAAGTGACCAGTAGCTTTACTATAGATACAGCATCACAAATAATCGTTTTAACACTGGGATGTAATGAATTCAAATGTAATGAATTATCGGTTATAACAACTTAAGTGATCAACATCTTTACCAGAGATACAGTGTCACAACTAATTGCTTACAGCAAATTTTCAAATATAACGAAGTATTTTCGTGGCAGATGTGACTGCTGTGATAAGGCTTGAGTGCACAGCCATAGGGTCTTCTAGAATATTTACTAGAGGAAACTATGGCGCCGCAATGGTTCAGCCACCGGGGGAATGACGGGTAGCGGAGCAATTTGCCTAGCCTTCGAACCTGCAGCTCTGAGTGCCCTTGTGGCTCCGTTCATTGTTACGTTATGGCGTTTGTTTTCGACAATATAATGGCTCATTATGAACCTCATAAGCCGACTTGAATCAGTGAGCCTAAAAAGACTAGATTGCAAGTTGAACAGCTAAACTTCCTGGACAGTTAGCAGTTTTAAAAGCAAAACAATTAAGGCAAGTATACACTTGGGGTGCTAAGCCTGACGTAAGCCCGGAGCAGGGCGGTGGTCCTTTTTTCCTTTGTATCTTTCTTTTCCTCCTCTTTTTTTATATTTGTTTTGTCTTTTTTTCTCCTCGTTGCGCTTTCTCTTTTTCTTCCTATTTCCCCTTCCTTTTTCTATTTTCAAACGTAGTTTTTCCTGCTTACACCAAGCGCACTAGTCTTTTTTTTTTTTTGCTGCTGATGATAAGTAATCATCGTCACGGCATTCTGAGAACTAGGACAGGAAGACTTTTCCTTGGCGTGCATGCTACAGATGGAGCGCTACGCCAGGCGACGACGACGACACACGACAGCCCAGCCCCATAAAGCGCTTTGCAATTAAAAGACACACTAAGCCAAAAGAACGAAAGTTCAGCTGAAGCGCTACGCACTGCAGCTTTTGGACCCTAGCACCAAATTTACTTCTAGTGTTTCACAATGAAACTTCATGACCGCAGTGGGTAATTTGCGAATGAAAGCCCCGCCGCTGTGGTCTAGTGGCCAAGGTACTCGGTTGCTGACCCGCAGGTCGCGGGTTCGAATCCCGGCTGCGGTGGCTGCATTTCCGATGGAGGCAGAATCCCAGGTGGTCGAAACTTCCGGAGTCCTCCACTACGGCGTCTCTCATAATCATATGGTGGTTTTGGGACGTTAAACCCCACACATATCAATCAATTTGCGAATGAAAGGGCACGCCCGTGCGGCACCGGACAAGTGGCACTTAAACTTCGACCCATTGAGCGCTTAACGTCGTTACTAATGCCCTCGTGACACGGGTACTCGGTGCCGCCGGGCATGCCTCAGTCATACTCCGATCCAATGGTGATACTCATTTCACCCGGTTCGACCAACGTGCTGTGGTACCAGTGGTTGGTGTTGACCAGTATGATGTCGCCGGGCCGCACGGTGACCTTCAGCGAGGGCACGCACGCAGACTCGCACTCTGGCGGCGGTGTCAGCGTCCAGGTCTTTGATCCCCGGATCTGGGCCTGCCACGATGGACGGAGGACGTAGTCCAGCTGAAAGAAAGAGCGTAGACCCATGTTTTTTTTTATGAATCAACAAACAGTCATTACAAAACCAACATGTTGCATATTTTGATTTGATTAACAGGTTATGCAACCATAAATCGACTTTCCTAAACAATTACACAATTAACCCAAAAAATAAGTTCCCTTGACTACTCTTTCTTTCCTTGCAGAATAAGCATTTGAAATAACCTGTCTAACTAAGCTGTAACAAAAAAAGTATAGTAGCTTTACTGCTGTGAAACTTGAAAAGAGGATAATATATACACCTGGAGATTACCATTCACAGAATTCCTCCCACTACCAAATTTACCAAAGCATCAACGATGCCAATGTTTCAGGTCGGCATGTAGGCATGAGTCAAATCTTCTACAGGAAATTCACCAACTCGGTGCGAGACATGTGGGCTACTTCTTGCTGCGCTTTTTCGACTTTCTACTTATTAACGACAGTTGAGAAACATGTCTGCGGTGAGCGTCGTACATAAAGCGCTGTACGTAACACATCTATGAACAACAAAAATACCGCACGTATAACCACCCACGTAGCAGAATTACAGGTAGCACTGCATGCCTGTGCATACTACAAGTTTTTGTGCCTACTTTCTTCATCAAAACAGTCCAGCCTTTCAAATGCCCGACGGGGTTTGTGTTGTTCCGATTTATTTGCTAGCATCTGTGTCTTTATACCAACTTCTTCTATCGTAAATCCGTACCAACTAGCGTCACTTTCTTTTACCCTAAATATGTAATCAAGGTGGCTGCATCTGAATTAATAGGTCGGGGAAAGTGCGTTTCAACCCATTCCATGCAATAGACAAGCTACGTCCCTTCGTGAGTATATGTGGTAAAAATGGCTAAGAATGAGTCACCAGAAAGGTCCCAGACCAATCAGTCAAGCTCTTTCTGCTAACGAAACTACAGTACATATGACACAGTATCAGAAAGACCATAGGATAATCCCAAATTTGCGAATTCTAGATAGATCTGAGGAGAGCTAACATTCGATGAAAGCCAGAACAAGTAGGCATACTGTAAAAGACCTCATACACCCCTATAAAATATATACTATATATAGTTGCACTGACAACGAAATTGTCATTTTCCTAGACAAGAGTATTTGTTTCACTGGACTAGATATATTAGTGCAAGGAATAATATGACAAACATAAGAAGACGAAGTCATTTTATTCCTCACGACAACATATCTCAACCTTTCATACGCAACCAACTAGCCCTGCAGTTTACTCTTCCACAAGAATGTTAGGTAATGCCTAAGCAGCGATATGGGAGCAACCGTGCATGTAATGATATCTCCAGGCCATAACCCTTTCCCAGCATAAATGAGTACATGGGCTTACATGTGGTCTGAGTCCTTGTCCTGCGTATCCGATAAATATCCAGTCGACGATGCTCGCTTCAGAATCGTTGGGGAAGAAGTTGGGTCTCGTGTAGTGCTCCCTCAGAACTGAGACAATCCGCTGGTCACAGTTGCTCCTGAAAAAAGACAAAGCCTGTCAGTGCGATTTTCGGGGCAGCCAGACAAGGACAGCATGCGGCCCGAGAAACTACCGAGTACGAGCATAGAGTAAGAAAACACTAGGAGGTCATGCCACTAGGCTCAGCACACCAACCTACCCTGATTCCAGCTCTCCCAACCAGTGCTTTTTGGATGAGGGATAAAGCCCCCGCAGCACCCACTGCAGAAGCAACGAATATGACCTGATAGTAACGCTTGCCTATTGCATAATCATGGCCTATTTGTCCCTTGACTAAGTTAAGAACCACTCCTCTGGCTTAATGACAAAACATATCCTGAAGATGGCAGACATCGACAACAGTGGTGTAGCTGCCCCCTCCAAATTTTGTTCGTCATGTCATGCAGCGACCAAAGCGACACTCGACCGTGTCTGCCTGCACAGCCAAAACTTCTAATCAAAGAGGTTCCCCTTCCTAAAAAAAATTTCTGCCTGCACCCCTGCTAACAATAGCTTACATGAATCTTAAGCGGTGTTCGCACAGACCCGCTTCTGTCCATAGAGTGCTGCCCAGTACCGGTGCAGCACACACAATTACCCACACAGGAATCTTAACAGGAGAAGGATTCCATTTCATTACGCAGACTCAGGGTGATCGAGCGCATAAAAAAAGAGGATGACCTTGATTTCGGCACGCTGATAATAGGGCACGCTGACCGAACTTATTTCCTCTGTTCGAGCGTTCCCTCAGTACCTTCCAATGCGCTCATCATGATGAGGAAAAAAAGTGCTTAAAGCACGCAATAAACCCTTTTAGTTATTCTCGTTCCGGACAGATCTAAGGAATTTTTGCGGCAATCGATCTGTGAGGCGATAAACCTCCAGGAGTGAAGTGATTCGATAATTACTTGGACAAGTGGTTCACGACTGCTTTAAAATTCTTGTGACTACAGTCAGATACAACTTAAGAAGTCCCGAGAGGCCCCTGCCATACTGAATTGTGGCATTTGATCACTTCTATAGCTAAATAAATAGTCCCCTATATGCACTCGGCAATGTTCTCCGAAGGGGGAGTCACGGTTCGGCTCATGACGTCAGCCTGAAAGGCGCGCCCATTGGTGCAGACTTTAAGGAGAAAATGCCGCAGACCTTTAAAACTGTCATCATCAGCCTGATTGCGCCCACTGCAGGACAAAGGCCTTTCCCATGTTCCGCCAGTTAACCCGGTCCTGTGCTCGCTGCTGCCACTTTATACCCACAAGCTTCCTAATCTCATCTGCCTACCTAACTTTTTGTCTCTCCCACCCACTTGCCTTCTCTGAGAATACAGTCAGTTACCCTTAATGACCAACGGTATATCCTGCCTACGCGCTATGTGTCCGACCCATGTAGATTTCATCCTCTTGATTTCATCAAGCATCAACGCCTTAGTGTTGACACAATAAATGATAATATGACGAGTATCATTATGAAGTGTGAAGTGGAAGCTGGAAGTACGGTAGGTAGACAGGACATTAGCAAGCTGTCCCAGGAGGTGATGAACCTCATTAAGAAATGTCAAAGCATGAAAGCCTCAAGCACAACAGAGAAAAATAGAAAATTGTGTCCTACTATGAGTAAGATTGTCACGTGACGCTCTTTTTTACACTTTTCTTTCTTCTGTGAGTATGGGTGGTAACCCACTAACTGTGCCAACCTGTGATAAACAGAATAGGTGATGGGAAAGGCAGAGACGCTGGAGTATCCTGAATAGAACATTCTGGTTTGCCTGGGAGAAGAGGGTGAAAAGAGAAGCCATAGTGGCAAAAAAAGGAAGACAAGAATGAAAAGGTGAAATAGAGGGTCCTGCACATGCATGGCAGTACGCACCAATGAAAAGACTTTGATGCTACGTTGAGTGATTTCTGGACAGTCTGTTCAAGTAAGTACAATGGCATATTCCTGCAAGGACGTTTTCCAGCCAAGAACTCTCGATCCCAGAATGCCATTCTCACTTTAAATGGGTTTAGCCCTGCTCATACCAGCGAATGGCCCTGACAATACAAAGCCCCC
The DNA here is from genome assembly GCF_013339725.1 of Rhipicephalus microplus. Classification (NCBI taxonomy): domain Eukaryota; kingdom Metazoa; phylum Arthropoda; class Arachnida; order Ixodida; family Ixodidae; genus Rhipicephalus; species Rhipicephalus microplus. The sequence goes on along the minus strand of NC_051174.1, from coordinate 107,971,298 downwards.
ACCCCCCTTTTTTTCCAAAATTTCTGAGTCCCCATAACTCATAGTAAGTTCTGTGGTGTGCTGAAAGAAAGGGAGAAACGAAATTACACACACACACACACACACACACACACACACACACACACACACATATATATATATATATATATATATATATATATATACAGTATAAAAAGAGGTCGACAAACGTGCGAAAAAACACTAGTTTTACTAACGTTTCGGCAGGTGGGCCTGCCTTCGTCGGAGACAATATATATATATATATATATATATATATATATATATATATATATATATATATATATATATATATACATATATATATATATATATATATATATATATATATATATATATATATGATTAATTGGAAAATGCACCAAATTTACTCGCGCATGCGCGATAACAATTTTTCGCAAAGTAAACCGTGGTGTGAACGAAGCCAGCGCAGCTTCAGAAATAATCAAGCTCGAACTTACCATCCCACGTACCACGTCTCTTCTTCGTGTCCCGACATGTTGACCCTCGAGTCCGGCATGGAGAAGAAGTCCTCCAGGTCTACGAAGTCGGTGGCGGCGTTCAGGAACTGGCAGTAGCGGCGGCTCTCTTCGAACGCATCGGTCGTGTTGAGGTAGACGTCCCGAAGGAAGGCGTAGCTGAAGGTCTTCATCGCCTTCCAGTGCGCCGCGGCGCCCCGCAGCACGATCGGCTTGTCGGCGTAGCCGAGTCGCTGGAACTCCTCCTTGCTCATGTCCGTCAACTCCGTCACCCGCGTCGGCTCGCGACAGAAGTCGCACGAGAGCACGGGTCGCGTGAACTCTCTGAAGACGGCTCCGGCGTCCACGAGGCAGTGGTAGTGAGTCAGGTCCGGCACGCCGTCCCTGAAGAAGGCGTACGCCAAGGCGGCAACGACGACGGCCCATTTGACCAGTAGTCGTTCGCCTGGTGGGACGGCGGCGTTCGTCGCTAGCGCCGCTTCTTCGGCAGCGATCTCCGAAACATCCTCGTCGGACAGACCGGAAGCGACGGCCCTCTCACGAAGGTCCCGAAGTCTTTTGCGCAGTTTCTGAACACGAATGCCGGCCTTCGGGCATTCGTCTTCGGCTGGGGACACCATTTCCGATGCGGCGATGTCTCATCTTACCACCGTGACCGTAGCGATTCGCCCCTTTGACACGACAATGTGGCGACGCTGTCGGGCGAGGCTTCGTGGAAGGAACTGTCTTGGCCCGTCGCTGTCACGCCGGTCTTGCGAAGCTGAGAGCAAGCGTCACGTTTTTTGTTTCAGTTTACGCCCAAAATTGCACCCCGCCCACGCCTTCTGCGGCCCGCTACAGCGGCCATGTTGACTTTTTACATAGAGAGCAAGTAGACATTGCTTCAAGTCTGCTTACCTTGAAGCAATACAGCCGTATATTACTCTATGATACAACTACTAGCGTGCTATCGGGCATGACCTACTACACTCCTGACCTGCCCAGAGAGCACCTCTTCCAGCGCCCACGTTCTAGTTCATACCTTCTGCCGCTAGGGCCGTCACCTACGAGCGGCGTGGCGCTAGGCAGCACCTGTTCGCTGTCGTCTGCTTCAGCCATCGCTGTGGCAGTGCAAATCGTTCTTATTGTGCATGAATTGTGTATGAATGTGTAAAATATGGCAAATAAAGCGATATGATTCCTCGTCAGAGTTGGCTGCATTCGTGTGGACGTTTGAAGCAGAAATAGAACCGTAAAAAAAGCACACAAAGGGTCACAGTGGCAAGCAGACGGGAACTTTTCTACAAATGAAGGAAAATTTATTATGAAAATATTTCTTGAATGAAAACGTAGTCCAACGAGATAAAAAAACTATTGTTAGGCATTCATTGTTCACACTGAATCACGATGGTTCCAGACGATACGCATACACAAATTGCAGAAGATACGCAGAAACACAGTAGGTCGTGTGCAGAAACTTGCAGACGGCAGATAGCTGCAGTAGTCAGCTCTAATAGTGGCCGCGTGCAGTTTTTTTTTTTTAGATGAGCTGACACCTCAAATGTAAGTATGGTGTATTGCTGCGTGCCATATTGCAAATCGGAACAAGGCAAACAAAGTAAAGTAAGTTTTCACGAGTTTCCTGCCACAGACATACGGGAAGAATGGATCGAGGCAATTGGAAGAAAAGGTGAGTCTTGTGTTTTTGAGAGTCGTTTCAATTCAGAACGAGTTGCAAGCTAGCAAGAAGCACCAGGGTGCTTTAGTAAACTTTATTTCCGTGTGTTATGCTAATTCACTGAGCTAAAAAACATGAAAGCTTTTTTAAAGTACCGCGGCTAATATGGCAGGCTCCACAAATAGTGCCAAGAAATTTAAATATAGCACACAAGAAAAAAGTAAATATACGAAATCTGTAAATTATGTAAAAATGCGTAGCGGTGGGTTGCGATGGGTTCGAGCACCCTTCCCGAAGGCTGCCTCAACAAATGCCGCCGAAATCCATAAAAAAATTAATGATATGAAATATTTACGTGCTGCCTCCACAGTTTGTCTCTCTGTGTGTGTGTGTGTGTGTGTGTGTGTGTGTGTGTGTGTGTGTGTGTGTGTGTGTGTGTGTGTGTGTTTAGCGATGGACAACTCTTGAACACTGGGTGTCACTGAAGTTAGCGACCGAATTTGGTCAAATGTATTTCTCATCTCAAACCTCTATCTTCCCATACAGCTTTGTTCGTTTCTGTATAAGCTTACTTAAGGTAATTAGAAACGTTACGCCGGTAACGAAATGTGGCGATTAACTGTTCACTCTATATAGGGCTGGCAGGCGGTCGGGTATAATGACATAATTGAAGTCCTTCGTGCAATGAGCCCATCGGCTCTGTGAGGGTTAAGAGACCCAGCCGGTGAAACCGAAATGAGGAACCTGGAATAATCAGCGACAGATACTCTATTTATGTGCGTGCTGCATCTGAGATTACATCATGCATGACAAAGATTCGTTTTGGAGAATGCAAAAGAACAAAAACCACTGAAGTCATCGTCGTCAACGGCGGAGTCATTGTACAGGTTAGAGGTTTGCGCTCTAAACCAAGACCAAGGCGCTCAAGTGCGCCTCGGTTTCGGCTCTGTCGTATTGGGTCGCGCTTCGTTACTGAGCAGCCATTAGGAAATTCAGCTTTGTTATGAAACCTTGTATAGCCAATGAGCTCTTCGAATAAAGGGCTTCAAGTATGCCACTGGACTCGACCACGTACCATCACTAAACATCAATCGACGAATGTAGTCATCTAAAAAGACATTTACAAAGGCTGCGAGAAAATATGAAAATGCACTAAATGGGTATACAGGTACTTCCCCAGAATAAAATCGTGGCTATGCTTTTTCTTAACCTCCCCATTTGGCTTGTTACATTTTGGAAAAATTAATTACAAAAAAGGTGTTATGGACTGTTATTTTGCAATCTTGCTAGCCATGCGTATACGCCTTTACCTTTGATGAAGGTTCAGGAAAGCATCGCTGGGAGCCCAGCGACCGGTCGAAGGTATGCAGCCTGCATTTTACCGCTGAAGATTACAGAACAGTGACGAAAAGGAAGATGTTGAAGCCCACAGCCGTGCCTTCCTTATTTCCCGCTTCTCCTGATCCACGTGGGCAAGATCCAATGCCGCGGAAAAAGCGGCTAAAACGAACGCAGGGGGAAACAACGCTGGCACCCATACAAGTAAAAATACTGTAAGTAAAACTTGAAGTCTAACACAACAACGGATAAGAATAATGTTAGCAGTATTCCCTTATGCGTTTAGCGGGACAATATATCTGTCATGCTTCGCTATTTTTTCGGCTTAACAGGGGAACGTCCAACGCAGATTCTTCTCAAGAAGAGCGAGCATCAGCGGAGCCTGGGGAAGTATAGTTCTGAAAACCCAATTGAAACTGCACAAGAGGCCGAGTGGTTGCATTTTCCATCAAGTCAGGACAACATGGAGGACTGTAGTTCAGTTATACAAGGGGAACACCAGAAGAGGCCAGTGCGGCGCTCCATGACGTCGCAAACGTCGATCGGTTTGAAGAAGATGCGCTCCCTGGTCGCGGCAACTAAGACGTTGCGGCGGAAGTGCAGCAGGCTGAAAGAAATGAACAGTAATTTGCATTCACAGCTAGAGAAGCTAAAGAAAGATTTTTTCGAGATGAAAGCCCTCGCCGAGGCGAATGGCGCTCTAACGCTGCAGGTACGCAGTTACGTCAGTGGACGAATGTTATATTAATCCTTTTATATTCGCACTTAATTTTAAATGACTCTGAACATAATAACAATTTAGGAGTAAGTCAATTCTATCAACATCACCCGTACTACGAGAGGACGTCCGGTGAGCGAAGGAATTCTCGAAACTATAAGAGATTGTAAAGGTGGCGATGCTACCCTTAAGTTCTCGCGCATCGGCTAGCAGTGACGTCATACTTTGACGGCCTCAGGTAATGTCTAAGACTGCTGTGTTAGTAGATGCAAGGTCTGAAGTAGCAAGTTTCAAAGAAATGTTCTCAGCCAATGCGGCCAAGTACACAAGGAGCGACGCAACATAAAGCGACGTGCACGTGTCGAAGATTGTTCGCCAAACTCAGAACATTAAACCTAGTCTTAATTTTTTCTGTTCTAATAGTCGTATGATCGGAACAGGAACGATAGAGAATTATCAGGTACTCATTTATCAGTCTATTAACTTAGTGTCCCTATACTTTTTTGTAAGAAACGTCAGAAAGGGGAGGATGGAAGCTTGCAGTAAAAAACCTGTGAACAGGGGTTGTTCCCATTCTTTAATCGCTGTTTACACACACACAAACACTGAAAATAATCATGAACCAACTCGCTTAATCAGTAGTTTTAGCAAAGTTGTTTCGAGGCGGCGTTTCGACAAGCAGGCTTGTTTTCTGAAAGACTGAAATACAATTATAGCCTTAAGGATGACAAGTCCGCTGTCATGATGTCTGCTCGAGAGAAACTCTGTTTATAGATTTTCTTCTTCATATAAATTTACGTGACATTTTAGTGTACGCCGATGCTGGCAATCTTTCTGGTCATACGAAGGTGTAGGCCTGACATAAGGACACGGAATAAAAGAAGGTTGGTGGGTAAGCGCGCACATGAGCAAGTGTTTAAGATACGAAGGTCGGTGTGTACCCCCTTGCGTGATTGGCGCACCCCGAGTTTATTCCTTTATCCTGCGAACAACGAGTTCAAATTTCTGTCGTCGCAAACAATTAGGGACATTGGACTGACAACTGGAAAGACAGTAATTTGCAAGCTGTGTTGTGTTGGTGCTATGGGCCGATCGGTTTATGCTCGTACAGGAAGCCACGCTTGACGCACATGTGATGTCTGCCTTATAAACTTGAGCGAGCAGCATTGCATTCAAAAAGGAAGGAATGGTTTGGAAAGTGTAAGTGAACAGTTTCCGCTAGTCCGTATGTGTGAGTCGGTGGCCGGTTACTGAACATGACGCAAGTCTGAAGTTGCGCAATTCATTAATGTAGCATAGCTGCAATTGAATGTCCACGTGGTGACATGAAACATCTATTATTGTCTTAAGAGTAAACGCATATCTTTTCTCGCGATTATGAATTGTTGAATAAGGAATGATGCCAAATGCAAGGTTTCGACAATCAGGTGCACTATTCTTTGTCAGGACAGCAACAGCCTCCTTTAGTAGCGTGTGTGTGAACGTTTGCTCACTCTCCCACAACATCTAAACTTGTCTTGACAAGGGCAAGTCCAGTACGTAAATGTCGAATTGTTGGATGCGCCGGCATTCCCTGCTCTACGATGTTTCAGCGGGTCAAGCTTCCATTCTCCCCTGCACTTCCGCTTTCTTCCAGTATGTTATCTTGCGCGTGATTTACGCATTTCAACTGCCCTTTCATCATCAGGAAATGCTGGACGAGAACGACAAGAAGGCTGAATTTTTGAAGGAGCAATTGCAATGCCTGCGTGAGAAAAATCACCGTTGGAAAGAGGTGACCATCAGGCAGGCCATAATGTGGCAAGCTAAATCACCCTGCGGGTACGAAATGTTGCGGAGGTCTGGGTGCCTCACCCTTCCAAGTCGCATGACACTGAAGCGTTACATTGGCTACTGTACTGGAGCAGTTGTTTCGTCGCTAATGAAGCAAAGGCTGCACACGGAAAGCACACACTTGTCCGAACGGGTACGTTACTTCGATCAGAATTATTTACAATATGCACGCGAATAACGAAGGAAGCAGCGCACGCGGCAGTGTTTGACTGATCAAAATACATGCTAGTATAGCCGAATGAAAAGTGATTTAAAGTGAATAAACAGGGACCAGACCTGTGGCAAGGATTACTCGAACGTAAGATGTATTGTTTAAGAGTATACGGCAGTGCGCTATGTTTGCTCTAAACCCTAATCATTTCTGTTAAATTATGGGTCATGTACGGAACAACAAAGAAGGTTATTTATATAATTAACTGTCTCCGCCGATATATAACGCATGTCTGTTAACAGTGAATTCCCCCCCCCCCCATTTTTTTTGTTAGGAAAAAATGGGCTCTTTGATTGTGGATGAAATGTCTTTAAAGCAAGCACTGACGTACGAAAAAAAAGGAGACAAAGTCCATGGCCTAGTCGAAATGGGAGGCCTAGAAAAAGAAGTGGGCATTCAGAACGAGCTGGCCACACACCTTCTCGCCTTTGTATTTGTAGGCTTATCAACGCACTACACGTAAGTGAATCATCACTTTGTCTATCACTATACGTTTCGCTGTGACTGAAAGACTAACCCCACCTATAGATATAAAAAGAAAACGTTGTCTTTAATTAACCAATGATGTGCTATTCCGCGACCAGGGCTGAAAGTCTGGGGAGGGGCAGGGGGAGTCGTCTTCTATTTTTTAAGGAGGGCTCCCCCCCCCCCCTTTCCCCCGGCAAGTCAACTTTAGCATTGTGCACTTATTTGACAAGCACTCGAGATGAGCAATTGGCTCTCCTCCTCTCTCCAACGGAGTGAGATTTTAAGCCCAGCTGACACCGACGCTACAGAATACTGCTAATTTTTATCTTTTTCAGGCTACCCGTGGGATATTATTTCACGCAGTCAGTAAAAGGAGACCACCTGCATCAACTAACACTTGAAGTAATTAAGTCCATCGAAGAAGCAGGATTCCAAGTGGTCCGACTTGTAGCTGACAACCACGCTTCGAACAAAAAGATGTTCACCATGTTAGGGAATGGTCGTATGATGCCAGTTGTGCCGTAAGTTGCTAAGTATATATTTTTGCTCTCAGCTCGCATTAAGCTGTGCGCAATGCCTAGTGTAAATATTTTTTTATATGTATTCGCAGTGTGCCCTCAATGTATGCATGGATCGAATCCCAGCTGCGGCTGCTGCTTTTCCGATGGAGGCGGAAATGTTGTAGGCCCGCGTTCTCAGATTTGGGTGCACGTTAAAGAACCCCAGGTGGTCGAAATTTCCGGAGCCCTCCACTACGGCGTCTCTCAAAATCATATGGTGGTTTTGGGACGTTAAACCCCACATATCTATCAATCAATGTATGCACGCGCATGCATGCCGTGTTTGAGTGAAAAAAAAAACAAAAGACTTGGTCGCACAAAAAAAAAAGCCTGTATCAGCATCAGAGCCCCCCCCCCCCCTTCTTTTTTTTTAATCAGCGCTGCCATATAAGAAAGCCGTGTCCATAACAAGATTGCTATCAACAGTACAATCGCTGTAAATAGCCCGTCTTTACAAATCAATTGACGTTACGCGTTTGCGTAATGTATGCGCACCTGCATGCGACTGTATGAATGGGTGAGTATACTTAAAGTTTCGGAAGATTTAAGGTGTAGGTAATCTCAATAAAACACACACACAGACCTGCAGGATCATGGCATGAGTGGAGAAATTTTATAATAAGGTAATAATTAACAACGCACACGTCCTTCGAATGGCTAACATTTACATTACTTTGGTAAAAAACAGAAAACCGTATATGCAACTAATTATTCACACCGCAAACGCCGCCTTTCTCCAATTTATTTATTCATTTTTTTTTGTTGTTGTTGCAGACATCCAATGGATATGAATCGGAGGCTCTTCCTTTCTTTTGACCACTGCCACATCCTGAAAAATCTCCGCAACCAGATGTTGTCCACCAAACGCGTTCTGTTCAACAATGGGCATTACTACAGCCCCACGTATTTGAGAAAGTTGCTGGACATAACAGAAAAACAGTCGTCGTTCAAGCTTGTTCGGAACCTTACGCAGAAGCACGTTTACCCGACGAACTTCGAGAAATTAAGCGTGAAGAGGGCCGTTGAAGTGTTCTCTCCACAGGCATGTATAAGAAAAGGTGTAAACCCATTTAGCGTTAGTGTCACACACTCCCAGATTCTCTGTATTCCTTGTAGACATCACAATGCGTGACGCACACAGGTCATGCAGGAAATGCCTTTTCGTTAGCTGTAAATTATGTATGCTTCCTGCAACCTGTATTACACAAAAAAATACATCTAATTGAGCTAGAATCATGCTCGCAGTTTTCTATCAGTAGTGACGTTTATACTTCTCAAATTCTTTGGCGCGCTCGGGCAAACTTTTATGCGCTAATATTACGCCACAACTCATTTTACATCATATTACGTCAAGTGAATGTTCATGCAGAAGCAGAAAAAATTTTGCAGCTTTTCGTTCAAATGAAGCAGTACAAAAACTGCCTTTTAATAGTAATTCACCGCAAACGATACGTGAATATTCATGTTAGTTTCTGGTTTATTTGTTTGTAGAACCCAAACGGAAGCAAATGGTGAAAATGTAATTCAATACGTATATAACTGCTAACATATTTATCAGTATGGTCACATAAAAACATGCACATGAGCTGCTGCTACTGCTGCTGCTAACAGCGCATGGTTATCTGAACATACAATTTCCCTTTCTTAACGAATGTACCTGCGCGTATTGCTTACCACACAATAATTACGTATCATTAGAGCTTCTATAAATATATGTTCACTAACACAAACTCACTTAAAAGTGCACGTTATTGATGACTGCAGTGCCACTTGTAACTCGTCTCACTTGCTGTATACGAACGTCCAAGCTTAGAAACCTCTCTCTAAATAATTCCGATCATTTTTAATATGTCGCGTCTCCTTGGTTTCTAGGTGACATCGGCCTTACGATACCTCTTACAATACGGCCGCAGATTTGGCATTTTCGGGTTTGAAGACTGCCTGCCAACCATCGAGCTGATGGAAATGATATTTAAATGGTTCACCATACACAACATAAGAAATACAACCTTCCACGTAGTAAGCCGGGACCAAAACAGGATGCCGTTCAGTTCCCCAGATGATGACAGGTACATTCCATTTATCCCGCTAGGTTTCATATTTTCTACAATAAACTGCTTTATTTTCAGGTTGATATGGCTGGAGCAGGAATTTCTGCCCTTTTTCGCAGCATGGAAAGCCGCGGCACCACATAAGAGGGCATTCATATCTCTTGAAACATACGAAGCTCTCCAACTGACCACAATGTCCACAGTACAGTGCACACAATTTCTCATCCGTTCAGGTTTCCTATACGTGTTGACTGCCAAATTCTCCAGTGACCCTGTCGAAGCACTTTTTTCCACCATCAGACAGCTTCAAGGAAGCAACGATCAGACAGACGCCCGTGCTGCGCTTTCATCACTGCAGAAAGTCCTCGTGATGGGAATGATGCACTCATCACCAAGCGGCAGTACAGAGCAAACAACGTCTCCTCTTGGATCGCCCAGTGCAAGGCAGGCGTCGTGCTCCACAGCAGTAAAGCAAGCCGGACAACCTCTGGAAATGCACTCGCTAGTAAACCAGAATCAAGGGTCGTCAGGCGAGTGCGCGGCATCGACATCTGCTACTATAACCCAGACGATGCGGCCACATCTAGAAGCCCTGCAGACTTGCCGTGGTGCGCTTTTCATATCTCGTTGATTCCGTGTAATGGAATGATTTACATTATTTAAAAATTATTACACACCGTCCAACAATTCCCCACTATACGATATTATGCATATATTATAAACTCTGCGCTGCTTACTGTGTTACATGCAAGCCGCGTGAGGCAGCGTTTGCGTCAGTGCACGATGTAGATGAAAACATGCTTCTCAATCAGTTATACTGTGTATGTATGTAACGATAAGTCCATGGTACAAGCAGGTACTATGGCTTACATTTAAAAATATAACATGCTTTCACCAGGCGCCCACACAACTCGACTAACCGACGTCCCTTTCCCGCAATCGGGGAAGAAATTTTCGGCGGTTTTGAATCGCTGTCATAACTGGCACACAGATGATGGCATGGCTCGTTTGCGTTCGCCTTACTCTCTTGAGATGCTGTCCCTTCCTAATCCCGTCGTCTTTCTCTTGCTTCTTCTCCTAGATTTTTTTTTATTTTTAAACGTTTCTCCCTCAGTTTTTTTTATGTTGTTGTTTATACTATTCTCCGGACTTCTTCCCTCCTGTCGTGACAAGCTATAAATCGACGCGGAAAATGTGTAAATATTATTATACCTTGAAAAAGACGGGGCTCTCCCGACGCAAACGTCGGCTGAATGAACAGTTATCTTGATGATATGTGGGGTTTAACGTTCCAAAACCACCATATTATTATGAGAGACACCGTAGTGAAGGGCTCCAGAAATTTCGACCACCTGGGGTTCTTTAACGTGCGCCCAAATCTGAGAACGCGGGCCTACGGCATTTTCACCTCCATCGAAAGTGCAGCCGCCGAAGCCGGGATTCGGTCCCGCGACCTGCGGGTCAGCAGCCGAGTACCTTAGCCACTAGACCACCGCGGTGGGGCAACAGTTGTTATCTGAAAGCGCATTAACATCCATATATATATATATATATATATATATATATATATATATATATATATATATATATATATACATATATATATATATATATATATATATATATATATATATATATATATATATATATATATATATATATATATTTCTCATATTTTGTATACGGACACGTGTCGGTTTAATCATGCATGCTTATCTATATACTGATAAAATTCTTGCACACTTTTCATTTCTACCTTCCCACAGGTGCCCCACAGCCAGGCATAAGGGCCAGCACGCTTGGCCTTATAGCGGGCTTCCTGGTGAAAGCAGCTGAGGATTGCATTACTTGCGACGACTGCATCGGCAAAATCAAGGCTCCCAGCTCATCTGGACCAGCTACTGCTGTGATATTTAATTTAGACAGGGGAGGGCTTTCATACCCAACGATCTCATTTCTTTCCTTTGTGAGCACTCTAGAAAGGGCCGCGGAAGCATTTGCGCCATTGGCCATTTCCAAAAAGAGGCCGATGGCACTTTTTGTGCAAACTGTGCTACCTGCAGTGGCCTTGAACCCTCTTTTCAGCCATAAAGGCGCTACTAGCGAGCACCGAGAAGCCATGGCGCGGCTAGTGTTGCAAAAATTTAGCCGTCCTTTCTTCTCAAACTACGTGCGGGACAAAACAGCCAAAGAAGGAAAGAGAAAGAGAATAGCCGAAAAGCCAAAATCTCGCAAGATTTTAAAAGTTTAGTTGCATGCCTCCATTGTATCATGTACGCGCCCAGAACCTTGCTAGCACATTTTATTGAACTATGACCCAAATGCACGCAGCTCTGTACGCGTACATATGTTTTTCTTTATTGCAGACACAAGCCGTCACTGTGTGCCAGCAAGTAGGATATTCTTCGAAAGTGCAGAAACTTTGTTTGAAACATCAGCTTTAACTGGCATATTGTGGCACGCATAAGTAAAGCGACAAATGTGTTTTGTTTCATTTTGAAGTGCTGTAACATTGCTCGAATCACACGCATACACTCGCCAAATTCTTTTAGCAGAAACCTTGATATCACTTTGAGGGATCTGCTTTTCATTGACAAACGAGTATAATGGCACATTTTCAGCATGTGTACGCGCCCCAACTGCGGGTGTCGCCCTTGGGCGCTATCAATCAAACATAACCACTAGTACAACAAAGGCGGTACTATTCCGCCCTAAAAATAAGTCTGTTAATGAAAACATACATTTCAAGTATGGCGATACTATTATTGAGTTAGTAAATTGTATAAAAATTCTTGGAGTTACATTTTCGAGCAATATGCTTTGAAACGATCGCATTTACAGTGTGCTGGGTCAGTTATCTCGCGTAGAGGGCACGGTGTACAGTGGCAAAACTGTTCTACTATACAAGGTAAAATTCTTACTTTATAAATGACTGTTCTGTTGGCATCTTGCTTATTGTTTCTTGGTATGAAGGACTACGACTAACACGCGCTTACAAAAACTGTACCTGATGCAAAAGACGTATATTAGAATAATTTTTTACTGGTCGTATGATGCTCGCAGAAGTGAATTGTTTCAACAGGCTGGAATACCACCCCTACATCGTCTCTACGATTTTAAGTTAGCATTGGTGGTCAGGCGTCAATTTCAAGAAAGTCGACATTATTTGTACGACCTCTCGAAACTGCAGCCAAATAATTTGTTCGAAACATGACATAAAGAAACATGGAAAATAAAAACTTCGAGAACAAACTACTCCACAGATAGGTTGTTCTACACAGTTTCTACGTTAATTGATAAATATGTGAAAGCTGGCATAGATTTCTTACTCTGTACCCGAACTCAATTGCACGATATACACATGTATAGTTTTCAAGATTTCTTTGCAGTTGCTACATTGTTATCATGGTTGCTATTTTTATTTTTAGAATTTGAACTTGATATTTTTGTAATTGTTGCTTAGATAACATTGCTAACTGTTTGCCAGTGCTGTCGTGCTAAAGGCGTCTGTGGGCCTATGTCAAGCTGCCTCTTTCGAAGAGCAGCTTTTACCTGCCGCTGTCCTTCATCAAACTATTGATGAAAAATAAAACATTATTATTATTATTATTATTATTATTATTATTATTATTATTATTATTATTATTATTATTATTATTATTATTAACTATGCTCGACAAGATGATGATAATGATGACGATAAAAACTTTATTGGGGTCGCAATGTGTTGCCCTCGATAGGCACATCACTGCCTTTACCATATCGTCTCATCGCACGGACATATAAAATCATAGAAACGCGCATCGGCCAGCGCTCCCCGTTCCAGCAGACAAACTCCCGTAGCGAAATTTGACGCACAATTTTTGTTGTGTAGGTCACAGTAAGAGTTAAAGCTTCAATTCCTGTGTCTCTCCTTGATATGCGTCCGTGGGCGTATGTGCATTATTCTCTTCTATCAATTGACTACAAGTGTAACACCTGTCCAGGGCGAGTGTCCAAGGTAAGTGCTCAACAGGGGCACTGCGTTTCACCTGACGCGTCCTAAACAACCTAAAATCAGTTTGATATTCTATTACCAATGAGTACATTATTAGTCAAAAGCTTTATGAATACTAAATTGAAGTTTTTTTAGGCTGGAATGGCAAAAACAACCATGCAGCAAGACATTTCTACGCAAATATACAGCTTTAGAAGTCAATCAACCAGTATAGCCTAACTACTAAAATGTAACACATAGCACACGTTAGCCTTTTCAGCAAAAAACAATCACACGTATAGGCAGTTTGTCACAGAAGCAGACGCATGGTATCAGTCCGTCGCCCTCCTGCCGGCCGCACAGTAGCAGACGAACAGGTTATAGGTAGCGCCACCTACGGCGAGCGATTGAACGAGAGCGGGGACACGCGCTCCCATAGGAACCCCGCTATCTGAACAGGTCAGGAGTGTAGTAGGTCATGCTATCGGGCTTCTTTGTTGAGAATTAGTGTCCTCAATGGGCATAGAGTTTCATACAATAAGTATTATTACATACAATAAGTACTATTGTGAGAAACTCTATCTCAATGGGTCTTCCCACCGAGTTACCATTTTAGGAAATTCTATGGGTTTACCTAAAGCTTTAGGTTTGCCCACCTTGGCTAGGAGGGAAGACGTGAAAGCGAACTTTTGAAGATATTACGACTTAAAAGGCTAAAGGCGTGCTTATGAATAGTAGTGCGAACGCTATACGCTCCCACGGGATGTTAGGGAAAAACATGGTTTTGTAGAGGAAATAAGAGCTCGATAACAGCACACTGCGCTCCAATCGCGTTTCTCAGGACTGCAAATAAAGTTTTTTTATCCATCTATTTTCGGAAACAACGGATATTACGGTACTACCCCATGGCCTTCACTCACGCGCGCGCTTTTTGAACGAGTGTACTTCCCCATGAAAACTAATTTTTGCTGTTGTGCATTTCATAGGCTATCGTGAAGTCAGCACTTTAAGCTGCTTGAGTAAAGTGATCATATTACGTGGACTACAAAGCGAAATGAGGGGGTGAGGGATTGTTGCGGAGTGATGGAAGGAAGAACATGACATAGAGCTCAAACAGAAAATTTCCTTTTCAGCAGTGGAACTGTTTTAGGCTTGGAGTAAGCCCACGTATTGTGCGCAAAATGTCACGCGTGCATACTCCACAGAGAATATGGGCGAAGCCCCTCTCACGAGTTCAGCAGGTGTCAGGAGCGTAGCGAAAAAGTTTTTTTTTCTGTGGTTGGGGGGGGGGGGGGCGTTCACATTGATTCAACTAGGGGGGAGGCACAGGCATCACCTTTCCTCTCTGACGTGACTATCGGCGGTAGTTTGAGCAGATTGTGTACATGTATATGAAAGTCATAAGACTCCCCCCTCACCCGATGCGTATGCTTGTGAATAGAATAAGTGAAAGTGCAGTATAATCGCAGTAAAATACAGTAAACGTCCGGCAGAGCGACCATTTGGAGCAAAGGCCTTTCGTCACACCATTGATTAGGCTACTCTCCGAAAACGCATTATTGCTACAAAGGCTGTTTTGGACTTTATCAAAAGCACTGGACTCGATACTGGACTGTAGGGTACTATGCTAAGTGGCTACTGTTCAGACACACCACCTCTTCTTGTCCTCATCATCATCCTTCATCTCTCTTTCCTTACCCCTTCCCTTATCCCCAGTGTAGAGTATCAGGCTAGAGCGAATGAGCTCTGGCCGACCTCTCTGCCTTCTAATAAATTCCCACTCATTCCCATTATAGCGATGACCCGCCTGATCGGAGAAGACATCGTTAACCGTTGATCTCTGTTAAGCGTAGATGGCATAGTCTTCGTCGTGGCGAAGTGCGTTTCACAAGTCAAGGACGGTTCGGCTTACAATGAAGAATGAAAAGTATACGCAACATGTTTTCGTACATTCATAATCACATTTCCGTTTTGACTACTTTGCTGAGCGAATAATTTCTTACTGTCGATGTTTGTGCCTGCGTGACTATAGGGGTATAATGAAGTTCTGTATGTCAAGCAGCCTTGCCGCGGTGATAGCTTTCAGTCAACATCTTGTTTTCCTCTACTGCGCGCATCTAAGCATGCTTGCGATACGCAATAAGTATTTTCTTTCTTTTAAGCTCGCACGTTGGCAACGCGATTTCGCACGCATTATTTTTCGGGCAGATTGTATCGCAACCTTGCTTGGCATTAAAGTTGCACTGTGACTTTTGATAGCAATGAAGTACTCCAATCGTAGAGGTTTCATCCTGCAATTTACAAGAGCAAGGTGGTCATTGTTGAAAAATTGTTGAGAAATGTTCACTTGGTCTCAATAGAAAATATGCACGTGGGACCCTGAAGACTATACCTACTCACATAGATATCGCTTGTACGCTGCATATATGCGCTAGAAAACTTAAATACGGAAAAAAACACATAATGTTTTCGTTTTAAATGCGAAGCATTTCTTAGGAAACTTCGGCTACTTTGATCCTATCTATCTATCTATCTATCTATCTATCTATCTATCTATCTATCTATCTATCTATCTATCTATCTATCTATCTATCTATCTATCTATCTATCTATCTATCTATCTATCTATCTATCTATCTATCTATCTATCTATCTATCTATCTATCTATCTATCTATCTATCTATCTATCTATCTATCTATCTATCTATCTATCTATCTGTCTGTCTGTCTGTCTGTCTGTCTGTCTGTCTGTCTGTCTGTCTGTCTGTCTGTCTGTCTGTCTGTCTGTCTGTCTGTCTGTCTGTCTATCTATCTATCTATCTATCTATCTATCTATCTATCTATCTATCTATCTATCTATCTAACAATACTCACCATCATTATTGCGTTAGGGTGGGAGTCAATCGAACAGTCCAGTCAGCCAAGGCGCCACAAGTGGTCGAAGTGGCATGCAAGTCTTAACTACTACTACGCATCCTCTTGCTCCCTTCGAGAACTTCGTCCCGAGTCGCCGACGAATGCGTCCACAAACGGCAGCTTTCTCGTCCGAAATAAGCAGCGCTCTATACTTACTCCACCTGGAAGGCGGTCAACTCTCGATCAGCAAATATCTCCTAGTTTCTCAGGCAGCGGTGCTGAGTTTCGGCTCGGCAATCGATGGCACACCTTCTTCTACGCGGACGAATCGCGCAAATCACTCCTTCTCTCTCTCTCTATCTCTCTCTCTCTCTCTCTCTCTCTCTCTCTATTCTTTTGTTGCATAGTGGCGCCAATCGAGCAACAGCCGACACGGTAAGAGTTAAACGAGCATACAATCGGCTTTTTTTTTTCGCGATCCCTGTAGTTCGTTTGCCTTTACTAGCTTGCTTATGACGCACGAAACGCTCGTTCTTTTTTTGTTTTGTTTTAGCGTGGCGATTGTTCAACGCTATAGAGTTGCGTGGCGCACGCAGTGAGAGACTATAGGGATGAGAGTCGTTCAGAACATATTTCGTTGCAACAGAAAAAAAGAAAGAAAAAGGATCAGATACGTAGAACACATGGACGGCGACAAAAACAATGCGCTTTGTTGTCAACTTCATATATTATTCGTAGTTATTCTTTTTTCGGCTTTTTTGCGCCCCCCCCCCCAAAAAAAAAAATGCTGTGGAGCTGAATTTATCCACTTCTAGGTCAGAGCCATATATATCCTTTCCATTTCGCCAGAAAAAAAAAAGGGGGGGGGGAGGCGTGGAATTAGGAATGTAACTGAACACCGAGAGAAGCGCACTCTATATGAATCGCGTTCATCGTGACATTAAGATGTTAAGAAATTATTTGTGCAGGATTTATGCCAGCAACACATAAATGAAGATATCTGTAGCCGTTCACCACCCGAGTAGAAACGTTAGCTCCGCCCACAGCCATTGCTGTGCATCTTAACTTGAAATTAAACTTCAGTGACACGAACGCATACATTGAGGCCACAAGAGGGCTTCACTATAATAGGTCTGTTTCCTTTTCTGGCAAGATGCAGCAGACATGCTAAAGCATGAATATATATATGTATTCCAGTGGATCCTCCGTGAGCGGTCACAACGTGGTTTATTTCGACTTTTCGGCCTAGAGTCGGGCCTTCATCAGGATGAAGGCCAGACTCTAGGCCGAAACGTCGAAATAAACAACACACACACACACACACACACACACACACACACACACACACACACACACACACACACACACACACATATATATATATATATATATATATATATATATATATATATATATATATATATATATATATATATATATATATATATATATATATATATATATATATATATATATATATAAGTTTAGCCTAACTTTTCTAGCCTAGATGAAGCAGTGCCTTCTGCATACAAACAATGCATTCAACTTTGTACTGCTGCACGCAATTGTTTCGCAACAACGATATCTTACTCACACTAGTTGCACGACAAATATAGCAGGACAAGGATAGGTGGGCTCGTCTGCATTGAATATTCATAGAAAACTTCGGACGCAAAAGAATTCCTTGCGCCTTTCTATATTTGCGCTGCAAGTTCTTTTTTTTTTTAATTGCACGACAGTGCACACACGTGAATTTCGACTTCACAGTTTTGTAAGCATTTGATATGTGGGCTTTATCTTCCCAAAACCACCATATGATTATGAGAGACGCCGTAGTGAAGGGCTCCGGAGATTTCGACCACCTGGGGTTCTTTAACGTGCACCTAAATCTGAGCACATGGGCCTACAACATTTCCGCCTCCATCGGCAGCCTCCGCAGCCGGGATTCGATCTCGCGACCTGCGGGTCAGCAGCTGGGTACCTTAGCCACTAGACCACCGTGGCGGGGCCAGCTTTGTAAACAAGTGGGGCATTCGTGCGAAAGCGAAGCCGGGCTTACGCGAGATACGAATGACGAGATATTGTTCTCGGCGCAGCTTTCAGTATCTGTGTTGTAACACGCTTTCTCGGAATTCAATGAGAAAGGACACTGCGGCGCCAGGGATGTCAACGAGAATGCGTTTCGCGAATAGAAGGCGAACAGCGTGATGTGCAGTCAGTTTCGAAAGTTTAGGGACCACGGGTCCTTAAACTTTCGACACTGACTCGTGGGCCACAGACGAAATAATAAAATAAGCTATTTATTACCGTTTCTTCGACCGACAGCCTTGAATTTAGATAACTGGCCTGTTCTAAAACACGCAAAGAACAGACCGATTGATTGATTGATTTGTGGGGTTTAACGTCCCAAACCCACTATTTGATTATGAGAGACGCCGTAGTGGAGGGCTCCGGAAATTTTGACCACCTGGGGTTCTTTAACGTGCACCCAAATCTGAGTACACGGGCCTACAACATTTCCGCCTCCATCGGAAATGCAGCCACCACAGCCGGGATTTGATCCCGCGACCTGTGGGTCAGCAGCCGAGTACCTTAGCCACTAGACCACCGGGGCGGGGCGCAAAGAACAGATCTACTTGACAGTTCGACAATATGAAATAAGAAAGACTGCTGGAAGTTCAATTGTTTCTCAGACCAAGTGGTTCCTAAACTATTTATTACGACATTATTCGTATAGGTGTCATCGATCGTTGGTCGGTTGGTTGGTTGTTCCTCAGTGTCCTAGTGCAACCTGCCAAGGGGTATCGGCCGTGAATCGATCGGCACATATACCGCTTTAGGTAGTGAATAGCTCGATAAAAATAGATATGTTTTGACATAAACGATTTAGAATATCTCATCGAGATCAAGAAAACGGAGGAACACGATAAAGGATATAGCCTGTATAAACTAAACCATGTGGGCGCCGCACTCTTGCACATTTAGGCCGATATTTTGTGTCTTGTTTTTGTATAATGCGACCTGGATTAATAAAGTCATGAAACATCGCATGCAGCAACCAAACGATTTTCATGCCGTAACGGCTAGCGTCAGACTGCTCGTTTAGTTGTTAAAGGCGTAGAACACGAAGGTTAACAGTTGCAACATGGCGGCACTGAAACTCACTCGTAAAATGCAAGAAACGGGCCCGTGCCCCCCCCCCCCCCCCCACTCTCCAAAGTTCGCTCGCTGGATTCCGTGCCGACCGGTTGTGCCCTCGCGATCTCCGACGACAGCGCAGCTCTGGCCGACTGGACTGGCCCTACGTCACCTCCTGACGCCGGTCCCCGACGACGACGACAGCGTAGCTCTGGCCGACTGGATTAGCCCTACGCCATCTCCTAACGCCGACAAGAGCTCTCGCCAGTGGTGCCCCGTCCTCGGACTCCTGCAACCGTGTCCATCTTTCTTGTCTTCTCCTTACTTCCGTCGTTCGCTGTCCCTGCGCCTCGCTCTCTCCTTCCTGTCTCTCTATCTCTATACCTTTTAATCCTATCCTTTTAATCCCTTCTCTACCCTCATCCCTCATAAGGTACTGTTGAGGTGTCATCCCACTGAGAGACAGTTACGGGGCTCACCTTTCTTTCCTTTTGACTTAGAATCACCCACCCCCCCTCCCCGGAATTTTGTTTCGCCGTGGAATAGAGAGGGGAAAATAACCGATTAAAGGACATGACCCCCCCCCCCCCCCCAGAAATCAAAAAGGTTTCCGCTCTCCCCCGAAAAATATTTCTAGCTACCCCCCTGGTAAAACAGTCTATTTTACGGATGGATTTGAGCGTCGCAATATTGGGCTATTAACCTTTGCTCTTGGTATCTTTATCAGCCAAAGGAACAGTGTTACGGTGGACACACACGCATGAAAACGGTTGAGTTGGTGCCAATGATGTGTCAAAACATCGGTGATTCACATCACGATGTACAAAAGCAGGAAAGCATCGGCTTAGCAGCCCACTGTGGCACCGCCCAGATGTCTTATGGAAAACAGTCTACATGTTCATGCGGGGACATTGGGACGTAAGTGCCCCAGATCCCTTGGCCAAATAAAGTTGCACCTCCCCCTCCTCCTCCCCCCTTCGTGAGCACGCATCTTGACTTTGGACACCTTTTTTTAAATTTTTTTTTCGTCGAATGCGCGGCTCACTTTTCGTTGGCAATACTGGGGAGGCAACGGCCTCGTGATCATCTCGCGTGGACGCCTATGCCAGTATCGCCTGCACGCCAACTGTTTCAGGGGAGGCCTCGCCCACACGACCGAAGCGCCGCGGCCGATCAACTCGGCGACTGAAGAAACAGCCCCGATCTTGCTTTCGGTACAGGTACAGTGACGTCAGTCTGGAGTAGTCGCCTATTGGCGCAGGCTTGTGTGCACCTGCCTTTTAGGAGGGTGTGCCGCTGACTTCTAACGTTGTAACCGACCACTTTCCCGTGGTGCACTCATGCTAAGCAGTACCTTTTGCCAGATATAGGGGGCTTGGCCGAAATTCGACGTAATAATAATAATAATAATAATAATAATAATAATAATAATAATAATAATAATAATAATAATAATAATAATAATAATAATAATAATAATAATAATAATAATAAAAAATGAACATTTTCGTGTCACAGTGTCACCTCGCTCTTGTCGCACAGCGCGCTCGCGCCACTGTTTCGCGACAGTCATCATCGTCAAGAAGATGCCCAACCCGCATTCGGACCTGTTCGGCGACGAGGAGCCGCAAGTGGCGCCTCCCGTTCACAGCGACGTGTTCGTCCTCTGGGCCCTGTGCATCGTCGTGCTCGCGGTCGTCGGCATCCCCACCGGTCTGCTCGCCGTCCGAAGCATGCGCGCGAACAGGGCCATCCCGGAGAGAGGGAAGAAAGTTCCCGGGGCACTGCCGTCCCAGGACCGCTACATGCCGCCCGCGCAGCGACGGGTAACGGTCGTGGGCGTCGGCAGGAGTTTGTCTTGGGTGGTGCAAACCCCGTGTCCCAGCGCGGTTGGTGGAAGGGCTGGCGCTAGTGTAGCTTATTGGGAGGGGGATGTGCTGCTCTGGCTTGAGGGCTCCCCTGCCTTCAGAAGAAAGCATTATGGGCACCAACTGCGAACATTGATCAAAAGGACGCAGTCACGCACCCTGTCTTCTCGCTTAATAGTCTTGACCCGCCCCGGTGGTCTAGTGGCTAAGGTACTCGGCTGCTGACCCGCAGGTCGCGGGATCGAATCCCGGCGGCTGCACTTCTGATGGAGGCGGAAATGGTGTAGGCCCGTGTGCTCAGATTTGGGTGCACGTTAAAGAACCCCAGGTAGTCGAAATTTCCGGAGCCCTCCACTACGGCGTGTCTCATAATCATATGGTCATTTTAGGACGTTAAACGCCAAATATCAATCAAGCAATCGCTTTATAGTCTTGTACTACGTGCTGGGCTCTCACCGCGTACATCGCGATGAATCACGTAAAGTTCGATAACCTCTTCTCTGCACACTGGAATTGGCATTCTGTAAGGTTACGCTGAATCTAATCCTACGGAAGTGAGCGGCTGCGACCGGGTAATGATACTTCATTTAACGCTCCATTTCGCATCGACTGCTTGGCCTTGGCAGTGCAACTATAGCTTTCTTTATTGCCGAGTTGCTAAATTTACGCGGCCATATTTTGCTTTTGTTTTCATGTTTCGCCCTCAATCTGGGTTACGTCAGGTGCGCATGCCCCGCCAGTGTGACCTTCCGGGCGAGCCGGCCAACCTGACCTTCGACCTGATCAAGCAGTACGTCGACGCAGCCGTCGGCAGAGGCGGCGGCGGAATTTCCGTGGCGGGTTCGAAGACGGCGACGCAGGTGTTCTGCTACTACAACAAGAGCCGCGTCAGCTGGCTCCAGGGAGGCAAGACCTGGTAATGAGCGAGAGCCCTCGCTATGGTCTATCGATACTGGAAATAGTGAACTGCGCAACGCAGATCAGAGGAGCACTTGCAAGTGTGCGCAGCTTCAGTCTCATCGCGGTGTTGCGTAATCCCCTATCCTGTAGAGTAGGCGTGTGCACATGTAGTAGAGGCCGGAATGGCCCCGTCCCAATACCTCGTCTTCTCACTGTGCCCTGATGATCTCTGTGGGAGGACGCTGAAAGAGGGAGAGAGCATTATGATGACTCTTACTCGTCCTCGTCCTCCTCCCCCCGCCCTTGTAGAAACCTACGCAGGCCTACGTCGCCAAACCAACACACTAGCATGTTTACAAAGGTGGAAAGCATGTTTCACCAGTTGGAAATTCCGGCATCCGGCGTTGTTGCAAGCTTCTGGTCAATGTTTTATTAATTGTTTCGCCAGGGCGAGGGGGGAAGCGATATTAAGTGAAAAGAAGAGAAAAGTGAGCCCCGTAACTGTCTCTCAGGGGGAGGACACCTCAACACTAGCTCACGAGGGATGGGGGTAGAAAAGATATTAAAAGGTAAAGAGATAGAGAAAGAGAGGAAGGAGAGAGCGAGGCGTAGGGACAGCGAACGACGGAACTAAGGAGAAAACAGGAAAGATGGACACGGTTGCAGGAGTCCGAGGATGGGGCACCACTGGCGAAAGCTTTTGTCGGCGTCAGGAGACAGCGTGAGGCCAGTGTAGTAGACCAGAGCTACGCTGTCGTCGAAGATGAGCGAAGGAGATCGCGTAGGGCCAGCCCAGTCGGCCAGAGCTACGCTGACGTCTGAGATCGCGATGGCACTACCGGTCGGCACGAAATCCAGCGAGCGAGCCCTCGTCAGAGCGAGCAGGCAACGATGGCCGACCTCATTAAGAAATTGATTTGCCGTCAAGAACTGCTTGGCCACCTGTGGATATGGTGGATGACGGATCGAGTACCTCCTAGAGCTGGGTGCTTTCCCTTCATTGCTATCCATTGTTTACTAGCGAGGAGCTAGAAATGAATCACGTTATTCTTGTTGAGATATCCCGCGTTCCAAGGTGAACTTGGCTCCTTGGTCATGCGGTAGAAGTTTGTACGGGTCAAGACGGTGCAGGGCGAGTCTGTCGAGTTGAGACTCAAGACGGAACCCTGGTGCGATGGCTAGAACAGAAACTCCACAAACTCGATATGACTATAGAAAGAAGTTAAACATGCTATGGGCAAGATGACTCCGAGTCCAATTTGTCGCATTATCGCGTTATTGGTTTATGACTGATAGCTTTTTATATGCTGTTATAGCCCCTATACAGGGGATAAATACTAGTCAGAAAAGTTATTGGTCAATGTCAGCATAACGATCATGAACCCGCGTGTTCGCCTTAAGGTCCCGACTGATAGGCGGGTGACGTCGCGAACCCGGCTTCCCATCATGCTAGTACACATGGTGGCTTCAGTGACGTCATTGAAGTAACACAATGTTGCTTGATGTTTCATTGCAGGTTCGGTGTATCGTCCATACCGTTCAATCTCTGCCGCTACGTCATCTACGGTCCGGTCAGTCTGGACGGGTGGACAGCCAGGGTGTTGCCAACGGCTCGTGACGTCATCCTTATCCAGCAACTTGTGTCCACAGTGGCCTCCTTCACTACCGGCAACATACCCCTTCTGGTGTCCTTCAGGGGTCGCACCGAATTCACATCCATGCGGCGCTCTGAGGGAAACATCAGGTGACGTATATACAGCCTTAAGGAGAATTTCATCCCATAGAACTCAGGTGGCGCTGCGATCTTTCCGTCTCGCTCTTTCGTTCTCCCGTTATGAATACACTGTAACTGAGTCGGAAGATTTATATCTGTAAGATGAACCAAGCTTCAAGTAAGACACGGGAAATAACCTCGAAGATCTCAACACAGCGCGCCCCAACGCTGTCGATCATTATCTCTCGGCACGCGCCCGCCATTATTTCTTTCAACGCGGATTTAAAAAGATGAAGTCGGTGGTGAATCGAGGGGGTGGACGGTATCACCACCGCCTATGAGGAGAATAATCTCTGTATCAGTGTATACATACCCCGACCTCAACGACACCTTCGAAGTCGCTGAAATGGGTAGGCCATCACCACACTACATTGAGTGCTCTGCAAAGCGAATTTCATAGCGAATTTCATCGACAGTTTTCTGCATAGGAAACTGACGAAACTGAGCAAAATCAGGGCCATATTTCGAAATGCACAAGTCCTTGCATCTGCGAGAACACCCGCCTAGTTGTTTCATAGGTGCGTGTTAAAGAAACCATGATAGTTGAGATCGATCCGGAGGCCACGACTGGGGCGTGCCTCATAATCGTATCATATGGTTTTGGCTAGCCAAACTCCAGCTCCAAGTCGAAGTGACGTGAATCATTATACCAGCGTCACGCCCCTGCCTGCTGACCTTCCTCGCCTCTCTCAGGTACTTCGCGGCAAACCTACTCGAGTGGACGCTGGAGCACGGCTTCGCCGGGGTGCACCTGGACTGGCGGGGCCTCTACTCGCGGGTGTGCGGGCTGCCCGGAAACGATGTCGCCCTGGGGGACCTCCTGCAGGAGCTGCGCCGCCTGGCCAAGCTGAGCCGGGTGGCCCTTATCGTGGCCCTGTCCGCCGTACCAGCCGTGCCCGGCGACCTGGTCGACTTCTACTTCCTGGAGGGTGACCAACGCTGCGCCGAACCGGAGGAGGCGGGCCTCGACTCGCTCTACCGGAAGCTGCGTGAATCCGAGGCGTCCGCGTACTCTGTATGCTGGACCGTGTCGGCGGCCGTGGAGCTGTTCGAAAGCAAGAACGTCGGCATCAAGGGACACCAGCTGAGGTAAGTTCCGTGAGAGCGGAAGGTATACAGTGCGTCAACCAACGACGAAAAAAAAAAATCCGTCCGTCCGTACGTGTATCCGTTCGTGCACCCGTCCGTCCATGCATCTGTCTGTCCATCCGTTCGTACATCTAGTGAACATTCCAAGTACCGCCATCTCGCATCTTTTCATCATATATACAGCTTATAGAAGTACCACCATCAAGCGGACATTCCAAGAACCAAACAAGAGGTGGCACTCGCGGACTTTATTACAGCCTGCGCTTCGTGTCTACTTACCACCTTTCACCGCCTCCAGTTCATGGCTATATACTCGTTCACTATATCTATGTCACTGTGGCCCAACCGTCGCTAAACCTTGCTAAAACCAAAGAGGTTACGCCCAGCGAGTTTACCGTGGCAGAGCGTTCTGGTCAGATAGTGCTCAATGTGCATCCTTCTGATACTATAGTTTTTTTTAGTAACCATCAAATTCGAGGCAAACTTTATTGGAGATTAAGTCACCAATACTCGGCTCTGTAAGTTATTTCATCAGAAGCAACTATCTTTTTATTCATGATTAACGTGCACGGGTCTCCTCCTCAATTAACAAGCGTGAGCGCGTGCCACTGTTCTAGTCCGGTCGTGGAGGTGGCTATAACTGCATACATCTATTACATACATCTACTACATGTATAGCTACTACATGCATCGCGAACGTACGACCCACGGCGGAGGGAGCTTCGCCCCAAAAAGGGAGCTCCGCACACAGAACCACCACACGATTGCCCTTCACGTACGAAAGGCGGACATACTTGCCGATTTGCATTCCAACCACAAGCGTGCGCAAGGTTCCACACCACGAAGGGAGGGGTTAAGGTTAATCGTAGACCTTGCCCCTCGCCTTCGCTCGAGTTCGAAATACAAGCTACAACGCGAATGAACGAAATGAAAATTAAGCGATGGCGTGCTTCTCCCGATGGCCTGATTTTGGTCCCGCGATTTTCGCGAGTAAAAATGTTCTTGAACACTCAAAATTAGGAGCTTCGGGTTGCCATTGTCATCAAAAACTGTTCGCTCTCATGAAGCCCCAGGTGGCCCATCATTCCCCCCACCATGGCAATTGCAGCTACATTGTATTTATGAAATCATATCTGGGCTTTGGGGTGTAAAGCTCCGGGTATTATTACATTCATAAATATTATTCTTTTCTTTAACCGATCGTTTTCTACGTTGGCGGTCGTTTCTACATACTTTTTTTTAAAGACTTATTTTCAACTTGTTCTCGCATCACCAGGTTCTCGGGTCTGGTGCCACGCAGCGAAGTCTGCGATGTGCACACCAACGCCACGTTCCGGGAGTGCAGTGTGGGCGAGCTGCAGCCGCGCGAGAAGGGCGGTGAACCGGCAGTGATTCGCTACCGAACGGCGGACGGAGTCGCGCAGAACGTGCGCCACTACGCGAAGCTGTGGAAGGGACTGGACCTGCGCGAGGACCCCATGTGCGCGCTCTACCTGGACGGTGACCTCGACGACCCGGAGGGAGAGTGCGGAGACCCGTTCCCTCTGCTGCGAGCACTGATCGCTACGCGATGACGCGGTCGTGTAACGTATAGATAGGATTCGATAAGCGTTGTATGATGCGTAGACAGCGATTTCGGACTGGCGAAATAAAAGATAAAAAGCTTAATAAACGAGCACTAAAGCTAACAAAAAATCACAGCATATCCATCAAGTGAATGATGATCAGTGGGGCGAAGCGTCCATCCGTCCATCTGTGTGTCCGTCCGTCCGTGCATGTGTCCTATCGCGCTTGGAGAATGCAGACGGCGCGCGGGTAACACCGAGGAGATGCAAGCCACGGAAGCCGAGCGCAAGCGCCCGCCAATCGACTCCGTCCATGCCTCACCAACGACCCGCCACGTACGGCGGCTATCCAGCCTTCAGGAAACTAAGAGAGGCACTCGTTGACGCACTCAGGCAAAGCGCGCGCAGCAGCCAATCGGAGAGTAGCAATGAGTAACGCCATCTAAGAAATGAGATGATCCATTTCTCCTTCTCGTCTCTTCTCTCGCTAACGTGTGACTAGTGACAAGGTTAGACTATAACGAGCTTTGTCCCTAAAACAGCGCTAATGTTCTTGTGCATGTCTTGACGTGGACCAAAAGCCTGCCTGTTTCAGATGCGAGCTACTGAGCGGTGGCGGTCGCGGCGTTGACGCTGCAGTATTTCCCGTACTGCCGAGTCGGAGCACGTTCCTCTCGGCGAGCGCACCGCGGCTCCTCGATTCCGCCCCTGCCCTCAACCCGCGATCTGTGGGTCAGCATTCCACTAACCTAACCACTGTAGCAGATACAGTGGTTTTTCAACTGGCAAGAGGAACATTAAGCGAACATTAGAAGGGAATGTTTCGTTTCTTTGTTGTGCACAAATATTGAGAACACACAGTTAAGCTAAAAAAAGCACAGGGGACATTCTCTGTTTTTTTTTTTGTCTACCTGGTATAATGCTTTTTACCTAACTCGAAGGGGATAGAACTGGTCGAAAAATCACGGTTTCTGTTGGTGAGACAGAAGGTAAGTTTCTTCGTCCACTTTAATTTCTTTTCATCATCATCAGCCTGACTACGTCCAGTGCAGGACGAAGGTATCTCCCATGTTCCGCCAATCAACCTGGTCCTGTGCTTTCTGCTGCCACGTTACACCTGCAAACTTCTTAATCTCATCTGCACACACAATTGTCTGTCTCCCACTATGCGTTTGCCTTCTCTTGGAACTTTCACCTTAGGTCCAAATCATCACACGACGCGTAAAAAACTCTTAACGTAGCCTTTGTTTTTTTCTGTCATTTTTATTTCATGTGTACATAAGCGAACACTTAAGAATAAAGACTAAGGCTTACACAAAAGGCAGAATTCTCCTTCATTTCATAGATAAAAGTTTAATACAGAAGAAAACAAAGGCAGCATTTCGCGTGTCAGTCTCCACTCTGCCAAAAAGGAATCGTGAGCCAGCATGCGGGCTTGGCAGAAAAAAATTCCCAAGCGTTTCCCCGAGGGTGAACATGGTTAAGTGCGAATGCACGGGGTGATGCTATGAGGGGTATTTATTAATTCGCACTATTATATTTATTAATCACACTATGGTGCCGTTATGGTGTAATGGTTCCTGGGAATCGCAATTTGATCACACGGGGGAGTTCACGTTAACTAACTGGCGAATGCCAACGGATTTTAACTTTACTCCCCCTCACAGCATCACCCCGTGCATTCGCACTTAACCATGTTCACCCTCGGGGAAATGCTTGGGAGTTTTATTACTGATGATGATGATAATTAAAGTGTAATTAATGGATTTAAGTGTTGTCTGTCATGAAGCATTTGTACACAGATACATTATATACGAAGTATTATTTATTTACACTTCACGACGCGTCCGGACGAGCAAAGTCCAGGGCTCGCACCCTCTCCCGCGCGGCACGTTCACTGGCTCGAACGGCTTCGGGAACGTCCACTCGCCGTTGACGATTGCGAGCGGCGTCTTGACGCCGGCTTTCATCGCCCTTCTCCGCCTGACGCTTGCGTTGTCGTTCCGCTTCTTGGGCCGCGTTCGCGGCTCGATGCTGACGCCTCATCTCGGCCTCGCGAGCGCGCAGTTCACCATCCGCTGCACGCTTCGCCCGCTTGTCCTCGGCCTCGCGAGCGCGAAGTTCGGCATCCTCTGCACGCTTCGCCCGCTTGTCCTCGGCCTCGCGAGCGCGAAGTTCGGCATCCGCTGCACGCTTCGCCCGCTTGCACTCGGCCTCGCGAGCACGCAGTTCGGCATCCGCTGCACGCTTCGCCCGCTTACGTTCGGTCTCACGAGTAGGGAGCCTACATGAACGGCCGTTTTTAGGGTGATGTCAGCCTTTGACCCACTACATGCCGCCAACGCACCGCCGCCCGCCAAAACGCAATGTTGCCAGACAGCAACGCCGCGCTGTCGCCCCATCTTGGAGCCCGCACTGCGTCTACGCCCGGTTGCGTTTAGTTCTCAATAATACGGCGTCGAACGTTGCGGTAGCGTGTTAAACGCTGCCGGTGAAGCCTTAGAATGCCTGGATGCTGCGTACCGCTCTGCACTAACCACAACAGAAAGAGGGTGCGAATGTTCCGCTTCCCAGGGAGCCCTGGCCGACGACAACTATGGCTGGCTCAAGTGATGCGAGACGGCTGGGAGCCCACCAGTGCGTCTCGTATTTTCTCTGTGAGTACTGCGTATTTCGTTCACTGTTTTTTCCTGCGGCACACGTATACGTGTTTCGCGGTGTTCGCGAATGAGTAGATAACCGAAGTTGCCGTTGCTGCGTCCACGCATTGCGAGTAGGAAGCCCACAAACGGGACGCGTCGGCGCGTTCGTACGGAGACGCGCTAGTTAGTCTGAGCTGTTGCCACGCTTGCGTTCGTGTCAGCGTAACCTCAGTATTATGTCGCAAGTGTTTGTGTGTGGGCTGCGAATTTCTTCGTGCGCTCACTTTGAGAACTGGGCCGCTTACACGACCCTGAGAACTGCCGCTGTCACTCGGTCGGCTCCTTTTTGTTGCGCCGTACTTCGCGTAGCTGGATGGAGGCGGCTGGCTCCAAAATGGCGGCGCACAGAAAACTATGCTGAATTTGGTGGAAGCTGGCAACAGCGTGCCCCGTTGCCCGCTGGTTTTGGCTGAGTTTCTTGAAGACACTTATTAAGATGTCTCCACCCTAAAAACGGCCGTTCATGTAGGCTCCCTACTCACGAGCCCTTCGCAGCGCCGCCTTGTCTTCCAACGTCGGCGAAACCACCGCGGTACCGTCACCTCCAATGACGGGTGCAGTGCTGGCATTCGGTTGTACTGCATTCGTTGTTGATGGTAGCGTTGCCTCCGGGACATCCATCGCACGACCCGCTCTCGGCGGGAGACTGAGAGAGAAGGCGGGCGCGCGAGAGAGAGGGGTGCGCGCGCAGCTGCAGCGAGCGAGGAGAGCGGAGGAGCGAGCGAAGGGGGAGGGGGTATAAGGCGCGTTACTGACACCGATATCAGCGTCGCGTCCGTGGCTTATTCGGTAGAGCGTCGCGCTGCGGCCCGCCAAGTCCTCTTTCTTTTAAAGATAGAGAGAAGACTGCGGACGCTGCCGACGGCGGTGGATGGTTTGGGGTCGCTTATAAAGTGTATTCACACTTAAAACACGTCCAGCGAACAGCTCGTCCAGACCTTGCAGTCGAGCATCCAGACCAAGCAGTCCAGACCTTGCGAGAGTTTAAGAGACGCAGCGAGCGTTGCCACTTTATCAAGCACTCTCCTCGCACAGAGTGACGTACTGGCGGCGCGCGCTGCTGTTTTGACGTCGAAAAACACATAGAATGCTATTGGCCAATGACTGGCGTAAAATTAAGAACTGCGGATGGATCAGGTACGCTCGTTGGCACGGGGTGCCACCAGGTGCGGGTGCCACGCTGCTTAGGTGCTGGCATTGCACAGTGCGCCACACTCGCGCACAGGAATTGGAACGGAAAACGAGCGGTCCCAGAACAGGAGCGGTCTCGTTTCACGACAGGCGCTCAAGGTCAGGGGGCGCACTGGCGTACGTTCTTGACCTCCGTGTCATCACTCCCTGTTAGCTTCGGCGCACTGGTCGGCACGAGAGAGTCCTGACGCGTGCGCTGGAAGTTAAAGGCCTGACCACATGTACGCGTTG
Organism: Rhipicephalus microplus; assembly: GCF_013339725.1. NCBI lineage: Eukaryota > Metazoa > Arthropoda > Arachnida > Ixodida > Ixodidae > Rhipicephalus > Rhipicephalus microplus. The sequence continues at coordinate 107,940,674 of NC_051174.1, read as the reverse complement.
CAGCGCGTGGCGTTCCGACGCGGCACTGCACCATATCCCCATGAAGAGAAAGGGCGCACAACTTCGCCTCTCTCTTCAACGGGAGAGGGCGTGGCGCCGCATTAGAAATGCGCGCGCTGACGCGCTAGAGCGCGTGTACTTGTAGTCACGCCTTTAAAGGGCCAGTCAACAGGTTCCGAAACGCACAAGATAAGCTCGCGCATTTTTCCTGCGCGTGACCAACCTCCTTCAACGCGCAGTGACGTGAACTCAGTGATCAGCGACGTGAGGTAGCACGCAGCTCGTCGATTGGTCTAAACCAGATATCAATAAAGAGTGACTTAGTCAACGTCGCCGATCGCCGAGTTCACGTCACTGCGTGTGGAAGAAGGTTGGTCAGGCGTACGAAAGATGCGCGAGCTTTTCCTGCACCTTCCGTAGCCTGTTGACTGGCCATTTAACAAGAAGCAATGACACGGGGGAAATTATTTACGCTCAAAGGAATCGAGAAATCCCCGCAACTCCGCTCGTTCTTCAGATTCCAAAAATTTCGCCTAGAATCTATTTGTGAAGCAATAAAAGCCTGTACCAAGGTGTGCAAGTCATTACTTAAAAAAATTATTTCAGGTTCACTTCAAACGTTTACAATCACGTTTAGGTTCTCCGCCTTTTCGTCAATATTTGGCTGCCGACATCCCTAAGCAAGAAACGAAGTGCCGAAAGTCGAATATACAATTGATTTTGTTCGTGTTATTGAATAAATTGAAAATTGTCACTTCCGAAAACTCTCTAACTTGGGCTGCGGAAACGAAATGCACGATTTCTTAAAATTGATCGATTAATCACACATCGACGAGATGTGTCACGTCTCTGAGAGCGAGTTCTTGAAAATTTTTGTCCTTTCTCATTTTACGTATGCCCTGCGGTTGTTCAGAACCTCGCATTTTCCGAAACACCTGCTGTACATGTCGCAGCCTTTCTGCGAATGCAAGCGTCACCGACGCGTTACAAACAATGCGCCTTCGGCGATTACTTATACACACAGGTGGAACGGGTGGATCTGTCATATAACAGCGCGTCGCACATGCAGCGTATACAGCCTTTGTAGTTCAAAACGTTCGCAAGAGGAAACGCAGCTTTGAAGGCTCGAACAGCCAGACATGGAGCAAGACAGCATCGAGTCGGCATGCATGAAAACGGCAGTAGAACAATAAAAAACGTCAGCTAAAACAAAAACAAAACAAGAACCTCACAGGATCTTTCATATACATTAGCGGAAGGCGAACGACATCACGAGCGGTTAATTTTCTGTGCAGGTTATACTAACGTCCAAATTCACAAATTACTTATCATCTGCCCCTTACGTTACTTCTACTTTCACTCATTATAGCGGTACTTAATTTGCTTTCAAAGGCCTACAGCATTTTCGCCTCCATCAAAAATGCGACCGCCGCAGCCAGGATTCGATCCCGCGACCTAATTACTCCTAATTCTGAGCTCGCTCATTCCGATGCACTCTCCTGGCCGCGCTGGGTGTTCACTTATGGCAATTTCCACTGGTAGCTAGATCTAGAGCGGCCACCGAAATCCAGGAGCGAGCAGCTCGCATTGCGCCAAGCCAGATCTGCGAGTGGAACACGTGAATGCCCCACCTGAAGTCGCGGCGGAAGTTGTTTGCGCATACGATCCCTAAACCAGTACTAGAAACTTCCTCGACATAGGCGATTATCTTCGGCTTAGTGGCGGATCCAGAGGGAGGGCTGTAGGGGCGATCCCCCCCCCCCCCCCCCAAAGCCTGTCAGCACCCCCTCCCCTTCTCTTCAGTGCTTGCCACCCACCTGGTATCACCAGTCAGGACAAATAAGTGGGACCACTGTGAGCAGAACTAGTGCTCTCGATGTCACTCAAAGCGATAAGCAAACCAGCAGCAGCACGTCCAGCAGCATCAAACAATGTCATTTTAGAAATGTAAACAAGTGCACAGGGCAATGCCCCAAAAAGAAAAAAAGAGGAAAAAGAAAGCGCTCAAGGCAACATGGCTGTCCAACTGTACCGGAAATGACAATGCATTCTCGGAGTTCCGGAAATCCGCCTCTTCAAGACGGAGCGCGCGAAACGCTCCGTCACAGAGTGTGTTGCTCGTAAACTGCCAGCGGAACACACGAACTTGCTCCGAATCTATCAGCGGAACGCAGATTCTCGACCGCTGAGCAAGAAGAAAACTTGCTCCCGCTCGACGATCGAGCGGAATTCGCCATTAGGCGCACACGTACGGTAATACACAAATTGGGGGGGGGGGGATAACATAAACGGTACACAACATATACTAAACACACAAAAATAAAAGATACATGGGAACATACAAATCGAAGCACAAGTGAACACCAGCAACGCTTCGCAACCCCACGTGGTTCTCTTTATTGGAGATCGTGAAATTTTTTTTTCTTGAGACGTGCATTTGAGACTTGCGGAGAAAAAACACACGAAAGTGAAACGTGTCTTCACAGAGGTAGTTGAGCGTTTATTGTGCATTGTTTCAGCAACAACAGCAAACTGCAATGTCACTCCAAGAACGGCACGCAGCTCGAAACTTGCAGCGCACACCTCAAGCAGAAAGCACGCACGAAATTAGCATACACAGGACGAGCGTGGACTTGAACTGTCACAGCTTGACACTTGAAGCGTGCTGTTCAAACCGAAAAAAAGACACTCGAAACGAGCGCACAACAACAGGGCAAGCACGAACAACTGTCACGATTCATTCTTCGTCGTGTATTAGCAGCGCGCTCCTTTCGTAAACGCGGCCACGGCAGCGAGCGAAGTGACCATCATCTCACGAATTAAGACTCTGATTGGCACGCGTGCACGAGAGACCATGCCCTGTGGATGCAAAGACCTTCAGAGCATGCCAAACGCGAGCCCGTCGCGCCGTCTCGGTATTGATAACAAAAAAAAAAAAAAACGCGCTAAAGTTTCCGAGCTCCGAGGATCACTTACTCGTGTATGATGTAAATTAAATAGAATGCCGTTAGCACCCTCTGCAACGTTCGTTCTGTGGCGTAGTGGTCAGGGTCACGCGCTACGAGTGGAAAGGTTGCTGGTTCGACGCCGCGCTATAAATTATTTCCAGTTCGTTTTTTTTTCTTTTTACAAATCTGTTATATTTTACGTCATATCGGTGATGGAAATACTTCAGCGGAGCCATGGTGGAACCCAGCATAAAACTCGTATATGAAACGCCATATCTTCCAAAGCCTCACTAGTTTTGCTCCCAAGTGGAGCGATGAGAAAACTGGGGGGGCAAGCGTCTTCAATTTTTATTCTCAGACTATGTTGGCAGACTGAGCAGCCTTGTTGGGTTCCAAGTTTAGAGATTATAGTTTTTTTTTTCTTGGCACTTAAAACTGCCGACGGAGCTTCTTTGCAGCTGTTTTTGCCCATCTGCAACTGAATCTATGCAGGCGAATAAATCAGCGAAAAAATTGCCCACAGTTCGACAGTCTTTCTTGAAGAGCGCGAAGGGCTCGCATTGTTTCCATAGGTGTTGAAAATGGATTGAAAAATGCACTCTTCGTTTTTACTGATTAAATATGATGGTGAGTCACCGAACATGTACTGTGGTATGTGTTCAGCTTCTCAACTTTCGTCGGAAACTGTGCCCGAGTATCATGAAGCCTATGTAGACTCAAGTGTTGAGGTAGTGGCTCATTATAAGTGGTTTAGCATTGGTTGGCATGAAGTAAACAATCTTACAGGTAGGCACAGTTTTTCCTTACACCATATGTGAGAACATAACATGGCAGCAATATATAACAGTGCCATAGTGTGCTAATAGCACTGCCTAGTGCTCGTAGAGAAGTATATTCACACAGTAGTGAATAAAATACACACGCTATAACAAGGTATTATTGAGTCAATTTATTTCATCCTTTACATGTACAGCTGCTCGTAATGGACAGTAAGGGAAGATCGCGGACCGCTGATCGAGAAGGCACCTTTTGTATACGAGATGGGGGAGGGTTATAGTCACTGCGTTAAATATACACATTATGTACATGTGGGGAAAAAATGGAAGGTGGTCAAGAATACAGCCTCGGTTATTTATATATTCACTTCGTCATGCACTATGCAGTTTTACATGAATGCTGCTAGTGAACTGCAAGTCAACAATGCTTACTTTTAAAAATATCATACGTTTTTAAGATACCTTTCTGTCTACCAACGAGAACGTACACAGAGCCTGTAGCCAGAAATTTTTTCAGAGGGGGAGGAGAACCTGTTAAAGACTGCTTGAAAAACCCATCAACTTTTCCACGACATTCGTTCCTCAAGAAGGAAATTATTGCGTGTAGTGAATCGAAATTTGATGCTTGCGCGCGTGTGCTTAAATGTGACGAGCATGGCAGTTTCATTATTTCTTCTCGGTAAAACCACCTTTAAACTGCAGTTTTGAAGAGGTCCAGGATCTCTGCCCCCCCCCCCCCCCCTTGACTACTGGCCTAACGTACATCCAAGCGTCACAAAAATCACCGCACCACTTCACTATCAAACGACCAACACACAGTTTCTACAGTGCCATCGATTCCATGGTCACATGATAATTCCCACGTGCGCAAACAAGAAAGGAAAACAACAAAGTGAGTCGTTTTGCTCGGAGTTCATCCGTCGGTTTTCACCATGCCCACAAATGCGGTGCACTGTGGGGAAACCAAAAAACAAGGACACAAACAGTTGCAGCAAGTATTGGTAGATGTAGCCACTGTATCTCTCCGTTGCGCCACCTGGGTGCATGTACCAAAACTAAGCAATAGTGCACACGCTCACGCACACAAACACACAACTCCAGCGCCAGCAGTACAACTGCACAGACGATTTACGATGCACTGAAGCGATGTCAAGAAAGAGCTTTTATTCCTTCATGTGTCACCACGACCACTAGCACCCTTCCTGTTACCAACGCCATCTAGCATCAGTTTCCACAGACATGACACTCGCCGGAGACAGAAGATTTGCACATCTCGCTCGCCGTTTGGGAAATAAGGCGAGCATGTGTTTAATTTAAAGTTAAAAAAACAGCGTCCATCGACAGAAGTGTTAGATTTGAGCACAGTATGCTAATTTGCTTCAAGTTGGCGTCACCCTCGTACCCTTATCATGTAAAAATTGGAAGGTGGCGTTGGGGAATGGGGAACGTCCATGGTTGGCCTAACATCACTGTACCGCTCTGTTAATAACTGCAAGTTATGCACACAATGGGCAATAAATTACCCGTAGATCAGAGGTACAAAGAGTTAAATATAATTTAATGGTGGAGCTCGCACATCACGAAATACTTGGTATACGTCAAAATAAAAAGATGCCTTTAAAAGGGCCAGCACTGACACGTGCGACACTCGTCAAACTAGAGCCCTCCTTTTTACACGAGGGGAAACAAGTGCACGTTCGTAGGCAATAGTCCTGTAGTGCGCATAAAATGTACAAGCACAAACCCCGGTGTGCACGATTAGTGCATGGAAGACTCTGACGATGCTTGAGACAAGATGCCATCACAGTGGGAACAGGGATTGGAGGTTTAGAACTCAACCACGAAACTTTCTCGAGGTTAAAAAGGATCTCGCTGTACTAACAAGAACAAAAATTGCATAAAGTAATAACTAAGTGAAGGAGGAACATATATCTACTAAGTCAGTAGCAAAACAAAAAGTCGATACCAACACTACAAGACCTCGAGGTCATCACGTCACATACCGCTGACATAAGGTAGTGAGAGGACACTACGTAAAACATCACAATCTACATTTGATCCCAGCCCATGGAATGAGAACTGTAGCACCCGCAACTTGTGGACACCGTGTCCATTTCCTTCTTCATTGTGAAACGATTCGCGTGCCTAGGCAAACTTTGCATGGATATTAGCAAGGCGCACACACGCAGTCCTGGCACTGTCCGTTGCGAATGCCTCATAAAAGGCAGTTGTGTCGATTCACTGGTCAACGTAAAAAGAAAAAAAAAAAAGAATGTCCATCCACGTGCTAATGCGCATGGTTGGTCATTCGAAACAAAAACAAGCTAGTATTACTTCATCAAGTGGGCAGATCAAAACGATTCTTGCACGCACTTCAAACAGGGACTGCGGAGAGATATTCACCCCTGTATTGCGAATTGAGAGTATAATATCACGTCTTCCCGTAGGGTCCTAGAAAGTCAAAATTCGTCCCAAGGAAGGCAGCACACGGGCTTGCAGAATCTGTAAGAAAGAGGTAGGCAGGAAGTCAAAATGGAAATTAGGGTCTGGCATTCCTCCTCAAAATGGTGTGTAATTGACTTTGATCCAATTTATAATCAAGTAATGACAGCTGAGAAAAATACAAAGACAACACATTAGTGTGTCTACAGGCCAATTCACGTAATCATTTACACACCTCTACAAAGCAGCCACATAAGGAACACTTCATTTGAATATCTGAAATAGAAAACATGCACAGTTTTCAGTTTGCCTGATGTGCATATCTGTCACACATAACTGTATCACCCGACTGAATCCAAATAGTTGAAACACGATATCTGAATATCAAAAGTATTAGATTTGTACTGTTTATGCACTCTGTACTAACTGTGCCCTTCATGACACAAAATTTTGCATACGCATGTTCCGATGTATTTCCAACCACACCACCAGATCAAATTTTCAATGGACCTCGCAAACAGGCCATGGCACTGTTTTCCAATGTCACTGTTGCAACAGATATGATTGGTTTTCAAGCACTGGTAGTAGAAAACGTGCATGGTCACTTCTGTAAAGGTATCTGGTAACATATAAATCAACTGAAGACAAGCAATAAGAATGGCCACCACAACCTTCTGTGTACAGACCCAAAATGCAGAGTTTTAAGCCTCGATTAGTTGGCAGTGAAGTTGACAAGACGTATTGCGGTGGGGGAGTGGTAGGCAAAATTTCATTGTCCGCAGCCTTGTTGATACTACAGTTAAATACAACCTAAGGAGTCCGGAATAGCCAAACCAAACCAAACCAAACTGACTGCCGAACTGCCAAACCGGCCAAATGGCAGTAGCCGGTCGTCTCCAAGACCAAAGTAGTAGTCCCACTAATAGGTTGCCTGCCATCTCACTCATGATGTCAGCCTTGAGTACACGCCAAATGCTGCAAGCTTGTGTAAAGCCTGCCTTTGCAAAGAAAGTCCTGCGGACTTCTGAAGTTGATTCTGACTATGGGTGGTTTGGTGAAATTACGGGATGAATGACTCACCTCAGAAGCCATGGAAGTGCCTAGGCTAGGTTTCCAAAGATCTTGAAAATAATTTCAGAGAAACTCTACGACACATGCAGTCAAACCTCAACATAACGAAAACATAAATAAGGAATGATTGGCTTAAATGAACAGAGCACATAATAGACTTCCTTTTGATACCATGCCATGAGTGCACATGTATAATGAATTTTTGGACGATGGAACTTCGTTTTTCTCAAGATTTCACTGCGCCCTGTTTCGCATCGCATGTTGAAAGATAAGGTAGTTTTCTTCGAAGACCCACCCTCGTCTTGACCTGCTCGCCGTCCACGGTGATGGTGCTGTCCGAGAAGGTCTCGAGGCGAAACGCGCGTACTGGTATGAGGCGGACGAAGGGCAGGTCTACGTGGTGGCCGGCCTCCTGCGCCTTGAAATAGCTGAGCACCTGGAAGCGGGACACCTCGCCACGGATGATGAGCAGCCAGGCGATGCCGTCGTCCAGCCGAGACTCGGGCGCGATGAACAAGTTGGTGCCCAAGTGGCTGACCATGCTGGAGTAGCAGATGATGAAGCGGCCCTCCTCCACCGTCCAGTCATCTGGCACCGGGTCCGTCAGCGCGGGGAACCACTCGGGCGTCGACATTGTGGGCTCCTGTATCATTCCACGTAGAGAGGTCATTGCTCCACGTCCCGGGCACAGGTCTACGTTTGAGTGATCGTTAAAAGTCCTAAAAAGGCATTTCATCCTTGGCACGAAGCATGGTTCGTCGTATTATTGCACCAAAGCTGTATATGGCACACCTGCACTGCCCGTCTACGAATGAGAAAAAAAAAGACCTCACGCGATTGCGTCACTAATTGACGCTGTTGTGACATCACAGATCGCCAAAGTTTGGTACGTCGTGATTACAACTTCACCAGACTGCCCAAGGAAAGAAAAACATGTGACCTCACCTAAATGAGTGATGGTGCAATGTATTGATATGACGATGCCACAGTACCGAAATTCGTGATGTCGCGATTATGTCAACAATAGACCACCCTATACTGATTGTTGTCCTAGTTGGTACTTGCTTACTGATATGATTTGGCTGCAAATAATACACACACAAAGTAAAGAAACACTCAACGACCTCAACGCCGCTTGCGCTTGTCGTTGAGTGTTTCTTTACTTTGTGTGTGTATTATTTGTGGCCAAATCATGTCAGTAAAAAGACCACCCGCTCCCAAGCGGCAGAAAACCCACGTGACCTCACCTGAATGAGCGATGTCATGTTGGTAGACACGTCGATCATACTAAGTCAGGCCAATCATGAAGGCCACAAAACTGCTGCACTGATCCTGCAGCTGCGGAGAAAACTTAACGGCGCCCTGTCACTTTTTCAGCATGGCCAGAAAACACCACCCATTGGTAATCAAAGCTCGCGAAAAACATGAACCAAACATTAGAATTGTAAATTACAGACTGCACAACCTCGACTTGCAATGAATCATCATTTGGCTAAAAATCCCTTCCTCATCTCTCGACAAATAACGCCATATTTCCAAACTACTGTGCCATATACCCAGAGTCCACAGCCGCTGGCCGATTTGAACATCGGGAACTGCATAGATACAGGCACTAATGAAACATGCCAAGACATGCCTGTGTGCATTAGCTCGCGATCCCTGCAAAAGTAAGCCACACTTTCTAAATAAGAAACAAATGAAAAGAAGGCGCTTAAGGTCATGATGTGCGCTGACGAAGAGACACATCATCTTGCCTCAGTGTCTTCACCCTCCTCGGTAGGTTTAAACGTTCTCGCTGGTAATAAATAAGAAAGGAAGTGCTGGAAGCCTGTGACAAATCCTTCTAACTCCACTCATATCGAATGAATTCTAAATGTTTTTGCGGCAGTTTATTGGTGAGGCAATAAGCTCTTTCAATGAAACCACTAGACCACTGCGGGGCCTCTTTAAGTGGGGCGGTAGCCTTTTGTGCACCTTTCGTCATGCCGGTCGCATCTAGGCACTGCGCTGACTCGGTCGTTCGTGGCACCTATGGGTCGACAACTTGCTCACGCCCCAAGAGCAGTGCACTCATTCAGAATGCCAATGAGGCCAGAGATGTGAATGCCCCCATCAGCTGAGCTGGCCCTTTACATTCACAGAGTAAAACTGCTCCAACTATCTTTTTTTGGTGGAAATAACATATAACTTCAAAAGTTCTTCTAGAGATATGGACTTGGAACATTTCCAGCACTTCCAGACATACGAACATGCCTGAAGATTTCTAAGAGAATGCCTGGAATCACTGTTTTGACTACGAGGACTGCTTTTCTTTATTTGTCAGGGGTTTGACAGAGGTAGGGGGGCATATTAAACAAATGATTATTAATGAAACTGGATAATGACGGTGATTATGCTAGATATGATGATGATGACTTTCAGTACAAGATACCCAGAAGGCGATTTGTTGATACACCAGTGTTTGAAAAAGGGTGTCGGCAGAACATTCTTCAAGCAAGGGGGGGGGGGGGGGGCATTTTCTTGATCTTAATAGGATGCTGAGCAGGCAAATTGTCATATTGCGCTCTGTATGCCATAAAAAAATATTATTTGGGGGGTGGAGTGTGGGAAAGGCCACATGTGCCACCTTCTGGCTATGCCACTGGTTCGAGCCATTGGTGATGTGATAAAGCGAAGTCCCACGCATGAAGGCCAAGTCCTGGCTGTCCAGTGTGCCATAATCGGGCCGGCAGACTATACCTGTCCATCCCATCGTGGCATTAGCCAGAGGTGCATTTTACTGCATATAGCTGAGCCAAATACATGCTTATTTACTCACTCACTTACTGTTGTAATCTCACTTTCTCTGATCAAGTGCAAAACGTGTGTGTTTTCAATGTGATGTCAAATTTCGCGGCGCTATGCGATCTTACTAGCCAATCACACATACTTCTTGCACTTAAAGAGCTTCCCTGTCCAACCGTTCTCACGCCATGAAACTGACTTTCTTTTTCAGTTCACCTCCAGTTATATGCGACTGCCAAAATCTGCACAATAGAGCAGGCCTCGCACTACCCTGACGTTTTCAAGTCCCTTCGTGCAAAAAACGAAAAGCTGCAAAGGAGGTATTGCCTGTGGCTCTGGCCCCGGCACACGGCCAACGCTGGAATCGGCGACGAGCTCCAGCTCGGGCGGCAGTTCCTCGCCTGTGACTGGAAGGGATGCCTGGTCTTCGCCAGCATTGGGGACCGCGTGTTCCGTAGCTTTCTCCATGGCGGCCTCGTTCTCTCCGCTGCGTGACGTCCCGTTACCGGCTGCGGGATGTCTCTCCGGAGCGCTCTCGGACCTAGAATGCGAAGTGCAAGAAAGGTAAAAAAAAGAACAAAGGAATCATGTGACTTTATGTATACACTCCAGTTAAACCTCAAGTCAGAACTTGTTCTTTCTGTATTGCAAAAAAAAAAGTCTTAGAGCTACACATAGCGTAGTCTAATGAAACGGAAAAGCTTAAGCTTCCGCTTTGCCGATTATTTTTGCTGGTTGAATAAAATAGGATTTGAGTGAAGAGGGATTAAACTAAGTGAAATGAAGTGGGTTGAATGAAGTGAGTTGAATGCAGTGGGTTGAATGAAGTGGGAAGAGTGGCGGGAGCAGTGGTGGGCAGAACGGTTAGTTGTGGGAGTAGTGGGAGGAGAAAGCCTGTCGCGGCTGTGTCCCTCAAGCCGGCGCTCCCGCGGTGCAAGCAGCGGCAAGCTTCTCGCATTTCCCTTCTTATCATTGAGGGTAGGTTAGATTTGCCCTCGGTGCATTGAACAGAGGGCAGGAAGGTGCGATAGGTCGGCAGTGGCAGCAGAGAGCGGGGATTGGTAGGTCCGTGTTTGCAGATGGCACCATATGTGCTGTTCCCTAGCAGTCAGGGATGGGCGTGAGGCAGGTGTATTTGCTTTCAAGCACGAGTGTTTGCAGTGAACTCGGCAAAGTTGTACGCACACTCCTTTGAGAACCTCCCCCTCCCCCCGCCCCAATAGGTCCGCTCGAGATTAATACTTATCCCACACACAAAGCACCCCTTCCTACAATGCTTTTATTCAGAAGCACAGTACCGCAAATGTGACTCAAGCAAGTTAGACTTTGAAGCCTGTTCTGTTGTCGCCAAAAGCCATGACTATAATGGGCGAGATTTGACAGGAAGGCCAAGAGAATAATTGAATCATGTTATTAGTGTGTTAGTGAGCATCAATTTTATTTTCACCAAAAGACCTTGAATGCGGCTGCGTATTAATGATCGTTCAAAGTAGGTAGGGTATATATATGTTGTGGTTCTCCCTGAATAAACCTTGTTGGAAGTGCGCTCAGTATGTGTGCGGGCGCGACTATCCCTTCGTCCATTCTCCTCGCCGCACCTTGTCATGTTTCCGTGAAAATACATGGAACCATGGTTCGGTGTAAAGAACACCACGGTCGAGGGATAACTTTACTCACCTGTTCAAAGTCCTTGTGTTGCCGTTCTGACCACAGAAATCACCGAGGTCGGCACCTGACGACCGGCTGCGCGGTGGCGGAGCGGTCGGGCCGTTGCGCGACGTCATGAGCCGCGAGATGACGCCGTTGCTGCCCTTCAACATCTTCTCGCTCGCCGGCAGGTACGAGATCCGGCCGCTGTACGTGCGCAGGTCTGCGAAGGACGTGCACAAAGGGGAACGATTAAAGAAATCCCGAACCATATACATCCAAGTAACCATTGAATGACCTCGGCAGAGCCATAAAGCTCGTCAAACGTGAAATTGACCGTCGATATTGCCAACATGAGTGACCCAAAACATAATCTCGTGATGACGTCAGGAATCAGAGAAACTACAGACATCATCAGGACATCACAAAAAAAATGATGATGTCACATAATGCCACATTGTTATGAGCCGTGACATCATGACATAGCCACGAAGAGGAAGGTGGAAGCTGGCGATGAGAAATTCATAATTAGGGAGTGCGGGGTGGGTGCTTAAACCTACGTTTTGACAAGTAGTAGACTTGTTTTTTTCAAGGCTGCAGCCTGAAAAAAGACAACTCAACCCTGTTGGACCGTCTGCTTCAGCACCACCGCCTCCTGTTTACGAATTTATATAGTCCCATCATGACTTTGCACAAGGTGACGTCATGTGATGAACTCATAACAAGACATTGTCTCTCGGTTACAAGTGAGCTGATTATGCAGGCAATGCAAAGCCAGGTCATGTGCGGAAAGCTTGCAATGCTTCTGATTCATTGTAAGGTCGTGTTAGGTGCATAATGTCATCTTAGGAAATGGGAGAGGGTAAGTACATTGACCGAGATGAAAAAGATCGCTTTCGTCTTCAAGTCGTACAGACCCATTCCATGTTTATAAACAGCCATAGGTGCCGTACACATACTGAGGCGCTTACAGTGACGTTGCGGCATGTAGGCTTCCCACAGACCAATGTTGCCCGCCATCATGTTGTCCAAACGTGACGACTATGATCCCGTGACCACTGGCCCAGAAGCTGCTAAGCTGCCGTCAAGCTCAATGCGTCATGGAGCCCCCACGGTGAACGCGGCAGGCTCCTCAACGAGCTGGGCTTGGAGCTCACATCGGAGCTCAAATCTGCTTTATTGCAGCGGATCTACTACATTTCAGCTGCAAAGCTAGCTCCGAGCTAGCTTGACGCTCTGACCTTTCTCTTACCTTGGCAGCCGCCCAGTCCTTAAGCCACCATGATATCGTCGTTCAACACATTTTGACAATGCAGATACGTAATGCATGTATTTAACAAGAAGAAGCAAGCTACGAAGAGATTATGCTCTTGAAATGCCTATTGTTTGCTATATCTAGTATAGTACATAAAGGGGTATTAACTCGCCTCTGCTTGTGGGCTACAGTGAAAAAATTTAGTCTCACAGTTGCTGGGACAGTAAACATGGCTGGTAAGCAGAGAGGGGGTAATAAATTGAACAAAAATTTTATCTAATGCTGCAATTTTCCGAAAGAGCGGCTTTCCCATATCTCGTATATAGGCGATTCCGGACACGGATTTGACGTCGCGTTTCAAGAAACATATTTATAGTGATATCTAGAATGACTGAAAGCTGGATGCTAATTTTAAAATATAGTTTTTGTTCGGAGGTGGAATTCCCAACTTAGTGACTACAACTCATCGGGACGACTGCAATTCCGTGTAGTCGTCTTCTTTTGTGTCGAGTCTTGCTTCACTCAAATCTAGTATGCCATTTCAGCGAAACCAGACCCGTCTCATGTACTCTGTAGCTTACCAGAAGAAAGAGGTATTATTCGCAAAGGCGAAAAAAATAATCTGAGCGCCGTTTAAAATCATTTCTAGTGAAGCCACGAGTTACTAGCCAAAGGTCCGCTTGTCTGAGAATGCATGTATACACAACAGGAGTGCACTCACTGAACACCCTCCAGAATGCCCAGAGGGTGAAGCGTATCTCTCCAATGGCGCGCAGCTTCTCAGATTCGATATCAATGTCGGCCATGATGCCCCAGCCGACGTTCAGGAAGGAGTACAGGGGCCCCGATGGCGTCTCCACCTTCATCAAGTCCAGCGGGGCTACACGGCCCTTGGCGATGCCCAGCGTCGACGCCAGGATGGGATCGCTTATGTACGGCTCTCTGCCACGGCAATGTAGAAGACAAAAAGCAGACGTCAGAGGGAAGCTACTCTTGGCACGATAGGAGTAGTGCTACTCTGTTTCAAAGTATTAAGCGTGTATACATCGGACTTATGAAACCCTTCGAACAGGGGTTTCGCTGCAGAGCCAACATTTCGACAAGTGGCCTTGTCTTACATCAAGCAATCTGGTAGTTGCTTCAAGAGAATTGCTTGGCAGTTGCTTGATGGGAACTTCAAAGCAGCAACTACTTTGAAGATGACGAGGCCGCCTGTTGATATGTTGGTTGCAGCTACACCTTCCATTGAAAGGATATTTCATCTCTTAAATTCTCCATTTTCCCCAGAACTTCTGCCTTGAACACTAAAGCAGTACAACGAACACAAAGAAACACTTTAGAACACCTCTATGCTAATGAAATATTGGCAGCAGTAATATATGAAGTTCACAATTACGTCTAGTCATGGGACCTCATCTAATATATACGCTGAAGTGTAGATTGTTTCGTAGAATAGTAAGAGTTGATTGACATAACAGTGCACAGTTGGTGTGGCCCACATGAGTATGCACCAGACATAGTGGGGAGCAGTACTAAGCTCAGATCTAGCTCGGATCTAGATATCCGAGCTGCAGCAGAGAAGCTGCTTGAGATATACAGAGAAGTGCCGTCAAAAGTTGATGTAGATTCCACGGGTACACATGTCGACCAATGAGAACATTTAGAAGGGTGTGAAGGGTCCGCCTTTGCTTTTTCCGATGTGCGGGTTACTTAAATTAGGACCTGCATGCGAAGTCAGCTTGGTCGCAGTGTTTTCCCAGGAGCATTCACAAATGCAGCACGTCATCATTTTACCGCATTGTAAATTCCCTCACGGTGGCATTTTGAAGAAATCTAGGATGCCACGACAGCTCCTAGGGCCAATCACACCCGACGGTGACAAATTCAGCAACTCGGAGGAATCAGGACATACAGTATAGTAGGGCTACTCTAATGTATCCGCAACACATTTTCTTACATGGTAGCACGATTCGATGCTGAAGTCAGCGCTACAAGAAGGTTTTCCCTACATGTTTGCCAGGTGTGAATGCGCTAAGCATTGTAAGCAGCACTACCGCAGTGCCTCAGCTGGACCTCTCCTTGCCATTCAGAGTGATTGGTAGCACTACTACAGCTCTTCGGATAAAAACCAAATAAATCATTATTCCAGGACAAGAAGCAAGGCTGAACAAATGAAAAATTTGTAAGCACGGGTTGCTGCTGGTGCCAGCAGTTCAAGAAGCGATCCGGTCTTCAAGGCCACAACTACCTTGAACTGGTCTTCAGCTAGACATTCTAAAGCCATCCCTATGATTAGTGTGTCATCCATTTTTCTGTGCTATAGAAACATAAATGTGTAGAATCTGAGGCATCTTTACTGGGCAGCGTGGCTGATGGTCCGTGCCAGTCCGTTGCCGGAACCACCGGGAATCATGCCGATTGGTATCTTGATGGCCAGCTCCCAGTCAGGTCGCTCCATGAGGCCATTGTACACCTGCATTACGTAGTTATGAACAATTAAACGTATGAGAGGGGAACACATCTGCTGAACCTGCGAGCCAAACATCAAAGCACAGCATGCAGCCTGCTATTTAGAACTGATTTTCAAAGGTCGCTCAAATAGCTCTACTCTCAAAAAACTATACCACAAACCCAAATAACAGCGCCACAATCCTAAAGTACCGAGCTATTGGTTTATTTGAGTGTAGCAAGCTGCCTAAGTACAGGGGTCGCCACCAGGTGGCACAACATGCCCGTGAATTGTCTTGTGATACCACTGCAAGTGAACCGCATGCTTGAAGAAAATAACTGGCCGCGTAACGGATTTGCGTGCTTTGCTGCAAGGGACATAGACGACGTCGAAAGACGATAGCCTTCTGTCTGGAGGCACTGCGTAAGATATGCGCCATCTGGCAGTAATGCAAAGAAATGAAAACTTTTTAGAACACAGATCTCATGGTAGGTGGCAGTACCATGTCGTTTTAGCGAAGCGTAGAAGACACCCGCTTTTTCGTTGATAGCCTCTGCGCAGCATAGTAAACACTGCTATCTTTAGGATTATGTATATATGGATTTTCTAAATAAAGAAACCTGCTACCTAATACTTACGTATTAAAGTTTTGCCTCAAATATGCATAATATTTGCTTTTTGATTGACCATGTACACAGACAGACACCAACAGACAGACAGATAGTGCAAAAATTTTGTGTTGAAGTATTCAAAGAAAGACTATCGACTTTAAAAGAACAATGACAACGATCCAAAGGAGAAGACAGCACGAATGCATGTGTGTACCTCGTAGAGCAGCCCGTCACCGGAGATGATGAGGATTCCACTCCACTGATTCAGTTGGAGGTTCTTGATGAAGTCCCGTGCATGGTTCCGCCGCTCTGCGAACGACCGTTATCAAACCATCAAACTGCATCAATCAGACCGATCCCCATGCCGCGTGTAGTTTTGAGCAAAAGCTTCCGCCACGTGCTAACTCCTCCAACCCCCTAGCGATATGCGTAGTGCTCTACTATCTATCTAATAAGTGTTGTGGTTTGATGTCCCAAAACAACCTTATGATTATGAGAGATGCGGTAGTGGTGGACTCTAGAAATTTCGACCACCTAGGGTTCTTTAACATGCGCCCCAAATCTAAGCACACGGACTTTTACGCATACACCGAAATGTGGCCTCTGCGGCCGGCATTTGATCCCAGGACCTTCTGGTGAGAGGTCGGGCACCGTAGCCATTTAGAAGACTGTAGGATTGCGCATGTTCCTCGTGGTCCCCGCCACTCATTATCATAACCATTAGACCACAGCAGCGCATAAGGTCTTAGGCCGATATTAACAGACCAACCTCATTGTCATAGCGCGTTTTACTTGTCGGTTTCGTACTTTTAGTTCACTTCGTAAACAGAGTAGGCCAATGTTCAAAAACTGATCTTCTAGTTATCTTTGACCTTTAAATCTTGTAGTTATTTTCTTGTTACCATTTTTGTGTGCTCACAATGCACGTTGTGTACAGATACTTGAGAAATACATGAAATAAGGATAACATGGTTGGTGAATACGGGGATTAATTAGGGTGCACGCGACGCTGCGATAGCTCTAGGGGGCAGATCTACCAATTCATGTGCCCAACTATCAATCCATCCATCCGTCTACATCTATCCATCCAGCCTGTCGAGTATGGCTTCCCATTCATTCCTCTCCTGCGTGAAACCCTCCACGGTGGTCTAGTGGCCAAGGCACTCGGCTGCTGACCCGCAGGTCGCGGGATCGCATCCCGGCCACGGCGGCCGCATTTTCGATGGAGGCGAAAATGCCCGAGGCCCGTGTGCTTAGATTTAAGCGCACGTTAAAGAACCCCAAGTGGCCAAATTTTATGGAGCCCTCCACGGTGTCTCTCATAATCATGTGGTAGTTTTGGGACGTTAAACGCCATAAATTATTATTATTATTTATTATTATTATTATTATTATTATTATTATTACTATTATTATTATACCCACACATCTAGATCCCTACCTCTATCTACAACCGCCAGTAGGGTATGGTCAGTATGTCTGGCAGCTGTAGCCACAGCTACGTATCCACCTTATGTATCCAACTGCCCATATCTCCAAGTAACTTTCTATCGCACTGCATCTACTAAAATGTATTTTTAACAATACATACACCTAGACCCATCTAAAAATTATATATAGCTTTACAGCATGCAAAAATCTTCATACCACGGCTCCGCCTTTCTTGCAGCAACAAATAAGGGCGCTACAGTACGCAAGCCAACTTCTCTGCAAAGTCGAGGAATACGCTTGCATGGGCTTCTCCTCACACATCAACTTAATGCGGAGAAGCCCGCCTCGACGATAAGATTTCAGACGACATTAATGTGCATTACGTCTGAAAAAAAAAAAAAAGCGGTTAATCATTACGACAGACGCCACACCGGAGCGCTCTATAAATTTTAAGACCCTGGAGTACTTCACCGTGCGCCCAAATCTACGCAAACCAGCCTGGAAAATTTAACTTCCACCGAAACGCTGTCGCCACAGTCGGGATCCGATTCCCGAGGCTCGCGATCGTGTCGGGAGAGTCGTAATGCAGCGGTGCCACGCGTAACCGGGGGCCTTACCGGTGACGAGGAGGAGGTGGGAGATGTCGGCCTCGGCCAGGATCGGTCGCACTCGGTGCAGAAAGATCTCGAGGCTCCGGCCGGGCCCGCTCTTGGGGTTCACGATGACCAGGTAGTGCCGCTGCGCCGGAAGCTCGGCCGGAATGAACGTCTGGCCATCTGAGAGCAGGAGGAAGAAGAATAAGATGAACAAGAAGAAGAAGAAGAACAACAACAACAACAGCAACAACAAGAAGAAGAAGAAGAAGAAGGAGAAGAAGAAGAAGAAGAAGAAGGAGAAGAAGAAGAAGAAGAAGAAGAAGGAGAAGAAGGAGAAGAAGAAGAAGAAGAAGAAGAAGAAGAAGAAGAAGAGGAAGAAGAAGAAGAAGTAAACATTATATAGATCGACCTGTAGCTGCCTCAAACGGGGGTCTCAAATACGAGGCTCACGCGGCTTCACACGGCATAAATGTTTCGCGACTTTGCCAAGTAGTACTCGCGTTATGTTCTCGCCCATAGCGATTAACAGCGCTTCGTCCGGGCGAGCTACGAAAACGGAACTGGTCTTAAGGATTCTTTTTTCGTGAGGCACCTTATGTGGCCACTACGAGTTAAAGACATCGCCCGTGAGACGAACACTCTACATTTCAGAATCGGCGTCCATATTCTAGTCATAGTGGAGGTCAGTAGAGATGTTTTTGGGAACATGTTGTATAGGCACCCGGAAATGCAGTTTAAGAGATCTGATGGTAGCGCCAGACCACACAGCCTAGCGAGTAGACGCAGCGAAATCGAACTTGCACGTGCACAGCATTTTCTTTTTTTAGTTGTGAGCAAGGGGGTCACGGCTGATTATGTAAGTGCCCAGGAAGCGTTCTTTGAAAACGAGCCACAAAGAGCGCTGACACTTCAGCGTGTCACTGTGTTCAGCGAGAGTTCCATTTTCTTATTGTCCCTGGCGGTCGGTACCAACAATGCTGAGACGGCCCAAAAGAGCTTCGTCGCGCCCTCTGGTTCACTGTCGGGTGCCTATATGGAAAAGGCGCACCCCTAAAAAAAGCAGTGATGGGTGGCATTTTGTTCGAACTACTTATGTTTGCCCTTTGAAGAAGGAAGAGCGGGGGGGGGGGGGCATTCGAAAATGACACTTATGCTTGAAGTATTAACGAAATATTCATAGAGTCTTCGTTTTTCGGCGCTCGCTACTCGTCACTCACCGATGTCAAAGACTATAATAAGATATTCGAGCCTTCCCCTGGAATAAACAAGACATATCACGAATGGAAATGCGCGTGACGTGTTTTTTTATTACTATTTGTTTTTTTTTGCACGCCAAGGCGCGCGCGTACCAGGCACCCCAAGAAATCTCCGCAAAACGAACCGGTAACCGGATACGAGCGCCGCAAACGACACCGCGCGGACAGCTATGCGGTGAAACCGAATAAGTGCAGCTATACCTCCGCCAGCTCAGCACACCCTTGTCGTTAGGTGCGTAATATCACATGAGCTGCGCGGCTCAAGACGCAGGGCCCTTCTCGAGCGAACGGGGCAAAGTGCAAACAGGCCAAATTACGCGCGGTGAAGCACGAACCCCAGCTGGGTCTGTGCTGTCAAACGCAAGCTCAGCGCTAATGACAAAAGCTAACTAATTGACACACTTACGCAATCGCCTAAGACGACTCCACGGCGAAAATCCCGTTTTCCGTCTCAGTCGACGTATTGATCCTCCACCCACACCTCCCCTGAAAGTTTTCTCAACGTTAAGAACGGGAAGCTCAACTGTTAGAGCGACCACCCCGGAAAAGGCGTTGGTCCCGGGTTCGAACCCCCGAGCAGGACGAATTTTTCGGCAACTAAGAAGCTTGTGTTTTTGAGAAATCCGTACGGATTCCTTTGTGGCTTCATGCTCCAAACAGGTAGTTGTCTCCTTTCCCTTTCTCAACCCTTCCGCCGCCTTGCGTGTTTTTGCAGAACTCATTTGCTGAAGTTAAGTTGGTTTGGTATTGCCTTCAGTATCGGAGGCATCGCAATTGATTGATTGACGTATGAGGCTTAACGTCCCAAAAGCACTGTATGATTACGACAGACGCCGTAGTGGAGGGCTCCGGAAATTTCGACCACCTAGGGTTCTTTAACGTGCGCCCAAACCTGAGAACACGGGCCTACAGCATGGAGGAATTGCAAGCTATCAGCACCACAAAGTTTTGCAAAATTAACAAGGAGACTATGGCGCTGCGATCGTTCGGCCACCATAGAAATGATGGGTAGTACACAAGTTTGCCTATATTCTCCATGCCTGTGGGCTTCGAACGTAATTGTGGCTTAGTTCACTGCTGCGTTTTGGTTTTGTTTCGAATGGAAAAAAAAAAATGAACCGTTGCGAACTTTACGAACCGATTTGAATTGGTGAGCCCGAAAGGTTAAGGTACCGGCGAAGTGCAACAACCGAAACGATTGCTCATTGTCGTCTCGTGACAAAGCAGCTCCTAGCCACGCGTAACCGAAAGAACGAACACTACACAAATCCCTGTACTATACTCATATCATTCCCACGCTGGCTGAAGCACTGTGCGTCGCAGCTTCCATACACACGAGCACCAGAGTTCCCTCTATAACGTACTCATAGGAAACTATGATCAGCACCTCGCCAGGTTCAGGAAACTCCGTGATCAGACCACGTTTGATGAAGCGCCGATGTCATGTGATAACACCCTCGTGTGACGTCACCAAGGGAGTTTTTTTTTTTAACACGAAAGCGTTTTATGTCGGGGTCCACCACGGCTCCGCTGACGTATTTCCGTCACGAATATGACGCTGTAAAATATATACTAATGTGTTGCAAAGAAAAATCAAGAAGGAAAGATTCCGTTGTACGGTGACGAACCAGCAACCTCTTGATTCTCAGCGCGCGGCGCTTACCACTAAATCACAGAACGTACGTTGTCGAGGATGCTATAATGACAACATATTTGTATACACCATACGCCATTTGGGTGGCCCTCAGAGCTTCAAAACTACAGCGCGTTTTTCGTTATCAGTATCGAGATGGTGCGACGGGCTCGAGTCGGGCGCGCTCTACAGGTCGTCGCTCGCCTCCACACAACGTGGTCTCCCCTGCGCGCGCACTTATCAGACTCGTAATTCGGGAGAGGACGAAAGTCACTTCGCTCGCTGCCGCGGCCGCTTTTACCAGACTCGCAATTCGGGAGAGGACGAAGGTCACTTCGCTCGCTGCCGCGGCCGCTTTTACGAAAGGAGCGCACTGCTGATACACGACGAAGTAGGAATCGTGACAGTTGTTCACGTTTGTCCTGTGCATACATAGGCGCTCGTTTCGTGCGTATTTCTTTCTGTTTGAACAGCGCGCTTCAAGTGTCGAGCTGTGACTGACAGTAGTTTGTTCGCGCTCGTTTTGTATATGCTAATTTCGTGCGTGCTTTCTGCTTGACGTGAGCGCTGCAAGTTTTGACCTGCTTGCCGTTCTTCACACGACTTTGCCATTTATTGCTGTTACTGAAATAATGCACAGTAAACGCTCAACTACCTCTGCGAAGACGCTTTCCACTTTCTTGTTATACCGATTCCTTGATGGGGGATCAGTCAAGTTTTTTTATCATCAGCCATGCTGTAGACGCACACGATAAATTCTCATGTTTCAGTAAGCAACTAAGGATATCGCCTTTAAAACATACAATTTTATGTGCGCGAGCCATTAAGTTTACACGCGGACATGCGTGGCATGTGTGTGAGAGATAGAGAGAGAGAGAGGGAGGAGGTGGGGGTGTGTGGTTGAATGAGTGGGTTAATGTTTGAAACACGCGGTGATTGACTGCGCAAACAAGCGAGCCCAACTAACACAACGAACACACAAAAAAGACACAGACCTGATAATCGCGTACCCGCGTCACTGTAAGGAAACATGCTCTCAAGTTTTTTACATGCATGCCGACTGTTGCGTGCTCAATTCCCTTTTCATGCAGTCGACAGTACATAGGTCATCAGACTGGGCGATTTGTGAATATTAATATGTCGCTGAGAGAACACCACAGTTCTTAGAAAGGCTTTGCACATTCACATTTGTCTATGCATCGTCGTAATTGTGAATGCCAGCGACCTAAAAAACAAACAAACGTGCTCTTTAAGCACCCAGACAAGCTATGAGGAGAGATTACGAAGGCGGTTTTTTTTTATATATAAGGAGGGGTCTCAATGTGACAGCCAGCCATCCATTGCCTTACTGGATAACGAAGTTTACACGTTAGAAAATGGCTAAGGATCATTTGTGATCTCATGCTCGGTATCTTGGTGACGTTTGAATCACGCGTTTTTGTGCTTTTATTATTCTTGGCAGGATTTCGTCCACGTGACAAAGCTTTGATGCGCAGTGTTCTGCCCATATGTTATATATGTTCATTTTTCATAACTTCAGTTGAGTCAGCGCTGTACCGTGTCCTCCTGTAGTCTATATGCCTAGGTGTTTCGCGCTGCAAGCTATAATGAATATACGTAATGTCTCCCAATGCATACGGACGTCAGAGCACCACAAAAGCCAATCCATCATTCAATCAATCACAATTAATCAGTCAATGCCCGCACACATTCGATGACGGCAAATAGAATAGGGTACTATATATGCACATTCGATTCGTGCTTAGAATTTCTGCGAACATTCACACAGATCCATAAATTGACTTTCCCAGAAGATGCCACGGTACACCTAGATTCTAATAACAAAAAATGTGCGCATGCTTTGAGCCCCAAATATAATGTCTCCAATATAGATTGTTCTATTACCTTTACTACACTACAAAACAAGTGCGGTTAATATCTTGTCTATTATAATCTTATAGACTGCAAACGGGAGATAAAAAGTGAAGGATAGAAAAGGAAGAATTTGAAGATAGCAAGTAAACTAAATGGTGAGTTGAAGTAAATGCAGCTGAAGGGTTATCACAGCACCTGAGATCTCAAAATGCCTCAACTTGACTTTTCAATTTTTTCTTCTTTCGTTTGCTCTTTGCTATGTGGTTTTCCTTACATTAGTCACATTATAATACAAATTCATTACACATAGTTACAATTGCTCAAAGAAAAAAAATGCACTACGCTTTCTTGGCCAATCCCCCTGTGTGGGAGTGAGCCACGAGTCCAGGGAAACAAACAGACAATTTACGTTTCTGACAGGCATTTAGAGGCAGCAAGCCGGGATAATGTGGTCACACGCAACCCCATGGAATGTCAACGTGCACGACGTGTCACAGTTATTCATCTCGCATATAACTAATAAGAAGTGCGGGTGCACGTTCATTCAGCAAAGATTTCCTCAAAAATTGAGTTAGCCATTCATTTGTGAACGTATTCTGCAGAACTATGCGAATCACCCAAGCTGATCAGTGATCACCTATACGACTATCACTTCATTCACTCTTATTGCGATAGCCATTATATGGACACTCTCGGCTGCATTTTGCTGCCGGCGTCGACGTCATGCACCGTATATGTATACGTATCTACATACAGAAAAACACAAGAAAAAAATCTAAAAAAAAACTCCGGCGCGCGGAATCAAACGTGGGACTTCCGCGTCGTGAATTTTCAGCGTTAACCACTAGGCAACCGAAAGAATCTCCTTGAACGATTAAACGGCAAGCTATTCATATCTGCCACTCACCGCTGTTGGCGGCCATATCGAGGGGGAGGGGACTATCATGTTTTCAACGTTACCAGCAAGCTGGCGCAGTGAGCGCGCGGCAGCGCTCATCTCTCACGCGCACTTTGGCCCGCGTAAAGAATAAGGGGGTGTACGCTCGCTCGCGCGCCCTTATCTTGCAGTGTAGGGAATCGTACGCCTTGGCTAGCCTTCGAATATCGTCGGAAGAGTTCTGTTGTTACCGGGCGCACAAAGGTCACTGCAATCGTTGCACAGCCTCCGTTTGCGAAAAGGGGGCACGCTTTTCAGGCACAGCTAAGTAACAACTGAGACGCTCACTCGCGGTAATCTGTACCTGTGAGTACGTTTCGTACGTCCTTTGTGCACGAGAGACGCGAGGCACGTTTCGATCTGCTTGTCATTCTGCGCTTGACCTTCCAATTTGTTGCGATCGCGTTCCTTGCTTCGCCTTCGCGGCAAAGCTGTGTCTTTCTTTTCTTTAGACCCCACACGATTAAAGGTACTACACATAACAGGAACATAACGACCTTTAACACCAACCAATCTCTTCGTTGAAACAGACACACTTAAATATTGGTACTTCCACGCCCATCTACAAGCTACGGTGTTCTAAAAGCTTTCTCGTCTTAATTCCACGTTAAATAAGCACGATCTAATGAATAAGTAATCTCTGTTCATGAAAAAAAAAGAACATTACTGTCCCTGTTATTGCGAGTGTAATTATGTTCGTAGGCCGGCAAACCTTATGGAGCTCACTCAGACTCACCCACGAAACATATTCTGAGCTTTGGACTAACTCGGACTCAGACTCGGGGAAATAATATATACCGAGCCGGACTGCCTCGTACTCAACATCATGAAAGTTTTCTTCAACCGGACTAACTCAGACGCAGACTGACGAAAACATTACTCCCCCGGACTCACTCGGACTCACGCCTCGATCTCAGTACGAGCGAGTCCGCGTGAATCGCCTCTCGAGTTATCAGCCCAGAGTTAGCGTGTTCGGCCGTGGTTTCAATGTTCTTTAACACCAATACCTCACGTAATCGGTATTATTCTTGGTACCGTTTGACACAGTATATCCGAAAACGATGTCTGAGTGCTTCTAAACCAGTAAGGTCATTTCTTTTGGAAGAGATCACAGCATAAGACATAATAATATCGAACTTCCCTGAAAGAGTTAGGGGGGGGGGGTCGCAGATCAAGGTACCCTCCCCCCTACGTAATTGACGCCTCTAATCAATAAATAATGAAATGGTGTGTGAACCACACTGCTCTCGAATACCTCAGAGTAGACGTGAGTATAAACGTTAATCTGGGTAAGGCTGATAGTAATGCTGAAGATCAAAATACTTTTGCCATTTTTAAATTGCTGAATTTTATATATTTTTAAACTGTTCTGCTGTGTGAACTTTTTTTTTCAGTGTCATAGTTGTAAGAACCACGCGTTGTTGCCCTGTTGCTGCTTGTGTTTCACGGGACAGGCGGCACTTGTCAAGCAACCACTATGCAGCTTTTATCCAAACATTCTCGTTTTTTATGCACGTTGTGCGCTTGCGCTAGTTATTACCAATAAATTTAAGGCCTAGCACAAGACGGCAATCTCACCCAACGCGGCCGGCGACTCGTTCGCAACGTGCAACTCGGTGGAGACCGCGGACCGATCGCTGGGCAACTCCAAAAGTCGCTCCACGGGAAAAGTGCCGGTATCCCGGCTCACGGGAGTCGAACTCACGTCCGCCACCTGCGACTGATGGGTGACGAATCACCCGCGTGCGCAGAAGGAGGTTGAGCTCGGGACAAAACAAAAACAAAAGAGTCGACGCGTTATACGATGTACACTACCACTTATGAAAGGGAACACGCGAGCGCGTGGCCTGCGCGCTCCGGCGGCTGCTTGCAGCGCGTTCAAGCGGGAGCTAAGGCAACCACAGTCGCTTTTCGCGTCATCTAGTGGCGAGCAAAACAGCCAGTTTTTTTGGCGTTATCGAAGCGGTGGAAAGGTTGCAACCCCATCCTCCGTCAAGATATCACCTTGAAGAAGGGGGGGGGGGGGAGGGAAGAGAATTTTGCCACCATTTCCATAACACACACAAAAAATTGGTTGTTTTACTCGCCACTAGATGGCGCGAAAAGCAGCTGTGGTTGCCCTAGCTCCCGCTTCAACGCGCTGCAAGCAGCCGCCGGAGCGCGCTGGCCACGCGCTCGCTAAAAATTGACCGCGTACATACGAATACATATGCATCCGTGTTTAATCGCTGATTACTTGTACAATGTACTAACATGAATGTGACGTAATGAATTTGCTAGAGATGACTTTCGGCGTGAGCGTTCGGTGTCGTGAAACGCCATCACCCTCGCCAAATGCGTTTAGCCTCTCAGTCGTCATTCTCACTAGTACGATGCAGGATGAAGGCCTCACCGAATAACATCCATGCAGTGTACCCTATATTCATTCCGTCTTATCCCTGCGAACCTCTGGCGCGAAATTCTCAATGTCGTGCTTCCGTATAACCTTCTCCCTTCCTCTAGTGCGTTTGACAACCTTTGGTAACCGTTCTGATGCTCTAGTATGCTGTCCACCAGTTGTAAGCATTACGTGACCAGTCCAGGTCCATTTCTTTCGCTTGATGTTAATTATAGGATGTCCGCTGCGCCTGCTTGTTCCGCGACTTATTTTGCCATTTTCCGACCTATCAGTGTCACTCATATCATCTTTCGTTGCATGGCACGCTGCGCGACACTAAACTTGATCTCTAGATGCTATACCCAATGTTTCAGCTCCATATGTCAGCTGGCTTTTCGTTTAAAGCGGGATTACATGCGCAAAGTCGAGGTCGTAACTTCGAACGCGACATTTTCCAGAACGAAAAAAAAAATAGAACAGAGATTAAGAAATGATGGGTAATTAACAATGTTGTCCTTCAAATGTATTGCCAAACGTGTGTAAATCAATCTGGAGGCGAACGTTTCCTGTCATTTCTACACCATTCTTAAATATATCGCACTGGAGAATATCTTACTCGAAGGTAAATTCGGCTTTCCGACTCAAACTGTACCACGAATATACATATTTGTACGCTTAATACCTGACATTTCTCGTAGCGCAACCACGATATGATTATGACGCACTCCGCAGTGGAAGGTTACCGAATGTTCGACCACCTGGGGTTCTCTAACGTGCATCTACCCTCACTCCTGGGGCGTCCACACCCAGCCCCCCCCCCCTCTCTCTGTCACTTCCTACGCTGCCCCGTCCCGTGGCATCTACACTTCACAGTGCATGCACGTACCCCCTCTTTTTCCTTTGCTCTCCTCTCCTACCCTCACCCTCTTTCCAACGAAACGCTTCCAAGGCAACGAAACGCTTCCTCAGTAGTGCGGCGTCCACATGCCTACTGCGCATGCGCATACCTTTCCCCTCTCTCCTTTCCTACGCTCCCTGCCTCTCTCTCCCGAGTGACATTCGATGTCTCTGGCATGTGCGATGAGGGACCGGCTGTTTAGCGGTGATATAGTCTGGGTCACCCACGACGTTCACGGCAGTAGTCACCGGAATCACGCGATGGTAGCCAGCGGCGTTAGTCAGGTAGACGTTCTGAATGTTAGTGCACCTGCTTAAAAAGGCCAACTCCGGCGAGTTTTCGAGGTCAATGGATCTCAATGAAATTCACTGGGTACGTTCCTATGCATATTTTCGTCAAATTATATGCTTGATAGATGCGCTGATTGTTTGAAAATAAATATAAGATTGCCTCGAAAAGCTCACCTCGCTCGCCAGAGTTATTGGCAACACTGTCTGTTCGACGGCATGTTTGGCATGTCAGCAGAAGTGACGCAGCCGATGGCATCGTGACTTTGGCCGCTACATCATTTATTGTGTTGGCCACGACGCGACGACGGCAGTGTTAGGCACGGTTATAGCACGGGAAAGCTTTCTTCCTTCCTCTGTGGTGCTTGGACGGCGCTTTGCTGGTCTGGTTTTAGCGGTTTTCATACTCCGCGCCGACGGGGCCATTATAAGATCTGCGGTTCTCACCTTATAGTACGTCATACGCAGACAAGGCACCCCCCGTTGTGTTTCGGTATTGTGCCTTTTTGCTCATTAAAAGTTATTCTCAAATTTCCTGAGCATTTCAGCTATTGGGCTCATGACAAGAGTATCTCAGGAACATAGATACACCATTACCTTGACATCGTCGAAAAATCGCCGGAGTTGGCCTTTAAGGCGGCGTGTAGACGAGTTTATGTGGGTGGCGTTCACCATCTCACCACTGCTTCGCATCTATACATGTCCCTCGCGCTCGAAGACGCAAGTCCTTCGAGCCTTCCTCGAGTTCTGTGCGTCTGCAAACCTCGCCGCCTTATAGACGAACGCTTTTGATTCGTTCTACTGACTGTACTGACAAGCCGTTCTCTTGCCGTGACTTTCACTTGTTTCTTTCCCTCCTCTCTTCTTCCTATCATCTTTACTTCCCTCTCCCTTCGACTCTAAAGGCGCTGAGCCGTGCCCCCACGTCGGGAGGCGGAAAATAGCGTAATTATTATCTGTTCCTCTTTCATTAACCTCTCTCTTCACACATGATCCCCTTTAGCGGGTGATGGCGTAACATTTTTAATTGTAATCTGGTAATCATGATATATACGGACACCAAGTTTAAAACAAGTAGAAAGGCTTGCCGCCGGTGGAGCCAAGAAGATCTGCCTTTGTTGCTTTTTATTTTCTCACGATGACAGCACACACTCGTCCTTATCCTAGCGGAGAAGTCGCGGAACATCTTTGATCCCGGAGGCTTTCGTATTGGCGTTCCAGCCCCTATAAAAACGGCAGAGGGCAGCGCAGGAAAAGGGAAAGAGCCGGACTGGCGAGGCGTACACGTTGGCGGATCAATGCAATGCAATTTATAGCGGCAACACGACGCAGTTAAATAACATTGCCAATCAAGAATGTCCCATCCTAGTCACGCGCTCATCAGCAGCGAGGCTTCGATAACCCTACAGACGGATAAGAATAACTGTTGAAGTTCAACGTTCCCAAACAACGATACGATTCTAAGATACGCCGCATAGTGGAGGGCTCCGGAAAATTCGACTATGTACGCGGGGTTCTCTAACGTGCAACTAAATCTAAGCCCACCCTATACAGACGAACACTTACTTCCATCACGGAGGGCGGCACAGACGGCTGCGCACCGCGCATCGCAGAGAAGCACGTTTTGAACACCGAGTTCTGAAACGAAGCCCAACAAGCCGATTGTTGTAAAATCGCGCGAAGTAAACTGCTACAAACACGAAAATTTCGAGAGACTATACCTTTTTTTTAGCAATACAGTCGAACCTCGATAAGCCGAATTATCTATTACAACGAACTAAATCGCGAATAGCGGTGCAGTTTGTACAGTGTCGCAACATAAGTTTATAGCTAACTATCTGGTATAGCGTATAGCAACTCCTGTGTCAGATGTACCTTCGTTATAATGTTTACTCAGTTTCGCTCTGACCTGCAGATACTTATTTGCATCACAATGGTCATGTCGATCACAGTGGGAATTGTCGAACACGTATTCCCCCCGAGAATAAGCAGTTTTGCTCACATTTAGAGGGTGCCCGAGCAAATATGGTGCGGTGTCGCAAATTGACGACGCCAGGGCCTAAAACATATAGGCGTGCGTCACCCCTATTCACCTGGGAAAGGGAGGTGTAAAGTATGCTCCAAACAGTGATTTAACAGGGTAAGGAGGCACTAAGATGAACCTTCGCCACCCGAATTCCTGAAGCGACACCATGCCCACGCCCATGGCCGAAATGGTTAAACTTGTTTTGCAAAGTAAGCACTGCGGCACGTAGTCAGCAAAAATAGCGGTACAGCGAGGTTCCGGTTACATCGTGCGTACCTGACGACTGTCGCTGCTCGAGCCGTCGGTCATCGTGGCGTTACATTGCACCGCAGTGGTCGCATTGCTCGAGGTGTACCAGTCCTCTTCGGCGTTGTTCAACGCGCGACGACGATCAGACGCCTTGCGGTGCCCCCTCTGATGCCCGCCAGGGACCGAGTCCAGCGCGATTGGCCTAAACACACCGCCGCCGCCACCGCTAACTCCGTCCTTCCTCTGCACAGTACCAAGCAGCGCCACCCACATCCTCGGAAAAGCGCGCTTGACGAGCTTAAGTATACATGCGCCAACGCCTCCTAAAAAAAAAATTATGCCTGGAACGTGAGCCGCGAACGTGCTGCCCTACCCTCCGATTTCACCCTCCTCCATCGGTACGAAGGCGAGCGTCTCCGACGGCCGCCCCCTGCGAACACAGCAACGCTCTCGCAGTTGCCTCCGAACTGCCATGATGTCACGTGACATAGCGGTACGGTGGCCAGCGGTCTCACGCGGCGGCCGGTCGCAACACAAGGCAGGAGGCATGGCCTCCGAGATCGCGTGCTGGCAAGAGGTTGCCAATTGAAAAGAGAGCAACGTTCCAGGCATAGTTTACTGCACGTAAAGTTTGTAACGGCGCGCTGCGCATAGTAAGAACGCTGCGTCTCGCTTAATGCGCATGAGCAGAAGTTCTGCGCAGGTGCTATATGTGAAACGCGGTGGTGTTCCGTAACGCCGTTATGAGTGCGCATAGGCGCGCTCGCTTCTATAGTCACCTAGGGGATCGGGGGGGGGGGGGGGGAATTCGACATTAGCAGCCGCCTGTCTACAACCCACTGCAAGGCGAAGGCATCTTTCATGATTCGCCAATCAAACCAGGACCTGTGCTTTCTACCACCCCCCTCACTCCCGGCAATACTTCGGTCCACCAAATAGCAGTAGGAAGGCACCCTTCGCGACGGTGCCTCCGACGTCTGTGGGGCCCTCATTCTGCGGACCCGGGCTGTCGCAGAGGTTGCCGTAGGTGTCCTAGACCACTAGGGACCCTCCCCGTGTTCTTAGAATTTCAATAAAATGCTTTCTCCATCTTAATCTAATCTGCCCATGCCTAATTTCCGGTCTCCCTCTCAAGCGCTTCCTTTCTATTGGAATCCAGTCGGTTACGCGCAATGACCAGAGGTTACCTTGCCTATACACGTTATGCGTGCCCAGCCCACGTCCATTTTTTTTTTCTTGGCGTCTCGAATTGGGCTGGTTTGTACATACTGACTTTGACTTTGATAGAAGAAAACGGCGCTCGAACAGGATGGAGACGTGTCTGTGTCTTCTCGTCTCCACCCTGTTCTAGTGCTGTTTCTTCTTTCAAGGCCATTTCTGCTTCTTTATTCCAACTACGATACGCCAACTACGATAACCCCCGGTTCGTTCCCCGACCAATGCACTCTGCTCTCTTCTCGTCCCGTCTAGTAAGGTTATACACCTATCATTTTCCTTTCCATCATTCGTTGCGTCGTCCTAAATTTAAGCTGAATCCTGTTCGTAAGCCTCCAGTCCCGTATAGGTTATCTCCAGACGGCCCCACATACGTTGACTAATTTAGCAGGGACGACGACTTGAACGCCACCAATCAGCGCGTACCTTACAGCGATCCCGATGACGTAACAACTTACGGCGAGTCCGTCGTTTTGCAACCAGCTCGGTGCGGCGCTACTATCTCCCGGTTTCGGCCGCAGATTTCGAAAACCTGCGCATCGATAAAGAAAGAAAAGAGAAAGAATTCGCAGTCCTGCTGTGAATAAATACGCAAGCCAGCGAAGCTGTCACAATGACGGTTTCGGAACGGTATAGCGCATTCCTTAAAGGCCAACTCCGGAGATTTTTCGAGGTCAATGGATCTCAATGAAATTCACTGGGTATGTTCATTTGCACGTTTGCGCCATATACGCCAAATTGTAGGCTTGAGAGTTTCGCATATTATTTTAAAATGAATTTTACAGCTTGCCTCGACACGCTCACTTCGCTTGCCAGAAGCAATGGCAACATTGTGTGTGTGTGTGTGTGTGTGTGTGTGTGTGTGTGTGTGTGTGTGTGTGTGTGTGTGTGTGTGTGTGTGTGTGTGTGTGTGTGGGTGGGTGGGTGTGTGTGTGACGTCGAGTTTAGCATGGCGGAAGTGACGAAGTGATGTGCCACTGCAGCGTCTACTTGTCTGCTAATAGTGTGGGTTTGGCCGGCGCTTCCTTGGTTGAGCGTGCGCTTTCCTTTACCGTGTTGGTGGGCGTGCAATAGGTGCCAAGTGGCGCTGCGTTGTGAGCCACACATGATTCGCCATATATTCACCATAACCGCGTCAGCATTTTAGCCGATAGCCGCGGACGACGTGGACAGGTAGTGCCATCTGGCGGGCATTATGTGCAACCAGGCAGGTTCCGGCAGCGTCAGGCAAATCTTTACGCCACACGTAGAAGCACACTCGCTTGGATTTCGGTTTCAGTATTGCGATTTACTGGTAATTATAAATTATTATCAAATTTTTCAAGCATTTCAGTGATCAGACTCGTAAGAAGAGTGTGTAAGGAGCATAAAAGCACCATTATACTGACATGGTCAAAAAATCGCCGGAGTTGGCCTTTAAAGGCGCTGTCTACCGTCCTTCACTGCTTTTCTGTTTAGTGTCGCAATAAGAAGTGTACCATATGAAGTGCCTAATTTTACATGGGTTTCTCTAGAAAGTGCGTGGAAATTTTTAAAACAAAATTTTGCTATCCGAGTTTGGTCTCCTTTCATCCGTTGGATGAATGCCCACAACACTGGTCGGTGGAGGTGATGACAACTGTACTGCCGGTAAAAGTCGAAAAACTGAAACCGCATGCGGTCATTGCAGGCTTCACCGAGTTTTATCTATTAATAAAACAAATAGTTTAGCGGTCATACAAGGTACACACACGAAACGCGAGCGGCGGCAGAGGCCGTGCTCGCTTTTCTCCGCCGTTTGCATGCAGGCAAGCAAACAGACCGCCGGAAGCGCCACCACGCGCCTTTTTGAGCGCGTGAGAAAAGAAAGCAAAAGTCGGTCTCTGGCGCAGCATGAAGCCGCCTAAAGTGCTGAAAATACAATTTCAGGTTATAGCTGTTTGTTTTTAAGCAGAACCAGTCTACCTGCTAGGTTTTCTTGTCCCACCAGTAGGTTGCACCGTATTGCTGTTGGGTGACGCTAGCGGTCATTTTTCAT
The DNA here is from genome assembly GCF_013339725.1 of Rhipicephalus microplus. Classification (NCBI taxonomy): domain Eukaryota; kingdom Metazoa; phylum Arthropoda; class Arachnida; order Ixodida; family Ixodidae; genus Rhipicephalus; species Rhipicephalus microplus. Next base: position 107,907,894 of record NC_051174.1, on the reverse strand, counting down.
TGAGTTTTCAACATCAAGGTAGACTTATAATTGCTTTTTTTAGGAGACAAAAGCCAGCTCGTTGTTGCCGATGTGATGAACGATCTTTACGAGTAATGACGCGTAACGGGCACACCAAGGTCACTGCAGTCGTTGCACAACCTCCGTTTGCGAAAAGGGCGCGCTTTTGACACACAGCTAAGTAACAACTGAGACACTTATTCGCGTTTACCTGTACCTGTGAGTACGGTTCCTGCGGCTCTTGTGCGTGAGAAACACGAGGCATGTTTCGATCTGCTTGCCATTCTGCGCGTGACCTTTCCAATCGGTTGCTATCACGTTCACTGCTTCACCTTTGTTTTATTTGTTTTACTTAGGTTCTCATTCTATCCGCCTTACGCTCAAGAGAGAGAGCTTTGCTCAACAATAGCAGTAATCGAACACGAGGGAAAGCCAAAATTGATTGATATGTGGGGTTTAACGTCCCAAAACCCCCATATGATTATGAGAGACGCCGTAGTGGAGGGCTCCGAAAATTTCTACCACCTAGGGTTCTTTAACGCGCACCCAAATCTTAGCACACAAGCCTCAGCATTTTCGCCTCCATCGAAAATGTAGCCACCGCAGCCGGGATTCACGAGGGAAAGCCAAGACGCGTCATGCTGTGTGTAAGATTGCCGCGCATCAAGAGGCACAGCGTCAAGGGTGAGTATGGCTTCCCTATGAGAGAAAAAAAGTAACATATATAAAAGTGATAACTGATGTCGGTAATATAAGTATACATGGCACGCTCTTCCTCGAAAAGTGCACAGCTGTCATTAGTTCCGTACTTGTCCACGCTCGTGCTTTGCGAAGCACAAAAACGAACGCAATGGAGCCCTTGCCGCTAGCGGGGGGAGAGAGAGAGAGAGAACTTTATTTGCGCATAACGCGGAGCATTCCAAATGATCGGGCCCCTATTCCCGGGCTCCGCTGGCCCTAGCCATCATCTCTACCCGTTGCACCAGCCAGCGCTGATCAACAATGGCCGAGCTGGACAGCACGACGACAATATATAGCACGCACGCGAAATTACTTCGCTTTTAAATACGCGCAATGAATGGCCTCTTAGCAGGCCATCCACAGACTTGTTTAACAAAAGCATGATCATCTATATTGTTAAATGTAATCTTCGCGCATGTGCAAAAGAGCTGTCATATCTGTGTTTTTTTTTTGTTTGAGAGCAATAAAAGCTGGTCAGTGAGCGCTTGGTACCGTCCTTTCCTTTTTCGTCCAGTTTCAGCGCTGTTTATCCGAACATTACTACCAAACTAGCCTGAATGTCGATTCCTCGATGGTGTCAATAGCCCTTGCCGCTGACTGTCGCAGCCTATACTAGTTACGGAACTGTCAATACCAATCGAAAAGGGCGATGTCATAGCATAACACGGTTAAAAAAAAGAAAAGCCGCCAGCACTTCCGTTCAAATATATCCGTACATTCGGTCCACATATTTCTGCAAGTCTAACACACAGCTGCTATTATGTTCACCAACATTCGCTGCCCTAGTGTCCGTGAATTGTATTTAAGCGAGCGAGCGAAAAGGGAGCGAAAGCTGCACGACGTCACCAGGGTCGACCATAGGTCGCTGAGCCCTTGCAAGGATAGAGAAGAAGAAGAAAAAAAACACACAAGACGAAAAGCCGCGCAGCGCAGCTGAGCGTCCGCGAGATAGCAAAGAAGCGGGTTTCAAGAGACGCGCGGTAGAGAGCCGGACGCCGCAAGAAGGGATAAACATAGATAAGTTATATCCGTAAAGAAAAGGTTACGTTGGAAAAAAAGAAAGAAAAAGAAAATACAAAATAGAAAAGACAAAAGGTGCTGTTCTTCAACGCTGCACGAAAATCCTCTGCAGGGCTTGATCGGTGTCTGAAAGCTAGCGATCACACGTACAAGGGCGTACGGCTCCACTGAAGCTTTCTGGCCACTTCTGGTGCTGCACTGCGCACGAGACCAGTTCAGCTTTGACGGATCGAAGACAATCAACGACGTAATCACCTGACGTCACGTCGTCGTGTGACAGCATGACAACGCCGGAAACTTGGTGATTCGTGGCCTTAGCGAGGCCACACGGTGATGCCATGGCACGAAGCCATCGCTCACTCGGAGAAAGTCAAGTGGGTTTCCGGTTCGCGGACGGACGCAACAAAACCCAGAACGTGTGGCACTCACAGCTAAGCTGTAAGAGGAAAAAAAGAGATATTGAAGGACACATTTCAAATTCCACAGTGTGTCCGGCGAAAGCCTGTGCCCACCGAGACAGGGTCGGTTAGAATTGAACGCGATTGGCGCGTCTACTTTTTTGCATTAAAGGCCTGATCACATGCGAGCGTTGCGGCGCGCGGCTTTACGACTGCGGGCAGCGCTCTCTCCCTGCGAAGAGAGAGGGCGCGCAGCTTCACGTAACCACGCACCTTCTTTCTCCATAGGGAGAGGGCACGGCGCGGCGTCATAAAGCCGCGCGCTGACGCTCCGAAATGCGTACGTGTAGTTCGACCTTCATTGGGCGGATCGTAACCGGGCTACAGAGGAGACGCGCGCGCGCGTGGGAGCCATTCGACTGACTCAAAAGCTGCAACAAGACGTCTGACGAATGAGCGTTGCCGCTAGCGCCGCATGACCATCACGTGACTGACGAGCGAGTGTAAGGAGGGGGAGAGCCTCAACACCCTCGCCACTCAGGTATTTCGTACCTGAAACATGCAGCCCCGGTGTTTTTCCCGGGTTGTGATCCATCGTAGTGCCTTTCAGGGGCGAAGCTCCTAAATTTAGCCATGGGTCTGTCCCCCCTAGCTCGTATGTGACCACGTAGTTCGATAACTCGCCCAGCAGGTGCGGACGGAAAGGCAGACAGACAGACGGACGAACGCACGGACGATTGAAGATTCACCGACAAAACCCTCCGAAGCTTCGCCCAACTCATCATCATTCGCTCCGTGGAAATGCTGCGATTTGTTGTTCTAGCTTTTGTTTTGATTTTTGCTTCAATCGCTATTCCTAAATGTGCACTTCATACTTTGCATATAGTGACGTTATATTAAAGGACATTGAGCACACTTGAAGACAGCTCAGAGGTAGCACTTCGTGCTGCGGTTGGTATCATCGCAAGCTGTATGCACTGACAAGACCTCCACTAAATGCCAGTGCAAGTGCGTAGGCTGATCAAGGTAAGGTATGCTAGCATCACCGCAGTGTAGACATTTGAAGAGCCTAAAAACTCGATATTGGAGTTGCCGCAGCATTCCCCGCAATATCACGAATCCGCAGACTTTTGCGGAGCTCGCTAGCGGTAGAGCTAGAGGCGAACGGCGAGGAAGCATTTCTTCGCCGCTGGCATACAAGATTCCTTTTTGTTAAGGAGGGGAAGATCCACCTCCCAATCACCCCATATTAGCCCCCCCCCCTTGGATAAACACCCAAGGACAAATAGGCCTGTGAAGTGACATAAGCAGATGTAATAGCACCGCTTATTGTAATCTTTTGTGTGGCTTGTATAGGAATCCGCCTGCACACTTGTGTGAAGTGTATACAGCATCATTTCCTTCTCGCGAGTCAGTGGTGAGCTCCTTCTTATGCTCATCCCATCCCTTCCTTGTAACATTGTATAAGGATGTTATAGGGCAAGTGCATGATTCACGTAGAGGTTAGAAAGAGATAGCGTGCATCGCGGCCCCAGGAACACGGAACACGAAGCAACAAGACCAACAAGAAGATCATTGTCGGTGAAGACAGATGTAATAATTCCGAAACCCGTACAATAAATTCTCTTTGTTGCCGCAGCTTGGGCACTGAGGCCCACGGGACGGCTTTAAGCTCTTCCATAGTAGAGTACGAAGAACTCTAAATCGTTAACCACTTGTTTCAAACACACATCTTCCTTGTCTGGAGGCTGCAACGGCAGTTGATGTGAGGCCCACGGAACGGCTTTTTGCTCTCCCACAGTAGAGTACCAAGTACTCTAGATCGTTAACAACCACAACTTTTTTCAAAACATACCCGGCACTGCTTCAGTACTCTAAATCACTTAGCTATTTCTCTAAACACAGCATTTCGAGTGATGTTCATCGGGTACGATCGGACCAGCTTGTTGCCGTCCCTTAGTAGGCTGCCGAGAGCGACCTCAATCACACACACACGGATCTAGTACGGAGCCGTGTCTGTGTATGATGAATTGCGTGATTGCACGAAATATGAACGCATAACACAGACAAGGACTAGAACACGGAGCGTCCACGTCTTAGTAGTCCCTTTCCGCGTAACGCGCTCGTAATTCAACCAATCATAAATCACCAACCCACCCAATCAGCCATTTTGACGAGCATAGTTCGGGAACACTATAGACAAGGGATGCGTTGTTGACCGACACTGACCCATACAGAGGGTTAGTGAATAGCTGCAAAACGGCCGAAATCTCGTCGAGCGTTTCTTTTTCCACCTAGCTGCCTCGCTGAACAGATAAATTCGGGATTATTACCACTGCTACGATAACTGCTGTCATCATAGACACAACACTAAAAAAAAATCGACGCGTTAAACACTCATCGTCTCTTCGCTACAGCGACGCTGCTGCTGCTGCAGTAACAACCACAGCGGGAAATTCGCGCAGCAACTATAGCTGTGCGCGCCACGTAGGCTGACATACGAGTCTAACGTGTGTTAAGTTTGGCCTGGAAATTCGTCTGGGCAGTCGCCGTTGTGCGGAAGCTGGTCCACGGGGGAGACTCTCAATCCCTTCGGCGCCAAGTCTGACAGACGCTGTCGAAGATTTGAGCAATTATCCAGACCAAGCAGCAAGCAAAGGCGAGTTCCCGTCCTTCAAATGCAGACCCTTTTGTCGTCCCTTCAAGCAGCAGCGTGCCTGATGACCTCGGTGATTCATCTGGCGACGGGAAGCTGTTGTGACCGGAGCCAGAGCTGACAGGAGAGCAGCGCTCCTTTTTAATCCCCAAACACCAAGCCGACCGGCGACTGCCTATGCTCGTCAGGCATTGTACGTGCTAGCCGGAGGAAGAGACGTCGTGTCGCCAAGACGCCGGTAACCGTTCGAGAGAGGCCAACAAAGACAGCAACTTCCTGGAAGAGTCCGCGGCGGCCACCGCAGATCGCCCCGCTAATTGAGCGAGCTGTGCGGCGGACCCTTTGAAGTATGCTGCCAAGATCGTGGGAACTCTCGACTAGCGGCACACACACGACGAGGAAGAGCCCTGCTAGCGCCACCTTGCAGTGCAGTGTTCACGTGGACCGTGCATGCTCATCCCCCTCACCTGTGTGTGTGTGATTGGTGTTCCACTCAGAGAGGAGGAGCCCGACAGGGCTTAAAACGACGCCGCAGAGTGCTGGACGTCGCTCTGAACTATGTAACGTTCAATCACCACGCTCGTGGTTTGTGAAACCACTAACTTTTCCTTTCTGTAAATATGTGTAAATAATGTTGTAAACCATGTTCTGTTTTCGTATCCTCCAGCGTCCTTCCTTCCCATCTCTTATAACTGGTGGCAGGAGTGGGATGCCATCATCCTTGCGTCCTTCCTTCGACCTTATCAGCTGGTTGGCAGCGGTGGGATGGACTTCACGACATGGTGCTGTGCTGTGGTGAGTGCTTTGTCTTTGCTATAACTTTCCAGGCTTCATTTTGTGAGTGTGCGTTGATTAGAAGCTGGATTGTGTGTGAGTTAGGGAAATTACCTTTTGTGAGTTTTGAGTTGTAGGGATCACCTAATTATGTGTGAGATGCAGGACCAAAGTACAACGGCAATCATGGAGGTGAAGACACAGCTAAAAGATGGTCTTTTGTACATTTGTGAAGACCTTGGTATTAAGATTAAGGAGGAAATGGGCAGGTCAGAAATTTTAGAGCTAATTTTGGAAAGCGCCAGTGAGGTGGATATCGGATACGCGTTAAAAGCTTTAAAAAGGTTGGAGGAACGAAAACAGAAAAAAAGAAAGAAAAGGAATTACGGGATAGAAAAGAGCGTGATCGAGCACGCGCCTTGGTGCTCGAACAATTGGAACAGAAAATCGAGGCAATGAGACGGAAAATTCAGCCATCCGTAAGTGTAGCGCACGAGAAGTGCGAGGTGCAGCCCAGAGCTTTAGAGAAGGCTAGCACGTGTGAAGAGCGCAGCAGGTTCGCAGATGAACCGAATGTGAGAGCTGCGGAAGATGCTGCTATAATTAGAGGGGCCGACAAAGGCCAGAGCGAGTGTGACGAGGTGCTGTGCCAGTTAACTGTAAGCGAAACAGCTAGAATAGCTGTGAGTGGTTCTTAAGATAAAGAAAGGAAGAGAAAAGTGAGCCCCGTTATTGTCTGCTTCAGCGAGCGACACCGCCACAGAGCTCACAAGGGATGGGGGTGAGGAGGGATAAAAAGGGTAGAAGTAAAGGTATAGAAAAGAGGAAGAAGAAGCAACAACAAACTGAGGGGATAGGAGAGACGGAAAAGATGGAAGCACGGTCACTGGAGTCCGAGGACGGGGTACACTTGCGAGAGATGTTGTCGGCGTCTGTAGATGGCGTAGAGCAGGTCCAGTAAATCAGAGCTGCGCTGTCGTCGAAGGTCGTCGGCGACAGGAGGTGACGTAGGGCGAGCCCAGTCGGCCAGAGCTACGGTGACGCCGAAGGTCGCAAGCGCGCGGAGCGCGCGGGCACACAACCGGTCGGCACGGAATCCAGCGAGCGACTTCTAGAATAGCTGTAGACAATCTGGCACAGACCTCAACTGTGTTTGTCGCGACGATGGATCTTGCAGACAATGTGGAAGTAGGCAACAACACCGGAGAAAGCTCAGAAGCAGCGAATGTAGAGAGTGACGGTAACAGTGCAGTTGGCGATAGCTCCCAGGAGTGCGAGCGAGATGGTTCAGAGGGAAACAGCTGCATTGTTGCGAAGTGTCTTCAGCTGTCCGCCAGTCTAGAGTGCGAAATAGGTTGTTTTTTCGAAAATCACTTAGACGGCGCGAGTTTGACAGCTGACGAATACTGTCGCGAGAGCAAGGTTTCCAGCTCCAGTATCTTCTCAGGAAATTTGTGCAAAACCAACTCCTCTGCTTCTTTTTTAAGTCTTTCTTTGTACTCTTCTACCTTTGGGTTTGTTTCTCTGGCCATTACAGAGCTTCGGCTTTTGACTTTAATGGAATGTGGGGTAAATCGTGTTTTCCAGCCTGGGACAGGAGCCTACACGCTGCATTTACGACTTACCAACGGAGCAGTCAAGGCCGCCCCGTTCGGGATTAGAAGGAGAAAGCTTACTAGGAAAAGCGTCTAGCAGGAGGCAGGTCCGGCGCCACCGTCCGAGTCTAAGCCATTGTTAACAGGCACGCGTGTCATTGAGAATGACATGGGGACGCGACCACTTAGCCTGACCGAGACATAGTGGCGGCAGGTAAACGACCATATTCTCTCGCGCTGTTGTTAGGATGTCGGGGCGCCTCGCTGTCGCATGTGCACCTGGTAAGCAATGGTGTACCCATCGCTCTTAAGGACGCTTCTAGAAAGCAACAGTTAATGAAAGAACTTACAGGGCCCGAGCGTGGGAACGGCCGCCGACGGTAGTCGGCCGAAGGAAGCAGCACGGCCTGGTATGGGAGAGAGTGTCACGTGCGGAGGACCTTTCCCTTTGCGTGTTTCATTTTGGTAAGGAGGTTTTTACAAATGTAGTGCCTTTTATGAAAGTGTTTCTGTGATTGGTTGTGATGCTGCGAGTCCCAACATGTGATTGGTTTTTTTGTAAAGACTCTTTGTTCGACCAAGGGTTAAAAAGAGGATGTTTGAACTTGAAAAGTGAGCGGAGCGGAGTCGGGGGTAAACAGCGGATCTCACCACCGGGGACCAGGCCATGCAGGCCGAGGGGTATGCCACCATTTTCTATGTTTTGTCTTTGTGACCCAGTGCATTTTGTAAATTGAAGTTGTGTTAGCTAAATAAACCCCCAATGAGTGCTCCCCGAAATCATCGTGTTGACGTCTCATCGATTGCCTCCGCGGAGTTTCACCCACACTTATTCGTCTCCCTGGTCGTCCGATGCACCTAACTTGAACAACCCCGACGTTTCGCTACAAAGTGGTGGAGGTTGCTCGGTAACGATAGTCCCGCTCCGAAATTATGCCCCGAGTCAACAACAAATATCAGGAACCTACCTCTGACTGCTCTACTATGACGGAACCCCCTACCTTCTTCTCTGCTATGTCTACCCCCCAAGTTAAACCATTCGTCGGACCACCAGTCTTTAGAGGCGCGCCGGAGGAATCTATTTCAGAGTGGCTACTTTGCTACGAACATGTAGCGTCGCTTAATAATTGGGACCAAGCCACGAAGGTGAAATTTCTATATCTGGCTTTAGACGGAGATGCGAAAAAGTGGCACACCACTCAAATTCTAACCGGTGCTCCTAATACATGGGAAGAATGGGCGACGCTACTTAAAACGTCCTTTACGAGTCGCCACTCAGTCGAGATCGCCCATTTGCGGCTACAAAACCGCACCCAATTGCCGTCCGAAACCCCCGAGCGGTACTACTATGACGTCGTACAGCTGTGTGCAAGAGTGAACCCGTCCATGACGGAAGGTGATCGGTTGCGGCACCTTATGCGCGGTTTGCGTGCGGATATTCTGGAGAAGATGATAATCGCAAACCCGGAGAGCTGCACTGCATTCCTCCAAATTTTGCAACGCATAAATCTGGCAGCTTTGATGAGCCGTGCGTCGGCGCCACAACCGATTGGCATCCAGTATTCCACCGGATTACAGTCGTGGATGCAAAACATCGCGCATCCCGTAGGGTTCGCACCCGCCGCAGCGACAGGGTACTCTCCTCCTACGTGCGTCGCCACTTGCGCCGCGGCCGAATGGCGTTGCCCACGGGAGGCTGCTGACAGCGAAAGAGACCTAAAAGCGATTGCGGACTCGATCGCCGTGCTGTCTGACCGGCTAAAAAGCATCGAAGACGAGGTGCGTCGCCCCCCAATGCCTTGGCCTCAGAGAACTTCCCGTGCCAACGACGGGCGTCCCCGATGCCAGATTTGCCGCCGCATAGGTCACATAGCACAACAGTGCTGGCAGCGATTCCGAGATGGCAGGAACGATCAGGCGGAGCTCCAAGGCAATCAGAATGTACAGCCTAATCCTTCGGGAAACGAGAACGGCCGGGCCTAGGGGGCCAGCCCGGCCGCCCCATCGGCACATTGTCGGAAGGTCAGCTTCTCACAGTCCCCACACGAGCCAACGGTACAGAAACAAAACTTGTAATTGACACCGGCTCGGCCGTAAATGTCATCTCAGAAGAATTAGCTAACAAAATAGGTGCTTCATTCAAATCGAGAAAAGACATATTCATCCGAGGAATTGGCGGAGGCTTGCTCACCCCCAATGGCGAAGCTGAAATAAAACTTGAATTTGGCACCACCAAAGTTCACGAGACGTTTTTAGTGGTCAAGGATTGCCCGTACGAGCTACTCGGTGGTCTTCCTTTTTGTCGAGCAGCCCGGCTTCTCATTGACTTCTCCAAAAAAGAGCTGCAACTAAACGGTGAAATTTTCCGGCTACGTATAGACTCAAGTGCCCCCGAACATAATGATGTACTTACAGTGCGGTGCCACGAGCAAATTCGCATTGAACCTCGCACAGAAGTCGCTATTGAAGTAAAGGTCGCAAGGGACGGAATTCACCTCGTCGAACCGAACAGCACGCTCAAAAACGGACTTCAGGTGGCACGCACAATAACGAGGATCGTGCATGGGAGAGGCCTCATTCGCATAGCTAATCCTACCATGTCGCCAGTAAACCTGCTCAGCGGAACAAAGCTTGGATGGGCTTCATCTATTCATGACGCACAGCTGGCAATCACGGCCCCCGAGAACGATCAAGTGCCTCAAGAGTTTTACATAGAGACTGGGAATCACCTACAGCCATTTGAGCGGGATGAACTGCTGTCGCTCATTGAGAAATACCGCCATCTATTTACGAGCAGTGACAACCCCATCCGGCAGACTCATGTCGCTGAACATGTGATCGACACAGGTGATTCTCGACCAATTCATCAGCACACATATCGTAATTCCCCTTTTGAAAGACAACAGATTGAGCAACAAGTAGAAGAAATGCTGCGCGATGGGATAATTAGAGAGTCTCACAGTCCTTGGTCATCACCTGTCGTCCTCGTGAAGAAGCCAAATGGGACTTGGCGTTTCTGCGTCGATTTCCGCAGAGTCAATCAGGTCACTAAAAAAGATGTGCACCCACTGCCACGAATTGATGACATTCTCGACGTGCTACAGGGGTCAAAATACTTCACCACACTTGATCTAACATCAGGCTACTGGCAAGTGGGCATCAAGGAGGAAGACAAGCAAAAGACCGCATTTGTCTGTGGACCCGGCCTGTACGAATTCAATGTTGTCCCTTTCGGCCTGTGCAACGCCCCTGCCACATTCCAGAGAATGATTAACAAAGTCCTCAGTGGTCTTCTCTGGAGAGTTTGTTTGGCCTACTTGGACGACATCGTTATTTTCTCGAAGACTATGGCAACTCATTTGCAAGATTTGGAAAGTGTGTTTTCGGCTTTGGACGTGGCAAACTTACGAGTGAAGTCCGAGAAATGCAGCTTCGTTCGCCAGGAGATCAAATATCTTGGACACATTCTCACAGGTGAAAGCATTCGGCCGGACCCAGACAAAGTAGCAGCGATCGGAAAATTCCCAAAGCCACGAAACAAAAAAGGTGTACAGAGCTTTCTCGGAATCTGTAACTACTATCGGCGATTCATCAAAGATTTCTCTCGCATTTCTCGACCTCTGACCAACTTAACCAAAAAGGATGTTCCTTTCGTCTGGGATGCGGCATGCGAAGTGGCCATGCAAACCCTCAAAGAGAAGCTGATCACAGCCCCAATTCTGCGTCAGTTTGAGCCGGGAAAGCCGATAGAGGTGCACACTGATGCCTGTGATTACGGCATTGGCGCCGTGCTTGTACAGAAAATTGGAACTCAAGAGAGAGTCGTCGCCTATGCCAGCCGCCACCTTAACAAGGCTGAGATGAACTACAGTACCACTGAGAAAGAATGCCTCGCCATTGTGTACGCCTGCGGACAGTTTCGGCCATACGTCTTTGGTTCTAAGTTCACGGTCGTGACTGACCAAGCCAGCCTGGCTTGGCTAATGAAAGTAAGGAATCCGAACGGTCGTCTTATGCGATGGTCCCTGTGCAAACCCTCAAAGAGAAGCTGATCACAGCCCCAATTCTGCGTCAGTTTGAGCCGGGAAAGCCGATAGAGGTGCACACTGATGCCTGTGATTACGGCATTGGCGCCGTGCTTGTACAGAAAATTGGAACTCAAGAGAGAGTCGTCGCCTATGCCAGCCGCCACCTTAACAAGGCTGAGATGAACTACAGTACCACTGAGAAAGAATGCCTCGCCATTGTGTACGCCTGCGGACAGTTTCGGCCATACGTCTTTGGTTCTAAGTTCACGGTCGTGACTGACCAAGCCAGCCTGGCTTGGCTAATGAAAGTAAGGAATCCGAACGGTCGTCTTATGCGATGGTCCCTGTTGCTTCAGGAATTCGACATAACGTTGCGACACCGCCCTGGCCTCAAGAATGGAAATGCCGACACACTTTCCCGCCTTCCTCATGATCCCGCGCCTGTAAGCGAAGAAAACCCCTTACCGTTGCTGGTTCTGGATCAGGTGGATGTTGGAAAAGCAGAGGGCAGACCCATGGATGAAAGAAATTATGCAGCACCTCGAGCACCCAGATGCGCCCGTTGTCAGGAAAATTAAAAGAACGGCACGGAGCTTTCGGTTGATCGACGGTGTACTGTATCGAAGGGCGAAGGGATTTCAGGAGGATCGTGCTGCGCTCGTTGTCCCCAAGTGCTTGAGATCTGAGATTTTAAGGTACTGCCATGACGCCACCACGGCAGGCCACTTAGGTGTCAAGCGCACATGGGAGAAAGTTCGTTGCCGATATTTCTGGCCGAAGATGTTCTCGTACGTAAGCAAGTACGTTCTCTCCTGCCCCGACTGCCAGACACGAAAGCAACCACCGGGGAGGCCGGTCGGTTTCCTCCAACCGATCCCACCTGCAGGTCGACCTTTTCAGCAGGTGGGCATGGACTACATTGGGCCTTTCACTAAATCCAAAGCAGGGAACCGCTACATCGTCGTGATTACCGACTACCATACGAAATGGGTCGAGGCTGTCGCGTGTCCAGCGGCCACTGCCGCAGAAGCAGCCAGAGCTTTCGTCGAACAAATCGTCCTACGTCATGGTGCCCCGGAGAAAGTAATAAGCGATCGTGGGCAGCACTTTGTCGCCAACTTGACCGAAGAAGTATTCCGGCTCGTGGGTAGCGAGCATGCCACCACAACAGCATACCACCCACAGGCCAACGGCTTGTGCGAGCGTTTTAACCGCACGTTGGCTGGCATGCTCAGCATGTACGTTTCCTCACACCACCGCGACTGGGATGAATTCCTACCGTACGTTCTATTTGCATACAATTCTTCCACCCACGAGACGACTGGATTCACTCCCTTCTTTCTTCTTCACGGACATGAACCGACACTACCGGTGGATGTAGGGTCGGGCGCGCAACGCGGATTCGACTACACCCTGGATGCAATGAAAGTGGCCCGTAGGCTGCGGCAGGCTCGAAAAATAGTAAATGAACGGGAGAAGCGTCAGCAGGAGAAGAACAAGCGCAGCTATGATGCTAGGCGACGAAGTGTTGTTTATCATCAGGGCGACTTGGTGTACTTGTGGACTCCCTCCCGGGCGAAAGGGAAGACGACAAAGCTTCTTCACAAATATCACGGACCTTTCCGTCTTGTGCGCCAGGTAGCCGAGAACAACTGGGAGGTGGTAGACCAAACTGGGAAAAAACGTGACGTTGTGAATGTGGCGCGTTTAAAGCCCTGCCACGTTCGATTGGGCTCCGATGCCGACGACGCGGACGATGAGTCTGATGATAATCATGAGGTGCGCGATCTCGGTGGTGATATGCGCGAGGGAAGTGCCAGGAGAGATGACCACGGATTGCATCAAAGTGTTGTGCGCGAGTGCGGCTCCAATGGTGATGTGCGCGAGTGCGGTTCGCGAGTGGGTCAGGAACTCCGTTTGCAACATTGTGTGCGCGGGACACAGACCAGTGTTCCAGTACAGCAGTGCGAAAGCTACGACACGGACACTGAACTTTACTCGGACTGGAGGACATTTTCAAGTAATAACAACGCACAACAGAATGTCAGTGCTTACGAAACGGACACTGAATTGTATTGCAGTACCGATGAGTGAATTCATATATTTCTGTGTCCAATGATTTTGTTTTGTTTTTCATCTGTTGTTTTATGTAATTTTTTAAAAACATCTCACACACTTGTTGAATGCAAAACCTTTTTGTATAATTAGTCTATTTATTGTCGTGTTTTGCAGATAAAACGAGTGGGGCACTCTTTTTCGTAGGGGGGAGGTGTCGCGAGAGCAAGGTTTCCAGCTCCAGTATCTTCTCAGGAAATTTGTGCAAAACCAACTCCTCTGCTTCTTTTTTAAGTCTTTCTTTGTACTCTTCTACCTTTGGGTTTGTTTCTCTGGCCATTACAGAGCTTCGGCTTTTGACTTTAATGGAATGTGGGGTAAATCGTGTTTTCCAGCCTGGGACAGGAGCCTACACGCTGCATTTACGACTTACCAACGGAGCAGTCAAGGCCGCCCCGTTCGGGATTAGAAGGGGAAAGCTTACTAGGAAAAGCGTCTAGCAGGAGGCAGGTCCGGCGCCACCGTCCGAGTCTAAGGCATTGTTAACAGGCACGCGTGTCTTTGAGAATGACATGGGGACGCGACCACTTAGCCTGACCGAGACATAGTGGCGGCAGGTAAACGACCATATTCTCTCGCGCTGTTGTTAGGATGTCGGGGCGCCTCGCTGTCGCATGTGCACCTGGTAAGCAATGGTGTACCCATCGCTCTTAAGGACGCTTCTAGAAAGCAACAGTTAATGAAAGAACTTACGGGGCCCGAGCGTGGGAACGGCCGCCGACGGTAGTCGGCCGAAGGAAGCAGCACGGCCTGGTATGGGAGAGAGTGTCACGTGCGGAGGACCTTTCCCTTTGCGTGTTTCATTTTGGTAAGGAGGTTTTTACAAATGTAGTGCCTTTTATGAAAGTGTTTCTGTGATTGGTTGTGATGCTGCGAGTCCCAACATGTGATTGGTTTTTTTGTAAAGACTCTTTGTTCGACCAAGGGTTAAAAAGAGGATGTTTGAACTTGAAAAGTGAGCGGAGCGGAGTCGGGGGTAAACAGCGGATCTCACCACCGGGGACCAGGCCATGCAGGCCGAGGGGTATGCCACCATTTTCTATGTTTTGTCTTTGTGACCCAGTGCATTTTGTAAATTGAAGTTGTGTTAGCTAAATAAACCCCCAATGAGTGCTCCCCGAAATCATCGTGTTGACGTCTCATCGATTGCCTCCGCGGAGTTTCACCCACACTTATTCGTCTCCCTGGTCGTCCGATGCACCTAACTTGAACAACCCCGACGTTTCGCTACAATACCTTGAGAGAGTTGACGAGCTTGGCATCAAATCGAAAAACTTAGAAACGAACCGCAAAAAGCGGCGCAGACGAAAGCGACGTCGGAGAGCTGCGAGCCAGACAAAAGACACTAAGGGTGTAAAGAAAAGCTCGACATCTTTGAGTGTAGTGAACAGAACTAGGTGTTCTGCAGCGGCGTCGAACTCGGCTTGCATGCGTCCTAGCCACCGGAAGAAAAATACAAAGAAAGCGGATTCGCAAATAAAATCTCGGGTAAAGCGGCAGTCTTCGGATTTTGCCCCCAGCAAGTCTTATGGGTTGCCTTTGAACTGTAACACTGCCGATGACTCAAACCGCGACCAATTTGAGACCAATGAGGGAAAGGCCGGTCACAAACGCCGCCGTAAAAGGAAGAAGCGTACACGAGCGATAAAGCGAAGGCATGGAAGAGGTAGCAATCAGCCGGGCGGACGACGGAAGAGTAGATCATCGGCCAGTTCAACGAACAGGCCTTTGTGGCAAACAGTAAGGCACAGGCGGCAAAACGGTAGGCCGTGGCGCAAGTCCTCGCGACGGAATGCGCGGTGGAGATCAAGGGCTTTGCGTGGGCGAGAGTGTCGAACATATGCTAGAAGAAGGGCCACAATAGTTAAGCACCCCGCGGGAGCCAGCCCAAAGAGGGCATGGCCACTCTTTCCCACGCATTGCTGGGGTCCCCTCCGCCAGACTGACAAGGGCAGGCTGAAATCGCGAATGAGGCGAGATAGCGCTGTTCAGCTTGTAGGACGTACACGTTGTGGTACCGGGCGTTCTCGAAATCTGCCAAGACCGCGACCGCGGCGTGTGCGACTAAAGTGAGGGACAGCTGTAAGCAGGAGAGTCGGACACAGGAGTTTTATTGGAAATGTATTTGTTTGTTTATATTTGGTTGTAAAGTGGTGTTCCTGTGGCACCTCCCCGGCTAGTTCGTGTAGCAGCAGTTTTTCCCTTCTAGATCTTTAAAAAAAACATTGCAAGTGTTTTTAGTTGAGTTACAGGGAAATGGCCTATGATTAGATGTGTGTTGGTATGCTAGCTTTCTTTGGATGATAGTATGATGTCGTGCTAGAGCACACAGCAAAGTCATGTGCGTTCTTTAAAAACATGGGCTGACATGAAACTATACATCCAGCAAATGAGCGTGTTAGCACACAAAGTTTACTTCGTTTTGTTGTTTTTGTGATCACTTAGGGATCATATATGATCACTTGAGCTGAAAGCACTGCGTTCACCAAATTTTGAGATTAGATACCTTTCTAGAATTGATAAGACGCAGTTTGATCTGTTGTGAGAGAGATTTGTTGGCGTCAGAGTGACCTAAAAGTAGGTACTCTCGACAACGCCTTGTAAGTGTGTAAATTAGAGAATGAAGACTGCGCACAGTTACCTTGTGTTGGGTTCAGGATGCATTTGTGCGAAAACCACTGTAGGTGGTTGTTTCATGAAGTTAGTCATGAAATTAGCAGAGTAGGTTACAACATAGTGCGGATGGTAGGCAGCTAGTTTTAAAAGAGTGTATTTATGGTTGTATGGGGCCAATTTATGTTTGCCTTTGTGTGCTTTTCTCACACAGCAATTGATTCCATCTTTGGTAAGCATCTACACATCCATGGTTGTAACTTTGGCGGCACCAAATTGTCTCCAAATTTTAGGGTACAGGTTTTCTTTTTTGTGTTGAGAAGCCTGGAGGGTCCTAAGCGAGTCCAATGTGCTTGGCTGCAGCATGGTATTGTGTTGTGTGGTTCGCCTTGCTGTTGTCCATCATTGTGAGCCGGTTTGGGAGTTGGTTTCGAGTTCGCAGCTGGAGGGAGAAAGCCAGGCCATCGTCCTCGTCACCAACCATTCTCTTCGTGCCCAGCGGTTGGGAGCGCTGGCCAGCCGAGATTTTTCGGGCGGCGGAGGAGCTGTTAAGTTTGGCCTGGAAATTCGTCTGGGCAGTCGCCGTTGTGCGGAAGCTGGTCCACGGGGGAGACTCTCAATCCCTTCGGTGCCAAGTCTGACAGACGCTGTCGAAGATTTGAGCAATTATCCAGACCAAGCAGCAAGCAAAGGCGAGTTCCCGTCCTTCAAATGCAGACCCTTTTGTCGTCCCTTCAAGCAGCAGCGTGCCTGATGACCTCGGTGATTCATCTGGCGACGGGAAGCTGTTGTGACCGGAGCCAGAGCTGACAGGAGAGCAGCGCTCCTTTTTAATCCCCAAACACCAAGCCGACCGGCGACTGCCTATGCTCGTCAGGCATTGTACGTGCTAGCCGGAGGAATAGACGTCGTGTAGCCAAGACGCCGGTAACCGTTCGAGAGAGGCCAACAAAGACAGCCACTTCCTGGAAGAGTCCGCGGCGGCCACCGCAGATCGCCCCGCTAATTGAGCGAGCTGTGCGGCGGACCCTTTGAAGTATGCTGCCAGGATCGTGGGAACTCTCGACTAGCGGCACACGCACGACGAGGAAGAGCCCTGCTAGCGCCACCTTGCAGTGCAGTGTTCACGTGGACCGTGCATTCTCATCCCCCTCACCTGTGTGTGTGTGTGATTGGTGTTCCACTCAGAGAGGAGCCCGACAGGGCTTAAAACGACGCCGCAGAGTGCTGGACGTCGTTCTGAACTATGTAACGTTCAACCACCACGCTCGTGATTTGTGAAACCACTAACTTTTCCTTTCTGTAAATATGTGTAAATAATGTTGTAAACCATGTTCTGTTTTCGTATCCTCTAGCGTCCTTCCTTCCCATCTCTTACAACTGGTGGCAGCGGGGGGATGCCATCATCCTTGCGTCCTTCCTTCGACCTTATCACGTGTAACCAATGCCGAGGCTCGGGCCTCGCGCACTCATCAAAAAGTCACAGGACGTAGCAAGAACACCGCATTCGCAAGTCATTTGGGTAACCATAGACGTTTCCTACTTTTAATAGTCTACGTTTGCATACACACTCGGGCGCGTTCCTATGAATAGATGAATGAAAAAAAAAGACTTTATTGGGGTCCTGAAGGATTCCACCTCCGTTTCATAAGAGTATGATCGCGGGCCACTTCCGCGGGGAGGCCTATAGCCTCGCTGCCGCATGATGGGCCTTCTGGACTGCAGCCTTCAATTGTTGTATGAGGACCGAACTCTCGAGCACGAAATGAAAGTCATTATCAGAAAATTCTAGATATTTTTTTTTATAAAGAGGGGCACCTCCAGGACATGCGACTAAAACCAGTGCGATCGTGGCAGTCCGGATGAAGTTCTGAAATGTCGGAGTAGTAAAGAAAAAAAAAGTACTGTCCCCTATATTTTTAGACAGCTGTGACACCTATAGCTGCTTGAAAAAAAAAAAAACAGAGCTACCAAAAAGCTTTAGCGGGGGGTCACACAGCTGGTCAAACAATGGCAGAAAAGTCCTTGACATGGACACAATCCATCATGCGTCGTTTCCGATCGCGCCGTATACTTCTGACGTTTTTCGAACGTTTTATCACGGCGAATGCGCTGCCTCGAAAACGAGATTGTACGTCAACAATTAATGTGGGCCCTTAAATTCGCGCCTGCGAGCGAGACGAATTGGCTGTAGAAAAAAAGAACACGCCTACTCTGCCTTTTGATCGTTCGCATAGGCTTGTTTACGTTGTTAGAATTTCAAACGTGAAATTTTCACCTTGCTATAGCCAGTTCTGGAAAATCCGAGTAAAGTTCCAGAAAGGCAACAAAACTTTCATAAATCTCTTCAAAACGAGGAGCTTAAAACGAAATTTCCCAGCTTTGCCTCGCGGCAATAAGCCACCGCGGCGGGGTCATTACACTTGGAAGTATACTCGCACTCAATCTCGCGCACGTTAACCGCAGGAAATTGGCCGAGGCTCGTCTGACGGTCAGACGTGATAATCGCTACCGGAAGTGGCCCTCCCATGACCGATTTTTGTCGTCTGCTAGGCAAAGAACGGGCTGAAACAGACGGCGACACCGGTGGTCTCCACACGACTTGGATTATATCCAAACGTAAACGCTCTCGGGCTAGAGAAGCTAATTGGTTTGATTATTATCTGGCTTAATCAAACACTGCGCCGACAGTTTGCGGAAATTGCCACGAGCGCCACCACCCGCGAATCGTTCCGTGAAGATGGTCATAGCGCGAGAACAAAACGACGACACAGAGACAAGAAGGACACGATCTGTGTCGTCGTTTTGTTCTCGCGCTATAAGGCCGCGTTCACACTGAGCATTCCGGCCGCCGAAAGTGCTCTGAATCCGGTTCGGCGGCGGCGAGATCCGCCGAAAGGGCCCTCTCCGCGCCGATCGCTCTCGGACCGACTTTTGCGGCGTCTGCCGCCGAATCGGTCACCGCGGACCAAGAGGAGCGCTAGTCAAGGAATTTTGAAAAATGGCGGCCAAGCCCTACTCACTTGTTATGCTGCAGTGCACGTAACTGAATGTTGAAACCAACGGGAGTTTTAACCTACTCTGTGACTACTTCGCCTGCGTATTTTGTGAAAGAGCTGACCGAGCTTGTTGCGGTCTTGCAGAGCAAAACGAACCCACCAACGCCGCTGGCGTCGGTGAGTTTTTCTGCTATTCGTGCATTACAAGACAGCCACTTGCCAGCAAAGTAGGCCGTACTGTCTTTTCTTGCTTCTTGCGTACGAGGATCGTCGAAGTATACACCACTAGATATCGTAGCAGCGTTTGCATGCCGCGACAACAACCGGGTGACAGCGCATCCATCCCGCGTTCGGCCCGTAGTAGATGGCATATTCGGCGGCGCGGGGCGCGTCCAGTGCGAACGACGCTGCGTTTCGGCGGCAGGGGAATTTCGGTCGCTGTAGAAAGCGGATGTTTCAGTGTGAACTAGGCATAACTATCGTCATTCCATACCAACTAGCCCACGCTGTCACACTTCCATGTCCCGTGAAGTTTGCGACACCCCTGGCGCCCAAGCATCACGTTGTGACCAAAAATAAACTCTTAAGTCTTCACGCTCCTCAAGTTCAAGCTTCTAAAGAAACGGTGCCCCTTAGTACAGATGTCCGGTTGCAATATTTCCACTTTTCTTAATGCGTCGAAAACATTTATGAATTCCCTTAGACGATTACCAAATCGTGACGCATTTTTTCGGGGTACTTCCGTAACGCGTGTTGGCTGCTTGTCCGCCACGGTATAGTGTAGCGGTTGCAGTGCTCGGCTGCTGAACCGAAGGTTGTGGTTTGAATCCCGGCCACGGTGGTCACGTTTCGATGGAGCACTGTTGCACTGTGCGATGTCGACCCCGTCGATGTCGCCCCCGTCGCACTCGTTGCACTGTGCGATGTCAGCATGCACGCTGATGCAAACCAGATAAACAAAATTTGCGGAGCCCTCTATACTACGGCGACCCTATTAACGGTACCGTCCACGGTTTTGGCAAGTTGTTGTTGTTCGCTCCCTTTCGGTTTTCCAATGCACGAGCTTGTGACCCTGGGTAGCTGACAGAGGGCCCTCTGAACATGTCGATAGCACAACGAAGGTAGTGAGCTTAGGATACAGGAGGTCACGCTTGGGATAACAGATAAATACAAATACCTGGGCGTATGGATAAGCAATGGGACCGAGTATCTGAGGGAACACGATATATACGTGACGACTAAAGGTAACAGGAATGCAGCAGTCATGAAAAATAGGGCACTGTGGAATTACAATAGGTATGATGTTGTGAGAGGAATATGGAAAGGGGTCATGGTTCCTGGGCTGACGTTCGGCAATGCGGTCTTGTGCATGAGATCAGAAGTTCAAGCAAGATTAGAAATTAAGCAACGTGGAATAGGTAGGCTTGCTTTAGGAGCTCACGGGAATACACCAAATCAGGGAGTACAAGGTGATATGGGATGGACATCATTTGAGGGCAGGGAAGCTAGCAGCAAGATAAAATTTGAGAAGCGATTGAGAGAAATGAAGGAGGAGCGTTGGGCTATGAAGGTTTTCAGCTACTTGTACACGAAGAATGTCGATACAAAATCGAGGAAGCGAACCAGGAAGTTGACTGGTAAATACTTAGAAAACAGCAGGTGGCCAAACCAAAAAGAACTATCGGTTAAGAATAAAGTGAAGGAAACGGACACTGACATGTGGAAAATGGGCATGATTAAGAAGTCCGCACTAGAGATGTATCGAACTTTTAAGCAGGAAATCGCCAAGAAAAGGATCTATGATAATACTCGGGGTAGTTCTCTACTGTTTGAGGCCAGGACGGGAGTACTGCGAACCAAGACATATCGGGCCAAATACGAAGGGGTAGACACAGTATGCAGTGCGTGTGGAGAGGAAGAAGAAACTCCCGAACACTTGATAATGTTCTGTAAAGGGCTTCACCCTATAGTTCAGGATGATGGCGCAGAGTTTTTCAAAGCACTGGGGTTTAGGGACCGGGAGGGCAAAATAAACTTCAAGCGGGTAGACTTAACTAGAAGGAGGTTATCTGATTGGTGGCTAAAGTCAAGGCACGAGTGAAAATTAAACTCTTCACTGCAAAGTACGAATCCTCAAACTCACTTTTTAAGGAAAAAAAATAAATATAGTTTTGAATTCATTAATTATCACGGCTTGGTGGCGCTAGCCACCGCCCGATCTAAAGGGTACAGCCATATCCATCCATCCATCCATCCATCCATCCATCCAGTAGCGCTTTCTAACAAACTTCGCAGGAAACGATACGACACACAAATAAACACACGGCAATCGCACACGCGCGCGCGCCACGCGTTGCGTGTTCACAGGCGATTCGCACGGGCGCCGAGGTCAGGCGAGTGTCGCGCGGTTAATTACTGTAGGAGCTGTTTGCGCTCCGCGGGTCAACAGAGTCTGGCAAGCGTTGCGACGACGCACAGAAAAAAATATAGAAGTGGGTCGCGTGCGCGAACAAAAGAGCGCTCCGCTCTGATCGACGCACGCTCCGGCCACAGGTGCTCGCCGTATATAGCACGTCCGTCATGCAGTGTGTCTGTCGTACAAAAAACAAGGCAACGCATGCTATACATAATCGAACACCGGGGAAAAGCGGCTAAAGAGAGAGAGAGAGAGAGAGACATTTCCGCGTCAGATGGGAGCGTCAGTGTGTACGTATACACGATTGATATAGGCTCGATGGTGGCGTGTACGAAATGTGAATGATTTACTCCCAAAAGGGTGTGAACAGTCTCGCGATGGGTGTTAAATGGGTGCTTTTGAGAAAGGGTGCTGCAAAACGCACCGATAAATGAGGGAGTTTACTTAAATAACGGTACAGGATTTCGTAGAAACAGCCCCAACTACAATTAGTGGTTCAAAAGTATATAGGACGCCTTCTGCATACGTAAACAAAGCATATGATTTACATCTAAAAGGGTGTATACGGAGTATACACTCTGCGATGGGTTTATTGATTGATATGTGGGGTTTAACGTCCCAAAACCAGGTGGTCGAAACTTCCGGAGGACTCCGGAAGTTTCGACCACCTGGGGTTCTTTGACGTGCACCAAAATCTGAGCAGACGGGCCTACAGCATTTCCGCTTCCATAGGAAATGCAGCCACCGCAGCCGGGATTCGATCCCGCGACCTGCGGGTCAGCAGCCGAGTACTTCAGCCACTTGACCACCGCGGCGAGGCTCCGAGATGGGTTAAGCGTGCAACTCCAAGAGAAGGGTGCTTAGAGGCACACCAACCATTTTACAAGGCTGTTTACGTAAATAAACTGTGGGGTGTCGTAGAAACAACCCCGCTAAAGAACGCCTTCTGTACACTCTTACACCGTGCATGAACTACTCTATTAAAAGGGTAGTATGAACAGGCTTAAGTTTCACAACGCACGTGTCAATGCGTAGCATATTTGAAGTGCCATAAGCAATCTACGCCCTCACCCCATAGTCGTCGTTGCATTTCACTTTGCGTTTTCAACCCGGCCAGCACATTCAGTGCCCGCGCGCAGTGGTCAACGTATAAGAACATCAGTTTAACCAAAACTGTAGGAAGTAAGCTCATCGTCCTGTCGCCACATTGTCTGCCCGTGTTTTTTTGAGCACCACACGTTTCACAATGCTTGTCACAGAGATGACACTCTCAAAGGTGTCAAACGGGCGCCTTCTCGACAGGGTACTTCAAGAGACACCGATAAACGAACTGCAGGGCGTTAGTAGAAACGAGTGCCTTCTGCACGGAGAATTCATTTTGCGCACCCTGAGAACGGTGCTCAATGGTTTAGTGAGAGGCCTGTACATAAGGATGCCAGCTAAATATTAAAGAAAAAAAAAAGCATCGGCCACGTATCTGCGCACTTCGCTGCAAATGTCGTCGAAAGACTATAACCTTCTATCAGCCTTCTTTCGTCACATTTTCACACACAGCCAAAGCCGTATTTATAGAATCTGAACAGGATCACAAGAAAGTTTTATATATAATTCTACGTGTGGGCCATAAGAAGAACTTTCGCGATCGAATCCCGGCTGCGGCGGCTGCGTTTTCGCCTCCATCGAAAATGTTTTAGGCCCGTGTGTTGGGTGCACGTAAAAGAACCCCCAGGTGGTCAAAATTTCCGAAACCGTCCACTACAGCGTCTCTCGTAATCATATGGTGGTTTTGGGGCGTCCAACCCCACAATCAATCAATCAGCGCCACTTGGGAAACAATACGTTTTTTTACAATTAAGTATATATGTATTTTCTACTAAAGAAACACGTCATATACTACTTTCGTATTGATGTTACGCCTCAGATATGCGTAATATCTGCTTTTTGGTCGCCAATGTTCACAAGTATAAACGCATGCAGCCACCAGTTCGATATGACTGGGGCGTTGAGCAAGTGCTTAAACTTTGGCCAGGTGGGTGCATCGTTTCGTTAGATAGACAAACCAAAATTTCTGCGTTCAACTGTCCCAAGAAGCACTATAGTCGTTAAAAAATAGTCGTTAAAAAATAGTCGTTAAAAAAGTCATAAAAAATTATTGATATGTGGGGTTTAGCGTCCCAAAACCACCATATGATTATGAGAGACGCTGTAGTGGAGGGCTCCGGAAATTTCGACCACCTGGGGTTCCTTTAACGTGCACCCAATTCTGAGTACACGGGCCTACACCATTTCCGCCTCCATCGGAAATGCAGCCGCCGCAACCGGGATTTCATCTCGCGACCTGCGGGTCAGCAGCCGAGTACCTTAGCCACTAGACCACCGCGGCGGGGCAATAAAAAAAAAAAAAGACACAAGTACGTCTTCATAGGCTATAGCGAACTATATATGGCACAGGCGTAGCTGTAGATGTAGACTCCGTGATCGACCAAGTAACGGTGTCACGCGATGACGTCGGAGTGACATCATTTTTGACGGCACGTTGAGACTATTTCATACGCCACAGATTTGGACAATTTGCGACGTCATCAGTTGATTTTTTCTTATACACTACTACTGTTGACGCCGTCGACGGAGGACGCCAGTCAATATCCATGTTTGACGAGAGATCTATAGGGCTTAGCCGTGAACGATTTCTGCCTACGAATCTGTCTGCAACATGACCTTCTGGTACGTGGCGCATGGCTGTGTGCTAAATGAGCGAGTGAGTGTGTTAGCACGTACGATGGGCGGGCTCGCGAGGTGGATACACATGCGCAGGCACGACTTCCGTTACGTCGTCCGTGCGCCCGTCTCTTCGTATACGCACTTTCAGCTAAGTCATTCCATCCTTTTGTGCCCCATTTGAGTGTTCACCAATCATCAAGTTCAGAAGATTCCCCACATTCAACAAGTTCGCTGTAGAGGGGAGACCCTCATTCCCCTCTCCCGCGTGTAGGGTAGCAAACTGAACTTAGTCTAGTTAACCTCCCTACCTTTCTTCTTCATCGTCTTCTTCATCGTCTTCTTCATCGTCTTCTTCTTCATAATCCTCTTCATAATCCTCTTCATAATCCTCTTCATAATCCTCTTCATCATCTTCCTCATCATCTTCCTCATCATCTTCCTCATCATCTTCCTCATCATCTTCCTCATCATCTTCCTCATCATCTTCCTCATCATCTTCTTCTTCATCTTCTTCATCACCATCACCTTGTTGTTGCACGTTTCGCACATCCAACCAATCTGCATGCAGGTTCCGTGCCTCCAGTCAATGTTTTCGTGAGTTTCGTAACTTCAGTCAGTCTGTTCAATCGTTTTGTGCATACACAACATTTTCGATAGTTTCGTACCCCTAACCAGTGGCGCCAATCCAGAAAAAATCTCAAGGCGAAACGCACATCTCGCATTGACGGCCAGTTTGTTTTGACGAATGCAAGTGCTTGATATTTTTTTATATGCAACTTAAAATCATGCCTTCATATGAAATCGAAGTGAAATGAGAGAACGGGCAGTCAATAGCACAAGCGTACGTTGGGTGGCGAAATTAGTTTTTAAACGAAATTCGTCATGAGGCTTCCGCTTATTTCCAGCCATGTTACACGCGTCAACGCACGAAATAAAAAAAATTCTAGCTCGTTTGTGAGCACTGCGCGTACAGTTTTCCTTTAACTTCATCTCCATTCATCTATATGACGTATATCTCTTAGAAATAGTCTCGCCACTTACCCCTGGAATCTTTCTTGCAAGGCATTTTCATTTACAATTCATCGCGCGTGGCATCCAACAGGTAGTCGACATAAAAAACGGCAGATGATGAGGGATTCGTTTGCTCTGCATTTCAAAAGCCCACCGTAATAAACATTCGTGACAAGTCAAAAGCAATCCGTATAGCATTTCTGAAAGAACTTCGACAGGATGGCAAGTCGGGAGAGGTGGTAAATGTTCGTTTTAACAAAGAAGTAGAAAACACGCATTTCACAGAGCTCGAATTCCGCAGTGAAGGACTCCAGATTTGGTTTCTCGGAGAGTGCACTATCCTTCACTTTACCAAAAATTAAATATGGTACGTGGTGCTTGAAAGCTAAATCTCAAGGGAGGGAAACTCGCAAGGAGTGTCTCTCCATCTCTCCATGCCTGAACACCAAGCCCTTATAACATCTCCCCCCCCCCCCCACACACACAGACATACTGAGGACTTCACCAGTGAATCAAAAAAAGTTCACGAAGTTTTTTTACGTCCAGTGTTCGCGTGTAATGAGTATCTACGCTCGTTTCGCACATCAAATCAATTTCTACACAAGTTCAGGACATCCAATGAATTTGTTTTTAAGTTCAGTGTTTTACGGACCAGGAGCAGTCTGTTTGGTCTCATGTCGAGAGCACTGCCTTGACCACGGGCCTAGACCAAATATCTGACGAAAGACGGCCGGCCGATAGACGGCGTAAATGACAAAGGTATGTATGTATGTATGTATGTATGTATGCATGTATGCATGTATGTATGCATGTATGCATGTATGTATGTATGTATGTATGTATGTATGTATGTATGCATGTATGTATGTATGTATGTATGTATGCATGTATGTATGTATGTATGTATGTATGTATGTATGTATGTATGTATGTATGCATGTATGCATGTATGCATGTATGCATGTATGCATGTATGCATGTATGTATGCATGTATGTATGCATGTATGTATGCATGTATGCATGCATGTATGCATGCATGTATGTATGCATGTATGCATGTATGCATGTATGCATGTATGTATGCATGTATGTATGCATGTATGTATGCATGTATGCATGTATGTATGCATGTATGCATGTGCGTGCGTATGTATGTATGTATGTATGTATGTATGTATGTATGTATGTATGTATGTATGTATGTATGTATGTATGTATGTATATGTATGTATATATGTATGTATGTATGTATGTATGTATGTATGTATGTATGCATGTATGTATGTATGTATGCATGTATGTATGCATGTATGTATGTATGTATGTATGTATGTATGTATGTATGTATGTATGTATGTATGTTTGTATGTATGTATGTATGTATGTATGTGTGCGTATGTATGTATGTATGTATGTATGTATGTATGTATGTATGTATGTATGTATGTATGTATGTATGTATGCGTGCGTGCGCGCACGAGAGGGAGTTTTGGTTTCGTAGGTTAAATCCGCCGACGCAACTTCCCAGTTAGTACACTGAAGGGCACACGTGCGCGAGATTTGTTGACGTACACGCATACCAGCTTCATATCGGGACGCACCCATGTTTGCTCCCACGAACGTGTCTGCTAAACACACAGGCACGACGGGAACAAATACCAGAGAGCACAGTGACGTGCCTCTGCAAACGTCATCGTGCAAGACGCCTATCCCCGTGTGCCGGTAATCTGCCTCGAAGAAAAGTGATTTGCTTGAATGCCATTGAAGTGCCCACGAGCGTCACGACAACGATAGTTATAGCGCGAGAACAAAACGACGACACAGAGACAAGAAGGACACGAAAGACACGAAAGGACACGAAAGACTGTGTCTTCGTTTTGTTCTCGCGCTATAGCTATCGTCATGCCATACCAACTAGCCCAAGCTGCCACACTTCTAAGTCACGACAACGTATCGAAACTGACGAAGCCATTTCTGAAAGGCAAGCTTTAAAGAAAGCTAAATTCGTCATTGTGCTGTTTGAAGAAAAAAAAAGACTATTAGGAAACCGGTAGCATCATTTTTGTAATTTGTATAGGCTGTAAAGAGCGTATGGAACGCGGTCCTGTAGGAAGAGTTGCAGCCGAAGAGCATCGCACTTCTTAAAGGAACACTAAATGGATACAATGAATACATTTAGATCTACAAAGAGTGTTCTGAGAACTGCAATGTCGTTTGATTTATTGAAATTTAGTGTGTTAAGTATATGTGATCGCCTTCAGGAACAATATATTTCATTTTTTTTAGCGATTAGGACCTACGTGGGACCAAACTTAGTAGATGCTGTCTGAATGTGTGACATCGCGAGATGTTTGGTGCTATAATTCCAGCCTGGAGGCGGGAATGTTGCAGGCCCGTGTGCTCAGACTTGGGTGCACGTTAAAGAACCCCAGGTGGTCGAAATTTCCGGAGCCTTCCACTATGGCGTCCCTCATAATCATAGGGTGGTTCTGGGACGTTAAACCCCACATATTAATCAAATCATTATAATTTCAGACCCCCCCCCCTGCCCCCAAATTTTCTATTTGCGTGTTTTCTCGTTTGCCCAGCGCCGTCTTGCGGCGAGTGTGATCACATTAGAATTGTGAAAGGAAAATTTACTAACACGAGACAAACTGCTCCGCCCTCTTCACATTTCCTTTGAACGTTTCGGCTGCTTGGCTCAGCTGCTTGGCTCGGAAGTGTCCGCATGATCTCGCTTTATAGGATCATCCAGATAACGGCGCCGGCTTGTGGCTCAAGCTACGCGACCGAGCTATGGTTGGGTATATTGACCTACGATGCATTTTTCCTAGACGTAATTTCGAAAGACGCCAGCCACTGTGGCGAAACGCATTTCGCGCTTAGAAACACTTTCGAAACGGCGTGTTGAAGAAGGGTCTCGCGATCGGCGCCAAGTGGCGCCGATCATCGCCATCGCCATCGCGATTGCGATGGCGATTGCGTCGGTCATCGCCATCGCAATCGCGCCGTTTATCAATCGCAGCTTTCACGAGCGCTAACTTCTTCCTACAGAGCCGGACCGCGTCAAGTCACGCGCCACGAAGTCGTGTGCCTCGGCTTCCATCGGAGGCAAGTTGGTAATTTATTACGCTTCCGATTTGAC
Source organism: Rhipicephalus microplus (assembly GCF_013339725.1). Taxonomy (NCBI): domain Eukaryota; kingdom Metazoa; phylum Arthropoda; class Arachnida; order Ixodida; family Ixodidae; genus Rhipicephalus; species Rhipicephalus microplus. The sequence goes on along the minus strand of NC_051174.1, from coordinate 107,879,661 downwards.
TTCGTCTGGGAAATAGAGAGTTTTAGCACTGCGTACGCTGCGTACGTGGCGGCGTTGCGTACGTAAGGACGTCACGTTCTGCGTAGTGCGCATGCGCAGACCGCAACGCGCACGTATCGCGTTACGTACGCAGCCGCTACGCACGCACGCATATCATGCGTGCGTGCGTACGTACGAGGTGATCGCGCCGCTCTCGAACAAGTTCGCGACAGCGCGAGACTTCGTTTTGCAAAATGGCGGCATCGAAGGCAAGCACCGACCGGCTCTGTGGCTTAAAATATGGCCATAATCTGGCTATATAACACTTGGATTGGCTCACATTGGCTGTCAACAACACGTGCTTCTATTTTCATCTACCAGATGGCGCAACACGCTTCACGCTCGTTACGTACGCGGGTACTACGGCGTACTAAAAGCCGATTAGTGGCAAAGGACGCCACGTAACGCAAGGCGCTTGCGTGATGCGTACGTAGCACCATTCCGCAGTACTAAAAACTCTCTGATACCACGCTTAAAAACGGAGGAGAGCCAGGGATTGACTGTGGGCTTTTTGTTAGACAACCTATACTGAAAGCTACAGACGCCAAAGCTAGGAAAAAATTTTCGGGGATATATATTGCTTGTATATATGTCATAGCTTATATCGGATAAAGCGGGCGAGAAAGCGATTGTCGCTCTAGTTCGATTGATAGGGCATCGGAAGCGTTATCCGAAATCTGTATTCCTACGTAGGGTGAGTTCATTTGTCATCTACTTTAATTACTTCCCAATTATATTATTACTATGGTGCAGTTAAAACATAAAGGCAGTGCTTGCTAGGAATTCTTAGCTTTATTGCCTGTTGATATCAGTGGGTTACACTTAAATGTATTTAACGGCGCTTACAAAAAACATGGCAATAACACGCATTATGCTTCATACGGCTTCGTTACATGGCTTCATATATTCTCGCCCCATTCGTCATTCTTTCACGTGACAAAATCGTTATCACGTACTAATCTTCCATTCTTTATGAAGTCACAATACACAGCGCGCCGTTCAGTCAAGTGCAGGGTCATTTAAGTCCGACGTGGGCCCAACAATGCCTTCGCTACAAGACAATGAACGGGTCAAAATGAGCTCATTACTTCTAGCTGACTCCACGATAACACGTTGCAGTTTCGAGGGAAAGAAAAACCGATACGCGCGGCCCCCATATCATAGGCGAACAAACACTACGTATAGATAAGGAGTATCGAGAAATTCGCAACGACATGCAGTACAGGTGTCACGGGAACACAATGGGGCGAAACCTCCTGCCCGAAGGAAGGCACAGGGGCTCTAAATGGCACGACTGCACAAAGTGTAGTACCGTTAAAATTGAGGAAGCTGTTGCAGGTGTTTCAGTTGAAACACGAATGAGCCCTCACGTGATACTGATACGAACGTACACCTCGTATAATGAAATGCCCACGAAAGGCAAAAAATGGCAGCATACCCACGGGGTGAATGATGGAGAGTGGGGCGAAGCATCCGTCCGTCCATTCGTTCTTGCTTCCGGCCGTCCGTCTGTGTGACCGTCCGCGCGTGCGTCTGTTCATACGTCCGCACGTCCATCCGTGCGTCCGTCCCTGCGTTCATCCATGCATCCGCCCCTGCGTCCATCCATCCGTGCAGCCATCCATGCGTCCGTCCATGCATCTGTCTGTGTGTCCGTTCGTCCATCTAGTCAACACTCCAAAAACCACCATCTCGCATCTTTTCATCATATATTCCGCATATAGAAGCACCGCCATCCAGCGACATTCCAAGGACTAATCGAGAGGTGGCACACGCGCACTTTTTTACGGCTTGCGCTTCGTGTCTACTTCCCACCTTTAACCCCCTCGAGTTCATGGTATATACTAGTTCACTGCATTGATGGAACTGCGGCCCAACGCTCGCTAAACCTTTCTAAAACCAAGGAGGTTACGCCCAGCGAGTATAACGTAGCAACCTTTTCTTGTTAGATATAATGCTCAATGTAAATGGCAATGGCTGCTAATGGGGAATGAGAGACAGGGGAATTGGGCTTTTAGTTAATGCGCACGCTGCGAATTTTTCATTGTTCAACAACGCACAGGAGAAATCTCCACGGGCACCACCTTGGAGGTCAAAACGTAAGACTGGTTACGCACTACGACGATCGAGGGACGAACGGGTGCCGCTTTAAGGAGCTTCGCCCCTAAAAAAACGAATTCACAATACCGAAAACGTCCCTCCCACCACGAGATGTCACTTGGTGAAATAACAAAGGCACGAAAAGAAAATGTCGGCGGAGACGCTATCTTGAGGTTCCCTCACCGAACAGCGGGACCTTTTAAGATAGTGACGGCTTCTACTAGGCGATAATTAAATCATCATCATCATCATCATCATCATCATCATCATCAGCCTGACTACGTTTACTGCAGGACAAAGGCCTCTCCCATGTTCCGCCAGTTAACCCGGTCCTGTGCTTGCTGCTGCCAATTTATACCCGCAAACTTCTTAATCTTGTCTGCCCACCTAACCTTCTGTCTACCCCTAACCCGCTTTCCTTCTCTGGGAATCCAGTTAGTTACCCTTAATGACCAGCGGTTATCCTGTCTACGCGCTACATGCCCTGCCCATGTCCATTTCTTCTTCTTGATTTCAGCTATGATATCCTTAACCCCCGTTTGTCCCCTAATCCACTCTGCTGTCTTCTTGTCTCTTGAGGTTACACCTACCATTTTTCTTTCCATTGCTCGCTGCGTCGTCCTCAATTTAAGCTGATACTTAAGTGGTAATCCGTAAAAGAATGAAGTAGGTCGTACTGCGGGGAGTGAATATACACGTGACATACCAAGTGAAAAAAAAACTTTCGCTAAGCCAATAACGCCAAAATACGAAAATTACCGCTTTGAGATCTCTCACGTCACGTGTGCAGATTTGGGCGAAATCATGAGATGGTACAAATTCAAGGGACCCGAAAAGTAAAACAATGACCCGACTTAATTAACTTAATTAACGATTAATAAACTGCACTCCGAGAAAACAAATGTCATAAGGTGCACTGTGATAAGTTCTTTTTCAGAGGAGCAAATCAATGTTGAAGCTTCGTTCTGAAATTTCGCGCCCAGATCTCCGCGCGTGAAGTCACCGATTTCGAAAACGTGTTTTTCATACTTTCACGACATTGGCTCGATGAAACGTTCAAACACTTCGCATGCTAAATCTATAGTATTCACAGATGACAACGTATTTCATTTTTTTACCAATATGGTATTCCCAGAAGACAACATATTTCTTTTTTTATCAATTACAAAGTACGCTTACATACTGAGTAGACGCCGTCAACGTTGTTTAGTGCGGGAATCTTCGCGCGTTTTCTTTTTTTTTTTTCGCTTACCGAGCGTCATATAGCGGTAAAAGTGGTTTTCTTGGAAATGTGAAACTGTACTTTGCTATTACGCGAAAAATAGTTTTTTCCCTCTCTCTTGAGTGCATCTTTAACGGCATTAGGGCTCTCAGAGTATACAACATATCAATCTAAGTCGACTGATCGTTTGAATATAGCGTCCCTTTTTAAAACAAGTGGCCCCCGGACCTATCGCTAAAGGGCCGGCCCACAGGTGACTGCCTTCGTCCCACAGCTATCATTTTTTTAGTATACATACAGAGTTAAAACTCGATCTAACGAAGCTCTCGATCCGACGAAAGAATTTCGACTCTCCAGCAAATACTCATATAGGGCTCAGTTATCGCTGATCAACGCCGAACTTCCGAAATATCATTGGCCACCAAATCCGATTTAACGAAGCTTCCTTACCGTAGCTGTGGCATTGCACGTACGCGTCCGCTTAAGCTACGGGAGGTGCGCGGTTAGATCCCCAGTGCCGGCCGGCCACCCACCGGTAGCTAACACAGGGTACAGGCGGGCTTCGAGGGGCTGTGACGCGTCGTCCCAGTGGTGAAGCCTACTCTGTCTGGAGGACTCCCAACCCGTTGCGCGGAGACTCGGTACGAAGCTTCGTCCCCCCCCCCCCCCCCCCGAGTAATAACTAAGTGAAAAAGCGGCAATTCCCTTCCAGTTTTGCAGAGGCTGGGATTCCTTTAAAGGTGCGCTCTATGGCATTAAAGGGACACTAAAAATCAACACGACACTAACGCTAAATACCTCTTGTGACAGCTAAACTCATATTAGGACTTAGGACAGACCTTTTTTTAAAGGTGCCCTGAAACACTTTTTCGAATAACCATGGAATTCATTGGAAAAACGTATTACCTCACAAATTCAACGCCGCGAGAATTCTAATAATCCGTCCAGTACGAGCGGAGTTACAAAGATTTGTCACACGCTGCAATCACATTCCCTCTTCTGTCGTGCCGACGATATCACTGTAAGCTGAGCAGGGAGGGATGCGAGGGGCAAACAAAAAAACAATACGCACGCCTCGTGACCTTGGGCATTTTCTTTTTTTTTTCTTTGAATACGCGGCTTTTTCAGTGCGATCTCGCGTGCATGGATGGATTGATATGGCTGTACCCTTTAGATCGGGCGGTGGCTAGCGCCACCAAGCCGTAATACTTAATGAACTCAAAACTATATTTATTTATTTTTTCCTTAAAAAGTGAGTTTGAGGATTCGTACTTTGCAGTGAAGAGTTTAATTTTCACTCGTGCCTTGACTTTAGCCACCAATCAGATAACCTCCTTCTAGTTAAGTCCACTTGCTTAAAGTCTATTTTGCCCTCCCAGTCCCTAAACCCCAGTGCTTTGAAAAACTCTGCGCCATCATCCTGAACTATAGGGTGAAGCCCTATACAGAACATTACCAAGTGTTCGGCAGTTTCTTCTTCCTCTCCACACGCACTGCATACTGTGTCTACCCCTTCGTATTTGGCCCGATATGTCTTGGTTCGCAGTACTCCCGCCCTTGCCTCAAACAGTAGAGAACTACCCCGAGTATTATCATAGATCCTTTCCTTGGTAATTTCCTGCTTAAAAGTTCGATAGATCTCTAGTGCGGACTTCTTAATCATGCCCATTTTCTACATGTCAGTCTCCGTTTCCTTCACTTTCTTCTTAACCGATAGTTCTTTTTGGTTTGGCCACCTGCTGTTTTCTAAGTATTTACCAGTTAACTTCCTGGTTCACTTCCTCCATTTTGTATCGAGATTCTTCATGTACAAGTAGCTGAAAACCTTCCTAGCCCAACGCTCCTCCTTCATTTCTCTCAATCGCTTCTCAAATTTTATCTTGCTGCTAGCTTCCCTGCCCTCAAATGATGTCCATCCCATATCACCTTGTACTCCCTGATTTGGTGTATTCCTGTGAGCTCCTAAAGCAAGCCTACCTATTCCACGTTGCTTAATTTCTAATCTTGCTTGAACTTCTGATCTCATGCACAAGACCGCATTGCCGAACGTCAGCCCAGGTACCATGACCCCTTTCCATATTCCTCTCACAACATCATACCTATTGTAATTCCACAGTGCCCTATTTTTCATCACTGCTGCATTCCTGTTACCTTTAGTCGTCACGTATATTTCGTGTTCCCTCAGGTACTCGGTCCCATTGCTTATCCATACGCCCAGATATTTGTATTTATCTGTTATCTCTAGCGTGACGTCCTGTATCCTAAGCTCACTACCTTCGTTGTCATTGAAAATCATGACTGCTGATTTTTCCTTACTGAATCTGAAATCTAACGTATCTCCCTCATTACCACAGATGTCCATCAATCTTTGCAAATCTTCCCTGTTGTCGGCCATTAGCATTATATCATTTGCGTACATCAATGCTGGTAGTGGCTGTTCAATGAGTTTTCCTTGTTTGACAAAAGAGAGGTTGAGGCCAAGTCTACTTCCCTCTAGTTTGCCTCTAATCCTTGTAGGTAGATCATGAATAATAAGGGTGACAGGGGGCACCCCTGCCTAAGCCCCCGTTTTACCACTGCAGGCTTGGATACCTGTTTTTCCCACTTTATAACTACCTCGTTACCTTTATAGATACCCTTTAAAAGATTAGTGACTACATGTTCCACGCCTAGTGTGTCCAGTATTCCCCACAATTCCTCTTGAACCACGCTATCGTACGCTCCCTTGATATCCAAGAATGCTAGCCACAGGGGCCTGTGTTCCTTTTCTGCTATTTCGATGCACTGCGTCAGTGAGAACAGATTGTCTTCCAACATCCTGTGTCTTCCAACCTCCTGTGTCTTCCAACCTCCTGTGCACGCGCGGACAAGTGACGGCCTCTCACGGCGACCTCTGTAACAACCGAGCGCGCCACGTTCAAATCGGCCAATGGCCGATAGATGGGGCTTACTGGGCTTATTTCGCGCGATTTGTCGAGAGAGGAGAACGCTATTTTTAGCTAACTTTGATCATTTATTGTGAATTCCAGGTCGCGTGCTGCGATATAATATTTGGCATGCGTGTTGTCGAGTGCCTCTAGTACCAATCGGCAGAGTTTTCATCCTGAAAAAAAAGTGTTCCAGGGCCCCTTTAAGGGGGGAACATTAGCTGACTTTTAAGTGACTTCCCGGCGTTCTGTAACGTGCTCTGGAGCCGCAGGGTACACGAGCCCCTATAGAAGGTCTCCTCCCCCGTAATGCAACCGCCACGGCAGGGATCGAACGCGCGACCTCCGGCCGGGTCAGCAGCCGAGCAGCATAACCACACTGCGGCGGACGCGGCGGCATTGAATGTGACCCCGTACAGTAGGTTCGCGAGAACGCAAGTCGCCGCAGATAACGAACCAAGCCGAAGGTATTTCAAATAACTCGCGTAGACATTTGAGATAGCACTTCGAAACGGCCATAAACAGGCTGAACATATTTCCGCGCCGTTTATCAGAGACTGAGCACGGGCATGCAATTTTGAAGCCCAGCGCAAACGGCCTGTTTGAGATAACCGTGCACCTCATGAACGTCCGCCGTTGCCGTGTGAGAAAAGCTATATAACCTCGCGTCCAGCCATCATAGCCGCAAAGGCCACTTACGTTGTGCGCACGCGTACGTGCGAATGTAAACCTTCGCATCAACGCACGCTCACCTCGAAGTTCTGCGCCAGCCTGTGTATACACGGAAGGCGTAAACGCTGTCCAAGTAAAACACGGCGAGGTGATTCGAGCAATCGCAACAGAGATGCACGTTCCAGAAAAAAGACGCCGCGCGATAGTTACCGTGAAATGTGATGCACTTTCGGCAGCGAATAGTGTATATAGTGCTACAGAAGGTGCGATGTATACATTTTTTTTCTTTTTTTAATGGCTACACGGGCATTGAGTGACACTCCCTCGTTTCTTTTCCAAGCAATCGCGGTTAAGCCTGTACCCTATTTTCCCAATTACTAAAAAAACGTCTCCTAAAATAAAACTCACCTGAAATAATTGGTTACGGTATTATTGGACAGTTATATTGCAACATTCCCCGGAATCGGAGACATCTGGACGTAGTGTCATCTGTCGGCGGTAGGAACGGTAGCAGACCATGACAGGAATGAAACATAGATGAGAAAAATATATCCTTTGAAAAAAAAAAGCGCCGCCATATCCACGAAGTGAATGATGATGAGTGGGCGAAGCTCCGGCGGTAAAGCTGGCAAACCACGAATCCTCCGTACATTTTGTCTACTCGAATTTATTACAACGCTCCCCCTAGCGAACGCCGCCGTACTAAATCGAACAATTGTCTTCCACCAATGACACGCGCCATATGTGACATCATTCCTATTTTATAACATCTTAAGTTGCATCTTTTCATCATCAGCTACAAGTACCGCCATTTAGTGAACACTGCAAGAACTAAACGAGAGGTGGCTACATACAGGGGACGCACAGCCAACGCCTTAAGGAGCTTCGCCCCTAAAAGAAAGTAGTTATCAAAAACTAATCTGCGCTATATGCAGCAGAGACACACTGATACATTTTAGTAAGATTGTAGTATCGCACTACTATGCGTGTGGCTTCCCAGGACAACTTAAAAGCGCCCAGAGAAATACAAGGGAAACCATCGTTAAATTATTAAACACTCTGGGAAGCCACGCGGTTTGTAGTGCGGCACTGTAATTTTGCAATAATGTTCAAATACGTCTCTGCTGTGTAGAATCGGGGGTCGTCTTTAGTAACTGGCTTTTTTTTTCGTCAGATATATTTTTTCTCACCTGTTTCTTATTCACTTACGGCAGACAACCGCTGTGGCCGACAAGAGATGGCGCTGCGAGCACATGTCCCCTAGAGTTATTGTATAAGCTACCTTTAGGTAGCAGAGTTGTGTCAAGGTACGCCATCTCGGGTTCAAATGTCTTGCGGGAAAGCCACTCACCACCCACGTATAGCAGCAGCGCTCAAGCTTATAGCGTTGCTTTATTATTTTTTGCTTTCTTTTCTTTCTATTTTTATGAAGGTACGAGACAAACTCAGTTGCTCTGGTTCCACCTGGAAGCCTTGATTTTATGTTTACGTTTTTGGTAAGTAATAATGAAAAAAAAACGTGCGTCAGCTCATAGAACCAGTGGTACGTATGTATATTTATAGTATATAGGCCACACATTAGCTTCGGCTACTTTTGCACTGTTTTGCCAATTTATGTTTCAATCTGGATCGCTATCGAGACAGAGATGGAATATTTTTATCGCGTTGGGCTCATTCGTTAACTGTGTGAGTTAAACAGCTAAAGCTTAGTAGTCCTCAACTGAATCGAGCTAGATAGCGATCGAGAGTGGCCGTGCGACGCCCGTGTTAAGCGGGCATCTCATACTGCAATCGTATTACAATCGCGGCTCACGACAATTGATGTGAATCGTCGTTCAACAACCCTGTCGTGTCCAACACTCTTTTCGCTTAAGGTTGCAAAGTTGCATTCAATTCACCCAATAGCAGCAACACCTTACCGATTCAAATAGTTCTAGTTTAAACTCTCCCTTTACATTTAGCGTTTTAACCGCCAGACTAATTTGGACGTATGCAGATGACAAACGCTGTCCAACCCTGCATGTATAACGTATTCACTACTGCATCTGTGGTTAATACAAATAGAGCGAGTTTTGCAGTGTCGTGGACGGATAAAAAAAAAAGCCAAGCGCATGGGCGTCAGCAGAGAAGTGGAAAAGGGGCCCTTGCCCCCCCTCAAGCCACAACAGCACTTGCCCTCACCCAAGCTAGACCAGTGCTCTCGCTCTCCCTAAGCCATAATACAACAATGGTTTGCACCCCCAAGAGAAAATCCTGCCGACGACAATGGCCAAGCGTTTATTCTTTCTGATTGAACACTAATCTTTCTATAGCAACACCCGCTGCACCCGCGTCTAATCGCATGGCCTCTACGTAGTACAATTCAGCACAGGATGCATTTGCTGCCGCATTTATCGCGACCAACAGGCAACATGGCTACATTACCGAAGAAGCGCGGCGAGAATGACAACAGCCGTTGTCAACCCCGCTTGATCTGCCTGGAATCTGCGTAGCGTTGGCTTCTCCGCAGTGCAAATGAACCACCTATGACCACGTGATGGTACTCGGCGAATAGGGGCGCTGAACTTCTGTAGGCGGAGAGAGCGGCGCCCAGAAAAGAGTGTGGCGCAACACTGCTACTCAAAGGTATACACAGTAACTCTAATGCCCCCAAATCCTGGTGATGCGTACGACATCGGAGTAATAAGTTGTTGTTAGCAACGACTGTATGTTAGAATAACCAATGGGAATTAATTGAATGAGTTCAATGAAGGCGAAAACGTTTTCCTCTGAGCACCGCGAATCGTTGCGTTGCGGCACCTGGCGGAGAAGGTGTCGACTACGTGCGCCTTTCTACGTGATCTCCGAGATCCGCTTCCGCAACGGGGACGAAGCTCGAAGTTAAGCCAAATGAAGCACTAGGGCACACAAAGGCCGATGGGCGAGTGCCGCTATCAGAACACACAAACCAAGGATGGAGAAGCTTCATACGTTTTTTTTTTTTTTACACTGACTGTACAACTTTCAGGAGTTTAGCCCATATGACGATGTATCGTAGCAAAACAGCCATTTAGGCTACACTCAAACCTCATTTAACGAAAGTGCATCTTACACTAAACTAAGTTCGTTATATCCGGAAATTGTTTGTAAAGGCATATTCATAACAACACCGATTGCAAAGCTATTTTTCACTTACTTCGTTATAACAGATATTTCGTTATTTACGGGTTCGTTATATCGAGTTTTGAAGGTAGTTGGGAACGGTTCATTCTAATTGCAAAAAGAGGGACGCAACATGGAACATAGACTACAAAAGGGAACCTGCGTCGTGAGAGTGTGCTTGTGTTGCCGTTCTCTGCTTCAGTCACTGTTCCGTACTGCGCCCCAGTTTTTGCATTCTATATGACGATGCCTGCGAGCGATAAAAAAAGGAAGCTATATATGTCAACATCACATCAACACTTGGTATGCGATGCATGGTTGGCCGGGTTAACGAAGGGTGCCGAGTGTGTCCGCATGATTGCGGTGGCTGCAGTTGGCAGATTTCCCGCAGTCCTGTTGCTATAAGTGTCACTCATTCTACTGTTTGCTTTTAGTCACATGACCAAAGTACTTCTTCCTCATCCAGACCAATCTTCACAAAAAAATTACTACATACATATGTGATATATAGCTGCGCCAATGGTGCGGGCTAGTGTACCACGTAAGTCGGCTACACACCCTGATACGCACCTTCGATTTCGTACCTTCGATACGAAACCATGTATACAGTTACGTGCGAAGATTCGGGTACATCGTGCACGCGACGTATTATACAGACGAGCAAGCCGAGCCCACGTGTTCAGGCTACAGGAATGTCGGGCCTGTACTGTAACTATATACACAGCACTGGCGCACCTGTAGGTCAACCGGACGCGCTAACTGTGCCGGTGAGGCTGATCAGACGCCCAATCGCTGTACCCAGCGAGCGCGCGTGGTATATAGCATTGACTGCAGCACTGGCGCGGTGTTGCAACGTCCGTGGTCTACATACACAACGACGGGATGACTCCAGAGAACAATGAGGCGTACAGGCACACGCTGGGCGACAATAAAAGCCACGCCGAAAAGACGGCTCGAGCCATGCCCGGTCGTCGCACGGTAGGGCACGCGGCGTTTGGGAGAGTTAAGTACATGCATGCATACATAATGTACACGGTCAAACGGACGATAAGGAAGGCACGCGACGCGAGAAGGCGGACACGGAACAGATCTCGCATACACCGCGAAAACAGACTCGCGCATTGCCAAAGAGCGTGCAACAAGCTCGACGACCGTCTTTGGCAACTGACAATAAACTCCCCGTCCCGATGAACGGACCTTTTCGACAGGCTCGACCCGACAAACTCGCCCCGTAAACAAGGTCACCATACCGACACACCCAGCAAGCAAGCTAACCCAGCCAACCCCGCAGTTCAGCCTGTAAATAAGCTCGCCCTATCCACCAGCGCACACGCAACGCACAAGCAAGTGTATACCACGGAGCAAACAGGGACGCACACAAATCATTAAGTGATGTGAGCACTCTTCGCGAGAACTGACGTGAAGCCGTCGTGTCACAAAAGCAGGCGCGGTAGCGCCATGACATCGGCGTTAACGGGGGTGCCTCAGAACTATAAGACGTTTCAAGGGGCGATGCCCTGTAGGGCCTGATCCTGTTATCATCTCATGTACCAGCGTCCACACCGTATCCGACCATCTGCTACATAGCTGTGAGAAAACATCGGCGCCGTTCACAAAAGGTTAAAAGAAAAAAAAATATGGACCATGATGGGATGCGATGCACCAGCGGGGCTCACGACATTGACCCGGTTGAAACGGGCGCCGACCCGGGTGCTGGAAGAACGGTATGAAGCCAAACTCGGTGTAGCGCGTTTACTGGAGTAAACGTTTGTTCGAAACGGGAGCCGGGCTGGGTTTCCTGCAAGTTTCATCGCATATAAACCAGCCAAAAGAGTAGACAGATTTAGGACTAAATCTGTCAAGAGTTTCCACTCTACGTTCGGTCGAGCGTTGCGGGTGGTGGAGTGGGTGAAGCGAATGAAAAGTGTGTTGCAAGCGGACGGAGGGGCCGGCAGCTGCTGCGGGTGAGGAAGAAAGTGACGTCAGCGCGCAGATGCGACTTGAGCTACTTGGCACCGCTCCAGCACCTGCGGGCGAGGCGGTTCGTGCGAACGTACGGTACAGCGTTAATAAGGCCAGTCAGAGAGCTGCTTCGCATCGAAAACGAACAAAACGGGACAATGTAACACATCTAGAAGCACAAACACTTCATACTTGTCTGCGAATTCAACACACAAATTATACGCACTTTGGGTCCCTGTTTTGTCATCCACACTCACTGTTCACCGTCATGGTGGTTAGAAAACTGTTGCTATAGGCGACACATATGTGTGTGTATGAATAAACAAAGTTTACAACAGACGAACAACAATCGTAATTGTGACGTAACAGTATAGAATGACTACAAGCACAAATCCTTTATACTACTCGGGAACTTCAACGTAGACATTATAGACTCCAGGACCTACCTTCACCCAATCATCATTCACTTCATGGATACGCGTGGATTTTTTCCCATCGTTTCCACTGGCTTGAAGCTACCGGGAATCGAACCCACGACGCTCGTCGTGCGGCCCACCAGCGTTGCGTAATGTACACGTGTATAGTATATACGGAAGTTTTAGTAGATACGGAGTGCTTAAACGCTCGAAACTCGAGAAGAACGAAATATATGTAGCCTAATTAGATTCGGCCGTCGAATGGAATAGAGGGTTTTTTGCAACAATAAACATTAAAATACTTCACGAGTTGCTTTACTGCTGTTATTCTTCTAGAGTTGTCCAGCTAGTATCGAGCGCCACGGCTTAACAAAATTGAAGTTTTTATGTTAACACCGTTACGCACCGTTAACGTTATTTCAAATCTTCAAGTGTACACGGCCGATCAAACATCCTGGAAACAGCACAGCGGATACGAAACCGTTACCACATTTTACGGCTAAAGTGGTAAAATTACCCAAGTATAAGCATATCTAACAGCACCTTCCTTCACACGCCCCCACACCACGTTCTTGTTCGCTGAGCTAGTCCCATTCAAAACGTGCACAGTGCACAACAAGAAAAGACCCTGATCATGCAGTTACACATGCGTCAGTCACATAGCCAGAAGCAGGGCGCGTTTCGTGACGTCACAAAACTGCCACCAAGGAGAGCTCGCAAACAGCTCTCGTGTCCATCAGACGCGCCCTACATTCAGTCAAGGTGGCGAGGGATAAACAACCGCGGCGTGACCATCAAGCAAGGCAGCATGGGAGGTCCCTGACTGACAATGCAGACAAACATCACCATGCACGGAGGCTTTAATCGTCTCACACACACACACACACACACACACACACACACACACACACACACACACACACACACACACACACACACACACACACACACACACACACACACACACACACACACACACACACACACACACACACACACACACACACACACACACACACACACACACACACACACACACACACACACACACACAAAGATAGAGAGGGGGAGAGAGAGTATTCGTTGTCGCATCAGCCATTTATGACATTCGTTCAATTATTGTCAGCTGGACAATTTATCATATACGCATGGAAGAAGATGACGGTGATATGTGTGGTTTAACGTCCCAAAACCACCACATGATTATGAGAAACGCCGTAGTGGAGGACTCCGGAAATTTCGACCACCTGGGGCTCTTTAACGTGCACCCAAATCTGAGCGCACGGGCCTACAACATTGCTGCCTCCATCGGAAATTCAGCCGCCGCAGCCGGGATTCGATCCCGCTACCTGCGGGTCAGCAGCCGACTACCTTAGCCACTAGACCACCGCGGCGGGGCATACATATAGAAAGAAACCACAGTTGCTCCCGCTTTAATTGTTGAAATAATATCAATACTTTATGGTTCGAATAGCAGCAAAATCTACAATTAGGCCTGGTAATGTGGTTGAAACCCATCTGACGCTCAAATCTAATACGCCTTAACGAAAGAATTGACTCAACAAGAATAAAAAAAAAGAGAACATATGCACCCACACGCTCTATATAGTCCGCAGTCAGTAAATGCGCATCCCGCGAGCTACTAGCAGCGCGAGACCCATAAAGCCGCTGAAACGTACCACGACGCGTTCTTCAAAAATGTTTACGTCCACAGCCTTTTTCACTTTCTATATCGCTCGCTGCGCAATCCTCCACTCCTGCTCGAGTTTCCAAACGTCGGCCTATACATCAGCTTCGCGAAATGCCGAAAAACGCCGAGCCTGTCAATCAAGTGTGTCCGTCACAACGGACCAGACCACGCCGCACTCAAGCAGTGCCACCGCGACTAAACTTAACCAGCGCGCTCAAGCGCAGTGTAATAATAGAGAGTTTTAGTACTGCGGAATGGTGCTACGTATGCATCACGCAAGCGCCTTGCGTTACGGGGCGTCGTTTGCCACTAATCGGCTTTTAGTACGCCGTAGTACCCGCGTACGTAACGAGCGTGAAGCGCGTTGCGCCATCTGGTAGATCAAAATAGAAGCACGTGTTGTCGACAGCCACTGTGAGCCAATCCAAGTGTTATAGCCAGATTATGGCCATATTTTAAGCCACAGAGGCGGTCGGTGCTTGCCCTCGATGCCGCCATTTTGCAAAACGAAGTCTCGCGCTGTCGCGAACTTGTTCGAGAGCGGCGCGATCAGCTCGTACGTACGCACGCACGCATCTAATGTGGGCGTACGTAGCGGCTGCGTATACGTAACGCGATACGTGCGCGTTGCGGTCTGCGCATGCGCACTACGCAGAACGTGGCGTCCTTACGTACGCAACGCCGCCACGTACGCAGTACTAAAACTCTCTAATAAACAGTTTCATCCGGGACACGCCGTGTTGTACACCTATACGACATTACAGCGGCGACCCCGCCGATTGGTTCGGCCTCGAACGCCCCGTCGTTGGACCGTGTGTACACACAACGAGCGGTTGAGGGAAAGGGGGGTGTCGTCACGTGGCGGGACTGACCCGACACAAGGTCGCGCGGCCAGCGAAAAGACCACTCTGAGAGGGAAAAGAGGGGAAGGAGGGGAGGTGCTAATCGCTGTCAACAACTGCGGGGTTTCGACAGCTCCACGCACACGAGCGGCGCACCACCTCTGCCACGTTTAGATCCTTCCTTTGCGACAGCGTGCGGCAAAGTGTGCCGATATCGACTGCAGGCTGCTTCTGGAGTGTTGCAGAGATAACAGGAACGGAAAAAAAATATATATATATACATGTACATATCAGCCGAACAGAGACGGCCACATGCGCAGCGCGATATTAGAAGTGACTGAAAGGCATCGAAGCGAGGCTTCCTATGGGTGAAGATGTGAAAGGTGTAGACAAAATGCTTCTACCTTAGTCAAGCGTTCCTCGCTTTTAGTGTCACACCTTCGGTCAAGCCAAGTAGTATAGATGGGAAATAAATTTATTACTACTACTACTACTACTACTACTACTAGTACTACTACTACTACTACTACTACTACTACTACTACTACTACTACTACTACTTTTACTACTACTACTAATACTATTGCGATGACATATACAGTAGCAAATTAAATATTCAGCAGCTTCGGGTATACGTGAAGTGCAATGCATGAGTGTCCACGCATTTTGCCCTCCACAACATCGCGAAATGTGATAACCGTGCCCGGCTGTCAAACACACATGCAACTTGGCTGTGCGACTCCTTTGCCTTGCAGAGTCCCCGCGGGGAATAAATTCGTGTGCGGTAGCCTATCAAGCAGAAAATCAACATCGACAAACAACAAAGAAAGTTAGGGCACTCTTAGGATTCGCTTCCCTCTTTAGCACTCTTCACTTAAGCATCACTTAAGCACTCTTCACTTAAGGGACCGGGTTAACTGGCGGAACATGGGAGAGGCCTTTCTCCTGCAGTGGACGTAGTCAGGCTGATGATGATGACTTAAGCATCACTCTTAAAGAGTTGAACGCGATAGCGAGATCTCGTCCCTATAGCGCGTCCTTCAAACACTTAGCGATTGATATGTGGGGGTTTAACGTCCCAAAACCCACCGTATGATTACGAGAGACGCCGTAGTGGAGGGCTCCCGAAATTTCGACCAGCTGCGGGGTTCTTTAACGTGCACCCAAATCTGAGCCCACGGGCCTATACAACATTTCCGCCTCCATCGGAAATGCAGCCGCCGGGATTCGATCCCGCGACCTGAGGGGCAGCAGCCGAGTATACCTTAGCCACTAGACCACCGCGGCGGGGCTTCAAACACTTAGTGAACGAAATGTTTTCGAACTTGCTATGCACCCACTACGTGGCCTCGATGGCAATGTATACGATTGTACCAAGCATTATTACAGCGATATTTCATGTTGCATTGCAAATCATGTATACGAGACGCGTGTGTTTGTATGAAAGTTGCTTTCGCTGCATTTCCAAGGGCGGAAGTTACTTTCACCGCATTCACCAGCAGACGCGTGGCTCTGTGGTAGAACACCCGCTTGCCATGCAAGCGACCCGGGTCCAATCCCCATTTGACCGCAAATTTCATTATTTCATTTAATTCATTATCGATTTTTTCGGTCACGCACAAGATAATTATTTCGCTCAGAACGAACAACGCCGGCATTTCTGCGAAACTAGCTCTTTAACGCTATCGAGTTAACGAAGACGTTAACAACAACAACAACGACGACGACGACAACAATAAGTGCCCTTAACCCAGGCATTCACCTAGGAGAAAGAACAACACGTGACGAGCCCCCCCCCCCCCCCCCCCCCCATCTCCGACTATGATACTCTCTTTATCATGGTCAAGGACGACTCTAGTATTTTTATGCCACGTTGGGTTCTTTAACGTTGAGCTCAACTTATGCACACGAGCCGGAAGCATTTTCGCCTTCATCGAAAATGCAAGGAAAATGTAGCTGCAATCCGAACCCACATCCTTAATTAATGCACGCAGTCGAGAACTGGTAGTGTTACACAGCCCTGCACGGACACCCCAACCCATAGGGCAGCAGTTTTCCGATGGAGAAGGGTGTCGACAAAGCCGTTTTGGAGTGTCGGCGTAACCACCACCCTCAAAATAAATCAAATAAACGCTTTCTTTGAAGGCACGAAATGTCTCGTAACAGCAGCTCCACTTCCGATTATTGGTATGCTTTGCCGCACAGCATTATTGTGTTGCGGCGGATTTCACTTCCGTGTCCACTGCTCGGCGACACGGCTGCAAAGATTTCGTTGCACGTTTCTGCGAAGTACACACACGAGCACGATTTTTCCAGACTTGCATACGTGAGAAGCAAACATAGCTATAAAAACGACGAATGTGGCTGTGTACCACAGAACTCATTGACAAGCTGTTGCGATAGAACTAGCGTGTTACTTTGACCATAATTTCAAGCTAGGAAAAAACAGAAGACCCTTATATCGTACACTCCATGCGTTAATGTATAACCTCCCCTCCCTCGCCTCCCATTTTCTTTTTCTCTAACTGCGAAAGGTTCCTCGTCACTTCCACTAGTCCCCAAGATGTCCCCGAAACATCCATGGTTCAAAAACCACTGCCTCGGGGAATAGCGGCCGATGGCGAAGTAAGCGGCGCTGCAAACAATGTCGCTTAAAAGCATCGCACAAAAACTGGCCACCGTATACCAAGTGCAGTGGCGTAGCCAGTAGGTAGCACATTGTGACCCCCCTCCCCGCGTGATTGCTTTTCGCCACAGAACTAAAAATCACCACTTTTTAAAGAGATGCCTCACCCCTAAAAAAAATTTCTCCCTACGGCTCCCGACCCAGTTCCACCTTTATCGTACCGAACACTCTTCCTCTAAATCCCCTTATGAGACAAGCTACGTACGCCACTACGGCTCAGCTCATATAGATTCAGCAACGTCCAAAAACGGCGGCGAATGTCAGAGGAAAAGGCGCTTCAGCACAGCGCAGCTGGATACGTGTACGTGTAGTGGCGCGCATTATAAGAGCTCGCGGTAGCCGTGTATCGGTGACGTGAAAGCGTGCCGGGCGTGCATTTAAATGAAACGATCGAGAAGGGGGGGTCCCGGGAGGCACAATCACTTGCATCCTCGATGCCCGGACCAGCGGCAAGGTGGCGGTATGTAGCTGCTATCGGGTGTGATGACGCCCTTTAAAAGGAAGCGTTTGGCTCGAAGCCCAAGCGAGTTCTCGTTCCGCGATATCCCTATTCATTAACGATGCGATTAGGAGAGAAGAAAATGAGGCGACGGAAACGAAGCTCTCGCCGAGGGAATCAAGCTATTATAGGGTCGATTGGAATGAAAGCGATGGTTCAATGCGAGAGAGGAACTGAAAATGCATCGAGGGACAATGTTAAGGCGGCCTTATTAATGACGCTTCCGTGTAAGAGAGAAAGGAGGCATCTCAGCAGAATGCGGTCAAGCGCGACAGGAACAAGGACGCGAGAATCGAAAACCAAACACACACGACATACGCGCTGTATATACCTTCAGCATCTGTGTGTGAGAGTTTTTCGATATATATCGCGCCCAAAGCTTTGCGTACGCTACCCGTTGCGGTCGCTGCCACTGCGCACGCGTCATAACGCTTAACCGCCGTTAGCGTTTGCGGTGCGGCCGCGAAAAATCAGAAACAGCGCGAAGCCCGCAAGGCCCGCGAAGCCCCTTAGCGCTTTACTCGGGCGTGCGTCAGCGTTTGCGGGAGAAACAAACGCTATTCGAAATCTGATGTGGCGCCCATATAGGCAAAGGATACGCCCGCTAACTTAGCGTACGCTATACGAAAAAAAAAAAAATGTTCTTCCGGGAAAACACTGCTCTGTACATGGGTTTTTCGTGTGTGTGTGTGTGTGTGTTTTTGTAACGGGGAACGGCAACATTGAAGGTGGGACATGCCTCCCCTTCCTCCGCGCGCACATGAGTGTGACGTCACACTGACGCATCTTGACGAACAGCGATTTGCAAGGTGCACCTCTTTGGTGGGTCGTCGGAGTTTCACGGGCAGGCGGATGTATAGGGAGTTTTTGATTTCGATATAGGCCTCGTACACTCAGCAACAATGCGCGTAAAACGTGTCATTTTAAAAACCTGTCTCGTTAATGTACGATTGAAGTTTGAAAAGTCCACCATCTATAGACTTGCGCCGTCTAGCACTGTTGGTGCCCGCGGCTGCTCACTCAGAAGTTGCGGGTTCGATTCCGGCGGCGGCGGTCACATTTCAACGGAGGCGAAATTCCAGTGTATACAGTGTACGATATGTGAGTGCACGTTAAATGAAACCAGATAATCAACATTCTCGGAACGCTCCACTATACGGCGAATTATCGTGGGATGGGGCACGTAAAAATCCAAACAATATTAACTATAAATATGCCATTAGTGTCGTCAAAAATTATCTGAAATAGAAATTCAATATAGACCAAACAGCGTTAGTCTATCCAAAAACAATGGGGGAAGGGGGGGGGGGGGCATAGGCTGTACTGCAAATATGATGTGCAGCCACCTTATTCCGTTTACATTGCGCACTTTCCCGCAACTTTGTTAGCATAACAGTTGACTTCGATTCAGCAGTCACAATATTATACTCGTGCCACACGGGCATAGAAAATGGCATTTGGTATAGCGAAGGCATTCAGTTCCCGAATGACATTTTTTTTTTTTTGGCGGCGCTGCTACACGTCAAAAGTGAATGACATTTCACTTGATGATGTCGATCGCAGCACCTTCCTGGTAAACATTGGGTGAGTAGCAATAAAAAAAATAAACAAGCGTTTACAAGCTTCACACACATCAGATAATAAATAAATGTATAAAAGAGCATATTACGCTGCAGTTAGATTTCATTCGTTACTTTGTTTCACGACGTTGCAACCAACCATGTAACAACTTATGCCAAAGCTAGTCAGATCCGCAGCGTAATAAGAAAATGGCGCCTGTTGCATTTATTTTAAAGCATCTACCAACTGAAGATAAGTTTTTAAGTACTTGTTTAAGTGAAATAAAATACGCGAAAAGTTTCCTTCCAGTCGAATAAAATGTCGTTTTATACAATTACTATTTAAGCTGTGCCGTCGAGAGTACGCATTTCTCAGTCGAATGAGTTCTGGAGATGGCATTAGGTGACGAATGGCATTTGGGCGAATGCCATTTGGTTCATCCGTGTGGCACCGCGTGAATGACGTTCAATCTGAAAGCATTAGGAGGTGAATGCCATTTTCTCTGCCAACGTGGCACGGGTATTACACCGAAGTCCCGTAAAGCTGCTAATAAAAAGGCTCGACAAGGCAAATTTTATGCCGTTCGCCGACGAAATGCCACGTCGCTATAGACTCGCTGCCTAAGACATCACTCGTCGATTTTTTTTTTCATTTTTTCTTTTTTATTTCGCACTATAGGTCAATACTCAAATACGTCATCCCTCGGGAACACCTGGCCTTGTCGCCGCAGCAGGTAATGACATTAGCGGCCATCCACATTTAAAGAACACACAGCTTGCACGACTACATGCCGAACAGGCGTCTATATATAACAAACACATTCCATCAGCGCAAAACGTCTCGCCATACATAAAAAAAAAAACTGTTCGTTGGTCAATGTTTCCATCGGAGACTGATCTACACGAAGTTTCGTATAAAGATAACTCTCAGGTCTAAACGCTTACGAATAAAGTTTTTTTTTAACGAGCATTAAACCCTTTTTCATATTTTCTCACGGGAAGGTACCGCATTTCCGTAACGTATACAATCTATGCATATATGCACCAATGAACGTCGAAACGCGCAATACATTCTAAATCGCTGAAGGCTGGTTAGGTGGGCTAAGGATAAGTGAAGACTGACGCGCCAGTAAGACGCAGTTATATACGCGTAGAGGGAGAGATTTAACGCGCACTCAAATCTGAGCACACAGGCCGACAGCATTTCCACCTCCATCGAAAAATGCAGCCATCGCAGACGGGACTCGATCCCGCGACCTGTGTAAGGCCGAGTATACCTTAGGTACTATAAACCACCGCTGCAGGGCATATAGAATTTATTCACACGAAAAGACCGAGTATTTAGTATTCAACGAGATGCGAGTCACCGCATAGCAGCGAAACGGACATATGCCGACCGTTGCCACGAAACTGCATAATTTGCAATACAGGAGCGAGAAGGCTGCCTCGCGGGGTCTGCGTTGGGGTGGGGGGGGGGGGGGGGAAGAAGCAATGCCTCTCGAACGTCTAACTGGAGCCGCGCACAGGAATTGGGCCGCAACCTTTCTTCTTTAGACGAGGAAACAAAAACAATACAACGCTCGTTATTCGAGCCTAATTAATAGGGGTATAAGTACACCGCTGCGCCGCTCACGTCGCACATCACCACCGCGGATGCCTCAAACGCAGAGGGTGGGAGGGCTCTTTTACACCTGTACACGCTGTACAATTTCAAGGACACGCAGTTGTACGGACAGACGCCACTCAAGGACGCACTACCCGTAGCCCTCTAGACACTATAGACACCCGTACGAAATTACACATTTTCTGCATAAAGCTATACACACCGATAGAGGTGTATTGAAACTCTAGTCTAGAGCACTTAAGCAGGTGCATATGCCGTCTTCACTGAGCTTTCCAAGTCAAGTTTCAGTTACAACATGCGCGAAGTGCAATGGTCAAGGCCACCCTATGGTAAAAAAAAAAAGAAAAGAGCTGTGGGCATACAGCTTGCATGATGAGGGCATACTAGACCTTATGATTCTATTTGTCACTGAAAACCAAAATATTCTCGGTGACAGTCTAAAAGAAAGTTTATGGAGAGCCGCATACGGGGCAAGTAAAGATCGAAAAAGTAACACATTCTCTTATTTAGAGCAATTATATGGACAGTCTCGGCTGAATTTTGCCGTCGCCACCACCGCCGTTAGTATATATACGGGGAAGGATATATACACGTATATATATAGATATATAGATATACGTGTATATATCCTTCCCCGTATACGGGGAAGGATGCGCAAGCGCGTCCTCTTTCTGTGGAGCCAGCATCGCCTCTCCGGTCGGGGTCGTGTGCGCGATCGCTTATCTCGCCAGCGAACGAGGGGAAAGGGGGGGAGGGCGCTTATGTTTGCCGCGCCATCGCTGCAACGATCAGCGCGCGCCTTGTGTCCCCATAGCAGGCGGGAGCTTCTACGGGCTGCGCTCTCAAAACGAACAAAAACGGTGCCAAGAGTATACCTGGAGCGGCCGTGTTCTCTTAAACCAGCGTTTTGTAGAGTTGCGCGAGATCGGATCTAAATGAGTTGACTGCCAGCCTTACTGTGTATATCAAAACCGTCACTACGCACAAGCCTTGTTGTTGTCATCTTAAACGAATATTAGCGCGACGTAAACAGGGACGGGAAAGAAAAGACAAACTACAGAACTGACTCGCAACTAAAGTTAATTCCTAAAAGAAGCGGAATATATGACATCTGAAAAAAAGCAAAGCAAAGCAAAGACAAGAAAAGAACCAGCGCACAAGCTCAAAGTGACAAAACTCTACAAATCGCTATGTGGCTAATGAAACGTGCAAGCTAGCTGTGAGATACAAAACTTCTGCACCTGGTAGTGTTATGTGGTCATGTGACCGCGCCGAAAGAAACTTTATTACTTAGCAAGCGCATGTTTACTACAATTATTATTGCTCCTAAAAATTCTAGCCTATAGCTTCGTAAAACATTCGAATATGTTGCTACCGTATTCATTGCTTTGCCTTTTTGGCGAAACTGCGACTTTTTTTCCTTTTTTTTCTTTTAGCACGTAGCAGCCGTTTATTCCGAGATTCGGAGGCACGCGTCTACATAGGTGTACGCAGGGTTGTGCATAAGGGAAAAAAAAAACGCCAGGCCTGCGCGAAATACGCAACACCGTCACAGGGAAAGCAGGAAGAGCGGCCTTTCAGAGCCTTCTTCAACACATTTTGGGTAGCTGCTGGAAGCACACTTGCAGGGTACCCACTACGCCATAGATCATTGTGTAGTAAGTAGGCAGGCATTCACTATGTCATCTTTCGTCATTCTTCGGAGAAACGGGGTACCCGCTAGAGGCTTGCAACGAACTTTTTGTGCAATTTCTTTTTGTGTGCAGTGTGGTTGGCGACCACGAAGCATTATGTCAGAAGCTTTTGTTAATCTCCAGATTGCCCCACAGTGGGTATATGCACCACAGTTAATAAGTGAACAAGATCAAACTTTTTGTAAAGGGTTGGACCATTCGACAACCCGCTCGTTAGGCTATTCACATTGTGTGACACCTGCAGTTGTTCCTTTCATGTTCTAAAACGCTGTACTACTCCTATTAACGCGATTCCTTGACCGACATCCAGACATGCCTGAAGCGAGTTTGCAAAGGAGTCCCAAGCACCGGCATGGCCCAGCGTAATAAAGAAAAAAAAAAACGGCATGGCTCTGTGGTAGAATACGGGGCTGGCATACAGGAGACCCAGGCTCGAATCGTATCGTGTTATTGGTGTTTGCTTACTGAGTTTTCTTTTTTTCGCGCGATAGTTATTACGGACACCGGCGGCGGCGGACAACTACGACGCGCACGCGACCCGTGTTATTTCACAACAAATTTTGCAGTAAAAAAAAAAAGATTACCTCCGCCCCCCTCCCTCCCTCTTACCTTCATTACACAAGTCCGAAATGGCACGGGCTTCGCAATGGACGCAAAAGTAAAAATGAAGCGATTGCGTGCCTCTCCCGAAGGTTTGCATGCCTTTCGTATTCAGTGTTCCAGCAGTAACAACGGAAAGGAAACCGAGTTCTTGGAATGCAACATATATCAGGGGCCCTCAGACAGTATTGCGGTAGATTGCAGTATGGCATTAAAGCAATACCTGCGTATCCATAACCTTCCTTCCGTGCAATGACAGAACAGGTCTCAGGAATGATGTAAAACAAATTTAACGCCCCCCCCCCCTCCCTTTCGATGACTGAAGGGTGAAGGCTCCCTACCCGACACGTGCATATACTTATGCACATTTATGCACGCCTGTAGCAGTAGTTATGTGCTCCTCTTATAGCACCATAGACACGTTACATGTACGAGGCTTCAGACAGCGCGACACTATAGCTCTCCAGCACAGTGCAGTGTATGAAGAGACACACGTCGTCCGCTGATTGGGGCACGAGCGCTGTCCCACCTCACGAGGAGAATATTGTATATGGCAAAACACGTCAAACGTACAAGCCTACGGAATTTTTCGAAACAACTGAAATATTGATTGATATGTGGGGTCTAACGTCCCAAAACCACCATATGATTACGAGAGACGCCGTAGTGGAGGACTTCGGAAATTTCGACCACCTGGGGCTCTTTGACGTGCACCCAAACCTGAGCACACTGGCCTACAACATTTCCGCCTCCATCGGAAATGCAGCCGCCGCAACCGGGATTCAAACCCGCGACCTGCGGGTCAGCAGCCGAGTACCTTAGCCACTAGACCACCGCGGCGGGGCAACGACTGAAAGACAACTCAATAACAAATATTGTGTAGCAAAATATGTCACACGTATACAAAGTTACAAACGTTTTTCGAAGCACACAAAGACAACTCAATGAATGCCGCGTGGCAAAATATGGCACACGTACAAAGATGGCTATGAACATTTTTCGAAGCACAGGAATACAAATCAATAAAGAATACTGCGTGGACAAGTATGTCACGCTTACAAGGCCCCAAACATTTTTTTTTTCAAAATGGAAAGAGACAAGCCAATAACTACGTCGTCTATGTCCTTCACGCATTCCATTTTTCCGAAGGTCATATACAGTCTCACCGCAGCCTACATTCCTCTTAATTGCGGTTCTGCGCGAATGGCGCGCCCATTGTGTTTCAAGCAGGTTATCTATCTTATCAGTAATGAGCGACACGAAATGTCAAGCGGCACGATTCGCATGCCCACATCGTTATCGCTATTGCAAACACCAATATCTATAGTTATCGCATTGAAAATAACGCCATAAAGTACCGGACACTTTCGTCTCTGAATTGCACGCGGTAGGCGCCTGTATCGTATCGACAGCGTTTCCTGCCGTCACTGTTATCAATACTGAACAAAAAAAAATGGCAGCATATCCACAAAGTGAATGATGGGGAGTGGGGAGAAGCATTCGTCCGTCCATTCGTTCTTGCTTCCGTCCGTTCCTGCGTACGTCTGTGTAACCGTCCATGCGTCCATCCACCCATCCCTGCGTGCGTCTGTTCGTGCGTTCGTCCATGCATCCGCGCCTGCGTCCGTTCATGCGTCCATCCATGCATCTGTCTGTGTGTCCGTTCGTCCATCTATTCAGCACTCCAAGTACCACCATCTTGCATCTTTTCATGATATATTCTCCATATAGCAGCACCGTCATCCAGCGGACATTTCAAGGACTAAACGGGAGGTGGCACACGCACACTTTCTTACGGCTTGCGCTTCGTGTCTACTTCCCACCTTTAACCACCTCGAATTTATTCATGGTATATACTAGTACGCTGTATTCATGGCCCTGCGGCTCAACGCTCGCTAAACCTTTCTAAAATTAAGGAGGTTACACCCAGCCAGTATAACGCAGCAACCCTTTCTTGTCCGATAGTGCTCAATGTACATGCCAATGGCTGCTAAGGGGGATCGCACCGTGCGCGTTGACTAAAAGCCGAATGATCCTGTCTCTCACTCCCCATTAGCAGCCATTGGCATCTACATTGAGCACTATTTTTTATTGTTAAACAACGCAGAGAAGAAATTTCTCACCGGCACCACCTTGGAGGTTAAATGTTATACCTATTTCGTGTATGTGCCACTGGTGGTTACGTACTACGATGGACGCACAAGCCACGCCATAAGGAGCTTCGCCCCTAAAAGGGACGGTTTCATTATCGAAACTGCTAACTCTGCTAGCACTAATAAATGCTTTAAAACAGAACGTCTGCGACACCACACTATAACGCGAAATCGCTAGCTGAGATGCATATTTCTGTTATCGCTTGTGCCTCCTCGTGAAGCATGCTGTGGGATGGTTAATTAGGAACAGTCCAGTGCCCGGAACATGGATTCAGTCGCGACGGATCAGTGGTCGACGGTGTTTCGCTGCGTCTGGAGGTCACGGGTTCGATACCGGCCGCGGCTGATCGACACCTTTCGATGGAGGCGAAATGCTATAGCGGCCGGTGTACTGGGGGAAGTCGGTACGCGCTAAGCAAACACCGGTGGTCCAAATTTCCAAAGCCTTCGACAACGGCGTCTCTCATAATCATGTCGCGGTTCTCGCGCGTAAACTCTGGATGTTACTCAAGCGGCCCTCGAGTAAGGAAGCGGGCTAGGCGAGCAGGAGGACGAGCAAGACAAAACTCAAAAATCTAATCCGTCGGCTCGGCGATCAAGCATTGCGTCCATTTGTATCCGTACACCAAAAAAAAAAAAAAAAAACGAGCACACTGCGCGCTCTAAATAAAATCTAGCCACCGTAACCAACTAGCACCTGACAGAGAAAGCCGCTTTGTTATAACCGAAAATTCGTTGTAGACGTACATTCGCGACGCTGCGCAAACGGCTGTGCCATTTTTTAATTACGTCTCCACAACCGAAAATTCGATGTGTCCGCATTCATTATTATCAGACAAGATTACCATCCGAGGTTTCACGTGCCGCAACCAGGAAACGTTCACGATGGACGCCGTATATAAGTGGAGGGCTCCGGAAATTTCGACCTTCCGGAGTTTTTTTTTTTTTTTTTTTGTACGTGCGCCGACATAGCCCTGCAGTATACACGGGTTTCTAGCGTTTCGCTTCCACTGAAATGGGACCGCCGCGTCCAGCATCGAAACCGCGACCTTCGGGTGAGGAAGCTGAGCACCACAAATACAAGTCCACCACAGCGGACGCTTCAGTGTATCGAGATTAGACGCGTGTAATCATGCCAAATGACTACAGGGTACTAACTGGAGCGATTTTTACCCGTTAACGCAATCAAGAGTGATTGATGTCATGCAAGAGTGCCTCACAAAGCACAACCTTTCGCCAGTAATTTGCATATAGCGTTAGGTTCAGGGCGCAGGTGACCTTTTAAAATGTTTCACTAGTTGAAGCCGATGTAAGCATGGACAAATTATTTTCCGATGGAATTCATGATACAAGGCTTCGCTGTTAAAATTAAAAAAAAACACACAAAAAACGTCGAGGACGAGGCCACGTGTGCAACCTTAACACGCGTATGTAGGGAAACATTAAGTAAAAAAAAAAAACACCGCAGCTGGATATATATATGCATGCCGCACTTCCCATAGCCCAGAACTCAATCAAAGCACACATAAGCTGTAATGAGTATGCATTATATTTTGTTTTGTGCAATTTTTTTCTGGAACGTCACGAAAACATGAAGCCGAATACCAGTTGCGTAAAATAAAAAAATAAAAACTCAGTTTTTTGCCCCCTTACACGCTGGTGAACAGCTGCGCGTTCACACGTGCATACTGTGCCGCTCGCGTTAAGGAAGTGACAAAAAACACATCGACATTTTTCGCCTTTGCTTTTTTAACTTTTTTTCCCCGAAAGAACAAAATTAGGAGACACGCGGCGACAAAGCGAGCGCGACAATTGTACTCTGAATTATTCAGTTTTTTTTTCTGCGTTTTAGTTACCACTGACTCGGTCCACATTACATTGCAATACTTGCACGTGTTCTTATGGAATACGTACTACATTGCTACGCTCGTTTCTCGCTTCGTTTTGCCGTACTCGGGTAACGGTTAATTAGGAACAGTCCATTTATTGATATGTGGGGTTTAACGTCCCAAAACCACCATATGATTATGAGAGACGCCGTAGTGGAGGGCTCCGCAAATTTCCACCACCTGGGGTTCTTTAACGTGCACCCAAATCTGAGCACACGGACCTACAACATTTCCGCCTCCATCGGAAATGCAGCCGCCGCAGCCGGGATTCGAACCCGCGACCTGCGGGTCAGCAGCCGAGTACCTTAGCCACTAGACCACCGCGGCGGGGCTCGCATCTCTCGGTTAAAGACCACGCTACAACGACCAGGAAGCTTCGAGATTAGCTGCGATCGTTTTCTTAAGATCACGCACGGGCCACGAATGGCAAAGTTTAATCGAGAGCTTACGCCACCACGAGCGATAAGGGTGGAAGGTTCGATGGCTATAGTGTAGCGGACATACGCTTGCACGAAAAAAAACAGGCAATGAAAAGGCGTCGAACTATTAGCAAATGGTCCCTACTTAACTTTATTTTGATTTTGGGAAGCTTATAAAACCGAGTTATTTCTCTTGCCACACCCACTGCTCTTGAGTTAGAAGACTGAATGACACATTGGTTGATCAATCGACAGACAGACTGGTGGAGGTATCATCGGACGGTTTTTCATTACGCTGTACAGCATGACGCTATAGTAAACCATGGCTCAAAACTTGTCACTTTAGCACATCATACAAGCCTCAACGTTGGATTGTTTTGGCTAATAGTATACTTCGCTGACTTGGACGCATTATGACCCTCTTTCAGGATTGACAGCATTACCAAATAAATAAATAAGTAAATAAATAAATAAATAAATAAATAAATAAATAAATAAATAAATAAATAAATAAATAAATAAATAAATAAATTACAGTCATTTCGATTTAGAGGCCGACTCCGGCGATATTTTTACCATGTCAGGGTAATGACGCTTTTACGTTCCCGAGACAATTTTGTCACTCGCCCAATGGCTGAAAAGCTCAACAACTTCGAAAATAATTTTAAATTAGCAAACAAACAAAAAAAAACCACAATATCAAAATCGAAACCCAACCGAGAGCACTTCTACGTATGACGTAACACTTTGCCATAACCTGCCTAGTAGTACATAACGCCACCAGATGGCACTACCTGTCCAGGCAGTCAAAGTTCGTGCCTGCGGCAATCGGCTGAAACGCTTACACGCTGTTATGGTGAGTACACGACGACTCGTGTGCGGCCCACAACGCAACGCCACTTGCCAACCATCGCACGTCCACAAACACTGAAAAGGAAATCGCACACTCAAACCAAGGAAGCGCCGGAGAAAGCCACACAATCCATACCAGAGAGAAGCAGACGCTGAAGTTGCACATCAGTTGCGTCACTTCCACTTTGCAAAAACCAACGTCACACACACACACAATGTGGCCAATAATTCTGGCAAGCGAGGTGAGCGTTTCGAGGCAAGCTATAAAATTCACATGAAAAGAATTTGCGAAACTCTCAAGCCTGCGATTCGGCACGAATGACGCAAACTTGCAAATGAATGTACGCAGTGAATTTCATCGAGATCCATTGACCTCAAAAAATCGCCTGAGTTTGCCTTTAATGTAGATATTTATATTTTACATCATTTTGTCATTCTATGACGTGCTTTCATACGTTGATACACACCTTCGAAAGTGTTATAACATAATAATAATAATAATAATAATAATAATAATAATAATAATAATAATAATAATAATAATAATAATAATAATAATAATGAAATTAATAATAATAATTCACAGCCCCATATGCAGTTGTCACACGCAGGCGCTTGCTAGTGCACCTACACTTAAACTGTCACGAGGTGCTTATCAGGTGGTACGCTATCTTCGAACAAAAAAATGATAAAGGGGGAGGCGTACTCCAGCGGGCTTAATGAAAGCTTTTTTTTTTTTTCGCTGCGCTGTCACCACTGACGCCTGTACGCGTTCGAAATGCCACAGATAACATTGTGAAAAAAAAATACACTTGTTAGCAGTGCAACGGACAAATAAAACTTCTACGAGTTGTTTCTTTCCTAATCTTCGCATTAAAGTTCACGGCAATGTCGCAAGTTAATTCTATATAAACCTGACTACCGACAACTTGCTATACAATAAAGTGTGAGCGCGTGCACACAGGAGCATATCCTCTTGTAGCTGTACAGACTTAGCATCCCCCCCCCCTTTTTTTTTTTTTAATAGAGGAGGTGCTGTTCAGACGTATCGGCCCACGTATATAAGCGCGTTCAGAAGACACTTCCCCCGCAGCCTGTGGCCACTGTGGCAAAGAAGAAACGATCCAACATATTCTTTGTGACTGCCTATAGAGTATAGTAAACAACGACTATGCCTTCGCAAGGAACTCAGCAAATTAGACAATCAACCTCTATCGGAGCAAGGAATTCTACAATATCGACAAGATGCAACTTCACAGAAGAAGGCCCCTGAAAGCGCTACTACACATTTTGCGATCGACCGGCCTTACTGAACGGTTGTAGCTAGGACGCCCTTCTTGTGTGTGTTTTCGTTTTCGCACGAGTGCGCGTGCGTTTTTTTTTTTCCTCTAACCCCTCTTTCTTGCCCCTACTTCCCCACCCCCAGAGCCGGGTAGCAAACCAGATGCCAATATCTGGTTAACCTCCCGGCCTTTCCTTTCCTCTCTCTCTCTCTCTCTTCCATCGTTTTCGAAAACGGTGCGCGACCTGGTTAGGGTGGCTAGAATGGCCCATTCTAGCCACCCTAACCCGGCGGTCCAAGAGGTTATGTTGCGTGACTGGTGACTCGAAGGTCGCGGGACCGAATCCCAGCCGTGGTGGCGGCAGCGTTTTCGTTAAAGGCGGAAATGCTTGAAGCCCGTGTACCGATAGCTTTAGGCACACGTTAAGAAAACACAAGGTGTTCAAAATTTCTGGGGCGTCTCAGAGTCAGAATTTTATTACTGAGGTATCTTATAGCGGTCTTTGTGACGTAATATCATGCATAAATTAATAATGCTCCATCAAAAAATTAATATAAGGCGAGTAAGTGAGTTCAAACGCTTCGCATATATCAACAACGCGGTGCACAGTTTCTTCGAGAATTGATTTCGTGCCATTCCAGCGCGTTAATATAGCTCATCGCGTCTTTTACAACCCCAACGGGATTCTGCCCCTTCATTTTACACATTATTTGCACTGAAAATCGCAATTGAAGTAACTAAATCTCTGCAACACTATTTTTTTTTTAATGCCAAAGCTTTACAAGCAGCACTTGC
Source organism: Rhipicephalus microplus (assembly GCF_013339725.1). Classification (NCBI taxonomy): domain Eukaryota; kingdom Metazoa; phylum Arthropoda; class Arachnida; order Ixodida; family Ixodidae; genus Rhipicephalus; species Rhipicephalus microplus. The sequence goes on along the minus strand of NC_051174.1, from coordinate 107,848,597 downwards.
GGAAAGTGACCATGGACGTCAACACGAATGATGAAAAAAAAAAAAAGTGACTCGATGACGTCACCCCAACACATTATGACGTTACTCAATATTTAGGGTTCAAAGTTTTCTCAACCGTGTACAGTTCTCACGTATTAAAACGCGACAATCAGGTATACAACGACCGATATCCTGTCCACTTCGTCTCATGTCTCCTATCTAACCTCTTACTTTGCACACTCTAAGCCGAAATTTGGCAAAGTTGGACTAACTGCAGTCGTTAAACCAACTGACGAACGGTTCATCCAACAGGGACGAAATGCGTGGCAGTGCATGCAATGCGCAAACGCCCGGCAATGAAGGGGGACCAACGGGGAGGGCAACTGCGCCGCGATCGCCTCCTGTCGATGCGTATAGCGCTGTGCTTAAATCATGCAAAACCAAATAGCTCGATACCTCGCTTTAATTTCTTGCTTACGTGAGTTCCATAGAGTTATGAGAAAGGCACCAAAACGCGTAAACTGGAAGTGGACCGCAAAATAATGAAGCGGCAACGAACCCCCCATAAAAAAAAAAAAGACAGCAACCTGCGAAGCGAAGCCGGTTCATCGTCGAGCTAACGAGCTGTCGCGAAAGTCGCCCCCTTTATATATGTTTTTCGAAGCGAACCTCGCATAGCTCGTTCATTGAAACGACCGTCACGAGACTAGAGGGCTTTCGTTGATCGCCTGACCTACAAAAGGAAACGAACGCCAGCGGCCTTCTCGGTTCGCGGAGTGAGAGAGAGAGTGTACGTACGTATACGGTATAATTGCCGATTCCGCTGGGAACTTTCTCCGTCCTGCCGAAAAAAATACACCCCCTTCTGTTCCCGCAATTGCAAAAAGTATATATATATATATATATATATTCGACTTTCTGGTCCTTCTGACGAAGGATTGTGGCACGCGCCCAAAACGTAAACAAGTAAAAAATAGTAATGATCGATTTACGTAATTGATATCCTTCATTTCGTGACTATATATGCAAGGGACCCGCAGAACTTCCTTTTCAGTATTTATATATATAAATATCACGAAGTTCGTTGGAGGTGGACCAAAGTTTTGTCAGTGATATGTATAACGAAGAATGTTGAGGGTCCGGCAGAGCACTGCGTTGAACTACGCGTCTTATAGTTCAGATTAGCACCTGCTCAGACTCATATCGACTATTTTACGCGTAGCTTTGATAGCCGCCATACTCGGCTGTAAACCTTACCCCCGTATTCTAGAACATCCCTCCACTCAATGCATCACCTCCACGTGAGAAGGCCGATGGGAGCGCCGTCCCTGGCAGGGGGAAAGTCACTGCATATCAGCGACAATCTGCTGCGACTCTCGAGTAGCGCAGCGTCACTTTCAGCCGAGCAGTGGCGCAGTGCTCAAACTCTGTCACGTAAAGGGTGAAAGTCGAGTCGAAGAGCGTTTGTGAATACGGGGGTTGGTCTTTAGTACCTAAGAACTGAACAGCGTTACGGTATAGACGTACATGCACGAAAACGGTGTTACACTGTGTTGGTGCGTACGATGTTTTTTGGCCTGACTAATATGCGTCGCAATATACAAAAACAAAAAAAAGATCAACTTAACGGGCCAAGACGGCGGCGCCCAGATGAGTAACGGAAAATAGTCTACACTCGCGAGAGTTACCCCACGAGTTACACCAAGCCGAACGCAAGTCGAGTTACACAGCTCAGGTGTTTCTCACGCGGGTCGTTCAGCGGCTCACGGAGGGTGAAAGTTGTTTTCCACACGCAGCCATGTCCTACTTTCTGCAGTTGACGACACCGCTTGGGACTAACACACGTGCAACTATAGCTCGAATCTGTCCGCTTTGAACGAGCAACGCTTCGCTGTAACCATTCGTTCCAGTCGTGTAATGAATTTGCGAAGGTTACAAGACGACGCTTCGTTTCTCGCGTTGTATAGGCTGCCCGCGCGTACACAAGAGGGCGCCACACACAACGGTGCAGGGCAAAATAGACTTTAAGCGGGTAGACTTAACTAGAACGAGGTTATCCTGATTGGTGGCTAAAGCCAAGGCACGAATGAAAATTAAAACCCTTCACTGCAAAATACGAATCCTCAACCTCACTATTTAAAGGAAAAAAAAAAGATAAATCTAATGGTTAGTTCACTAAGTATTACGGCTAGGTGGCGTTAGCCGCCGCCCGATCTAAAGGGTACAGCCACATCCATCCATGCATCCATCCAGTACAGTTAGTGTATATGCTACCTTACAGCTACCGAAAAGTAGCCTTTCTGAAACGAGCGAAGTTTCCTTTGCTATACTCCGATCCGGCTAAACTGCGGTGGTTAAGCGGTAGAGGGAGGCACTGGGTTTGATTGCCAGTGTCGCCAAAACCAAACCTATCCCTGTATTTTTTTTTTTACGGGCCACGCCTAAAAGGCCAAGTTGTGAGGCAACGCAAGCTTCCCGAAAAAGTCCTGCAAAACAATGTTTACGAAGAGCATGAGAAAGATGGATACTGAAAAAAAAAACAAAAAAAAAAGACCGCGGAGCTTCACGAAAGTACGGAGAAAACGAACTTCAGAGGAAGTATCTGCATGGCAAGAGAAAAGTGTGCACGGGTTTTTTTTCAATACTTGATTCCGCAAGCCGGCGGCGCAGCCTGAGGGAGATTATATATATATATATATATATATATATATATATATATATATATATATATATATATCGTACATTACATTTGCACAAAAGCTGCGAGTGACGCACGTACACCAACTTCAATAAAAAATACTGCTGTATTGAAATGCGAGGACATTAACCCATGCGAGACAACTTCAACGGCTGCAGGGGATGTGGAATTCCAAAGCGGTTGAACCGAGGTTCACGGTACAATCTTTGTTAAGCGGAACCAGGCAGGACCAATAAAACATGTGCCGTTTACATTTGTCGGCACATTCACTCGCACGATTCGGCCGTCTGTCTGAGTCGGTCCTTGCGAGTAATATTTATGCGAATCTCGAGTCCCGAAAAAAAAAAAAACCCTACATAGTACGTTACAACTTAAGAATGCGTGCTCCGCCCCTAGTTCTGCAGCATACGTATCGTTCATTCGTGCAACAGAGGAATAATTGGCGATCTATGTTCTAATTATAAGCACAAATTCACTGGTAATGCAAATACTGCGCATATTACAGATTAAAAGTTCATCATTTCTTGTTAATATATTCCGTTGCGCAGAACAGTGAAGTCAGAATGTTTCATGAAGTATTGCCAAGAAGTAGAATTTTTCGACCAAAAACTAGCGAAATGAACATGAGCCTGTGTGCGGCCAAGCGATATGACCGAAATGTGTGAAATCCATTTGACGTCACGTAATTAGCCGACTACCATTAGCCGAGATAATTACGCAAATTCTGCCTGGGTGGGACGGTGATCGCTGTGGGCGGAGCCTACACCTATTCTTGGGCTGTAACCGACTATAAATTCAAAACATATTTCTTGAATGAGTCTGAGTGAGCTTCCGGGTGCCCTATATTTTGACACGACATCCATTTACTGCGAAACGAACGGATGCGCGCAGAAAGTCAATGATAATAGAAACAGTCGCTCCACTTACGAAGCGACCGAGAATCTCAGAACAACACAGAGCCGAGCTAGTTATAAAGCATTCATTCCAAGAAGTCACGGCGTGCAAACACCGACACACGAGAGAAGTCGAGGCGCCACAAAGGCAGACTGTCAACTGATGCGGCGCACTACGGCGGAAAAGAAAGACGATGAAATAATGGACTTCTCTTAATATCCGGCCGATAGAAGGCCCGGGCCTGGGACCTCCTAGACGGCCGCTTGGAGCTGTTGCTCCTGCGGCTCCACAGCTCGCTGGACGGGCCCGATTTGGTGCGCGAGTTCCGAACTGAGCAGCACGGCCGACAACCACGATTGCAGATCTACCGGGGAAACCTTAACTTGATCTTGACACAATGGACATCCCGACAACATGTGGCGAAGGGTGGCTCTAGCCGAATCGTATGGCTTGCATGTATCGCACGCGTGTATCTCAGCATAGAAAGTTTTTAAATGCACGCGTGATTCGGATACACTCAGACCTCATTATAACAAAATTGCACCTTAAACGAAAATGAGTTCGTTATATCCGAAAATTTGTTATAAATGTTTATTGCTAACACCATATCGCATCACCATTTTTTTCACTTCGTTGTAGCCGATATTTCGTAATATCCGAGTTCGTTACATCGAGGTTTTGAGTGTAGGTTTCTAGTTTGTAACTACCTCTAAGCAACTGAATCAGCTCTGTTGAGTTTAGTGTGTGGCGCTGGCAAAGTAGGCCTCCGCATTTGACAGAATTCGGTGACACCGCTACATGTTGTTCACTCAGTGTCCCTTCCTCCGTGTTCCCCTGACCCATAAAAGTCACTCCTTGCTCAGTTCGACGTGCAACACCTCGATATTTACAGTGTGCTATACCTCGTTGGTAGCACACTCGTTTTTCCCACCGCATTTCCTCACTACTTCTTCGGTCGCATTTTCCCCCATCAACTGCGCTGCCTCTCCCCCCTTTTTTTTATTGTGCTCAAAATACGTTCGCCAGCACAAACAGGAGGCTGCCCCTGAACCCGAGAACTAAACGACTTGATTAGCGTATTCGTAAGCATCCACCCAGTCGGTGATCGTGATCTCAAGAGCCGCATAGAACCCTTTCGAAAACAAAACAAAGAAACGTAGTACGCGCTTGTCTGCGATGCACGCTACTCTCCGAAGGTCGACTCGTCGAACGCGTAAACAGTGGCTGGAAAACCGGAGAGGATCCAAGCGGCGCTAATAAGCGTGCAATGCGAAACACGGTGATTGCGGAGGGAGAAGCCCCCCGCAGGTGTGTTGAAAACCATTGGTCGTACGTGAAGAAAAGTCGTGCCGCGCTCGTACAGTGGTCAAGATTGCGACCACGACGACGACAAGGGGCGTCCTTGGCGAATGAGTTCATGCGAGACTCCCCGGAGAGGAGGATAGTCGCGACGGGAGTTGCATGCATACACGGCGCACGGCGTACCTCATTGTTGTTGGTGGTGGTTCATGAGGAAAAGGAAGAAGGCACCTCATTGGGGGCGCGTCCACCCAACACCCTCTAGACTAGCTAAGGCCTCTCCGCTTCCTCCTCTCCTTGGCGCCTACGTCACCCACTGGTGTTGGTCAACCCCGCTGACTGACCGCCGCGAACCCTCACACACGCTGATGATAGTTATAGCGCGAGAACAGAACGACGACAAGGAGACAAGAAGGAACTAGCCCAAACTGCCACACCCCTCACACGCTGATTGATTGATTGATTGATTGATATGTGGAGTTTAACGTCCCAAAACCATCATATGATTATGAGAGACGCCGTAGTGGAGGGCTCCGGAAATTTTGACCACCTGGGGTTCTTTAACGTGCACCCAAATCTGAGCACACGGGCCTACAACGTTTCCGCCTCCATCGGAAATGCAGCCGCCGCAGCCGGGATTCGAACCCGCGACCTGCGGGTCAGCAGCCGAGTACCTTAGCCACCGCGGCGGGGCACCCCTCACACGCGTCCCGACGTACGATATTAAGCAATGAAAGTTTACCTTGCGCCGTCACGAGTTTTCTGTAATTTTTTTTTATTTTACTTGGCTGGCGATGCGGTAATGTGATTAAATTAGTTCGAGCGAGTAATTTTAAGAAACTTTCTCATCCATTACCAATTAATTTTGACAAATTTAAAGATGGCTTGAATCGATGTCACTGAAGCCGCCCAGTGACTGACACTCCCACGTTTAAATTCACATATATATCCAGTAAAGTGGCTGTGGGGGGATGGGCGCCGTAGTACCTCAGTGGTAGAGCATTGAAAGCGTTATTCGAAGGTCGCAGGTTCGGTTCCTGCTCACGGCAAGCTATCTTTTCACCCACTTTTCTTTCTTCGCATTTACACAATTCAGTCTAATAAATAACTTCGCCTATTCTTCTTGGCATGATTGTCTGTCAGATGTTATTAATATTTGCGTCAAAACACGGAAAAAAACGAGCCCTTACGTATACACTTCTTCCCATATATATATATATATATATATATATAGATGAAATAGATGATCAGAGTTTCTTCCGGCTACCGTAATAAAAGTTATAAACTTCGAGAATAGTGCAGTATAGGAAACAAAACAATAAAATATTTATTTAATCCTAACAGTTTCGGCTGGTGGACCAGCCTTCTTCGGAGGATGTAAATCCTCCGAAGAAGGCTGATCCTCCGAAGAAGGCTGGTCCACCAGCCGAAACTGTTAGGATTAAATAAATATTTTATTGTTTTGTTTCCTATACTGCACTATTCTCGAAGTTTATAACTATATATATATATATATATATATATATATATATATATAATCCCGCCCACGTACGTGTGTGATTAAGCAGGGTGCACTTATTGCTTTTTTTGTCTAGCATCGTTGACACTGCGAAGTTATTTAAAAAAACATTCACAGAGAAAATTCTCAGACTGCGCTGACGTGGGTTTCCGTATATGAGTGGCAACAACACTGTTCTATACAACTTGTGTATTTTCTAACACATCTCATTTTCCCGCTTTTCACCCGTTCGTTTCGGTCTACTTGTTGCTATCTCGCGCGTGTTAATATCTGTTACATAACACGACATTGCTTAATGTCTCGGTATACTAAACCATACGTTTCATTGATCTATGTCGCCTAAAAACTCTTGTTTGTTGGCTAAAGGCCAGCATGCTTATTGTGGAGACCACCTGCTTCATCTCTTACTTTTTTTTTTTTCTATTGCGGGGTACACCAGCATGCGGAAGTCACGATTGAAACAAAGTTCAGCTATTCAGCCGCTTTTAGAGCGAAAGCTGTTTTGAGATCACAACACGGGTCGCTGGCGCGGCGTGGTTGTCTGCCGCCGGTGTCCGTAACCACTACCGCGTCACAGCGAGAAAAAAAAAGTAAATAAGAAACACCAAGCACGCAATGGGATTCTAACCCGGGTTCCACGTGCCAGCTCAGTTTTCTACCACTGAGCTACGCCCCTGCTTGGACCTCCGTGGCAAACTGACCCTAGGCAAGCTTGACGTCTAGAAAGCAATCGCATCGAGGTGTGTAATAAAGCGTTGAGAACAACAAAGGACCAGCCAAACGCCACACAACGCGAATTGCATACAGAGTGGGTCATCGAATGGTACAACCCATCGCAATAGCGCTATGGCATGATTCTTCATTGTCGTCAGGCGCAGCATCAAAAATTTACACATGTTCCTTGCAAGTGCATAGAAGGTATCGCGCTTCATTGAAGAATGCCGACGGTGGCGTATAGTGAATGCCTGCATAAAAATTATGAATACTTATGGCACAGTGGGCACCCTGCAAGTGTGCTCGTGTAGCACTTGCCAAAATGGTGTCTGAAAAGGCTCTGAAAGACCGCTCTTTTAGTTATCACCGTGACTGTGCTGCGCGTATCGCGCAGGTCTGGCGTGTTTTTTGTTTGTTTGTTTAGAAATACACGGAATAAAGCGTTGAAGTGACAATACACACAATTAACGGCTTGCCCGTAGCGAGTGCAGTTGCCGCAGTAAATGTCATCCCACGGAAAAACTACCACACAACTCTCTTCCACGCGCGTTAATAGGCACACCGAACGAGATGCTCTGTCCTCAGCAAGTATATATAGGCCACCAATAACAGCTGATGCAGAAGTGCAATGTACGAACTGTTACAGTGCCTAGAATGCACAGTGTGTTTTGCAGTACTACGATTATCTGTTCGCGTGGTTCTTCCTTGGCGGGGAAGGTGAGGGGCTACGGTTGACATCCATGCACTGTCTGAACCCTTCCCATAGGGGTCGTTGCGATCACAACGCGGCTCAAAGACGCGCTATTAAGTGAGATAAGTGGAGGGGGGGGGGGGCGATAACTGAATTTCCCATGTTCAACGATTGAACGCACATGATACGAGGTCAATGCCGACGACGCGTTCGACCTATAGGCGTGTCTAACCCTGTACAACAGTGAAAAGTCGGGCATGTCACAAATGGGTACGGAATCGTTCGTCCAGTAGCATCGCTAAGCACGCGCCAAGACGTTTACAGTGGGCATCGAAAGTTTAAACACCACAATAGGTCGAGATAAAAAGAAAAGCGTGAACTTTGCGGGAGTTAGAGACTTTATTCGGTCGAAACGCGCAGTACGCCATTGTTAGCGCGATGACGAACGAGTCGGAAGTTCAAGTCCGAGTCTGCCCAAGCAGCCCACCTGCCAAATCGGCGGAAATTGCGTGTCTGTGTGTGTGTTTCTGTCGCGGTCTCTAAATTTGACGCCGACCGAACGTCGTACACTTGAACGCAGGAAAAGAAGAAAAAAAAAAGCAGCACTGCTCTTGTTCGGGCTAGTTGGCGCATTCTTGAGCCCACAATGCAGAGCTGCGCCAACAAAACGCGAAGAAAAGCAAGCACACGGAACTGGGGCACAGTTCCAAGAGTGATTCGGAAATCCAGCGCAGACTGAAATAAATACGTACAATGTCCACTAGTGTCTACAAAACGAAAAAAAAAACGATAAGGAATGTAATAGTTTACATGAATTGTCAGAGAGACAGCCACGGTATGAAATGTATCTTCCGTAGCACACCAACGATATGACAAACATGAAGCGTCCTGTGTATAGGCCGTGTTTTTTTTTGTTTTTTACGCAGCCCTGCATTGTGTGTTCATAACCGAAACAATTGTAGACAAATGCCAAGCGTTATCGATTGTGAACTGTCCGACCCTATTGGGAACGTCGACAACGTTTTCGAAGAATCGAGGCGCAGGTATTTATCACAGTGAAACAACAACAACAAAAAAAGAAAATAGAACGCATTTCCGATAACCTGTCCCCCATCTCCGGGCGACCAAATATCGCGCACCTTAGAAACAAGCAGCCGTAGAAAAGCACACGATGCGACCGCAGATCGCATTTCGCGTCAGAGCAACCAGATAAGATCGAGCGAAAAAAGTGCGAAGGCTTTTCCGTAAACGAAATGTTGTGCGCGTGTTTCTTTTTTTGTTGTTGTTGGTGTGTGACAGCACGAGGCTGGCGTTGACGTACGGAGGTTACAAGATACAGCCGCGCCTTCGGGTTCCGCTTTATTTGAAACGGGAACATTCTACACGTTTCAAAGAATGAAATGCCACTTTTCTTCTCACTATCGAACGGTAGACTACGACATCGGTGAAAAGGAAAAAAACGGGCACAGCGAACGGAAGAAATGCCGTTCCTCCTTATCCAGGAAATTAACTGCCCCGGAATAGTAACGCGCTGGAAGTCCTCATCTGTAGAACAGCCGCGTCAGCCCGTACATTGCCACCTACGGGTCCGTTTGCGTAGTCACTAAAAAAAAAAAATCGAAAAACAAACGGATGAACAGAACCTCAAAGCACGCGCTAAAGTAATCGTGCCGCATACAAAGCTAGCAGACAGCTCGTCTGCCAACTTTTGGAACGAAAGTCCGCATACGAAACTGACCCAATTTCATTTGCTGAGCGAGCGGTCTAAATCGCAAGGTTCGTCGATCGAACGCTTTTGAAACTCGCTCGTTCGACGAAAAGATAAGTGGAAACAACATAAAATGGCCCCTCCATAGAACGATGCTAGTGACAGTCCACTCAAATGAACACAAAATAAAACTCTTTGCATCCTTGTTCCTGTATGACGTCTTGGAGTAATAGTTGGAAAGTCCGCATACGAAATTAACCCAATCCTGTTTGCAGAGCTAGCAGCCGCATCCGGAGACACGACGATCGAACGCTTAGAAACTCGCTCGTTTGATGAAGCGACAAAGCGTGTTGCGGGATGAAAAAAAAAAAAAAAACAAAGAATATCAAGTGGGCTGAGCAGTGCGAGCGAGACTTGTTTTCAATTAATTATGCAAACGAAAACACTCACCAACGCCTCGCTCGAGCTTGACGCCTCGTAGTAGCCAAAGGAATGCCGACTGCCATACGCGGGACACTGCTAGGTTCGCCTCGTACTCGCCACTCTGATCCACCGAAAACACGTATGTCCTTTTCTGGCGTCGCTGGCACAGGTTGTTCTTCTTCTTCGGCACCAAGTGGTAGGCGTAGACGCAAAAGTACGACACGCTCTTCTTCAAACCCGTCGCGTTTTCGGCTACGCGCATCACATGACAGCCGATTACGTCTTCGAGCTTCACCTCGGTGCGCGCACGGTACGAGTCCAACCCCTTGCCCTTCACGCACGGCTCGAACACAAGCGAGTTCTCGTACAGCGTCACGTCGTAGTCGTCCTCGGTGTTCGGATAGAGACGGAACTTGTCCCTCAGCACGCACTGCATCGTTTTGGCTTTTGTTGCCGGCAGCAACACCTATTCACCTGCGTGGCGGAGCACTTGGAGGTGCTGTGTCCGTCTTGGCAGACGACACCGGTCAGGCAGACGACATGACTGAAAGCAACAGCGGACGCCTTCGAGGCAACAACGCAGCGCCGGTAGACGACTGAATGTGTCCGTCGCGCGTGTAGGAAACGAAAACGGCCTGCATGCACGCAGCTGACACTCGGCACGAGAAACTGAGCGACGAAAACAACGCAAAGAAAAACCAGCGCAAGGCCTGCTTGCTTGATGATGATGGCAATTATTCGTAGATACGTGGACAGATATACGCAAAACACAACCTTGAGGTAAGTGCACGCTTTTGTTGTCTAGCGACGTTTTTGTGAACTACCTAACTGAAAATTATTGTTTGAATCATTTTGGTGACAACCGCTGAACTTTTTAATGATGGTTGACAAAAAAAATTTATTGATCACATTTTTTTTAGTTTTGTATAAAAAGTGCCAACCTTAAAGGCTCTGCTTGCAACGTGGTCAAAAAGTGCGTTATAAGTAATGTGCTAATAAAATTTAAACTATTAAGTTAGGTTTATATAATTGTTTGAATGGTTTAAAAGTATATATTTTTGTAAACATACTTAAATGTGTTATATAATGACGTCACGGCCGCCATAACTAATAACAGTTGAGTGTGTTCGATAAGTTTGAATCACTTGCACCCCCTGCACTAGTTCATGGTGCACAACACTGCTGTATTCGAATGCAGCACAGTGCAAGAGTGGTACTGCCGTGGTGCAGAGGACAGGTCCATTGCATTGGACCACCCTGCACTTCCAGAACTGGTTCACGGTGGTGCCGTCTGGGTGTTGCCTTTGGGCAGGTAGAGTGTACTAGAACTGGCTATTCTAGTACACTGTAGTGCTGGTGCCGTTTTAGCAAGTGCAGCAGCAACGAGACGTGGAGAGTGCAGATGTGCAAGTCCTATGCTATTCGTCGGCTGTCTCGCGAGTTGTGGAGGACGCGATTCGTGAAATACAGCATCGTTTAGGTTGCTTGGCATGTGTCTACCGGGAAATGTTCACTGGCGTACTTGTTCGACTCCATTCAAACAGACACGAATGCAATAGGCTGCGTCGTCTGCTGCACCTGCAGCTATCTTCTGCGGCACGGGCTCAGCACTACTTCACGAGCAGGTGCAGGGAATTCGTGAACTAGCCGTGCACGACAGCTGCATTTTTTCGAAACGAATTCTGCGGTGCCGCTGCCGTCATATTGAACTCGTGAAACGAATGCCAAAGTGCAGCGCCTCCATGAACCGGTTCACAAAGTGCAGGTGAAACGAATGCACCTAATTTCTGAACCTGCTCTGCAGAAGGTGCCTTCGCGGTGCAGCGCAGGAGCAGACGACACGTTTCGCTGGCGCCTGGTTGAACATGGCGTTGGTCTTGGATGTATATTTACGATGTCCAACACCAATTATAACGGTGTGACAATAGAGAAAGTTGGGCTAGTTGGTGGTTCATACTTGGGAAGTAAAAACAGCGCAAAAATATAAACAAGGACAGAAGACATCGCGTTGTCGTCTGTTCCTTTGTCCTTGTCTATATTTTTGCGCTGTTTTTACTTACCAAGTATAACGGTGTGATAGTGGCAGAGGCAGGGCTCACGCAACGGCTGGTGAGGAAATTTTTTTTCGGCTGAATGCGGGCGTAAGAGAAACGAGCTCAATAAAACTTGTTGTTGGGCTAGTTAATTATTCATCATACTGCAAGATAATTAATGCTCCAATGACTTCCGCTCTCATCCACCCGAGTAAACACACACGATACTCGTGTGTGTTACTTTGGTGCATGAGTGAGTATTTGCGGGAGTCGAGGCTGTGCTAATTACCTTGCAGTATGAAATGGGCAACGAGGCCTTGCGAGCAGAGCAGACGACAGGCGATGCACCAGCGCCTTGGGTTCAAAAGAGAGAAAAAAAAAAAACACCACCTGCACGGCGTTTGCACTTCAGTAGCACAAACGTTTGCACCACTGATTTTGCGTACCACGACACAATCGAACGCACCTTGAAACCAAAAACGGTTGTGTCAAGCCGAAGCCATTCCAAAGTCATAGTCGTTCGTTCTTTCCCATAATTCTCTTCTTTTCGCGTGGATATCCGCCATGGTGAGTTTCACGCCGTGTGAATCGGCGATTAAAATCCATTAAATCGGACCATCGTTTCGCCCGACATTGCTTCTAATTGGTGTCACCGCTAACTACCGATTCCTGAAAATGTCCTTTCCGCGCGCAGGGTATCGATATATGCCACAAGTACGACCGCAAGGTCCGCAGGACGCGGCCCAAGAGCGAGAATGTCTACCTCGGGCTCTTGGTTAAGGTAAGCGTCGGCGACGTTTTCATAGAAACGAGAGTTGCTTGTATCTCGAGCTTTAAGTCTCGTGTACGCGAGCTTCGAAGCACGTTGTTGCTGTCAGCAGTCCATGCTTTGTGGCTTTCGTCGAGTTGCTTCGGCGCGAGTCCGAAGCCGCCCGCTTGAAAACACGGCTCCGCAGGTGTACCGGTTCCTGGCCCGCAGAACCAACGCCAAGTTCAACAAGATCGTGCTGAGACGTCTCTTCATGAGCCGCATCAACCGGCCGGTGACGTCTCTCGCTCGCGTGGTGCGTGTTTCTGTGGCCTTTGATACGTTGTCGTGTTCGTGCATGTTGCCGCCACTCTGAACACGATGTGGTGGTGGCACTAGCCGTCATACCCCGATTCAAAGTGGATGCCCCCTAATATCCGTCCGTGCGTCGTCGCAGGTCCGCTTCATGAAGAAACCCGGCCGCGAAGGCCTCATCGCCGTCATCGTCGGCACCGTGACCGATGACCTGCGCATCTACGAGGTGCCCAAGCTGCGGGTAAGTGGACACCCCGACTGCCATTTTCTATCACGTGAGTTGCTAGTGTGCAGCATCTGAACTCGTGTGTTGAGCTTACGCTGCAATCTACATCGGTCAGTGGCGTGTTCCTGTGTTAAACTTGAGTCAGGCAAAACTGTCAGGCAAAACGCTGAATTGGCTGAGTCGGTACAGAATCATGAGACGGCGCCGCCGAATTGTGCGGGTATGATGGAGGTAATGTGTGTGTGTGTCGTTTTTAGTCTCGTCTTATTACACTGCGTCGTTTCGCAATAATGAGCTTTCGTGTCTTTAATCGCTCTACCACAGTGGCTCGAACAGTTCAGAGAAAAGTGGAAACAGGAACCAAGATCAGATGCTAACTTCACACGAAACTAACTGTAGCATGAGTGTTGCATTCTCACACGAGATTTGTGGTGAATTATGCCATGAAGAACTGACTGAAAGTCAATTCATTTGAATATTGGAGGTTTCAAAAGAAGCTTGGCTGCTTCTCCAAACTTCTCAATGCAACCAGTAGCTAAAAACCCCATTGCAGAGCTGCAGAAGTGTCACTTTGAAGTTATTAACATTGAGTATGATTACTGGGACCGCATGCAGTATTAGGGCATTTGTTTCGGATGCCAATAGATGAAAAAGCAGTGGTTTTCCACCTTCACTTGCTCGTGTGTTCATTGTCAGATGCTGTTGGCGTGGAGTAAATCGTAGGGGTATGCAAATTGTGGCCAAACATATCTAACCATACATTTACACGGAGTGCCCTGCAAATTCGGGCAAGACGTTAGAAAAAGTCCGAGACGCTGCAGCATGGTAACAGATTTATTAAAGGGGCACTAAACGCAATTATCAAGTCAATGTACATTGTTGAAATGGTGGTCCAGAAACCTCGTACTGTTACTTTTGTGTCAAGGAAGTGCTTATTTTGAAATGAAATTGTGTTTTAATGGTTTGCATCGGGTTAGCACACTTCTCACGTCACTGTTGCAGTGCGCAACGTTAACCGGCCTTACTGCGCGGCCGCCGACACTAGTAGCAGCAGAGCAAAAGCAGCGAGAGCCACAGCAGCACACAACAGTTCAACAATTTCCTGCCATTCGCTCAGTAATGGCAGACGTTGGCTCAGCTGGGCCCCACTAGAGCGCATGACCTGTCCAGTTCAACCATGCCAAAATGGGAACTTTTGAACCACTCGTGCCATTTTTCATAGTAAACGTCTGGTGTGTTTTTTTTTTCTATGAATCAAACAGAAACGAACCAGCAGCATTTTATTACATTAATTAATCTTTTAAGGGAAGCATCAACAACAGAGCAGCCAGGATTTTAAAAACTTTCAGCCGGAGAAGCCAATTGAATTAGCATGGGTCCCTGCCCACTCGGGGAACACTGGAAACAAGGAGGCGGGTCTCTTGGGCCCAGTCTTTCCTCGTGAGGCACAAACTTTCTTTAACGACATCACAAGCTTTTACAAACGCTATCGGCGTGTCGACCCATCCTCCGATAAAGACCTTATGAGAGCGTAGGCCACGATACCCCGCCGCATCCAAACTTACTGTTTTTTTTAGTCCTCACCGGCTGGCACATGCGCATCAGTGAACACAATCTGCCAAAACTGTGGCGTGCAAGAATTGGCTACGCAAAATCACGTGTTGTGGGGCCGTGATGGCTTTCCTTCCCCCAAAATGCTCCTGCCAACTCGCTCACGGTCAGCGTGGGAGGAGCTCATTAAGACTCCTATTAAGGAGAAGCAGCTCGGTATTGCTGCCTGGGCCGAAAGAGTCGCTGCCCGCGCTGAGCCACATAGAGGACCGCAACTTCTGTCAATAAAGTTGGTTCCTCCTTTCTCAGTGTACGTTAAGGAGCGCCAAACTGTTTAAATTTGCAGAGTCTTCCACCATGGTGTGTCTCACAATCGTGCCGTTGTTTTGGCATGCAAGAGCCTGTATTTTATTGTTGGTAATATTATTATTACTACAGGAACCACATGATTTCGTTTCTTCCTGCTTGTGGGCCCCCATTGAAACATGATTTTATGGCACTCCACCTCAGTGGAACTCTAGTTTCTTACGATTAGAGTTAGAATTTGTGGAGGGACAAATGTAGAGGCTGCCAGCATAATCACACGTTGGATTAGACCAATTGACAAGTCACTAAGGGCTGGCCCCCTTCTTCCAAGTAAGGGACCAAGCGGAAAACGTGCCATTCCTTCGTGTTGCAGGTGTGTGCCCTGAAGGTGACTGAGAGGGCCCGTGCTCGCATCCTGAAGGCTGGTGGGGAAATCCTCACCTTCGACGAGCTGGCTGTCAAGGCCCCCAAGGGCAAGGGCACCGTGCTCATGCAGGGTGAGTTTTATTGTTTCGTACGTTGTAGTGGAGCTTTCCTTAACTGTGGAGCCATCTCTCCTGCAAGGCATTACGTTTTGTCACTAGTAGCGTGTGCTAGCGGAAACATGCTGTAATTTTTTCTGTGTAGCTTGCTCAAACGAAAAGTATAGCAGATTTAAGGGGAGACGTGGCAATGGGAATGTTTAATTTTGAAACTTATTTTTACCTTCAATACTTGGAGCATCTTTCCTGTCATGGTGAAATATTAGACTAAAAAAGCAGTAGAAGTTCAGACAGGAAAATTTTACTATTGTGCTGTCATCAAAAACTATGAGTAAGTTGGGTTCCAGAAAATGCATATTTGCAGCTTTGCATTGGCACAGTGCTATCCCATTGGCATCATCTTAAGGGGAGACGCTCCTCGAAAAAGTTTTTTTTTTTTATTTCTAGTAATAGAGACTTGAAAAGTTTGTTATTAGTATAGTTTTTCATGCAGATTTCAAATATGCAATCATTTTTTGTGTAGCTGCTATAATTATTGAGTTATGCCATGAACAATAGCAAAAAGTTACATTTTTTTGCGGGCACTCTTTTATGTACTAAACTTTCAGTAAAAGCACTGTGTCTGATCTTATTTGACTCTTGGTAGATTGAAAAGTGCAAATATCTATATAGATATGTCGCAGAAATATTGGAACCAAGAAAAAAAAGTTGTATTGAATGACTTATTATTTTCAATCTCCCTTGAAACAATAAGCTAATATTTTCACAACTAATGCTGGTAGGCATTGCAATTTAGAGTAGATATTTGCATTCTGCATGTGTTGTAGAATATGTGTGCCAAGTTTCGTTACTATACAATGAATATAAGTTTCTAAAAGGCTGCCCGGAAAACGTGAAACTGTCAGAAAAAATGAAAATGAGAAAAACAAGTTTGAAAGTTCGCAAAGTTGGCATTTATTAGGAAATCATTCTTTTTGCATCAAATTGGGGCACAATGAAAAGTACCTTGCCTTGAATGCACTGCAAGTGTCTAGAAGTCCCCTGCACCATAGCTTGGTCCTTCACGGCTCTTGCGGTCAGTGTCCTCAACACGAGCTCTCTTCGCTGTGTTGCGACGGTGTGCCCTCGCTTCTGCAGTTTGCTTCAGGTTCATCTTCCTGTTGCGCATGACGTCACAGTGGTCACCATGTGTGGCCAGATCTTGTGAGGGGAGAATTCTAATGCCTTCGAGCACTTCTTCAAAGCCCCTGTGGCCTTTGTTGTACCAGAGTACAGCAAGAGCGGTGGCTGTCTTCACAGTTGTTCTGGAGGCGAACTTTGTTTTTGGACATAGCAGCCATATCTTGCTGTTCAGCGATTCGGCTGCATTCTGTGTCTTGCCATGAAGGCACCGAATAAGGAGTTTCTCCTCTGTAAGGCGCTTGTAGATAGGCATAATTGCCAATCCTTGAGCCTTCGTCAACAGTGGGGTGTGGCGTGGTGCAGGCTCCCCCAGTGCTTCCGCACGCTTGTGCTTGCACCACGAATTTGGTCCCGCGGGGCAAAAGTTGTGGCTACTGGCGCCATCACTGGAGCAGCAATGAAAATACGATGCCCATATGGCAGTGTACATATTTCGGACACTGTCCTTGTTGCTCGTGATGGCGATCTTGTAATATGTTTGTAGTTTTATTATTGTCGCATCTTTCAGTTTTTCGCCTCGTGGCAGTGGCGTTGCCAATTTCCGTAGGGCAGTTCCCAAGCGCTTTGCAACGTGGTTCGTGCACTCTTCTTTGTCAATGGGGGTGTCACAGTATACATTTGCCTTGCAGACTGCAGTGTAGGCCTTGCTGTCACCATCACTTAGGAAGCTGGTGAATCGCAGTGGAGTTTCATAAGACAAGGTCCTCTGCCATGTATTGACAGCTGCCGCAGGTTCCATTGCATGGGATGAGCAGTCAGTGTTTTTTTGGCAAACTGGAAGATGAAAAGCTCGCCATATCTCTTCATCCTCCCCAAGGTCCCTGTGTATACTGCAAGCATGGCAGTAGTTCGAAAGAACTTCAAAATCGAGGCAGAGCCCCGTGTCCAGGGACACGACTGTGCCCACTCCATTGTGGCTTTTATGACCTCTTTTCTGCCAGGTGCCATCAAACATGACTGGCACATCTCTGCCGCCGACTGTGTCCTTCGTGATGTTTCGTGCCTGGTGCAAGTTTTTGCTCACTGCCGTCATCGCCGCACCATGGAGCTTCTTGCAAATGCTGTTGAATGTCTTGTGATGCATCGGGCTCGGAAGACCGAGAATCGCACAAAATCGTGAAAGTTGGTCGTGGCCTGCGCCTATAGCGCGTGCTGCCAGAACTGCCTTCACGTTTACAGCAAAGCTGTCACGCGAGCTGCCGCTGTCAAAACGAGCGCTCGTTCCCTGGTCCCCGGCCGAAGCAGTACGTCTCGACGTGTGCGTGAACGAAAGTGCACATTCAGGGTAATCAGAATTTTGACAGCACAGTTCGAGAAATGCCGAAAGTCCTTTGCGCTTTCCAGCTGCCTCTCGCACGCCGAGCTTCCGTTCGCGGCAGGTTGGGCATTGCGCACCCGCCACAAGTGCCGTCAGCGCATCGATTTCGCAAAGCAGCATGTTCGCAGTAGCAGCATCTACCGGTCTACGTTCACTCTCGAAGAATCCAATCTTCCTTTGGAATGCACTGACAAATTCCACGGCAGCGGCTATTTCACAACCACTGTCGCAGGGTTCGGTGACGGTGTTAGGCCTATCCGAAGTCGGAGCGTCGGGGCGTTGGTCGGGGGCGACATCGTCGTTCGCTGTCACTTTGCGAAGCGTCAGACGCCGTTTCCCTCGATACTTGTGGCGAGCTCTGAACTTTCGATTATCTGAACTGCACTTCTTCGGGCTTGCCATGACGCAAAAATGCAGAGAAACGCAGAAAAACTCGATCGCGACGTCTGAGGCTTCGCTCTTTTGCCGGAGAGATAGGAGGTGGAGGAGCGTGGAGCGCACCGCCGTCCAATGGCGGCCTCGCGCTGTGTGCCGCGATATTCAAAACGCGTGATGTACGCGTTGTTTTTCTCGTTTTTTGTTTATTCTGCGTGAAGGCACGAGACTGGCTACTAGTGGATTATGAAGGATACGGCCTTCGCAGCATGCGTGCACGATTGCAAATGGCGGCCAACGCGTCGTTTTCGCGACAGGACGACGCGAACTTCGCCGTTTTTCGCGACTTTCAAGCGCATTTCTCGCGTCACCGCTGCCCACTTGGAAGCATTTTTTGATAATTTCTCGTGCGAATTTCAGCTTGATATTTTCAGAAGTAATAGATTATAGTCCAAGGATGCCAATACAGCCGGAAAAAAAAAAGCGAAAATTTTCCGGAAAACCGCGACTTTTCGACCCGCGTCTCCCCTTAAAGAGGACAGGTCAGAGCTCCATTCTTTCATCGAAAATTAAGACCAGCTTCCTTCTAAGATTTGTTGTCGTGGCTTTGAGTTCCATTTTCTCGGCTTTCCATTTTCTAATGGGGCGGTCCCATCGAATTTCGAGGCTAAAACAAGCTCCTCGTGGGTTTCCTCTGTGTGCTAGGACTCTCCAACCGAACGGTGAAAAACTGTTAACATTCAAAACATATGTGTTTTAATTCACCTCAAAAGTGCACCCTAAATACTCATTCTCTCGTTCGAAGCCCATTGCAAGCGCACCAAGAACTGTCCTAGCTCTGTAGGAACGACAAAAGTTGCAGTCACATCACACCAGATCTGTAGTAAGCGTAGGCGTGCGCAGGTTTCTCCATCACGGCGAACAAAGGTTCATTGCAGTGCGCCGCCTCCCTATTATGTCAATGTGTGGGTCTGCGTTTGCACCCCCCCCCCCCCCCTAGGTGACTACAATCACCGACCGTTTATTCGGACATGCCCGTTTATTCGGACATCTTCATGGCACCGCCACTCGCCCCATCGATCCTAATGTAAACTCGCGCCTGAAAATTCGGACGCCCCACTGTGTGCCATTCGATTATTCAGACTCCGTTTGACTGACCGGATGCGGTGCCGTACGCCGTTACACGCTGACAGCGACGTTAACAATACGTTTGCTAGGTTGCCAGCACTGATATGCTGCACTAGCTATGCATGGACGTCTGGCCAGTGTCAAAATGCACGCAAAAATCGCCATTGCCGATCTCGAAAGGCCATGTGTGGAGACGCGTTTTTTTATTTTATTTTAGCCAGTCGAGCGGCCAAGCCAAACCACCAACAAAGTCTGTTGGCTATGGCGTGTTTGGTGTGTGTCAGTCAGCTGCATCTACGCTAGGCCTGGTTCATCTTGTTCTCTGTGTTCTCGCTTTCTTGCGTGTTCCTTGGGGTGCTGAAATGGCTCTGACATCACCCGTTGCTGCGCCGTCGGGAGTGAAGAAACGCGGCCAACGTGAGAGCTACAAGACGCTCACAATGGCGAAGAAAGTGGAGATAATTTGCCAGGTAGAAGGTGGCCGAACTCAGTCTGACGTGGCTCGCGGGAATTTTCTATTTCCAAGCAAACCATCTCGGAAGCGTGCGTGTGTGCAGACTAGACAGTTTTTTCATGCAGTAGGGCCTATAAAAGTGCTTTTTTTTTCTAGTGAATCCGTTTTTTTGGACTCCGGATTATTTGGACTTTTCGGTGGTTCCCGTTGAGTCCCAATAAATAGTCGGCGACTGTATACGAGTGGCCACCTCCTTACTCCTCCCGTGCAGACGCCTATTGTAGTGAGGTGAGCCGTCTTGGAGACCTCCGCACGTTGTGCTTGTGCAGCACACGTGCGTGAGAGAAAGCCAGCAGACTGTAATCAGCACGATGAGCGTCACAGCCTTGTGTGGCCACTTGGCCAAGCTACACTTTCACTTCACTGCTTGATTTGACGCCCAAAAGCCGGAACTGTCCACATAGAAGAGGTGATATGAATTTATTTAGCGAGAATAAATGAATCTTGGTGCGTGTATCGTGCTTCCTTGAGCTACTGTTAAGAAACGTTCGCAGCAAAGAACATGCAAGCCACGAAAATGGTGGTGCCACCCCTGTAATAAGCAGTTGCTCTCACTCATCCCTGGGCCTTTTTACTACAAAAATATAGCCAGTCTGTTTTCTGCACTTCGATCCCGAGACATTCTCATACTTTCATTGTGCACCCCCTGTCTGTTTTCTGCACTTCGATCCGGAGACATTGATGAATGCTGTAAAGCTGCCCATATTTGTCTGCATGCCATACAGATTTTTATAATTGGCTTTTTGTATGTTTAGTAAAACAATATGTGGAAAACATTTGAAAAATTATTGGTGTGCCTATCTGAATACTAAAAAATACAGCAATAGCATTACGGATGGGTCCCTGTAAATATATTCATGCAAGAATTTTGACAAAGTTATGACTAACTAATTAGTTTTGGGATGACAATGAGGGTCTATTGAGTATTGTAACTTGGAAAAACAATAGAATCATGAAAATTGATTTCAGTTATGATGTCAGCACAGCAAATCACATCTACATGCCAAATTGCATTCATTGATTTTCAAAATAATAAAAATAGTTTTCGTTGCCACGTCCCCCCTCAATAAACGGAATTCCTGGTTAAATGCAGCAACTGTCTTTACTATTTTCTTTTTCATACTTTCATTGTGCACTCCTATTCATTTTTGTGTAAGTGGAACACCTATTGGAACGTATTTCTAGTTTTTAGAGGTGCCTTTTAAGGAGAGTACACCGTGTACAGCAGCTACATCTTAGCATTACTTACCCACAGAGGGAAAACCCGGAGGCTTACCAAGAGGGCTCAAATTAATTTTCGGACAACACAGCGAGCTTTGAAAAGAAAAGAAAAAGTAATAGGTATAGTCATAAAGGACAAAAGCAGAGCGGTGCAGGTCAAGGAACAAATGCATATTACGGACATCATAGTTGTAACTGAGAAGTAAAAGGTGTGAGGAGGGCCCTTATTTAAAAGGCCAAATAGCCAATACCCATTAAACCACTTCGTCGCAGTAGTCTTGCATAAGTAGAGGGCTTGTTAATATGGAAGGGGCTACTAGCTGTCATGGGCTGCGGCACGATTTGTTTCTTACACGTGCATGTATGCCCGTATATTTAATACCAATATGGTAATGCTGACATCTAAAAAGATGCTATTGTTCAGTGCTGTCTATAACATGAATGCATGTGATGGAGCGTTAATAAGTAAAAATTCATGCTAATTTTCTTTTTGCCCCCAACCTCCCCAAACTTCCTGGATCTCCTCAATTCAGAGATCCCCAAGGTGTTACGTACCGTTCTTAAATTTAATTGCGATAAACCCTAGTAAATACAAAGTAACTAGAGCTAACCTTGGAGGGGAGGTGTAAACAGTAATTACAGTGCACAAATTGGGGTCGTAGAAGTGCCGATATATTGCAGTTGGTGGTGCAGTTTGTATGTAGGGCGGCTCATATTGTCGAAAGCCTACTGCAGTACCTAGGTGTAGACTGGCTGTATCTGAGAATTTGCATGATTTGCAGTCATTGTACCTGAAAATCAACTCTGAGACCACTCATAGATATCAGTTAATGTAAATGCTGTAAGGTGCTTAGCATGATGCACATGAATGGCACTTTAAGCGATATGGCGGCCTGTGACAATACCCTGCACCACTGGGCCACTCGCGTCCAAGTAACGTGGGTGCATGGGTGGTCGACTTTAGGCCAACAGCAAAGGTGATGGGGCGTCGCGACAGACGCCTCGGCAGTACCAGGTGTGATGGCTCTGTGAGCACGGGGCTGCCACGTATATATCTGCCCACACTGCTGTTTCTTTCGTGTTTACGTCATTTACAGGCAATTTGCTAATGGTTATGAATAAATGGACTGGTGTGCAGGTCATAATAAATGTAGCTACAGCATGTTGTGATTGTGCATCAACGTTACTTTCATGATACTGAAAACGCTGATACTGGTTACTTTCATGATACTGGATATAGTGGTTTTGGGACGTTAAACCCCACATATCAATCAATGGAAACGCTCCTGTTGCTGTTCATTGTGCACTGCAGCTGTCAGACGTTGGGTGGCACAGCACTGGTAGTTGGCAGTTGAAAATTAAAGGGACACTAAAGGTAGCTATAAAGTTGTAATAGTAGTCCAGAAACCTCATAGCGTTACTTCTGTGCCAAGAAAGGGCTTATTTTGAAATAAAATCCCGCATCGGGTTAGCGCACTTCAGATTATCCGCATCAAGATGCGGTCAGGTTCTCTTCACTGCTGCCGTGCACAACGTTGCCCGGCTTTACTGCGTGGTCGCCGACACTAGTAGACAGAACGAAAGCAGCGGGAGCCACAGCAGCAACAACGGCCCTTGATCAAATTCCTGTCATTGGCTCCAAGACAGACGTGTTCTTGGTTCAACTGCGCCCCGCTAGATAGCACAACCTGTCTAGCGTAACGACGCGAAAGTTGAATTTCCGAACCACTCGTGCTATTTTCCGTAGTAACGTATAGCGGTTCTTTTTTCTATGAATCAAACAGAAACAAACAAGCAGCATTTTATTGAATCTTTTCATGCACGTCAGGTTCTTTATTTAGTGCTGCTAGATCGATTACTAGTGATGAATTGTAGGTAGTTCGTCTGGTGTGATTGGTATCATTTTGAGAATGTCCTACTGCGGCGCATGTATTCTGGTGCATTTACCTTAGTTTCTGGTTAAATAGGACACTGCTGTTGATAATCTCATTTAAGATGCTGACATACATTGAGCCTTCACTCTGATGTAAATTGTTTGACTTTAGTGTCCCTTTAACATCATTCAAAAGGGGCCCAAGACAGAAGGTTCAAAGAATGAATGTGAAGATTTGATAACGGAATGCTTGTAGGAAGAAGGCGAGCATTGTTGAAGGGACATAAAGTAGACCAAACGATTTTTTTTTTCATATTGGTAAATTTTGGCTTTACAACTCACCACAGAAGGCTCTTGTTTAGCAAGAAAGCATGCTGTAAAAAATACTGCTGGTGCCGCCACCTGGAAGTTTTCACACCAGCTCACCATGATGACATGTATTCTGACAGCATCTACTAAGGTCTACGTAATAATCATTAAAGAATTCTTTACATCCCATTCTATGACAACCAACGTCCTCTCATTTAGGCTAATGTGTCTAAATTGCAAAAGACTTCGAAGTTATTGACGCCACAGTGATGCTCTTTTACAAAGGTTTTCAGCACAACTTTAAACTTTTAGCGCTTCCTCCTATACATGCTTCATGCTCAAGGTGGTAGGGTGATTTTTTCTGCCAATACTTGTAAAAGTATGTTTCTGTGCTAGTTATGGGACCTGGTTATTAGAGCGCTAGTCTCCAAGCTTTTCCAGAGTGTACATCTAGTTTATAGGAAACCCTCATCAGGGTGCTCAGCCATTCCTGCAATGAATTTTGTTGGAGCAGCTTTGAGGTGCACGTTACTTACTTCAAACTGGGTGAAATGGGGCATCAGATCCATGACGTCATCAAAACTGCTCGTGGGAGTGATGGCTTGGGTTGATCAAGTGTTTCAAGTTGCAAGAATTGCAACTATAAAGTCGAGAGTAGTCAATAAATTAAAAATAAAAAGGTTCTGTCCTACTACTTTCCAGATGTGTAATTACAACCTATGATGGCAAAATTGACTATGAAAAAACATTTTATCTGTCGATAATTGGTAATGTTTAGCTTTAGTGTTCCCAATGCTTTTCAGTTGGGAAACCAGTCTGATTAGGGGTCATATTCACAAGCCTTAAGAACTCACGCGCCAATAGTAAAAGCATGCGCAAAAATGAACAGAGCAGTGTGAATCTGTGGATATTCTGTGGGCATTGCTGATGTGCTCTTTGAATCTCTCTTGTGCGCAGGACCTCGCAACGCTCGCGAGGCCTGCCGTCACTTCGGACCTGCTCCTGGAGTGCCCCACAGTCACACCAAGTCAGTGCTGGTTCCCTCTATTTACTGTATTCCTTCTTTGGTGTTTATGTCATATGTGTGCTGTGCAATCATCTGCTGTCGGGCTCATTGGATAATGTGCTGCAGTAGGGAGGGCTGAATGAATGCCAAAAAGTTCATCATAATACATGCAGCTGCACATTCCAGTCATCTCCTACCTGCATATTCATTTCGGTGCAGAAAGCCATCCATGTTTTACTTTTTTTTTTTTGCTTGTTCGTTTCGCTCTCACTACTGGTTTCATTTGGGAAAGTGAGCATCAAGTGATAAGCATATAGCATAGATGTTGGAAGTGCTGCTCTGATTGCTTCAAACTGTTTTTTTTTTGTTCGTAACTGCTTTGAAACGGCACTGAAGCTCCACCACGGTGGTCTAGTGGCTAAGGTACTCGACACTGACCCGCAGGTCGTGGGTTCGAATCACGGCTGTGGCAACTGCATTTCCGATGGAGGCGGAAGTGTTGTAGGCCCGTGTGCTCAGATTTGGGTGCACGTTAAAGAACCCCAGGTGGTTGAAATTTCCGGAGCCCTCCACTACAGCGTCTCTCATAATCATATGGTGGTTTTGGGACGTTACACCCCACATATAATTATAATGAAACGGCACTGAAAAAAGTGTAGAAAAGAGTAGCCGTGTGAGTAGCCCAGAAACGCCAAGGAAACCGTAAATGCTCTGTATTGCGATGCGTCAGGCATTTGACAAAGACACGAAAGCAGCCGTGGAATGCACGACTGAAGGCAGCAATGCCTGTCAGGCTGCCAGTGGCTACTTTGTCAGGAGGTTCTGCTGGATCGAGTTCTGAGCTGCAGCTCAACACATCGAGTGTTGACGCTATGCCTGTTTCAGTTACAGTGTTGGCGTAGGTTGCACAATCACAACTTCTATCACTTCTCATGAAAGCGAGGGCGCAGCGACCGCCAGTAACATAAAGGCGCACCTGGCATCTAGGAGTGCAACGTTGCACAAGTTCCAGCTTCCGAGTGTCAAAATGAAAGAGGTCGTCAATGACAGCTGCACTGAATTCGCGATATTGGGTTTCTCCATGATGCAAAACATTCTTGGACCTCCGCTGTGAACTACGATGCTTTCAAAGAACTGCACTAAGCAGTATGAGCTTTGTGTCAAGCTTGCGGTGGAGTGCTCCCCTTGTGATATGCGCTTAGAGGGATTTTCTTTCCTGAAAGTCGCTGTTGACGCCAGGATAGCTGCATTCGAAAATGTCTGCAATAGAGGCCATTCGGAGCATTCATAAGAGAACAACAGCCTCCTCGGATTTCTTTTCTGTGATGACTGTTTCTCATCACGGCTTACACTACTAAACTTTCAAACGCCATGTGAACAGAATGGTTCAGGCATGCACCAGTGCTGCAACAAACTGTGAGGCCACAAGCACAGTTGAAATCAAGGAACTCCACAGGAACTGGGGCAACATATCTGATGTGTCATAAAATCTGGCTGACGTGTGACCACTATTCACACATTGCAGATAGCGTATTATTAAAATGTACACCCGACTTGCTGCAGCCCACGTTGTCCTGTCCAACTTTTGCTTGGTTTGCTCACTCGGTGCAAAATCCAGTGAGCAAGGGTACGTGGCTTGGAGCACAAAACACGTTCCAGACTGTCAAATGATTGTAATGTAGAGAAAATAGAGGTGCAAGCTGTGCTGATCTTGTTCCCGAGATCCATCGAGAGGTACAAGCTGCATTACACTACGATGTTCTCTCATGGTAACAGCCTTTACCGAGCAGGCTGTGCTAAGGCTTCATCAAGATACAAGATTGTGTCAACCATACACAAAGGTATTGCAGCAACCTTGCGTTTGCTAGTCGACAAGAAGGCCCAAGGCGAGCTACTTGAAAGAAAGAGAGAGGTCACTCAGGGCAGAATCAAGAAAATTCTAAATTACTATGGCAGTACTCTGAGGACTCAAGAGATTGATGTGCCAGGATCGAAGAGTGCATTTGAGCCAACCGTGTGCCACATGTCAACTGATGACCACCTAAGCATGACCAGTGCCCTGAAGGGCTAGAACCTTGGTGCGTTCATAACTGTGCTGTAGCAAGGCACAAGGAGCCCCCTGCTCACAAAAACAGCCTGCCCAGCTTTGTGGGTGAAGCTTTTAGAGCCTATCTTCAAGCAGCTGGGCGAGGAAACTCTTGGAGTAATGCAACGAAGAAGTGACTGAATACTAGTGAGTGCTGAAGACCAAACGTTCCTTGCTTCACAGTGTCCAGAGGGCAGTGGCTGAAGCCATAAGCCAATTCAACCAGGGTGTCACAAAGAGCGGCACTGCGGTAGAGAAACTGGGCTATATCATAGACTTCGCATGCCCAAAGACCGCACAACAGGAGCAGACTACCTACAGACGACTGCTGCAGACCTCTGTGTGGCCTGTGCTCCGGGGGCAGTTTTTTTTTCTTTCGTTGTTTGTTCTTTCGGTCATCGCATACGTCCTTACAGGATATCTTTGCGTGCTTTTTCTGAGTAAATGCGAGAACTTTGGTATTGGAATGTTTGTGTTTTATAGATCTAGTCAGGGATGTTATCACTAATTTAGTAGTCAAGTATACATACTTGAAATCGAGAGGCTGTGGACAAAAACATGTTTACGAGCGAGGGTGCAAGGTTGTGCCCGTGCCCTCACTTGTTCTTTTTAATGCTACCTTTGGATTTCAAGCACGTTGAATACATTAGAGCAAGAACGAGTTTTAATGAAGTATATGTATGCTTCTTTTTGCATCGTAAATGTGCTCACAATAATAAAGAGGGCATCACCGGCTAAAGCAGCTCTTTGGCATTGTTGTCATATGCTTCTTTTTTCACCCATGCAAAGTTTTTGAAAAGCCCATAACAGATTGGTGGAATTTCAGTATTAAAATGTTTGTATCTTTTGTTCTTATGCAGATATATAAATTATAACCAGATATTGAAGAAAGGGAAAAAAAACTATACAGTAGTGGTCAATAGCATTGAATTCACTCCAAAATTAAATTTCAGAACCCCCATCTTCCCTTTTAAAAAATGCCAAGCAAATATACTTTCATCTGTGAAGCAACATGCAATTTAGCGTGTAAACAAGCAAACTTAGTTCGAAACCTTCATAGGGAGATACGATGAATGTAGACGAGGGACACTCGAGAATTGTGTGGGCGCAGTTACAGGCGTCCCCCTAGTTTCGTATTTTAGTGAAGAATTTCACAAAACAGTCATTTCCAAGTCGGTTTACAGCCAAGCTGCAGCCGCTTCGAGCATCTCTACTGGTCACATAGTACGCTACCGAGGTTGCCATTGGCTACATCTGATAGGCCTCGCTCGCTGAGCGCTTGCGAGGATCGGCACTTGCCGCGCGTTTCTACGTTTTTCCGATTTCACCATGGATCACTTAAAGAAGCGAGACTTCCGAGCACGAAAGTTTGCAAGCAAGAACAAGTACCGAGGGCGTCGACGTAAGCCGAAGCGCAAAGCAGCGGTAGAAGAATGCGAGCCGCCGGCCACTAGGCCTAATCAAGGCAGTGGGGATACGGCGGCTTGCGGGAACTTTGACGAAATCGACGCTGCGATCAAGTTCATCAGCGCATCGGAAGAAAAGATTGAACAGTTCGAGAGCGAGAGAACAGAGTGTTGGTGGCTCTGTGAGCGGAGTATTTTGTGACATCGGCGCTCTGACATCGATGGTAGGCCGTGCTGTTTGTCCAACATGCCACACCGCTGGACTCGTCGTTCGCGACACCATGAGTAAACGTAAGGGCCTCTCTTCGTTCCTCGAGCTGCACTGTGATAACAGTGAGTGTCCTGAGTCAGTGGTTTCTGCCGCGCATAGTTCGCGGTGTGTTCTGCCGGAAGGACAGCCCACTGATGCCGGTTATGACTGGAGCTACCAAAGCGGCAGCTCGCGCGACAGCTTCGCCATCCATGTGAAAATAGTTGTGGCTGTGCGTGCGATAGGCATCGGGCATGAACAGCTGTCGCGTTTTTGCACTATTCTTGGACTGCCAATACCTATGCATCATAAGACTTTTATTGCAATTGGCAAAAAAGTTCATGCTGCAGCTACCAAAGCTGTGCAAGAAAACCTGGCGTAGGCGTGGATGATAACTAAAGAGAAAGTGGATGAAGCTGATGTTGCTGTCATGTATGATGGCACATGGCAAAAAAGAGGGCACAAGAGCCACAATGGCATTGGCACTGCTGTGTCTGTGGACACTGGTTTGTGCCTAGATTTTGAGGTGCTGTCGAATTACTGCCTCGCCTGTAGCCGGCACCTGGGCTTGGGTGATGAGGAAGAAATATGGCAAGCATTCCACACACGTGTTTGCGAAAAAAATAGTGCTCCTCTCATGCCGTGGAGACTGAGACAGCTTTGCGCATATGGGGCACGACATCCTCATGCACAACACTATTGCGCTTCACCTAGTTCCTCAGTGATGGGGACAGCAAAGCTTATACCGCTGTCGCTGATGCCAAGGTATATGGTGAAGTTGTTGTGGACAAGGAGGCGTGCACAAACCATGTGGCCAAGCATCTAGGCACTGCTCTTCGGAAACTGCCAACACGTCTTCCACGAGGAGAAAAGGTGACAGATGGCACAATTCAGAAGCTGCAGAACTATTACCGTATTGCAGTCACAAACAACAGAGGTGATATTCTGAAAATGCATCATGCTATCTGGGCCTCGTATTTCCATTCATCATTGAGCAGCACAGCAGGCAGCCACCGATACTGTCCAGAAGGGGCGACTGCTTGGTGCAAGCATAGGAGAGCCGAAGCGCTTGGGGAGGCCCTGCCCGACCACACACCAATCTTGACCAAGGCTCAAGGATTGGCTGTGCTTCCCATTTACAAGCGCCTCGCAGATGAAAAGTTACTGGTACATTGTATTCAAGGGAAGACCCAAAACGCTGCAGAATCTTTGAACAGCAAAATCTGGTTGCTGTGTCCGAAGACTAAGTTTGCCTGCTGGACAACAGTGTAAACTGCAGCTGCTATGGCTGTGCTGTGGTTCAATAAAGGACATTCAAGCGTTGAACATGTGCTAGAGGAGCTTGGTGTAGTGCCACCAGATCAACTGATCACTGTGGGCCAATCTTGCGACCAGAGGAGAATCGAAAGAATGCGTGTGAAACAGCCGAGGCAAGGGCTCATCGGCGGAACGTGGCGAAGAAAGCGCGCCTTGATGACTCCCTTCTAAAGCGGTGAAAAGGATCCACATATGGAGCAGGACAATTTTAGGTGCTCTAGCTGTGTTCCTTCTATGATCTCACCAAGTTTTGTGCAAATCACACTGTGTAATCATGAGTGAACATATTTATAACTTTCAAATGCATTTTTCTTGATTTCCATTTTGAGGTAATTCTTTCATCCTGTGCACAATATTTTTGACACATAAAATAGTCCTATCTTGATGAAGTCCTATCTTACTCAGAGCCTATTCAGCCACTCTAGAATACAAGTATCTACTTCAGGTTGCAATATACATCACAGATTTTTTGTTACACAACTTAATACACTGACAGAAAGATGTAAAATATGCATTTAGTACTTTTAATTTTTTAAAAAATGTGCAAATAAATCAACTACTTGAGGTACTTTTCTGTATTGTACTGCTCAAGTGCAGCAGAATGAGCCATTTTGCAATTCTGTGTGAAAATTTTTAGTAAGCTTTATTATGTGCACAGAAAACCCTATATTTTGATATCAAAATTGTAACTCCGAAACTACTATAGCTATCAGAAAAATATTTGCAGTTATGAAATCAGCACTGCAAGCTTTACTAACACCTAAAATTTCAAGGAAATGGGTCATGAAATTAAAAAAAACCTTTTTCGAGTAGCATCTCCTCTTAAGGGGGGAGGTGGCTTTGAAAAAAAACTTTTTTATTTGTTGACCTACTGCAATGAAATTTGGCATGCATACTCATAAGTGTCTAGAATAGGGAAATATGCAGTTTCATCATGATAGCTTCAGTAGTTCTCAAGTTACATAATGCTACACGATCCAATTACATGGTCTGCTCGTGGAAAGCCTAGCGCTGCAACAAAACATGCCAGGAAGCTGCGAATGATGTTGATCTTTACTCAAAAGAAAGCTACAGGGTATGACACTCTCGGAATTTTTTAGTAAGTTCTCGTTTTTTTTTTTTTTTTTTGTAGAGATCATCATGGCTGCCGACACACATTGTCAGAAACAATGGCACGGACAAATCATCGTCTAGAAAAATAACAGGGCCACAAAACAGAAATTGAAGATTGCTGTACCCACAAGCAGTGTTTAGGGATTCAGGGAAAAAAAACAATCAAAATCGGTCCAGTCATTCTCCTGCTACTCTTTCCACGAGCAATGCACAATGTCCAAAACACACTTGTGAGAAAAAGCCTGTCGAAGTTTTTGACAGGCTTTTTTTCAATGAACTTTTTTGTTTCTCGTTGGATATTGATGAAAATTGGCACAGACACTAAGAATAACCTCACAGTGCTTCCATAAAAATTCTGAAGTGATACCACGAATACTTTACGAGAAACAAATTATTTCTTCATTGAACCATGTGGAGGGGCTGAGCATAATGTCAAAAAAAAAAAAAAACAGTATTGAGAAAGCTGCGTTTAAAGTTTCAACTTTTCTTTACGTCTCCAAGACACCTAAAAATTGTGATCTCAGGTTTGTCTTGTGATATTTGACTTCTTTTCATGATTTACTCCTTTTCATGAGTTACAAAGAACAAGTATGAATTTTAAACCAAGTTCTTTGTATGA
Organism: Rhipicephalus microplus; assembly: GCF_013339725.1. NCBI lineage: Eukaryota > Metazoa > Arthropoda > Arachnida > Ixodida > Ixodidae > Rhipicephalus > Rhipicephalus microplus. The sequence continues at coordinate 107,817,294 of NC_051174.1, read as the reverse complement.
AGGAGTGGTGTGATTGGTATGACAGAAAAGATTGTAATTGAATAAAACCATATACTGAAATTACTAAACATACTTTTTTGTGATGAAGTTGTAATTAGTGTAATTAAGTACTTGATTGCAAATATTCACTGAACTTTTTTTTATTTGGAGAGAAGTTTATTGCATCAGAAAAATGGATCACACCATGACGGCCTATGCCTTCTTTCAAATAACAAAGTTATGGGCAGAAGACTGGTGGCACGGGAATTTCTAGCAGTATAATTAATGACACGAAACGGGCATATAGAAATTCGTGCCCCTGATTCACACATGCTCTTTCGCCGCTCTAGCCGTGAAACGCATCATCATACAGCCGGTCGCGGAAACTCTAATCTACAGCAATTCATTAACCTCGGAACATTCATAGACGTTCGTGGCGATATCAAGCACGGCTCGAAGCACGTCTGAATCGCATCACAAAAGCTTACTGACAGCACTCCATATGACCGTGGGGTGCGCGGCCGCGTGGACAGTGCAGCCGGCGCGTAATGCACTTGCCGGCGGCGTTCGATGACGATGCGCGAAATGTGTAACTACGAAGACAAAAAATCGGCACGCACTGCACTTGGCATCGCATTTTCGAATGACGACGCGCGAAACTGCTAGCCGCTGTTCCAAGCGATCCTTGGGGGGGGGGGGGGGGGGTGACGAGCTTGACTGTGTTGTCCGCTGCCGATGCGTAAAGTGCCCGTACAAGATTCAGAGGAGCTAGAGAGTGATGTGGTACATTCCTTGCGAAGAAGCACGTCGCCAAGAGTGCGCTTGCGCGTCGTTCCTGCCCGCAGTCTCGCTGTCAACGGAGTTAGGCCTAAAGCCGACTCCGATGACGCGCAGCACTCGTAGACCGCTGCGCGCCTGCTCGTAGTAATCTGATCGTGCATTCGGTGCGGCCACTCGTAGTAATCAGATCGTGCCGCCGCTTACAGCTTCATTGCTTGCGAAGAAGCACGTCGCCATGAATGCGCTAGCGCGTCGTTCCTGCCCGCAGTCGGCGGAGTTAGGGCTAAAGACGACTTCAATGACGCGCGGCGCTCGTAGACCGCGCTGACGCTCGTAGTAACCTGATCGTGCATCCGCTTACTGCTTGTAACTAAAGCGTAGTTATATCTTAAGTGATTATCAAGCCGTAAACACGTCACGAAGTGGCGATTTTCGAGAGCCATGTCCTCGCGACACACAAGCAGCAGACGACGATCTCCCGGAGCGAGCATCGGGCCAATGGCGAGGCGAGCTGAGGCAACATGGCGGCCACGGCCAATCAAGGGCCTCAGAACGACCTTCAAACATTTGCTTTTTGCTCGCTTGTTGTTAAAAGGAGTAGCCAGCTGAGGCGAGAAAGTTAAACGCGGAGAAATGCTCTTTCTGATGAGCCCAAGAAGCAGGCTCCCGGCCCAAGCATAGCAAAGCTATTATTTTTTGAAAATCGCCGTTTTCTCGCCATTTCCAGAAAATTTTTGCTACCTAGGTGGGTGAAACGAATTTTCCGAAGCACTTCTGCGCGGTTTTCAGTGTAGATATTTTGGAACCAGATAGAAAAAGGGTTCCAGAAACTGAAAACTTGAGTTTCAAAAAATCGATTTTTTTGCCATTTTTCGCGATCCCAAAGCCGCGTTCCCCCTTAAGACAGATGAAAAAAAAGGGCGCATGCGACATGGCACTGCTGGAGCTGTGTTATTTTTGCTGTTGGTCCAGACTGATTTTGGATAGTGCATGTCATTTCAGTTGTTGACGGCTACTTTATTTGTTCTTTCCTGCCAGGCCATACGTGCGATCCAAGGGACGCAAGTACGAGCGTGCCCGTGGCCGAAGGAAGAGCCGTGGCTACAAGGCTTGAGTGCTGTGACTTTACCGTTCCCAGTCAAAATAAAACACCGCCTGTGGCAACCACACCTTGCTGTTGTATTTTAGCCTTTATTTTTTAAGTGTCTCTTTAGATTGTTACACTGCAAACACATCTAGAGGGCTCCTTGGGGGGGGGGGGGGGCTTATAGCGGAAAGTACAGCAGCTGTCGAAATGTGTGTTGAGTGATTCACTGGAATCGGGGAGTATGAGCACACCTTGTCGGTGATAACTTGAAGATCTGTAAGTGTGCGCATCAACAGAATAGCAAACAGAACAGGTGTAGCCTGAAAGATATCTAAAAACACTGACTGTGTGTTATCAGCGCGACTTGCATCTGAATAGCAGACAAGACAGATTGCTGTGGCTCATACCCGTTGGGGCGATTTGCCAATATTTTCATGTTCTGAACACCCACTAGCAACACATTCGACTGGCGTAAAGGGAAAAAGAATTGACCGTTATTCAAATTGAGCTTCTACAGAGAGAGAGAGAGAGAATAAACTTTATTGGGTTCCAGCATGCGGGATTCCCTCCGGCCGCGCATGGCGTGGGGTTCACCCTATCTCACGTTACACTAGAAGTCCTAATGTCACGCGGGCCTAGACCTCAAGGCCTTCGTGCCCCGTCGCCGCTCGGGTTACTGAGGGTGTCCCCCTTTCGCCTTTGCAGCGCCAGTGCGACCTCGAGCTGCCGGACGGCCCTTCGCTGGTCTTCTGGGTCCGTAGACCCCACACGCTGTTCTACTTGCGGCGGTAACACCGGACCGTCCGCGCTGTCTGCGTCACATCCCCAGAGTATGTGAGCCAGGGTGGCTCTCGCGCTCGCGCACACACTGCACATTTCACTCACAGCTTCTACAGAAGAGTAGTGCTTGTGTGCAGATGACCATTTCGGATAGATATGAGCAATTCGCCATCTTGCTTGAACAGCAAAGTAGCCTGCATTGTTTTTGTCTACGGTGCCATCTTCTTGAAGTTGTCTATTTTGCCGGCTACGTGAGAATTGGGTTTGGGATGGCCGCCGTCCACTTGGCTGTCTATTTAGCTGACAGGCTCTGGCCTCAAGTGGCCAGAGCATGTCACACTCTATGAATGGGTGGTTGAGAACGCGTTCGGCCGTTTTGCGACGATCTGCAGCTATGCGCAAAAATTTTGTAAAAATTACACAGTTCTGTAGTCTCTAAATAACCCTAGGGACTTGATCTACCGGTCTTGTATGTTTGTAGAAAATCGCCGAAACTGTTCCAGGGTCCTTTTAATAACTGAAGCTAGCCGCCATTGCCAAGTTTAAAAGTGGCCTCACACAACGAACAGAAGATCACAGAATGCAAAAAGAAAAACAAACAAATTTAGCTCAGTGATGTGCGATGTATTATCTTTCGTTTTTGCCTTGTGCTGGTAGCATTTGAATTATGATTACAATTCATAATCTCTCCAGCAATGCAGCTCTGATATTAGTGTGGATCTACATTTTTTACTGATCAATGATAAGGGAAGCGTTGGAATTCCCCTACATCACCACCTTACTACCACACGCTGGCCAAAAAATTCCGAAAATACGCTGCAAGTAATTGCCCTACTGTTGGCAGCCCTTATTACGAATAGTGGTCATTTTGCAAGTTTACATCCAGGGGCCATTCTAAAAAAGGCCTAATGTTACACGCTTGAACGTTAGTTTCTTTGCGGCATGGTTCAATGTGATTAATTTTTTTAGCTTTCTTTACAGATAGTCAAGCGTTCATGTGACGTAGGCAGTGCTTCTGGTGGTTGTGTGAATCGAGCTTTAGCTGCCAGCTGCCCCAAGGGCCGCGTTTAGATTGAGTTTCTCACGCAGCCTCCACATTTCGATGAAGACTGTATGCTAAAGGCCCGTGTCCTTTATTCAGGTGCATAAGTACTACTAGATGCACACGCGCACACACGAAAATTTCGGAGCCCACCACTACGACGTCCCTCATCACATTGCGATTCTGACACATAAATTTAAGTAGTCCAAAATTATGAATCGTGCCTCGCAATACACAGATGATCTTACACTAATTAAAAACTGCAAGCCGTGGACACTAAGAAGTGTGGCAGCTTAGAACACTCAGAAGTGTGGCAGTGTCCTTCGTGGCCTCCTTGTCTCTCTGTCGTTCTGTTCGCACGCTATAACTATTGTTATCCCCATGGACACGTTTTATTACTCGGCTATTGCTGCATCAAGATCGTACTCTTCTCGTAGCCGCTTCCTTTCTGGCTCGTCGTTGCTGCTGTCGCCTCTGGAGACTGCTTTTCCGCCGGAAACGGCTTCCTGAGCTCTGTCTGGCCAGCTCGCGTCTAGTTGGCCTAACAGGCAAACATTGTTCTCCCTGCGGACGCAGAAGACCCGCAGTCCGATCTCTTCAAGCATGGCTCCGTCTGCACCCCTCAGGTCCTTCAGCTGATATTTCCTGAAAGCAGGGTTAGGTGGACTTGAAACGGTTCTAGAACGAATGCCAAAAGCAGCCATAGTGGCAAAGTCATTAAATATTATCGCCAAATTTTTAGCTAAATGGCACCCAAGGGGTGTTTGTACAGTCTCTGCTATTTATAAATAAATAAAACCATTTTAATAAGTAAAACCAAAAGTTTAAAAGTCGCACAAAAATAACCATGGTGCCAACTGGAAAACTTGCGTCGTTAAATGGGTCAAAAAGTAGCCACATTTGCGCGAAGGGTAATCATGCAGGATGACCCTAAGTGTGTGCGAAAACGTGTAGGGTGCGTCAGATCTGCCAGGTAAATTTTTCTCAGTAGGATATGCCCATTGTTTCATAAGCAGGCTCATGGCCATGCAGGATTTGGAAGATAAAGAATCCCTAATATTGTTTTATTTTAAGAAGTGTTCACTTCTTACATTTGGCATGTCGGGATTGACTCTGTATAAGGTGGATGGTGCTATGTAGTGTGACCGTCCCTGTTGTAACTTCGAACACATGCTCTGGCTTTGCCCTACCCTCGGCTCAGCACAACCCAACACACAATAGGCTTAGCAGGAAGTCCTCGCAAGAAACTTCAGAGACTTCGCTATGAGTCTTCGGCTCCTAGCACCATCCTGGGCGAAGCCCCCTGGCTGACTTCGTGGTCGTAACGCTCCCTACTCGGCATCCACGGGATATTTTAAATAAAGTCAATATCACTCACTCCCACCTTTAGCCTCCGAAAGTTAGTGGTTAAAAGCAGGCTGATGGGAGAATGACGTCATTACTTTTTGTTTTCCTTCGTCTACTCGACCAACTAACGCAGGGTGGGAAAATTGAGGGGCTTGGTTTTACGATTATTTAGAGAAAGTATTGAAAGTAAAAGTGGTAGAAAATTAGTGGTCCCTGCTTCACGCTACAGGAAACATTATTCACGCGTAAGTTAAGGAACAGTTAACTATCCGGTAAATTAAAACAAGACCCAGTGAAGCAGAAGGTTTTCTTGTGAGCAGCTGCCATCGCTGCGGCACCTGGCGATGCAAATGCAAATTAACTGTCCAGTAAACTAAAATAAAACGAAGTGAATGAGTTGATTGAAAGAGCAGAAGGTTTTTTGTAAGAGCTTCTGTCGTTGCGGTACCTGGCGGTGCAAATGTCAACCTCTCAACGTAGCCTCCGTGAGCGCGAAACCTTTCAGAAGGGGGTGGGGCAAATGGGATTAGTACATTGAATGCAAAGGAAAAAAAGGGAGAGGGTATTGCTTTCGAGGTTAAGGCTAATCCAACCTGCTTCACACGTGAGTGATTTTGCCTCAAGGGAGCAGCGGCAGCCTTCTCGCGCGACTCCAACAGGTTTCTAAAGCGTCTACTAGACGCTGCGAACATCGCCTGGGTTGAAAATATTTTCTCGCGGCAGAACGTCTGACCAATAGAGGAGCAGTCAGTGGCGTACCAACTCATTCGCGAGGGGGGGGCAAGATATATATATATATATATCTATCTATCTATATATATATATATATATATATATATATATATATATATATATATATATATATATATATATATATATATATATATATATATATATATATATATATACATATATATATATATATATATATATATATATATATATATATATATATATAGTGGGAGTAATAATTCAATGGGCCAGTTAGTCCTCTTGAAGGTATGGGATATGGCACAACGGGAGCGTTGTCAACAAGGATAAATATATTTATTTCCCAACAGTTTAGGGAGGGGTCCTCCCTTCATCAGGGTATGAGTTATGCTAACATGAACTTCTAAACTTCGTTGCTGTCGCGTCCCTCTCGCATTGGAAGATGTTTGCGAGAGTGAGAGAGAACTAAAAAAAGAAAGAAAGAAAGAAAAAAAGAAAAAAAAAGAGAAGAAGAAAGACGAAAAGAATAAAAGAAAAAAAAGAAAAGAGAGAAAGAAAAAGAAAGTAAAAAAGAGGAAGAACCACTGTCAACACTGAGAACAAAACCAAATGTCCGTGTACGTCCACATCTGGTTCTTATCCCGTGCTGGTCAGTTCTCGGCGTGTGTGGGGCCACCCAAGATTGTCGCTGCCGTGGCGGGAGGGGTCCGTGACGGCGTGCGTAAGGGAAGGTTTCCCTGCGGCGACAATCTTGGGTGGCCCGACACCCGCCGAGAACTGACCAGCACGGGATAAGAACCAGATGTGGACGTACACGGACATTTGGTTTTGTTCTCAGTGTTGACAGTGGTTCTTCCTCTTTTTACTTTTCTTTCTTTCTTTTCTTTTTTTTCTTTTATTCTTTTCGTCTTTCTTCTTTTTTTTTCTTTTTTTCTTTCTTTCTTTCTTTTTTTAGTTCTCTCTCACTCTCGCAAACATCTTCCAATGCGAGAGGGACGCGGCAGCAATGAAGTTTGGAAGTTCATGTTAGTATAACTCATACCCTGATGAAGGGAGGACCCCTCCCTAAACTGTTGGGAAATAAATATATTTATCCTTGTTGACAACGCTCCCGTTGAGCCATATCATATATATATATATATATATATATATATATATATATATATATATATATATATATATATATATATATATATTGTCACGCGCTAAGAGCTCGAACGAACGTACAGAGAGACACGACTGTCCCAATTCTCAGAGACAAAGAAGGACGTCTCCGCTGGCACGGGTTGCTTGTCTTTGTCTTCCTCGTTCACCGACACAGAACTGACCCACTGTTCACTGGCACAGAACACCAGGTGGCATTACTCCTCCTCCCAAGAGAGCATCGACCCGATGCTAAACAAAAGTGTGCACAGCAGTGGGTCGAAGTAGGTAACATAAAGAAACAATAAACAAATTAGTGCACGAGAGAAAATGCGTCCTGGGCCCGGCAATCTGAAATAAGCGGCATTCACTGTTCACATGAAGAGTTCACAGGCACAAGAAGAAAATTCGCATCACCGCGTAAAGTATGGTTTTAGGCGGACTACGTGTACAGTCTCTGGGCGTGGTAACCTGCGCTGGGATGATGGCGAGCCTCCGTCTGGAACCACTTCGTAGTTCACGTCGGTCACACGTCTGAGTACTTTGTAAGGTCCAAAGTACTTCCTCAAGAGTTTCTCACTGAGACCTCGCCGCCTAATGGGTGTCCAAACCCAAACTTGGTCACCAGGTTCATAATTAACTTCTCGATGGTGGGTGTTGTACCACCGTGTATCTGCGCACTGTTGAGTTCGGATGTGCATACGGGCCAGTTGACGTGCTTCCTGAGCGCGCTGAATGTACTCATTGATGTCGGGGGCTAATTGGTCGAGCTTGTTGATGTCCTCATATGGAATCATGGCGTCCAGCATAGTTCTAACATATCGACCATAAACGAGCCGGAATGGTGTGCAGCGTGTAGTTTCCTGCGTTGCAGTGTTATACGCGAATGTTACGTACGGCAGGATGTCAACCCACGTTTTGTGCTGCACATCCACGTACATAGAGATCATGTCAGCTAGCGTTTTGTTTAGCCTTTCTGTTAAACCATTACTCTGAGGGTGATACGCAGTGGTCTTTCGATGGGTTGTGTAACTCAACCTGAAGATATCATCCAAGAGTTTCGCTGTGAAGGATGTCCCTCGATCAGTGATGACGTGTGACGGGGCGCCATGCCGTAGCACAATTTGATGCATAAAAAAACTGGCAACTTCAGATGCGGTCCCTCGTGGCAACGACTTCATCTCAGCGTAACGCGTCAAATAATCGGTTGCGACAATAATCCATTTGTTGCCAGAAGAAGACAAAGGAAACGGGCCTAGGAGGTTCATCCCCACTTGTTCAAACGGTGTACGTGGTGGATCGATTGGTTGTAGATGGCCTGCAGGCTTTAAATGTGGTGTCTTGCGACGCTGGCATTCACGGCATCCCTTCACGTAGCGTTTGACACAGGCAGATATTTTAGGCCAGTAGTAGAGTTGTCGCACCCGATCCATAGTTCTAGAGTAGCCCAGATGGCCAGATGTGGGCTCGTCGTGGCAAGCTAATAAGACGTCATCGCGGAGGGCTTCAGGCACGACGAGAAGATGAGATCTGTCACCAGCACCGGCGTTCTTTTTGTATAAGACGCCATTTCGTAGGCAAAATGATCGCAACGTTCGCGACATCGGACGAGGAATGGGCGCAGTGCCACCTTCTAAATGATCCATAATCATTCTTAGATTGGCGTCATTTCGTTGATGTGACATCAGATCCGGTCCGCTGACAGTTGCCACGAAGGCGCCGTCCTCTTCTGCGCTAGTACTGGCGGATTGAAGAGGTGCTCGTGATAGCGTGTCGGCGTCTTCGTGCTTTTTGCCTGACTTGTACACGATGGTGACATCAAATTCCTGAAGGCGCAGACTCCATCGTGCTAATCTTCCTGAAGGGTCTTTCTCTGATGTGGAATAGTTAGATTCTGCGCGAGACAGTGTGCGACTTGCGTAGGCTATCACCCGTTCAATGCCATCTTGTCTTTGTACCAAAATAGCTCCAAGACCAATACTGCTGGCATCAGTGTGTACTTCAGTGTCAGCATCTTCATCGAAGTGGCCGAGCACGGGAGGGGAAGAGAGCCGGTGCTGTAGTTCCGCAAAGGCAGTCTGCTGTTCGTCAGCCCAGACAAATGGTGTGTCATCACGCGTGAGGCGTAATAGTGACTCCGCAATGTTAGATAAATTTTCAATAAAGCGCCGGTAATAAGCGCACAGACCCAGAAATCGTCGAAGACTTTTCTTGTCAGTTGGAGGTGAAAAAGCGGTGACGGCGGCAGTTTTTTCAGGATCAGGCCGAACACCAACGGCGCTCACGACGTGACCAAGAAACTTTAATTCTTCGTAGCCGAAATGACATTTCTCAGGCTTGAGTGTGAGATCGGCCGATCTAATGGCTTCGAGCACATTCCGAAGGCGACGAAGATGCTCGTCAAACGTTTCTGAAAACACAACGACATCATCGAGGTAGACGAGACAGCTTTTCCACTTGAGGTCTGCGAGGACGGTGTCCACCATTCGCGGGAATGTGGCTGGAGCGGAACAAGGGCCGAAAGGGAGCCCTTTGAATTCATAAAGGCCATCCGGCGTTACAAAAGCGGTCTTTTCCCGGTCACGTTCATCGACCTCTATTTGTCAATAACCGCTCTTCAAGTCGACGGACGAAAAATACTTCGCGCGTCGCAGCTTGTCCAGAGAATCATCGACTCTGGGCAACGGGTACACGTCTTTCTTTGTGACATTGTTCAACTTTCTGTAGTCGACACAAAAGCGAAGCGTGCCATCTTTCTTTTTCACAAGAACGACTGCTGATGACCAAGGGCTGCTTGAAGGCTGTATCACGCCATCCTGAAGCATTTCGTTGATCTGCGTTTGAATCGCGTGCCGTTCGGTTGGCGAAACACGGTAAGGCTGCTGCCGTATGGGATGCGTGTCGTCGTAGGTGATAATACGGTGTTTCGTTATCGGTGTTTGACGTATCTTTGAAGAACGTGCAAAGCATGTGTGGAACTCCAGCAACAGCTCGCTCAAACGCTGCTTGTTCGCGTCAGAAAGCGTTGGATTGATGTCGACGCTGCAGAAAGGCGCTTCAGCAGTGCCGATGGCCTCGGAAGCAAAACAGTCTGTGACATTGGCGACTGGGTCGGCGTAGGCGATGACAGTTCCAGGAAAAAGGTGCCGGTGCTCGTAGATGAAGTTTGTGACAAAAACGTTGCAGTGATCATCACGAAGGTCGACAAGGCTTCTCGCTACGCAGACACTCTGAGACTGCAAAAGCGAGTGATTGCTTTCTACGACTGCTTCACCGTGCATCACTCCGTCCCACGCCACCTGAATCACAACAGTTGCACGGGGTGGTAACGTGACAGCGTCGTCGACGACGCGAAGAGACACTCGGGAGTGGCTGGGGTCGGCGTAAACTGTTGTGGCGTTTGTGGTCGCGAAAGTGACTAGACGTCGTCGAATGTCAATTATAGCACCATGCTCCCTGAGAAAATCCATGCCAATGATCAGGTCTCGAGAACACTGCCGGAGAACGCTCAAACTGGCAACAAATGTACAACCGCGGACTTGCAGTCTTGCCGTGCACATACCGAGTGGCGTGACGATATGCCCGCCAGCTGTACGAATTGGCGTTCGGTTCCAAGGCGTTCTTACTTTCCTGAGAAGGGCGGCCAGCTTTTCGCTAATTATGGAATAGTCCGCACCAGTGTCCACTAAAGCGCTGACTTCGCGACCATCTAGCAAAACAGGAATATCTAAGGAAACTCTTGCGCAATCAGCCGGTGGTGTCGTTGTCGATGTACCGTCGGTATCTTCAGTCTGCGTTGATAGGGGGTCTTGAGCATGACCAGTCTGAGCGGCCTTGCCCCTGAAGGTCGCTGAGGCTAGTTTTCCCGACGCGGGCTAGGTGACCGGCCCTGCGTCATGCCCGCATAGGTGCGATAATTCGGCGGGAACCGCTGCGGTGACAGAGAGCGTGAGTGGTGCCGAGATGTCGATCCGCGCTACTGAGCAACGTAGTCAGCGATTTCCGGAGGCCGCTGGCGGAACCTAGGAGGTGGGGAGTTGATTGATTGATATGTGGGGTTTAACGTCCCGAAACCACTATATGATTATGAGAGACGCCGTAGTGGAGGGCTCCGGAAATTTAGACCACCTGGGGTTCTTTAACGTGCACCCAAATCTGAGCACACGGGCCTACAACATTTCCGCCTCCATCGGAAATGCAGCCGCCGCAGCCGGGATTCGAGCCCGCGCCCAGCGGGTCAGCAGCCGAGTACCTCAGCCACTAGACCACCGCGGCGGGGCGGAGGTGGGGAGTTGGCCGAAAAACCACGAAGTCCCAGCTCTCGATAAGTGCACTGTCGGTAGATGTGCCCAGGTTCACCACAGTGATAGCAAAGGGGACGTCGATCGGGGGCCCGCCACACGTCTGATTTTCGCGGAATCGGTCGGCGGTCACTGAGGTACGGGCCCGCTTGGACTGCCTGAAGCATGGCTGGGGCTGTGGTATAAGGCGGAGTGAAATGTGGTGCAGGTGGGCGCAGAGTTTGATCTGCCGGAAGCACGGCAGGGGCCGTGGTGGGAAGCGGAGGCAAAGGTGGTGCTGGCTGGCGCAGAGTTTGCGCAAACGACATGCGAGGAAAGTCATTTAGGGGCCGCGACTCTGTCTGACAGGGCGGTTCTCGTAGTGCCTGCTTAACTTCATCTCGGACGATGCCGGACAAAGAACTGACAGTGGACGCCGAGGGTACAGATAACTTCTGCAGTTCTTCGCGAATTACAGAGCGTATGAGCTCTCGGAATAAGTCGACGTGGGCCCCAAAACCACCATGTAGTCCGCTCGTACGTCTGGGTTCGTTGCCGAAAGGTGCTTTCAATCAGGACGGCTTCAGCAACAAACTCTGACGTAGTCTTGGGGGGGCTGCATACAAGACCACCGAACAACTGCTCCTTCACCCCACGCATCAGGTATCGCACCTTCTTCTCTTCCGGCATGAGAGGGTCGCCTCGTCGAAAAAGACGCGTCATGTCCTCAACATACATTGCTACGCCTTCATTTGGCATTTGCATACGGCACTGGAGTGCACGTTCAGCTCGCTCCCGGAAATCGGGACTTGCATACGTTTCGAGAAGCCGGCGTTTGAAGTCCACTTGTGACGTGAACACACCTGCCCGGTTTTCGTACCAAACACGTGCCCCGTCACTCACACTGAAGTAGACATGTCGGAGTTTGTCTGTGTCATCCCACATGTTATGAGCGGCAACGAAGTCATAGTGGACTAGCTAATCTTCAACATCCTCATGAACAGCACCATGAAAGGGATTCGGCGTTCGTGGTTTGAACAGTGTATATTGCAATGGCGTTGCGCCTTCCATACCGGCTGTGTTGGAGCCGCTTGGGACGGCGCTGCCGGGAATAGTTGGGGCCGTCATCTCTTCTGAGAGAAGTCCGAACTCAGGGTCCAGTCCACGGATCCTGCGGCTAGCACGGTGAACAGGCGTAACCACCGGTATGGGGTTGGAGCTTCTTGTACTGGGAGGGGTTCGGTGCATAGGGTACCCCGCACCTCCACCAGTTGTCATGCGCTAAGAGCTCGAACGAACGTACAAAGAGACGCGAATGTCCAAAATCTCAGAGACAAAGAAGGACGTCTCCGCTGGCACGGGTTGCTTGTCTTTGTCTTCCTCGTTTACCGGCACAGAACTGACCCACTGTTCACTGGCACAGAACACCAGTTGGCAATATATATATATATATATATATATATATATATATATATATATATATATATATATATATATATATATATATATATATATATATATATATATATATATATATATATATATATATATATATATATATATATATATATATATATTATATATATATATATATATATATATATATATATATATAGATATATATATATATATATATATATATATATATATATATATATATATATATATATATATATAGCGAGCATGTCTTCTGTGAATCCAGTGATGAATAGAAATTGGCTTGAGCGGACAAACGTGCGAAAACCTTTAGTGCTCCTACGATTCGGCCGGGGTCCGGCCTTCGTGCGGGACGAAGGCCCTGACGAAGGCCGGACCCCGGCCGACCCCGGCTTCCCTGACGAAGGCCGGACCCCGGCCGAAACGTAGGAGCAATAAAGGTTTTCGCACATTTGTCCGCTCAAGCCAATTTCTATATATATATATATATATATATATATATATATATATATATATATATATATATATATATATATATATATATATATATATATATTGTGGTAAAGGGTTTAAACTGTGGGTCGTCCTCTTCAGCGCCTTATAGTGGGTCGCCCTTTTCATAAGAAGAAGAGCAGCTCGCGCAGAGAGTCGATCCCCGTATTGACTGTCGCTGTCGTGTATCATCGCTGAGTGTCCGCCAATAAACCGTTTAACAATATATATATATTGTAATGAACCTGAATAACGGACGCTCTGCTGGTAATGAAGACGACGATGATGATCGGTGGCCGCAGTAGTAGCTCGCGCACGCCGCTCGCCATTAGCCAGACCTGCCTGATAAAGGACATTTTGCCGAGCTACGTCTGAACCTTTCTCGACGTACAACACCTCTATTTTAAGTGGTGGAGGAGCCGGGGTTCCCATCAACCTGGAACTTCGCAATCGGACGCTACCCTCACCATTCACCATGACTGTTGCTGGCCCTTCTCAAGCCGCCTTACCAACGACAGTCTACTGTACTGGCGCGCCTCGGCAACGCGACCCACCAATTTTTCGCGGCAACGACGAACAAGACGTCGAGGACTGGCTCGTCGAGTACGAAATCGTAAGCGCTTCCAACAAGTGGAACGCCTGTGACCAGCTCACAAACGTGCGCTTTTACCTCGCTGATGTGGCCAGCTTCTGGTTCAAAAACCACGAAGGCGAAATTACCAACTGGTCCGCCTTCAAGACCACCATCGCCGTGGTCTTCGGTCGTCCCGCCGTGCGCCGGCTTCGCGCGGAACAGCGTATCCGTAGTCGAGTCCAGCACAGGGACGAGACCTTTACGAGTTACATTGAAGATGTCTTGTCTCTTTGCAAGCGCGTCGATGAATCTCTAACCGAACGCGACAAAATCAAGCACATCATCAAAAGAGTTGACGACGACACCTTCCAGATGCTCGTCGCTAGAAATTCACAGACCGTCACCGATGTTGTCCAGCTCTGTCAGGAGTACGGCGAGTTGCGTAAGCAGCGTGTCTCGACGCGCAGGGCCGCAGAAGATACGGCTTAAGTTTCCGCCCTCGTACACGACGTCGCTGCTGATCACACCGTCTTACTGCCCCAAATCAAACAATTCATTCGTGAGGAAGTTGCGCGTCAGCTTTCTCTTGTGGCCGAAGCATCCGCGCCAGTGACCTCGTTAGACCCACGTCTACGCCAGGTCATCGAGACACAGGTCACGCAAGCACTGCCTCCATCGCCATCTGTTCCTACGCCGCTGACCTACGCTGCCGTCGTTGCTAGACCCCCAGCCCCACCTATCTCTGGCGCATACTGGGGCACCGGGTCCTCCTACCCTACGACGCTGCCTACATACACGGCACTCCATCCCGTTTCGCCCCCTGCACCTTGTGTCGTTAACCCATGGCGCACCTTGGATAATCGACCCATCTGTTTCGCATGCGGTTTCGTGGGACATATAGCACGCTACTGTCGCCGTCGCAACTTCCAGCCTTCAGACCATGGGAATTCTGCAAATTACCAGGCTGCACAGAATCCCCAGCGACCACCTTCTCCTATCACCAACTCATTGTCCCCACGACGCCCCGTCGATTCTCGCCGGTCATTACCACCCCGTCGCCGATCTGTCTCCCCGATGCTTCGGCGCACGAGCCCCGCTCGAGAGGAAAACGGACAGCCGCAGTTCCGGAGGCAAGAACTGCGTCGTCGTCGAACTTTCTAAGACCTCCTCTTTGTCCGACCAACGAAATTGATGTGCTAGTAGAAGGTGTTGCTGTGCGTGCACCTTCGACACAGGCGCCGTCGTTTTTGTAATTAATGAAAAACTGTGTCGTGATTTGAGAAAAGTTACAACGCCGCTTACGAATCTTGCTCTGCGTACAGCCACCTCCCACTTCATCGCGCCGACAGCTCAGTGCACAGCACGCGTTCTTATTCAAGATGTTTGGTACGCCGTCAACTTTGTTGTTCTCCCACGTTCATCTTACGACGTCATACTAGGATGGGATTTCCTTTCTACCCATCAGGCCCTCGTCGACTGCGCTCGTGCTGAACTCACGTTGACGAATCCGTGCCTTGATATCGACCACCACAGTCTCTCGAAAGTGTTTGCCGCAGCTGAAGTCCGCATCGCGCCGTTGTCCGCCGTCCTAGTGCCTGTGTTTTCCCCTGCTGCCACTAACTCGACGCTCCTGTTGCAACCAACTATAGCTAGTGTGCAACACCGAACCATTGTCCTCCCGTTTGCCGTCATCAACTTTTCCAATGGTTCGGCGGTACTTTATGCGTGCAACGTTTCTGCTTGTCCGTACATCTGGCTACGTGGTGAGTGTCTGGGAAGCCTCGAGACCTTAAATTGTATTTTCGAAGACCCGATCTATCCAGACAAGCCATTTTTACCGACTTGTGCCATTACACCCGCAACTGACGCCAATGAACCTATGGATGTATTCCGCAAGTGCATTGATTGTAACCTCATGCCTGGGCAGCAGAAACAGCTGATCAAGCTCCTACAGCGTTTTCGAGCCTCGTTTGACCACAATCAGCCTTCCTTAGGTCGATCGTCATCTGTTGTTCACCGTATAGATACCGGTCAAGAGATGCCATTACGGCAGCGTCCATATCGTGTGTCAACTACCGAACGCCGTGCCATCAATGAACAGGTTGACGACATGCTGACACGTGGCATAATCGAACCGTCAAGCAGTCCCTGGGCCTCTCCAGTTGTGTTGGTGAAGAAGAAGGACGGATCCATCAGGTTTTGCGTGGACTACCGGCGTCTCAACCGAATCACGCGCAAGGATGTCTATCCGCTGCCACGCTTTGACGATGCCTTGGACTGCCTACAGGGAGCCGAATTTTTCTCTTCTTTAGATCTGCGCTCTGGATACTGGCAGGTACCCATGGCAGAGGCCGATCGAGAAAAAACTGCTTTCGTCACGCCCGACGGGCTTTACGAATTCACAGTCATGCCCTTCGGCCTCTGCAACGCGCCAGCTACTTTCGAGCGGATGATGGACTCTATCCTTCGAGGCCTCAAATGGAACGTTTGCCTTTGTTATTTAGATGATATTGTCGTCTTTTAAACTGATTTCGCAACCCATTTAACCCGCTTCGAGAAAGTCCTCGCGTGTATTTCTGCCGCGGGGCTGCAACTGAATCTGAAGAAGTGCAATTTCACCGCTCGAAAGCTTACGATCCTTGGCCACGTGGTTTCAAAAGACGGCATTCTTCCTGACCCTGCCAAACTTACAGCCGTTTCAGCGTTTCCCGAACCGACCACCATGAAAGAGCTCCGAAGCTTCATAGGCCTTTGCTCTTACTTCCGGCACTTCGTCCGCAATTTCGCGACGATCATCGCTCCTTTGACCAAGCTCCTCGCCGGCTCTAGAGACCTTTCTGCCTGGTCTGCCACCTGTGACGACTCTTTCAATGAACTGCGCCGCCTCCTCACGTCACCGCCTATTCTGCGACACTACGACCCATCAGCACCGACAGAGATCCACACCGACGCTAGTGGTGTCGGGCTAGGCGCTATTCTTGCACAGAAGAAAGACGGCTTCCAAGAGTACGTGGTTGCCTACGCAAGCCGAACTTTTAGCAAAGCCGAAACCAACTATTCTGTCACTGAAAAGGAATGCCTCGCCATTATTTGGGCGATAGAGAAATTTCGACCTAACGTGTACGGGCGCCCTTTTGACGTCGTGACTGATCATCACGCCCTCTGCTGGTTGTCGTCACTGAAGGATCCCAGCGGTCGCCTCGCCCGATGGGCATTACGCCTCCAAGAATATAATATTCGCGTGGTCTATCGCTCCGGCCGGAAACATTCGGACGCAGAAGCCCTATCCCGTTCGCCTCTACCCCCTGACCCGGACTGCTGCGAAAGTCTAACCTGTGATGCCACTGCCGTCACCATCGCCGACATGCCATCTGAGCAACGCAAGGACCCTTGGGTTGCTTCGGTTCCAAAAAATCCTGGTTGGGCGGACGGCTTCCCCCCCTTCTCGCACGTTGCGTCGGCAAGTCGAGCACTTCACCACTCGCGATGACGTGCTGTACCGACGCAACTACGCACCCGGTGGACGTCAGTGGCTACTCGTGATTCCACGTCATCTGCGATCCGAAATTTGTTCCACGTTTCAAGACGACCCCCAATGTGGCCACGCAGGTTTCCTGAAGACTTATTCTCGCATACGTCTCCGATATTACTGGCGTGGCATGTACCGTTTTATACGACAATACGTTCGGGCCTGCTTGACGTGCCAGAGACGAAAAACTCTCCCTTATCACGCTGGCAGTACCTTGCTACCCTTACCATGCCCATCCCGACCATTCGAACGCGTCGGCATCGATATCTATGGTCCCCTTCCCAACACTGCTGACGGTAACCGCTGGATCATAGTTGCCGTCGACCATCCCACGCGGTATGCCGAAACTTCACCCCTTCCCTCGTCTTCAGCAAAAGACGTTGCGACTTTCGTTCTTCACAACATCGTATTACGTCATGGAGCACCTCGGGAGTTACTGAGCGATCGTGGTCGCGTATTCTTGTCAGACGTCATCACAGCATTGCTGCGTGAGTGCCACGTCGTTCACCGCACCACAAGCGCCTATCATCCCCAGACCAATGGAATGACAGAGCGCTTCAACCACACCCTTGGTGACATGCTGTCTATGTATATCTCGTCAGACCACTCCAATTGGGACCGAGTGCTCCCGTTTATCACGTTCGCTTATAATACCGCCATTCAAAGCACTACTGGGTTCTCTCCTTTTTTCCTCCTTTACGGACGCGAACTTTCTTGCACTATGGACACTATTCTTTCGTACAAACCTGACTCCTCAGAGTCCACGACTTTGTCTCAAGCCGCTACATACGCTGAAGAATGCCGCCAACTGGCAAGATCATTCACAACCCAAAACCAAGGACGCCAAAAGCACCACCATGACGCATCAAATAACACTACTTTTTACGATCCAGGTTCACTTGTCTGGCTGCATGTCCCTTCTGCTACACCTGGCCTTTCTACCAAGTTGGTCCCCAAGTATCACGGCCCATATCGTGTGCTACAAAAAACGTCACCGGTGAATTACCTCATCGAGCCACTGGAACCATCTTTTGACCAACGTCGTCGTGGCCAGGAAATTGTCCACGTCTCGAGATTTAAGCCCTGCTACGACCCTCCCGTGTTTACTTGTCCATAGGTCGCCAGGATGGCTCCTTATTTCGCGGGGAGTAATTGTAATGAATCTGAATAACGGACGCTCTGCTGGTAATGAAGACGACGATGATGATCGGTGGCTGCAGTAGTAGCTCGCGGACGCCGCTCGCCATTAGCCAGACCTGCCTGATAAAGGACATTTTGCCAAGCTACGTCTGAACCTTTCTCGACGTACAACACCTCTATTTTAATATATATATATATATATATATATATATATATATATATATATATATATATATATATATATATATATATATATTGTGAGCATTATTCATACGCGTCATCTTATCGTATGTACATACTCATCATCATCAGCCTGGCCTGTGTTGTGAAGCAGAGGCTCGGCAAGTAAAAGAGGTGTCATGCAGCCAAAACGTTGCCTTGCAAGTGGTGGAGAGTGCTTTTCGATCCCCTGGTCTTCTCCCTGCAGCGCTTTTTCGTAATCTTCGACTATAAACCATCCCTGGAGCTCCGGTCGGGTCGCCGTCTGCGCATTCAGCCTACGGTCATGTCGCAAGACGAGCACAACGACACGGCTCCATCCACCCCGCCTGCACCCCTGGGCATGCCTTCTTGGACTGTCACCGCCCCTCAAAAAGACCCCCGGATGTTCTCCGGCCTTCGTGGTGAAGACGTTGAAGACTGGTTGGATGAGTACGACCGTGTGAGTGCGCTTAACTATTGGCATGATTCTGTGAAGCTGTCGCGTGTGCCTTTCTACCTGACGGGTGTCGCTAAGACATGGTTTCTCAACCATCAGCTGGATTTTTCAGACTGGTCTACCTTTAAGCAGCAGCTCCGTCAGATATTTGCCAACCCTTCTGTACGTGCATACATCGCCAAACGGAAGCTTGCTGAACGTGTCCAGCACTCCGGTGAGTCCTATACATCGTACATTGAAGATGTTCTCGCCCTATGCCGTCGCGTTGACAGCTCGATGGCGGAGCATGACCGCGTTCGCCATTTGCTCAAGCGCATAGGCGCCGTCGCATTTAAAGCTCTGGCGGCAAGGAACCCGACCACGGTCGCCGATATCATCAGTACGTGTCAGCGACTCGACGACCTTCAACGTATACCTTTGCAACCTGAAACAGCAGATATCAGGACAACGCATGACGGTGAGTTCCGTGCGTTAATACGGTCTATGATCCGCGAGGAGCTGCAACTCCAAGCCACCTCGTCATCTTATGAGCTCCGCATGACGCCTTCTACAGGCAGACTCCGCAACATTGTGAGGGAGGAACTAGCGTCCATGACGTGTGAGCAAGTCCCGAGCTTGCATACCACTCCAAAGCCGACGTACGCTCAGGTGGTTGCAGCGTCACCTACTTAGCAATCACCGCAGTATGGGTCAACTATGCAGCCTTCACTGAATGTCCTTGCCCAAAGAGCAACGCCTCCTTCGTTTCAAGCCTGGCGTCCATCTCGACCTATTTGCTATTATTGCGGAATACGCGGCCACATCTCACGGTTCTGTCGTCGACGTCAACAAGACGAAAGGCGTGGCTATGGTGACTACGAGAGGGATGAGTTTGCCCCCTCTCCACAACATCGTCTCCCATCCCAACTTTACCAACGCTGCTCACCCTCTCCACAACACCTCGATGCAGTCAGTACCTTCCGCTCCTCGCGCCGTCGCTCCCCGTCACCTATGCGCCGTTCCTCGTCACCACTTCTTCCGGAAACCACGGCGTCTGATCATCGCCCGGAAAACTAAACAGTGCAGCTTCGGGAGGGAAAGCTGCATTTGGTGGACTGCATCGAACTCCTCCGGAACGCCCCTCAAATGTACTTTCAGTGTGTGTTGAGGGTATATGGACTGAAGCCTTGGTGGACACAGGTGAATCGCTCTCAGTTATTAGTGTGGACTTGTGTTCCCGTTTGCGCAAAGTGAAGACACTGTATGATGGCCCTCCCCTTCGCTGTGCTAATGCGGTTTTTGTTCAGCCTTCTGGTGTTTGCATGGCACGAGTTTTTATTGAGGGCATCCTTCACCATATACAGTTCCTTGTTCTGTCGTCGTGTACCAATGCGCTCATTTTAGGATGGGACTTTCTCTCCACAGCTTCAGCCGTGATATCTTGCCGTCAGAGGGTCATTCACATGTCACAAACTGCGCTTTTGTCTGATAACAACGCCCATAGCCAGCGTTTCGTTACCGCTGATGACTGTTTTATTCCTCCAGGTAATGAGCATATTCTGACCCTGACATCAGATAAGATCGATACTGGTGATGTGTTCCTAGCACCGTGTGGACGCTACATCTCTGGTGGACTTATCATCGCTCCTAGCCTGGTGCGCTTTCGTGATGGCAGAGCATTAGTTACGGCAGTTAACCCCACTTCATTGCCTGTTGCACCTCCTCAGGTCACCAGTGTGGTTTGCTTCACAGATACCGAACCACTTTCTCTGGTGTCCCTTCACGGAGACTCGCCATCTTTATCTACAAGTACTGGGGACCAGGCTACAACGGCTGCTTTAAAAGCCACAATAAATACCGATCTCACGTCAGCGCAAAAGAAAGAACTTTTGGGTGTGCTTCAAAAACACAGCGCTTCATTTGATGTATATTCCAAGCTTCTGGGTCGCACTTCTGTCGCCGTGCATCGAATTGAAACTGAAGGCAATACAATCGTACGCCGCCGCCCATATCGAGTGTCGTCCGCGGAGCGGAAAATCATCGAGGACAACGTTGCTGATATGCTCCAACGAGATGTTATCCGGCCTTCGTCCAGCTCGTGGTCATAACCTGTGGTGCTAGTCCGAAAGAAGGATGGTTCGGTGCGACTCTGCGTCGATTATCGAGCACTTAATAAGATCACGCGCAAAGACGTCTACCCGATGCCACGAGTCGACGACACACTTGACTCTCTGCAAGGCGCTGAATTTTTCTCCAGCCTCGATTTACGGTCTGGTTATTGGCAAATAATTATGCACGAAGCGGACACAGAAAAAAACTGCCTTTGCAACACCAGACGGGCTGTACGAATTCAACGTCATGCCATTCGGTTTATGTAACGCTCCTGCCATGTTTGAACGCATGATGAACACAGTTCTACGCGGCCTAAAATGGAAAACATGTCTCTGTTATCTAGATGACATCGTCATTTTCTCCTCTTTTTTTCGTCAGCATCTTGATCGTTTGGACGAAGTTTTGACGTGTATTTACAGTGCTGGACTTCAGCTAAACACAAAAAATGCCATTTCGCCAACAAGAACATCAAGGTGTTGGGCCATTTTGTCAGCAAAGAGGGCGTTCGTCCGGATCCTGACAAGCTTGCTGCCGTGATACGCTTCCCTGGGCCAGAAAATCAGAAACACCTACGAAGTTTCCTGGGCCTGGCATCCTACTTCCTGCGCTTCGTAAGTCATTTTGCTGCCATCGCGTCGCCACTGCACAAGCTGCTGACATCCGGATGAACTTTGGCTTGGAACGACGACTGTGAGCGTGGCTTTCAAGCCCTCAAGAATGATTTAACGTCTGACGTTGTTCTGTGCCTTTTCGACGAGAACGCTCCTACATGTCTGCACACCGACGCGAGCCGCCATGGCATTGGTGTAGTTCTTCTACAGCGGGATGCCACTTCACGGGAAAGAGTTATACGTATGCTAGTCGTGCTCTTACGGCTGCTGAACAGAACTACTCCATAACTGAGCAGGAGTGCCTCGCTGTCGTTTGGGCCATACAAAAATTTCGACCGTATCTTTACGGACGCCACTTCACAGTGATTACAGACCACCACGCCTTGTGCTGGCTATCGACACTGAGAAACTTGTCTGGTCGCCTCGGTCGTTGGGTGCTCCGCCTGCAAGAGTACGATTTTGACGTCATCTATAAGTCTGGCAAAAGACACCAAGATGCAGATGCTCTCTCTCGCTGCCCCCTTCCACTGCCATCATCAAGTACGTCAGCTGATTGCTCGTCTGGTGGGTAAGGCACTGCGTCACCCCTCACATTATCACTCTTTGCGGTTATCGAAACGCCGGCTCCAAATCGCTATACCGAGTTCGCCACACGCCAGCGTGATGATCCATATTGCAATCGCATTATCCAACGCCTAAATGGCATGTCACCTACTCCTAATGCTAGATTGTGCCGACAACTACGGCAATTTAAGCTCGATAACAATGTACTCCATCGTTACGTTTACACTACTGATGGACACCGCTGGGTTCCAGTACTTCCGTGTTCTCTACGTCATCAAGTCCTCGATACCTTTCACGACGACCCATGTGCAGGCCACTTGGGATTTCACAAAACACAAAGCCGCATCAGAAACCGTTTCTTCTGGCCGGGCATCTCTACCTTTGTGGCCAAGTACGTTGCATCTTGCCATCTGTGTCAACGGCGGAAGCGACCAACTTCGTCTCCTGCTGGCCTTCTGCAACCTATCCCGTGTCCCGAGACTCCTTTTGCCATCGTTGGCATAGACCTACTCGGACCTCTCCCCATCACGCCAGCAGGTAATCGTTGGATTGTGACTGCTGTCGACCACCTAACAAGGTACGCAGAGACTGCTGCACTACACACAAGTTCTGCTTCAGACGTCGCAGACTTCTTTCTCAACGCCATTGTATTGCGTCACGGTGCACCTCGCGTTCTCCTGAGTGATCGCGGCAAGACGTTCCTGTCCACCATAATCGAAACCCTGCTCGCAACCTGTGGTACAGTACCTAAGAAGACGTGAGCCTACCACCCCCAAACTAATGGGCTGACAGAGAGATTTCATGGACACTAACAGACATGCTGTCGATGTACATCGCACCAAACCACGACAACTGGGATACCATTTTGCCTTTTGTGACGTTTGCCCATAACACCGCTGTTCAAAGAACTACTGGCTACTCACCTTCCTACCTCGTGTACGGCCGTTCACCGACATTCACCATCGACGTCTCTTTCCTAAACGTGCCAACCGACACCTTGGCAACCGTATCAGGGCAGTTCATCACAAGGCTCGAAGAATGTCAGCAACGGGCTCGCCTTAATACAGAATCCAATCAGAAAGATCGCAAGCAACGCTACGACAGCTCTCATCGCGACGTCTCCTTCTGTCCGGGGGAAGAAGTGTTGCTTTGGACGCCCATTCGTACTCCAGGATTGTGCGATAAATTTCAGTCACGCTTCATTGGACCCTATACAATCAATGAAGAAACGTCACCAGTGAACTACCGTGTCACTCCCAGCGACCTTTCTTCGGATCGTCGCTGTCGTGGTTCGGAGATTGTCCACGTATCACGTCTGAAGCCATTCGTTCGACGTTCCGTTTCCGTCTAAGACGCGTCCGCGCGCCCGGGCTGGCCGCTCACGCGTGGGGGGGGGGGGGGGGGAAATAAGTGTGAGCATTATTCATACGCGTCATCTTACCATATGTACATACTCATCATCATCAGCCTGACCTGTGTTGTGGGGCAGTATATATATATATATATATATATATATATATATATATATATATATATATATATATATATATAACGAGCCTTTAGGTACACACTTCTTTCCCTTATTCATTAACGAGGGTCTCGTACTGGCAGACTCGGTGTCATTAGGTTGTATACGAGGGACTATTGGTCAGCCGGCCGCTCGTAATAAGTTCACGTCCCACGTGACGCCACACATGCGCATATAAGAGCGTTTCACACTCGCCGCTTGGCTACAGAGGGCGCTGACTTACACCCCCACTTCTAAATTCACATATAAACCCAAAAAAGTGAGGGGAGGGAAAGCCGCTGTGATAGCTCAGTGGTTAGAGCATCGAACGCGTTATTCGAAGGTCGTAGGTTCAATTCCTGCTCACGGCCGGTTATTTTTTCACCCTCTATTCTTTCTTCTTATTTACATTCCATTTGTTCTAATAACTTCCCCTATACAATACATTCCTTGGTATTATTGTCTGTTAGATCTCATAATATTGTGTCAAAACACGGAAAAACGAGCCCTTAGGTACACTTTTCTTTCCCTTATATATATATATATAATCCTTGTTGGCAACGCTCCCGTTGTGCCATATCCCATACCTTCACGAAGACTAACTGGCCCATTCATTGAATTATTACTCCCACTATATATATATATATATATATATATATATATATATATATATATATATATATATATATATATATATATCTGTATATCAAGACGAGCAAGGTAGGTTTGCCACCCCCCTCCCCCACTCGCGAAAGAGTTGGTAAGTTGGTATATCGTTGTAGGCAGGCTTGATATTGGAAAAGGAACTGCGTTATTATGAGTAGTAAAGCGTTTTACAACAGCAAAGCAACAACCAGGCGTCACACAATGCGAATTGCGTAACGAGTTAGTCAGCGAATGCTCCAAACCATTACTGAAGCTTAAGGCATAATTCTTCATCCTCACCAGCCACAGCGTTAAAAATGCACAAAATTCTTCGCAAGTATGTAGCACATACTATTCTTTTCGAAAGTTTGACGGAAAATGGCTTGGTGAATGCCTCCCTACCACACAAAAATTACTATTATTTTGACGTTGTAGGTCTGGTGGTTTGTGGTGGTGGTTGGAGGTCTGGTGGTTTGTAGTGTCGCTGGAATTGTTACAGTTACATGAAGCTGCAGTCAAGGCGTCCTCGTTGGGCATACTTCGCAACGTAATCAAAATAATATGCCGATCCTTTTGATTTTCTCACCTATTTTCTAATTCGAGAAAAAAGATACTTTCTAGCTATAGCTAATTCAGAATTAGGATTAGCAATAACTGTCGCAGTAGTTTTATCATTTGGTGGAACTACACTAGGTTACAGTCACAGGGATGTCGGCTCAACTGCCTTCGATTACAAAAAATAAACAAAAAAGATTACCGTGCTAGTCGATTTTTATCTCGTTATGTTTTCTTTGTTTTTCAAATCTGTTGTTAACTCCCGCTATTAACTCCATCATAAATCTCAAGTAATGGTTGGGCCACTGGCTCATTTTTAATTCCCATTTATTGGGTGTATTACATTTAGCGTATATTTTCTGCGTGCTTCTTAGCTTCATATGTCTTTACCAACTTCTCCTCCATTTTATCATCATCATCATCATAATTTGTATGAATGCGGATAGTGTGCATCACAAAATTTTTATGCCATATTCCACCTCCTAATTTTAATTTATAGGCCTGGTCAGGTACCATGTCCCCTTTTGCTTTTAATGTCAAGAGCCAGAAAACAGCAATCACATTTCATTTATTTGCCGACGTTTCACAAGCCATAGGAAGAAATATTTAGAAACTATATTAAGAAAATTAAACATTACTCTTCATTCTGAAAAGATCATTTCTATTGGGACTTCTCTGGGCCACAGCAATAGGAGCGTCTGCGTAGCAGTGAACTTCTCAGAGACACAAGTAGGTTTGCTTGTTAGATTTTTTTTTTCATTTTTAATTATGACATTATAGTTTTTTTAAATGACCATTCATATATTCATTTCAAATTATGGTTATTTAGCTACTTTATTCTTTGGTCACCGTCTTATTATCCACTTTTTTATTCCCCATAGATGACTGAATAATTATTTTTCTACATCAAAGTTTGCAATTCCTTTTTCCCCATGGGAATAACCGCAGGTCTATTGGGTGATCCACCGTAGTGGGTACGAGCCAAAGAAGAGAAACAAGCAAGCAAGCACGGCTGACAGCAGCGCGCGTACATCCTCATAAGTTCGAATGGTCCAGGATGTCGGTGATCGGGCCGTTGAAGACCCTGGAGGAGCTCCTCTCCTTCGACCTTCCGCTCCTCTTCGTCGTGGAGCCGTTGAGACACATAGAGCGGGGCGAGCAGGGAGGACCTAAGAACATGCTCCTGCACGATACGGCCACCTACAAAGAAGACAAGTGAGTTGACTGTGTATACCGAAAGCAGCTTTGCGAATGCGTCCAGATCACAACCGATTCGCTTACGAGACCCCCAAAAGGTTTCACTAATAGCGTGGGGAGGGTAACCCGTTTACAGCTGCTACAAGTTGTTTGTCAGTCGGTTAAAACCAAAGAACAAATGCAAACAAGGCACCGCTTTTATGTAACGAGCCACCGCTCGTTTCTTGGCTGATCCCCCATGGTGCGTTTCGCCACAATAAAAGGATCAATCAATCAATCAATCAATCAATCAATCAATCAATCATTCAGAATGAATTTGCATTGATGGTACATGTAATCACATTTGCTCATTTCCGTGAAGTCCAGCGCCCTGCGTACGTGTCAGTTCATTCCCACATTGGCATGCTTGTTCGTTCTGTTTTTGGTCGAAATTTTTAAACTTGCAGGCAAATTTTGATAAAGTTGCGGACCCAATTGCTCACTGAAACGTAATACTTGGAGTAGGCTAGCCGGAAATTTAATTTTTTTTGTGCGTAGTTGTCGTATCGACGTGGGTGCCTAGGATGCCACGCCGAAAGGACGCAGAAGCGGGCGCGCGCCAAAGAACGGACGTAGCTGGGTGCCTTGCAAAGGATGTCTTATAGGGCCTCTGTGGAACGCACCTCGAAAATTGACTACGTGTCAATGTGAAGTGCGGGCAAGAATGACTTTGGTAACAGAATAACGAGAACTTGGTGTCATGGTTTGAAGTCGCATAAATTAACCAACGCCTCCTAGACTGTTTCATTGAAGTTGGCAGAGCTGGAGGCGAGGGGTCGCTGTTGAAGTAATGCAGATGTGAGAGCGACTGCTGTTGCCGCAATAGTCAACAAGGAAGAGGAGGAAACATATGAAATAAATATTGGGGATTTAACGGCCTCACTACACGATACGAGTATGAAAGATGCCGCTGTGCATCGACCAGCTGGTGTTTTTAACACGCACATTCAAACTATAGGCAGCTGATTTCTTGCCGATCCAGAAGCTTGGAGGAGGACGGAACCTTGAAGACGCCAGAAATCATGGAACCCAGGTGTCGCGCTGCGACACCCTTGCTCAATGAGTTTTTGTAAACGACTTATGCATTTACAAAAGTCTTGCTTTGGGACAAGTTGATGCATACTTGGTGCAGACGACTGAGGCGCAACAAATATTTCGGGAAACAGAAGGAGCAGAAGAGAGGTAAGAACAGCGCCAATCTTACACTGTTCTTATTTCTCTTCTGCTTCTCCCGTTTCGCGAAATGGTTGTTGCGCCACAGTCCTCTGCACCAAGTTATTAATTAACCAGGCTTTTTCCAAGTGTTTTACGGACATTGAAGAAGTGTCTTATGACATATTCGTACATATATTTGGTTTATACACAACTGTGTTATAGGACACAAACGAAAGTTCGACCATTACTTATATTCACTTACTTTGAGTTAAACGATCTAATTGACTTGAGTGTCCCACCCGCTCTTTCTTTATTCTACAGTCTCAATCACTCACACCCATGTTTCTGCCCGGCTCCTCACAGATTCGTTTACGGGAGTAACAATGTGAAAAGCTACAATTTCCCGTTATGGCAAGCCATCGACACTTTTGTCTACTACACGGACAACATGGTGTCCATACCCCCGCCGGGCTGGATCACGGCTGCCCACAAGCATGGCGTAAAGGTCTTGGGTAAGCCCAACGTGTATACAGTGCAGTCCACACTTAAAGGGGCCATGACAGGGTAACCTGATCATTCGTAGTTTTCCAGCGGAGAATAGTACTAGACGTTCTATTACGCCTACACAGTTATAAAGAGTCGGCTGTAAAAGAATCGGCGCAAAAATAAACCTAAATGTCACCTGCTGTAGATCTTGCTCACCACCGATTTTTGCTGCATTTTGAGCGTTGCTTCTTTGACTGCGTAAAATTGAAGTTCTCCCAATGCAGCATTTCGTCTATTCCGGTTGCGTCTTACTGTCTCTACCGTCACAACCGGTTGACAGCTGCAGATGTCATGGGGCCATCACCTGTTGTCATCTGTACTGTCACCAATTGATGGGTACGTTTAACGCTTTTGCGCTCCCCAGGTACCTTCACCCTGAAATCCGAAGAAGGCGTAAAAGCCATCAACAAGATCAAGGGAGCACATCTAGTCGCCAAAGTGGCCTCTCAGCTGGCCCGCGTCGCCGCTCTTCACAGGTTTGACGGCTGGATGGTCCGCATTGTCACTGGTATGGTGAGGACCCTGCTTTCTTCGATATTTCAATACATGCAGAAACACTCGATTCTTAATCAGGCAGTTTAGTTGTACCGAAATTAACTTAGTTTACATATATATGGGAGAAGGATCGGCTTACTTTCGCTTGGGACCGCTTGACAGCTTCTCCTGCAGTCGCAGCAGGTGCCTCGAGTTTGATAGAAGCAATCTATAGTTAAACTCTTACGTGCGTTTTTCGACTGGTACACTGACTCCACTGGCGCAGCCAATCTAGGGTAGGGGAGAGAGCAGGCATGCCGGGGGGCTTGAACCTCCCGCGAAATTTTTGACTTTGGGAAGGGCTCACAAAACAGACACGGAAGGTGCTTGAAGACGCCCCCACCTCGAGATTAATTTTTAGTGACATGGGCGCCCTCGTTCGACTTACTCCATATACAAAATTAGCTTTGTTCAGGTTCGCGTTAGCTATGTACTAAACTACAGACTCGGAGTTCTGCAAGAAATGATTTCGGGAAAGCCTAGTGCTACTGCCTTGCTTTGGTCGTCGAACTCACTCGCGAGTTGACTCACTGGGAGCCACTCAGCTCCGGAACGAGTCATGAGTCTGAGTCTGAGTGAGTGCGGGTGAGTAATGATTTGGTGAGCTTGAGTCCAAGTAAGTCTGCTTGAAAACGCTTTCTTGGGTGGGAGTCCTGCTGTGTCTGCCTCCGGAAAATTGTTCTGTGAGTCTGAGTCCAGTCAGTAAAAAGTGCAATATATACTTTTTGGTTGAGTGTGAGCAAGCTCGTCATTGTTTGGCCGGCTTGTGTTGTTTGGTCATGCGAACGATGGACGGCAAGTGGAATTTCTGAAACTACATTGTTATAAAATAAGTCACCTTGCAATGTCGAACATTCATAATTCCAAGAAAAACATTGATAAATATACACATGCGTATATTCCTACGCTGTCTTGTCCTGTTTGAGTAATGTGGTTATTCGAAAGATTCACGAACTGTACCAGTAAGGTAAGAACGTCTAAATCTACAAATTCATATGCCTAACCAGCATGGCAATGTATTATCACATGTGGAGATTCCCTCTAGTACGTTTTGTGCAGAAGACATTATGGTACCAACGTATAATATACAGTGCTCGAACATACTTCCCGAGTAATTGTTCTTTACCCAGCCTTGAAGCCCAGCACAGTCACAAGTATTGGAGTCGGAATAACGCCACCCTTACAACTAAAGTTGGGCCTATAAACAAGGAATTCACGTACTTACAACATTGTTCTCGTTAAAGGAAAAGCAATCCGACCCCGATGCCCGACTTAGTGGTCTGAGAGCGTCGCTCGCGCTTTCTGCGTTGGTAAAGTCGAACTTTACATGGTGCATCGTGTGTGCTTGCAATATGCATTCAATCACAGCTTGAAACGACTGATGTTACGCGCACAGTCGTTCGTATTTTTTTTTCTTTTTTGACAAGGTTGAGGCATGCACCGATAACCGAAGCAAGTTATCAGTTTAGGAGTAGATGCGCAGGAAGACAGATTACGCTACCGTGAACTGATATTGAAAGCGAAGCTCAAGAATCCTCCAATTCTTTTTATGTTATCACAATTCATACATCACCCTTTATCGGCAGGATTGCAGCGCAGGCCACTTCGTCATCAGCCTCCTCGCTGCCTTGACCGAAGAAATGCACCGCGCTGTGGCCGGTTCCGCCGTCATCTGGCAGGAGAGCGTTCAACCCGGCGGAAAGGTCGAGCCGCAATCTGAACTCAATGACAGAAACTTGCGCTTCTTCGATTCGTGCGACGGAATCGTCTTGAATTCCAAATGGCACGAGGACTCGCTCATTGAATCTGCAGAGTCGGCCGGAAAACGCAGGGGCGACGTCTACGCTGGGATCGACGTCCTCACTCGGGGCACGTGCCACGAAAGCCGCTACGAGATGCACAAGGTAAGTGTTGACGGGACAGTTACGATGGCGGGTTCAGTGTCTTGGAACTCAGAGTGAAACAGTCAAACAGTGCCTTATGCTTTCGCTTAAAAGGGCCCTGCAGCACTTTTTTTTTAGCATAGTCAAAAAACATTGCCGATCGGCAGTCGAGGCTCCGGAGAAAACGCTTGTCAAATACTATAGCGCCGCACGCTACCTGGAATTCAAGATTAGCTATAAATTGCTTTCTCCCTCGGGAAATGACGACACAAGCTCAAAAATTACTCGTCACAGCCATTGTATGAGCCATTGGTTGATTTGCGCATGGCAGGCTCGGTCATTGCAGGGGCCCCCGTTGGAGGCCATTGTCCAAGCACGCGCGCGTGATCGTGCTGAAAGTCGCGTATTCGACCAAAAAACAAAAAAGGAGGGGGTTAAGGGCACGAGGATTGCGTGACGTATTTTCTTGCCCCGTGCCTACCCTCCGTGCTTAGCCATATGTAAAATCTAAGAGTGCACTTTTAGATTTTACGTATGGCTAAGCACGGAGGAATGGCCACTCTGGCAAAAAGCGGTGGTGCTACGTAGCTTCACGCCGGCCGTAAGATGGCAAGACATCACTCACTGCTTCAAAGAAACGAGCGTACTACAGTTATTTAATACTGTACCCGTTCTAGTGCATTATACGCCTACGTGTCTTTGCGACTGCGATTGTGGCTTTCGTAGCCGGCGTTATCGCCTCGCTTGCACATGGTCGGGTAAGATCTGACATGAGTTGGATGCGAGAGAAGTGCACGTGGCGTCGACGCGACGACAACGTTGTCATGCTCCGTGTTCACGAGCATTTCAGACGATGATGAAGTACGGACAGCAGCAGGGAGACGCGATATAAGATGTGCGATAACGTTCCCGGCGTGCGTCGAGGTCTCCGCTTGTTTCGTCTGCCTCTCAGATTGGCTTCTGCTATAGGTACGAACGCCATGATTACTTTGTAAAGTGCGTATTGCATTCGTCACTGAAGACTCAAACTAACATTTGTCACATTGTGCCACCGATGTCGGCCCACATTTTACCGAGCGCCCATAATCTGTTGGCACGGGCATGCACCATCACGTGGGGCAGTTTCTCGTATTCTACGCCCTCCCCTTCTTTTATTTTCTCTGATCGCATTGGTAATGTTCACAAAGCGTACAATGGTTGTTGAATGCCTGCCTGTCTTAAAAAGAATTCTGTTCTCAGTCATCGCAACGTCTTGTTCTCTGTGCATCTTCCCCGCTAGCTCATTGTCTCGTTTGTGCCGTTATTCGTTGTCCAAGTAACAGACACGTTATACAATACAGCACACCCTCACACCATAAACCCGCGCGGGTTTCTCCACTAGATGAGGTGAGGTTTCATCGCAATGCATCCAGCACCCCACCCTCCGTTTGGTAGAGTACGACAGAAAGTAATCCTAATCTTCGAAGCGGATGCGAGATCGAAATGGAAGTGCTGACGTGCTGCTCAACACTTTTTATCTGCAGCTTCCCCGAGATAGGAGTGTGAACTATAGAATTCTACGAATGCAAGATCAGATTTACTCCATCACAATTATCGTGAATAAACTTGCAAGCCCATAGCACTGCGCATTATTACCTTTATTCATAAATTTATTCATGGTACCTCGAAGGTCCCACATGGGGCATTAAATGAGGGCGGGGTGGGCGAAAAAATCGGTGGATCGGTTTGGACCTTCATGACTTGAGAGACGGTCTTCGATAGCAGCTTTGATTGGATCAATTTCCGTGTGAAGGCGATATCTAGAGGAAGGACATTCCATTCTCCGGTGGTATGCGGGAAAAGTGGGCGCCCTTCTCAGATACGTGCAGGGGGGAGGGTAAATGCACAATGCATTTACCCCCTCTCCCGTGTGCACCACATGCCTTACTCAAGTGAACTAACTCGAAACGTTGAACTGCTGCCAATCGACGTCTCTTAACTCTCTTTTCAGGCAGTCGCCATAGCGCGCAAATACGGCCTATCTGCTGCCATATCCGGTGCAGGATGGGTGTACGTGGAAGATCGCCTTGTCCACCTAGACCCACGCTTGATGAGGTCTACCATCCACGGCACAGACTTCACGCTGAATTTCAGGCAGAACCAGTGTCAGTAAGTTCTGGAACGTTGTTATTTGCATCACTATGTCAAATAGTTAGGCTGGAGCACCTCTCTTTAGCCAGGTCAATTCAACGACGAAGCTGTTTATGGCTCAAGTAACACCATTAGTTAACGCCTTGAGTAGCCTACAGCACGCAAGTATTAAATGTGAATATGCATTTATTAGTCGGGCTATGTCAGGCGTCCGTCGGGATCCGTCCACCGCCCTCTCCCATAGCAACGGCGGCGGGCTTGCGCGTCCCTAGCAACCGAAGCCCCCACCATGTGACGCTTTCGCGTCGGCAGCTGTCAGCAACAGCTGCGGGCGGGCGCGATAATCCTCGCCTCTGGCAACTGGAGCCTCCTTGGCTTGAACCAACCACTCCTAGGAGGCGTTGCTTGAACGTGGCTTGCCACCGCCTCCATGCAACGCGTTTGAAGCGCGTTTGTAGTGTTTGTGCTACCAGAGTTTGTGTAGCGTTTTCTTTTTATCCGTGCACGCTATAGATACTAGAGCTGGAAACGCGCACCACGACAGAAAAACGCCACGTGTGGCAAATGGCGCTATTGGATGCACGGTGTAAGAAAAACATATAAAGCATTATTCTTCTATCGCTTGGTTCTTTTGAAATGAACAGATTTTATTTCTGGAGAGAATACAGAAAAACGAAGCGAAGCTATAGGCCATTCGGCCGGACGTGGCTTCGCTACGCGTGCGAAACCCCATTATGAGCGTATGAAACCCCATTATGAGCGCTACGCCATTCGTTCGCATTTGTTCACGATTTCCTTCGGGAAGGTGGGGGCATTTTTCGTACCCGCAGTCCTTATGCCCAAAGCCAATTATGCAGTGAAGCAAAGTGGGATAAAATTGCGAAGTTCCTTTGAAATAAAGTGAATATACCATAACTTGATATCTTCTGAGTTTCATTACCTCCAGTTTAATATTGCCACAAGGCAGTAGTGGGATTGGGGCATAAAGCGGTAGAGGGTCTCTGCCTGGAAGAATATGTTTGTAGCAATAATTCCTAAAATACAGGTATTTTGTGCGGTTTCCCTAGTTTGTGATTTTTTCCCCTATAATTTCTGAATTAAGAAAAATAATTCACTCAAAACATTGCTTTTAGTTGCTATTTAAGGGGAATAAATGCTGGGTTTGAGAACAGTACTGTTTTTTACCAACCTGCTCTGTTATTTCAGAAATCACGAAACTCGCTGGAAAACGTTTTTCGCCGGCAGAAGTCGTGTATATTTATTTAGGTTGAACGACTTTTTCATTCACAAGAGCAAGTTCGAAACCATCGTTATTGAGCTAATGCCTTAGTCCACAGTGAATTTAATCAAAATCGGGAATCGTGAAGAGGCGTCCCATCTAATCTGGACCGATATTATCTGGGCACACCAACTAGCGTTTTTGTACAGTTACGTGAGATACGATGCAATAGAGTTAGCGGCCAGACTTACTTCCTATAACACCCAATGCCTTACCAGACGAACTGTCGTCGACAAGAGACTAAATATACGTTAAACGCTGGGGCGTAAAGCTCATAGATGAGGAATGACTCACGGTATTCTCTGTCATATTTTGCAGGGAACCCTCATTCGAGTCATAAGAAAATGCTGTCAGCCCGTGCACGCGGATTTGGGCGCACGTTAAACAACTCCAGGTGGTCGAAATGTCCGGAGCCCTCCACTATACGGCGTCTCTCATGATCATATGGGTGTTTTGGGAGGTTAAACCCCACGTATCAATCAATCAATCAATCAATCAATCAATCAATCAATCAATCATTAATTAATCATATTCCAGTCATAAGCCGTTTAGGTTCTGAAAAGAGTGGTCGGGAAGTGAACGTGTCCTTAGATTGACGGGATGCTTCGGAGGGTCAGCATGAAATTTATGATTGTTTAAGCACAGCGTCAAATACCCTTTTGTTTGCCCTACGGAATGTTTTTTTTCTTTTTTTGTATATCACGCATTCAATCATGTAATACATTGTTAGTGTCGCAGACGAAGTTGCGCTTGACTAGTAAACAAAAGTTCTTAAAGCAGTACTAGTCATCTCTTGCAACGTACACTTGTACGGGAACACTTTGCATTGCTGTTTTCGGGAACAAACACATCAGATAGTGCCAGGACTGCCTGTTTTCAAATATAATAACGATGAGGATGACGACGATGATGATTTATGATAGTACGTCTTGGATAGTTGCAGCCTTGCGATACACTTCTGAAGGCGGTTTTGCAAAGTGGTTTGGAGGCGTTCATGTTATGATGTTTTTCAGTATATCAGAAACACACACCCCGCTGCGGTGGTCTAGTGATTTAAGTTGCTCTGCTGCTCACCCGTAGGTTGGCGGGATCGAATCCCGGCTGCGGCGGCTGCATTTTCGATGGAGGCCGAATTGCTGTACGCCCGGGTGCTCAGATTTAGGTGCACGTTTAAGAACCCCAGGTGGACGAAATTTCCGGAGCCCGCCACTAGGGTATCTCTCATAAACATACGGTAGTTTGGGGATGTTAAACCTCATATATCGCTCGATCATCAGAAACGCGCTAAACTGACGCAGAATGTGTTCGCACAAGATGTGGTGAGCTGTACGCTTCAAACTTAAGTTCTTAGAAGTGCATAGCAAAGTTGTGTGGTCATGTACATACATTAGCACCTTTCATAGCGTCGTCAACTAACTCTGGTAGGGAATTTTGTTTGACCAGAGTACTTAAAAAAAAAAACCTCCGCACAAATGTTATATTCTTCGCCAGTTCCACTTGTTTCTGTTGTACTAAAAGCACAATAACGTTTTAATACAAAGTGAACGTCGCAGAACCATTTGTGCCCAACCGCCTAAAGCAAGTGTCTCGATAAAAAGAAATTGCGTACGATGAATTGTGGGTTATAATGCTCTATCGCCTGCCGCTGTGAACGTTTTGAACAACAATCTGTTCTAACATCTTTTGTGAATGTGACTACATTGTTTTCTTCTTTGACTGCAACCCCCCTGCTGCAATGACCACTAGGGCGATGCAGATATATAATAAATCAGAATAAATATTAACGCATAAACGTGAATAAATAAATAAATTATTATTCCACTCAGTGGAGATGAATAAATAGGTCTTGGCATTTACTGCACCTAATATTTCAAGTATAACGCGTTTTATAATGTAGCGAGCTTATATATTGTTGTTAGAAGCGACTTCGTTATGGCTGGGTTCAGCACTGTTCTCGCTCTGCATCGTGTCTTGTCGATGCAGGTTGTGGGCCCTACCCGAGAAATGCCGGCCACAGTGGCGTGTTACCACGCTGCCGCTGTCCACGACGTTCTGCCAGGGATTCGGCACCTCTCTGTACAAGAATGGCCGAGTCAGTTGAGCGCGTTTTTTGAGCATTTCAAGCTAAATATATAGATGGGGCATAATTGCTATATTGACTTAAAGGGCTATAAAAAGAAACAGTGACTTGGTTTATATTGCCGTTGTACACTCTGAGAAGTCGAATACCGTATGTTTCACTCAGATGAGTTCACTATTGGCAGGGAAAAACAACGCGCTAGTTTCACTTTTAAACTTCGTGCGGACATCTCCCCGCGTGACGTCAGAAGTTTCAAAATGTATTTCTTAGTATTTTCGCGACATTGGCTCGATGAAATTGTCTGAAACTTACGCGTAAGCTAGCTGTGTGACATCCACAGATGGCAGTAAACTTCATTTTGATCGATTATATGCTACGTTGGACCTAGTAAACGCCTTCGAAATCTATGACGTCACAGTGTTTGGTGCGGGCATCTCACGGGGGTGTCGCCACCCGCATTTTCTTTTCGTGCGTTTTTCGCTTATATCAAGCGTCGTGTCTCGGTAAGGGTGGTGTTTTCGATGTTGTGAAATTGTACTTTACTAATACGCGAAAAATCGTTTTGCTCTTTAGTGTCCCTTTACACCACGGGTATTGAAAAGGGGAAAGGGGGTCTAAATGTGTTCCGCTCAGTGAGAGGCAGGTTTGTATAAAAAAAAAAGACTTTTGTTTGTGTTGAGGGAGGGGGGCGCCTCTTTCTGTGGAGTGGTTACTGCCGGGTGTACAAATTACTAAGATTCATGGTATTCTAAAGTGTTATTACGATGACCACTAAGAGAAAAACCAAAATAGAAAATGGTCATTTACTTTTCACACGCTCAGTCGACGTGTTCAGGCTGTCGGATCGGCAGGTTTACTCTATCTAAAATTGTGGTTGATCCTTCTAATATAACAATCAGCACAACAAATGAAATGTAAACGCGTCTGCACATAAGTAGTTCAGTGTTTATTGTACGTTAATGTTGGTGTTTGGTGACTACAGCACACTTAAACGTTGGTGCACCCATGTTGGTGCCGGGTGACACATCTGCATCACAACAACTGCAAATCGTGGAACGGGTTTTCACTAAATCGTTCTTTAAACTAGCGGTAGCTACAGCAGACGGTACATCGTTCAAAGGTCGGAGACCGTTCTGTAGATGCGCTCGGCATACGGCGCCTTCTTCGCGAGCTGTGCCCTGCTGGAGGGCCACTTCGGCGAAGGTACGATAATTTGAGGTCCTGCCTCGGTTCCCACCAGTTGGTCTGCGATGCGCTCGGCTTAGCGAGCACGAGATGCAGATTTCTCAGCTTGAGCCGCGAACGCGCAAAAGCTTCTCGCTCCCTCCTGCCGTGTCTTTCGCTGCACAATGACCTCCGAGAATTCGCGACCAGCCGGCGCACGATCTCGGAGGCCATGACTGCACTCATAGAGTTTCATACAATAATACCTAGAGGGGAATCTGGCGCTGGTGTTTATGTGGGCTCCTTCAGCAGCGCTTGTACCCCAACGGGAATTATGGCAAGTACAGGCTTCGGATCCGCTTCGGATGGATTGGGTTCATGAATTTCGCGGCGCTTCTTTTCCGAGTGTAAAACAAAAAGATATGAACCTATATATAATTGAAAATTGCTTCGTTTGTTTGTATGCAAAAGTTATTGCTAAAACGTTTTGTGACGAGGTGGCAAAAGTGAGACCTGGAATCAGGGTATACATTGCTCTTCCATTGCGTTCTAGATTTGGTATCAAGATGTAATGAATTATTTTTAATGCATTTGTAAACAAACATGCTTGTTTCTCCGCCGAAAGTACGCATTATCTATTTATGGAAGTAACTGTACAGTATTATGTGTGGAACACTTAACGTTTCGTTTTTTGTGATACTAGGTGGGTCTTTTCGAATGGTCTACTTCTAACGCACCTCTGGTTTAGTTGTGAAGTCGAGTCGGCGGAGCGCGACGGTGCGTTTACTTAGCTTCGCCATCATTTTGCAGTCAATTTAAAATGAGCTTAGGCCAGACGTGGTAGTGACAAAACATGAACTCGATGCAATATCCTGCACTGGCATAAGATGCTACATCTATATGCTCAGCGGTGAGTGGACAACGCCGTTTGAACTCTCAAATGGTCAAGTGGCACGCCCATCTATGTGCCTGTGGCGCAGTTTGTTGAGCACCCGGTGTCTATCGCCGAAGACCGAGGGGTCATGGATTTGAATTCTAGGGTCTTCCGAATTTGCGGAACTTTTCCTTCTAGCTTTGCTCTTTGTGTTCTTTTCGTGTATAATTTACCAACGTCATATTTGTGATGGAAACACATCAGTGAGGTGTTGGTGGACCCCAGCATAAAACACTTTCATGTTAAAAACTTGGAACCTTTGATGTGCTTGGGTCGCGAAACCTCTTTACCATTTTTTAGGTCATCAAACCAGCCCCTTGGTTCAACCTGTCAAAACAGGAACTGCAGCCCCGATACCAAGGCGGCAAGCTTTGCGGAGGTGGCGGGACGGCCATGCTGGATACATCAGTCTCCTTCAATGGTGGTGGTTGCCTGCGTTTGGAATACGACCCTAAACTAGCAACAAAACCAAACGTCGTCCCGTACTTCAGGTAAATCTGTGGCATTTCTTTCGGGGTCAGTGCAAAACGTGGGTGTCTATATACTTGTATATTACTGGGTGTCCCATACGACATGGACCGACATTTTGAAAAATACTGGTTTTAGGTACGCACAGCTACAGCTAATAAGGCGATTCGTCACATAAACAAGAAGATGCGTGAAAGAGCGAGTCAGGAAACTCCCACAAAAAGCCAACAAGAATGCCGAAAAAAAGAGCCCAGCTTGTGGCCCTTATTAACTCTTGCAGCAGTTGTGAAGCGCCATTCGAACACATCGATGTTTCGGCTACCGACCGGAGGATCGCGGAATCGAATCCCAGTGGCGGCGGCTGCATTTTCATGGAGGCGAAAATGCTGGAGGCCCGTGTGCTCAAATTGGGGTGCACGTTAAAGAATCCCAGGAGGTCGAAATTTCCGGAGCTTTCCACTACGGCGTATCTCATAATCATATGGTCGTTTTGGGATGTTAAACCTCATATATCAACCATCATCTAACAAGTCATCATCAAGCAAGGAGCTGACCTGTGTCGCCAGTTAGGCAGACAGAAATTAGCGCCTTTCTTTCTTCCCTTCATGAACCACTTACTACTTACTATTGTTTTCTGCCACGATGCTGCGGCACTTTCATACAGTCATATGCCTTTTGAGCAGCGCCAAGACACGTTGATAGTCTCTGTAGTAGAGTTTCTGTCTCAGCCACCCCAAGGTGCCACCAACTATAGTTCACTGCGACGCGCAGCTCGTCATTTCACTATCCGCGATGGACCCCTGTAATGTCACCTCAAACTTTCTGACAGCCGCCAATGCTTGTTGGTGATTCCTAGCCACCTACGGGCCGACATCTGCACTTGCTTTCACGCAGATCTCTATTGCGCCCACGCCAGTGTAATAAAACGAATGCATGCCTTCGGCTGTGGTACTATACTAGCGCGAAATCTACCGCTTTGTCCAACATTTCGTATACGTTCGTGTTCCAAATGTTAACGCCGGAAGAGCCCATCGCACAATGTCAATGAACCTCCGCAGCCATTGCTTTGCCACTCGATCCTGGCCTTTTGAGCACATTGGAATTGACCTGCGCGGTCCCCTTCCCAACAAGCCTAACGGGAACCACTGGATGATTGTCACTGTTGATCTGTTGAAACTCTACGCTGAAACATCAACGCTGCCAAAGGCCACATCACGTGAATTATTTATCCGTCACGGTATTGTTCTTCGCCATGGCGCGCCTCGTGAGCTACTTGGTGACCGCGCACGTATGCGTTCCTCTCCGAAGCCGCAGAAGCCCTTCTTCGTCAATGCAGTATTATGCATCAGACAATCAGCGCGTACCATCCCCAATAAACGGATTGACCGAATGCTTTAACCACACATTGAGCGACAATCTTTCCAGGTAAGTGACAGCTGACCAGACCAACTGGGACCGCATGCTATTCTTTGTTACTTACGCTTAACACAGCACCACTCTGTTTAAGGCAGTAATCTCTCCGTTCTTCTTTTTCTAAGGGCACGAACCTACCTGATTCATGGACACCATTCTTTTGTACCGCCCGGACGCTTCAGAACCCACGACTCTGTCTGAAATCGCCACTCATACCTAGGAATGCAGGCAACTCATACGTTCATTTACCGCTCAAGATCAAGCGTACCAGAAGCACCATCACGATGAAAACCTGCCTCTCTGTTCATATTCGCCGGGAACATTGGTATGGCTTGGCGTTCCCTCATATGCTCCAGGCGTTTCTACAAAGGTATACTGCCGAAATACGAAGACCTCTTCAGAGTCCTCCTATACGTCAAGCCTCTCCGGTCAACTAGGCATCAAGACTGTTCATGTCGGTCGATTGAAGCCGCTTGACGACCTACCCGTCGTACCCGTTCCACGGGTCACCAGGCTCCTTTTCTGTGGAGAGCAACTTGTAGCATAGATATATGCCACAGACAGAAGCGCCAGCAAAATAAGACAATGAAGACAGTTGTTGCTGCTTGCCCCCGCTGCTCCCCCCATCTGGTCGGCGTATCTCTGCTATTTATTTAATAAACGTTCCTACCGTTCACCGCTAGCCGTGCTATCACTCAGACTCTCTTTGATCCAGACTTACGGCTCGATCTGAGTCTGAGTCGACTTATGAGTAGTGAGTATAGTTGCCGACCTATATAGACTTTAGGAGGCGAGTAATGTCACGGGTATTATTTAAAGGTCTTCTGATACCAAATTTGAAAACGCGAGATGCTTTTGTTGAAGGATAACTGCTAGCTGACCTAGTTGGAATCGTTTAAATTATTTGTCCGTGTTTGTTAAGCGCAAAGTACTTCCATGTTTGTGTTGTTTGTGAGTGCTACATGCTAGGACAACGCTGGCCAATTATGAGCGAGGACTTTTGCCTATACATGATATTTTACTTAGGTGTCAAAGTGAGGGTGACGAACCCGTCTGAGTTATTAGCACCAATTGACTACTTGTCTGGTTGACGTAGACAGAGGCCCGGATGACGTTCCGCGAGTAAGGCGAGTATTGTGGACGTCAGAGAACACTTGCGGGGCACGTACAAAACTCCGACTCTCGAAGTGTTTTTCGCTGCTTACGACAGGAATGCGTTGCTTTTTTTTTCTAAGGGGAACGCGCTCAAAGCATCCACATCGCTTCACTCTTCACCACCTGCGAGTCCTCCAATTTGAAAACGGTGCGTTCAGCGTCACAGCTTAAGCGCACGTATTCTCAGGGGCTTCCACTGTGTGGGGCTAGTTTCTTACGGTATTTAAGCGAGTGTTCTGGACTGAGTCAAAATTGTTCTGAGTGAACGATGATGTTGTATGATGTGTTAGTTGTACGATGCGTTAGAGAATTTACGGTTCAATTTAGCAATTACCAGACTCAAAGCTGCAAACCACTGTAAGAGAGGCGTCCTGAGCACATAGCCGTCTTCTGTATTCATACGGGCAGGGTTCCTTTTGGCGTTGCATAAATGGTTGCCAGACTGGGAAGGTCAGTGTTGCCAGACGGCCGCTAAATTTGACCGCAAATTGTTTTCGTAGTGGTTCCTTTGTGAGAGTTTGGTGCCATCTGCGGTGCGATTCGCGAACGAGCGACGCTGGCCGTTTTAATTAACGGAGTGAACCGCGCCTAGCAGTAGTCGAGCGTGGCGCTGCCGTGCAATTAAGAGGCAGTTTTTATTAACGAAATGAACCAAGCCTAGCAGAAGGCGACTCTATTCAGTTTTCCCCGTCATCCCTAATACTGAGACGCGATATCTTAATTGCACAGCTGCGGACACAGCAAGAGAACGCACCCCGACTTCTGCTAGGCGCGGTTCATTCCGTTAATTAAAACGGCCTCTTAATTGCACAGCAACGCCGCGCTCGACTTCTGCTAGGCGCGGTTTATTCCGTTAATTAAATTGGCCTCCTAATTGCACGGCAGCGCCACGCCCGACTTCTGCTAGGCTCGGTTCATTCCGTTAATTAAAACAAATTCTGTAGTGCGTGGTTCATTCTGTTGGTTAAATTGGCCTCCTAATTGCACGGCAGCGCCACGCTCGACTTCTGCTAGGCTCGGTTCATTCCGTTAATTGAAACGAATTCTGTAATGCGCGGTTCATTCCGTTATTTAAAACGGAAACGAAACGGCCTCTTAATTTCACGGCAGCACCACGCTCGACTTCTGCTAAGCTCAGTTAATTCCGTTAATTAAAATGGCCAGCGTCGCTCATGCACTTGCGAAATGCACCGCGGATGGCACCAAACTCTTACGAAGAAACCACAACTACACGAGAAAATTTTTCAGCCAAATTTAGCGGCAGTATGGCAATAACCATTCCAAAGTCTGGCAACTGACTTGTGCAACGCCAAAAGAAACCTTGGCTACATACGCATTTCAACTACAATGGTTTGCCTTTCTTTACACGTATAACATGAGAAGCCACAGACTAGGAGCACCCCAGTTGTGGCACGCTCAGCCTCGATCAACCTGCGCAGCACGATCACATAAAGCTTTGCCGCTTTCAGCGAGAAGCAGACGTAGAGGGCCTATTGTAAGTGTGCATATGTGAAAAACAGAGTAGCAAATAACACTGAAGCTCAAAATAAGCCCACAACTCACCGGCTATAAAACCCCGCCGGTCACCAGCGACTTCTGTTTTGTCATGGTGCGTGTGACGCCATATATTGCATGATACGGAACCGTGGCCTGCTAGCAAATCAGCTACAAAACGCGGTGTAGTGTGTTTCTGCAGCACCCGGTGGCGCTGGTTGAGACGCTTATTTGCAATGGCAAGCTGAACGACGCTGAGATAGCTCTTCCGCACGCTACGCCACTGATGACGAGCGCACCAGAGTTGACCGACTATCCGGCCACTTGTGTGTTCTATAAAAATGTTCAAATATAAACTAATTTCAAGGCCAATTGTGGTAAAATTTCACCTGCTTGTAGTGTGAAAGCATAATAATTAGCCCGTTGAGCACGTATTGTTATCGAAAATAGGGTGTCACGGCCCCTTTAAACCAACAAGTTGCAGCCGTCATCACAGGTACAGCCATCGCTGTGCCAATCCCGCGCAATGCATGTGCCCTCACAAACTTCTGCAGGTTGTTCGACTTCAATCTGCCGCTGGACTCCCTCTGTGTCAGCTACACGTACACGGACAAGAACCGAGGCAGCTTGGCAGGGCACGACATGAGCTTGACGCTGAAAGTCAGGGAAGCCGCTGGAAACATTGCGGAATTGACCCTGGGTTCGCTCATCTTCGTTCCGCAAAGCGGAAAGTACATCGTGGAGCGCGACTTCACCAGCAGCACCCAAGGTGACGAGGGCCAAGAACAGCGCGACTGGTGGACAAGGTTTGTACATATTGACGCGTGTATGTGCCAGTGGCGGCCACAAGGAAGCAGCGCGAGTGTCCTTGGTGGAGGGTGGAGACGAAAAAGACGTTGCAGTCTTTGTCCTGTGATCGATAGGTGCTTTGTGTGCTCGTCGATCCCGCGTCGTCACAGTATATACAAAAAGCGCTACGCCTGTGCGGAACACGCAGAACACTGGTGTGGCCTTCATATATATCCCGAGGGCCCCTACCGCAAGTGCAAGCCGAAGTAAACCCACCGTGAAAGCAATCGTCACATTTGTCGCAGTATTCAAGCGGACACTATACGCGTGTCTAAGGCAATATTATCAGCTACGTCAGTGCACGCTTTTTCGACGGTTTTATAGATGATGATTAATATTATTAATTGATGAGCCGGCTACTAAATCACAATATACAGCAAGAAGTTTCCTTAATGTTGTCAAGCCAATTCTTACAATGAACGGAGGAACATAAGTACAGACAGCTTTTGCTTCGTCATATGGGGCTTCCAGTTGTGCATCTTACGTCCACTGTCAAGAGCGCTGCCCACTCGCGTCTGTTTTAGAGCTCTGTCCTCTTGTGCCCTCGTGTCTCACGCGTGGGTCTGCTCAGCCGTTTCTTCTTTTACCGTAAGACGCTGTACCAGTTCAAGTATACGACGAGCCAACTCGCCCACTCTTCAACACTTGAGTACTGGAAAGAGCGCCGCTTGCCGACGCTTGGTTACATAATAGATCCTACGAACTCTGAACGATCTCTTCATTTTCGTTAATTCGGCAATTAGCAAAGATTGAGCCCTCAACAGCGTGTTTTCACCACTAGATTTTCATTCAGCTCGCTTACAAGTTATCGTAATTTTGGAGCACCCTCTATAGCACAAGCGTTGCCGCAAATTGATTCCTGGCATTTATACCGCTACCTTTGGTAATCCTAATCATATATCGTGAGGAATCTGTAGAAGCTGATCTAATGTGAAAATTTGTACTTTTTTCTGGTTGACAATACATTCACATGAAATGAAAGCAAGATATAATGGAGGATTTCATAGTTCCACGTAGCGCCATAGCATTAAGTTGTTGCGATGGCTTTGACCGAGCTCACTGGAAGCTAGGTATACTTCCAGAGGACCGCAAAACCGCAAAATTATTTTTTTTGCCCTGAAGACGACCAGGCCTTTGATGAACTGACTGCCATTGGTATAGTTGTTATCAATTTGAGAATTCAGTCCTATTTTCTGGTGTTCATCTGCATCTGCAAATGTTGTAGAGTTCACACGCTCTCTCTACTAGTAAACAGTCTAACAGCTGGTGCGGACAGTCCGCTTTTGTCAAATTGGATTATCCCTAGACTATAACAATGGCTGTATTTTTCCTGTTGTCATTTCTTCGACTCTTTGTTCAACTTGCATCTACACCGACTGCCGGTTTTGTCTGGAATGGCCGGCTTTTAGAAGAAACTTTATTTTAACAAAAACGTATGTAAGCTTTAATTCATACAAGACATCATATCCAACTGTATTTCATACAAAAAAGCATTTCATGCCTGGTCGCCGCAACCAAAGCAGCTCCATCGTCCAATTTTCATGTTCTAGAGCTTAAACTCTGTCATGTTCATTGCTATATCCGGCAGGTGTGCTTCGACACCTTTCAAGTAAACG
The DNA here is from genome assembly GCF_013339725.1 of Rhipicephalus microplus. Taxonomy (NCBI): domain Eukaryota; kingdom Metazoa; phylum Arthropoda; class Arachnida; order Ixodida; family Ixodidae; genus Rhipicephalus; species Rhipicephalus microplus. Next base: position 107,772,406 of record NC_051174.1, on the reverse strand, counting down.
CTCTCTGCCTAGGCAAGCCAGTAGGCTTTCACATGCCCGAAACTTTTGCATCGGTCCTCACACAGCCGCACATGGCAAGCTCAACAAATAAATAAATAAATAAATAAATAAATAAATAAATAAATCAATCAATCAATCAATCCAAATTTTGTTTTTGCGTTACAATACAGTGCATTCTAAGTGCGAAAATATGGGATCAGAAACAGAAGCTGTGCCAGCGCGGTCACCACACACCTCATTTATGGCACCTCGAACGTGGCAAGCTCAATGGCCCCTCATGCCTCATTTTCAGGAAATACCTCGTCAAGGACGTCACGGGTTCTGCCAACCTGGAGGAAATCGGAGTCTCTTTCGGTGCCAACGAGAGCCTGGCTTTTTTCATCGGTGAGCTCGTCGTGGAGCGCGCAGAGGTCGGCAGCATGGCTTCGAGAGACTCGCCGAGCAACAAAGATGGCGCGGACAGACCGGAGACGGAAGCCGGGCTTCGGGAATGGCTGGCCAAAAAAGACGAGACTGGACAAGACGACCCCACGCAAGAAGCCCCAATCGCTTTCGACGTCTCCATGTCCAGTGACGAAGGCGATTAGCGAAAATCAATAAGCAGGAGTAGAGCCGAGCGAATAGCATCCTAATTCAATGGATGGCAGCATTGGTCGCGTGCAGCGACAGTCACAATAAATTACCCTCAGTGTATCGCTTTCCTCGTAGTGGCGCACTTCGACAAAAGCGGCAAGAACAAAGCTCGATGGTACTATCGCCTATTGTTCTTGTTTTGCTTACAAGCTTATGGCACGTACGCACTCTGCAAGAATGCGCAGTTGAAAATTAAGAAGGTTATGTGAAGAGTGTTGGGACTCATTAAAAAAGTATAGTAATGAAATGGGAGTATTGCGTAATACATTAAATAAGATTACAAATATTCTATTATTTAACTCGTATTCCAGGTTGCCGTATAAACCAGATCGGAACAAGTTTGAACAGATTAGTTAGATTATGCCACAATTTATTTGAAGACAAGATTTTAGTATGCCACAAATTATTCAACACAAGATTTTAGTACTCACAATCAAATTACAAATGACATCAAAGGCATCCATGTGCCAGTATCCCAAACAGGAGGCACCGAAACATTATGCAGTTTCCACTATTAAGGTTAACCCTTTTAGGGGCGAAAAAGGGAAGTTTATTGTACACTTAACTTGTACGTTCACTAACGAAACATCGAAAACAAGTAAAGGAGAGTCTATACATCTTGCAAATGAGCACCAAAATTTAATTGATCACTGAGTATCCAAATGTTACAAGTGAAAAAAAATTAAAAGTTAATCACATTTAACAGGATAACACTTATACATGCGTACTAGAGTGGGCGTATGGCTAGTACGTGACAACTGGAAACCTCAGTTGTCCCTCTCTTACTTTGAAGAAATGTGTCTGCCATCGTCGAAGGAAGGCCTCTTCGCCGTGCGTTTCCAGCTGCTGATCTAGGTAATTCCACACAATGAGCCAAATTTTCTGTGGTGCGGGATAGGCGCCTCTATGCGGCTTGTGCCGTATTTCCGCTAAACAGCGTCGCCGCCACAGTACGTACAAGGTCACTGTGAAGACCAGTCTTGCAAAGAGCCTACGTTCTGTTCTCATGCGCGCCGTGCGAAAGCCGAAGAGGCGTTGTACCATGTGCCAGACGCCCCTCGCCCCCGAGCACTGAAACAGAGCATGTTGGGCCGTTTTTCTTTTGCCGCAGTTTGCAGCGGTCCTTTGCAACGACTCCCCAATGTGCTAACCGGTCACGCGTAGGCAATGCCCTCCATCTTCTCAACCAGTCGAATTCGCGCACCTGGTTAGGTACGTGATTGCAACGCCATCGTTTCCGTTTTTTTCGTGCAGGATGCTGTTTCTTCCTCTTTGCTCAGTGTGTTACTTGTCACCATTTCGCTTATTTCCTGCGACGAAATTTCTTCCAGACTGCACGAACCTATTGATTCCACTGTTCTTTTTAAGCCACTGGCAGCTCTGTAAAACTTGAGCGGAATTTCTGCTCGTGGTCCGATGTACGAATTGGCCGTGAAAGTACCTTTTAGTGTACCGCTCCTGTACATCATGAGCCTGTACCCGGGGTAGTTGCTGTCGTCGAACAGCTTCTGTGTTATTTTTGCAGCCAGCGCTCTCATGACCGTTGGTATATCTGGGAGACTCAAGCTTCCACGGTTTGTGGGAAGCTGTAAAAATTTCTTCCGTACCTTTGCTGGTTTTCCTCCCCAGAGGAAGGTCCCCGCCATAGCGGCAAAGCATCCTGCAACACGGCTAGGTAGCAGGGCAATGTATGCTACGTAAAACGGGAAAGCGCATGCTTGTGTCTTGATGACTGTTGCTTTTGCCGTTAGTGACAGATTAAAATGAGTGGCTGCTGCTATGACATCGGTAGATCTCCTTAGCACGTCATGCCAGGTCTTTTTTTGACACATCTCCTTCCTCAAAGTAAACGCCTAACACCTTAACAGCTTGAACGTATTCTAAGTCTCCTGGCAATAGTTCTCTGAAGACTCCAAAGCGCAATCAATGCCTTACAATTGGTGGTGTTTAAAAGAGCACCAGACAGATAGGAATACTCAGCAAAAATGTCAAGGAATGTACTATAGGTAGACAAGTTACGAAAAAATACCGAAATATCATCGGCGTATGCGTCAATTTTGAAGGTTTCCTTGCCTGGCACCGGGAAACCCACTATGCGCTCGCAGTTTGCAACCTTTCTAATCAAAGGCTCTAGAGACAAAATGAATAATACCGGAGACAACGGACAGCCTTGCCTCACCTTTTTTTTCAATTGCAAAGCTTCTGGTCACTTCATTGTTGAAATAAAGACAGCTTGAGAGGTCCTGATAAAGTATTTCTACCAGTCGCACATACCGCTCTGGGAGGCCAAATATGCGCAAAATAGCGAAAAGATACCCATGTTCAACTCTATCAAATGCTTTGGCCTGATCAAGAGAAATATATACTCCTGAGATTTGTTTTTCTTTGGCATATGCAAAGAGGTCTCTGATGATTGTAAGAGGTACGTAGACGGAACGTCTTGGTACTGCACATGACAGCAAGGGGGACACAATCTCTTCCAAGAAAGGCCGCAGACGCCGTGATAGCAGCGTGGCTACCAACTTATAGTCTGTGTTTAGAAGGGTAATGGGCCTCCACGATTTAGGATCTGACGGCTCCATACCCTTTTTCAGTAATAGAATCACCGTTTCTTCGCAGAAGGACTGCGGTTTATGGCCATCACGCAACAAAATATTCACGAGATTGGTGATCGCATCTCCCAAGATATCAAAGAAACGCAGATAAAATCCCGTGAGTATTCCGCCTGGGCCTGGTGACGTGGACATATTCATTGATTTTAGGGCGTACCATACTTCTTCTTTATCAGTTTCTGCATATAATACTAAACAGTCTTCCAAGCCTAGCGATGGCCAACCTTCGCAAAAGGCTGAGAGTTTAGCAATTTTGCAAAGTAGTCTCGGAAAACTTTTTGAACTTAGTCGGGGTCATTAACAATGGTACCATCCTCTTTCAGTGCCTCATCGATGCAGCGGGGCTGGCATCGACGATCTCGGTTTCTTTGCGCATATGTCAAGTTTTCAATTTCATCTGTCGATAAGTGCATTTCTCTTGCGAGCCTTGTAGCCTGGGACCTCTGCTTTCAAAGATTTTAATACTTAATTTTTTGTGCTTCAAGGTATTCGAGCATAGCGAACATAGTTGACCCACCCCTTTCAATAATTTGAATGCGTTGGAGAATCTCATACATCTTGGCCGTGAGGCAAGCATGGCGCGCTTTTCCTGCCTGTTGAGCTATTAGGCGCCAACGAGATTTTAAGTGGTCCCATGTAGTCGGAGTTATGCAAGCCACTTCTGCCAGTGAGGCCGCCAGCTCAGTTTGAAGTAGGGAAATGCTTTCGTCATCATGAAGAATAGTTGGGTCCATCCTCCATGGTTTGTGGATTCTCGTTGTTGTGCTCACTTTAAACTTGAAGTGTAACGGAGCATGAACGCTGAGTTTCTGTTGGCTTGGCGCAAGCTGAACCACCTCACATGCTTGTAGGTTCGCTAAAAAGTCTTCGGGCACACAAACTCTATCAATTCGGCTTTGTTGAATGCCACAAGCGCGGGTTGCAGCAAACCCGACCCCATGTAGAGTTAACCACACATCTGACAGCTTGAGATCTTGAACTAATTGCTGTAGTTCTCTGGCGTAATAATTGTTGGCGCCTTGGCCGGGACCCCTGACGTCTCGTGTAGTATCGAGCACGCAGTTGAAATCTCCGACAAGCACATATGATATCGGCTCGATCAAAAAATTTCTGACACCTTTATAAAACCCGTTCGTTTCTGACCTCGTTACGGGCGCATATACGTTGACAAATCTGACTCGTTTGCAGTTAAGTACCACATCTACTGTTATTATGCGGCCTACGGTGTCAGCGAGACAGTGAGCACCCCTCCTGAGCGTTGCGTTCATGAAAAGAACTCCTGTGCCACGTGCACGCGCATCTGTGAGTGAAAAGAAGGCCTCTATATGAAACCTTTCCTGAAACTCTGCGACGTCAAGCTTAGTACGAAAGTTAGTCTCCTGCAAAAAGAGCATGTTTACGTGATGTGCCCGCGCGAGGTCAAGTACTGCCTGCTGCTTCACCGGATTTCGGAAACCGCGAACATTAACCACATAAAAGAAACTGATGCCATTGTTGAAAGAAAGGTGGGGAAGTTGCTTAAAGGAAAGAAAGGGTAAGAGAGAGGAGAGCCAGATGCTAAAAGTACATATCGTCGTCGCTCACAGTTTGTGACGTTTGCCGTGGTGGTGATCCCACGCGGGGTTTCTTAATTGTTCCCTGTTTAGCGGAGTCACTGCCGCTGCTCCCACTGCCTGGCTTGGATCGGCGTTGTGAACTCAAAGGACTCGATGCGTCTGCAGATCGTGCGGGTTTGGTAGAAACCTCGATGTCCGCCGGTGTGCTCCGCGTTGGTGGTCGGCTTCTCAGCTGCTTCATCGATGTCGAAGGCATAGCGTTCATGTTCTTCGAGGTTGTCGACATTCCAAGGTTAGTGTTCGGTGTGCTGTCACTGGCGTCTGTCGCTGTCGTGGCAGAGGGAATCAAAGCAGTGCTTTCTGCGACGCCTCTTGTAATGGGTACCTGGTCGTCCGGCGTTTGGCACTTCTCGGACGCCATTGATGCGCTGCCGTTATGTCGAGTTTTGATGCTGCCTACTAGTGAAGAAAAATCACTGGGCGTTTCCGTGGAACTCCCATTTGGGTGTTCATGTTGCGTCTGAGCGGGCTGTTCATCTGAAGTTGCACCGCCTGGCGTACTGGCCGGCTTGAAGTGAGTAGCGTCTTCCGACTGCGCGTCTACGAAATCATCGGACAGGCTCTCTTCTTCCCAGTGGTCTGGTGTCTTGACCCGTGTCGTTTTCTTTTGAGGACGCAGTACTTCATAGTTTCTAGATTGCATGGCCACACTTGAGGAGCTTGAAGAGAATTCTTCAATTGTCTGGAAGTCTCGGACACTCGGTGACGGCATCTTCTGAGCTGCGTCTGCGTATTATCTGCGCTTGAAACATTCTTTGATCGGGTGATCACCTCCACACCTTCTGCAGGCTTCACTGCACTCTTCCACAGCGTGTCCGTACGTGCTGCACCTATGACAAAAAGGTGTTTGCACAGGCCACGGCCATGTGGCCTTCGTTGTGGCAACGCGCACAGACGTGACGCATGCCACGGTACTCCAACATAACGCGGTGTCCGTGGATTGAAATGAAGTTCGGTGCCGGCTTTGCCATTTCCATCTTCACCACTCGTGTACCGGTAAATGTAGACTGACGTCGTTGCAGAATACCATATGTTATACCACGTACTTTGCCGAAAGGCATCAAAGCAGAGACGACCGCGTCATCGGGTCCGTACGGCGGCAACCTGTACACACTCACGAACACACTTAGTGGGCCGACTTCCACGTGAACTTTTTCTTCTGAAGGACAAAACCTTAATTCACCATAAGCTTGGTGGCTTGTTCCGCTGTCCTCGTTGCTACCAAGAACTCCAAAGCGTCGAGGTGTTGCAGGAGCAACACCCCTTCGCTACCGGTCGTCTCTTCGAGACACTTGATGATATCATCGACGGAGACCGCGCCTTCAAGAACGGTAAACGTGAAACAATGTTCTTTTGGCGGGGTGCATACTGGCCTCGACGCCATCTTCCCAGGGGCCCCAGGTGTCGTTGACTTCTCGGCCGAAGCCCCGGGGAACCCGAATGCGGGTGAGACGCCGAAGAGACGCCAAAGAGACGCCACCGAAACACTGGACGCACGCGTCGGCGAGAGCCGCACACACACAATAAAGCACGAACGCTGATGGCGAAGCTCTTTATAGCGGCCCGCGTTCGTCCCTCGTAGCCGTTGTAGTAGTGTGTAACAAGTATAAAACTTTTAACCTCCAAGGTGATGCCAGTGAGAGATTTCTTCTGTGTGTTGTTGAACAATAAAAGATAGTGCTCAATGTACATGCCAATGGCTGCTAAAGGGGAATGAGAGACAGGATAATTCAGCTTTTACTTAACGCGTACGCCGCTAATTTTCTATTGTTCAACAACGCACAGAAGACAAGAAAGGGTTGCTACTTTATACTCGCTGGGCGTAACCTCCTAGGTTTTAGAAAGGTTCAGCGAGCGTTGGGCCACAGTGCCATGAATACAGTGAACTAGTATATACCATGAACTCGAGGTGGTTAAAGGTGGTTAAAGGTGGGAAGTAGACCACAAGCGCAAGCCAGAAGAAAGTGTGCGTGCGCCGCCTCTCGTTTAGTCCTTGGAATGTCCGCTGGATGGCGGTGCTTCTATATGAGGAATATATCATGAAAAGATGCGAGATGGTGGTGCTTGGAGTGTTGAATAGGTGAACGAACGGACACACAGACAGATGCATGGACGGATTAACGGATGGCTGCATGGACGGATGGTCGGACGCAGGAACAGATGCATGGACGAAAGCAGGGACGGACGCACAGATGAACGTGCGGGCGTGCGAACAGACGCATGTACGGATGGGCGGATGGACGCACGAGCGGCCACACAGACGCACGCATGGATGGACGGAAGCAAGAACGAATGGGTGGACGGATGCTTCGACCCACTATCCATAATTCACTCCGTGAATACGCTGCCATTTTTTCACACCAAGGAGGCAATAGCGCTATTCGCCGCACTTGGTGTTTTTCTGTCTCGAGAAACGCGTTGTGCGTTTACAGCTAGCGTTCGCGGTAACAAAATACTCCGAAGTGAACAAAACGAACAGCGTTTTCGGCTCGGCGTTGGCGTTTCTCAGCGGCGTCTCAAGCACGCATTTCCAGATGTTCCTGAGAGGCGCCCAGCCAGCGAACAATCGAGAGTGAGGTGTGAGCGGACTGGAAAGTGGGGCGCAGAGAGTAGAGAGAGCGAACGGTGAGTGAAGGAGCGGCGATTGGATTGGATTGGATAAACTTTTATAGGGTCCTCCAAAACACAGATCGGCGAAAATCTGCACCTACATCTTCTAGACTCTCTCGCACCACATGCTCCGGTTGACTAGGGGCGGAGATAAGCCCGCGTGCACGCAGCTGCTGCTATGGGAGATGGAGTGAGAGCGAAGAGATAACGCCTGCCAGCGTGCGCGCACCGCCGCGGACAACGCCGGACGCTTGACACAGTCTGACTAGAAAATGTATTCCCATTTAAAAATGAGCTCGCAATTAGAACGCTGTTCCAAATAGCGGAGTTCATGCCATCCTTGTGGCATGAACAGTGCATACATATCAACTGTGTAGTGTGGCGTCATAGGGGAGTAGAACAAGGGCCACGTGTCGCACAATGCGAATTATGTTAGTAGTTGGTCGTTTAATGCTTTCAGACCAATTAACGCCTCAGCCATTGTTTTTCTTCGTCAACAACCTCCGCATCAACAAAATGCACATAATGCCTCAAGGATTTGTCATGGTCACCTTTCTTCTACGCAGAGTGACGAAGCCTGGCGAACTGGGTATATGCCAACTTGACGACAATATGGTTTATGTCATCTCGGTACCTTTCAAGTGTACTTATAACAGTAGTCTCGATAGAGTATAGAATAGACTCTGGCAAAGCCGCTCTTCCAGCTAGTATGCTGTGACAGTGTTGCACTTTCTCGCTGGTATGACACTTTTTTATGATAGCTACGTCACATTCAGCTTGAAGGAAGCTGATACTTCTTAATGTGCGCAGCAGGCTAGTCACGCGTCAGTATTCGAGTTTCCCGTGTTTACTTTATGAACCAGAAAAAATGCAGCTCGCAATTAGTCTGGGTTCAAAAGGGCATATTCAGATATCATTTGAACATGCCCACGTACACCTCATTGACATTTCCATGCTTCAGTGAGTACTTGTCAAGCCACGAAGATATTTATGATTCATTATTCAATCTCAATAACGAAACTCTCATTAATGACTGCTCTAGTGTGCTAGGAAGAATGTATACAAGGGGTTCTTCGCGTAACGCCATTACCCATGTTTTAAAATGGCACCGCCATGGAGGTCTAGTGCCTAAAATACTGGACTGCTGACCCGTAGGTCACGTGATCGAATCTTGGCTTCGGCGGCTACATTTTTTATGAAAGCGAAAATGCTGCATGCCCGTGTTTCCTGATATGATCACACGTTAAGGAACCCCAGGTGGTCAATTTCTGGAGCCCTCCACCACAGCGTCCCTCATAATCATATAGTGATTCAGGACGTTAAACCCCACATGTCAATCCATCAGTCAATAAATCAATCAATCATGTTTAAAAATTTTGCTGTGTGGAGGCTGACACAGCCTGTGTATACGAATGCTTATGCGCACACGCATGAGCATTTGTTTGCGAAAAGAGCGCGCTTTTCAAACACAAAGAAGTAACAACTGTGACACTCGTTAATTCGTTAAGGGTAGGAAGATTGATGATGGCAGGTACGGCGGGTTCTCGTCCGCATAGCCGATCTTCGCCAGTGAGCAAACGCGTTAAAGAGAGATGGAACGAAGATTTACTTACATTATAAAAAAAAGATAGAAACTGTGCAGGGATCGAGAAGATCCCGCATTATGTACAACAGATGTTCAGCTCATGATTCCGTACAAGATTCAGCTCAAGATTCGGCTCACATGATTCAGCTCAACATTCAGCACAAATTACAAAAATGCTTTGGCTTTTGTAGCCCGCCATCACCGCCGTCCGAACGAGACGGTGATCACGCTTGCTACAAAGCCGATGACGAAGTTTTTGTGATCCATCCACCAGAAAGGGTGCAGCAATTGCACCACTCGGCTGGGCGAAACGGTCCAATGGTAACAGGAACGCACCACACAAAGACACACCTGGCCCACGTCTTGAAGGCACCGCAGGGGGAGGAGGTAGAGTCCAGAGAGGGAAAGTTGAGCTCCTTCGGGGAGATGGCCACTAACCCAAACTTCAGCAGTGGTCCATGCTGCTTTCAGCTTCAGGCAGTCCAAACGCTCGATCTCGATGAACGGCTTCTTCGACGCGTTCCCACGCTTCCGGGCTGTCGGTGCGTTGAGATCACCTCGCGTAGAGGACAAAAGCCGAGTCAGGATGTTGTCCTAATGATACCAGCCGCAGTGGCGCCATCCCCCACTGTTCGAGCCCGTTCAACAAAAGGCTTGTCTCGCGAAGCTTTCGTTGACACCCGACTGCTTCCTGGAACACCGACAGGACGACGTTTTGCAGACTGGGCGCCGATGGGGTGGAAAGCCTCCCTAGCAGACCGGCTTACGCACAATGGCACCTGTCCAGACGAATTGCCGGGCCAAACGTAACAAGATGTACATGTGATTACGTTTCGTGCGTCGTTTTTTGTTTAAACAGCGCGTAAAGCGTCAAGCAGTAAATGTTGTTAGTTCGCTCTCGTTCTGTGTGTGTTGTATTCGGGCGTCATTTGTGCGTGAGCAGCGCGTTGCACATTTCAATCTTCTAACTGTTCTCAGCGTTACATTCTAAGTTGTTGTTATCGCATTCTCTGCCTTTGCGGCGAAACTTTGACTTTTTATATTAACTGTCAGCTTCGACATTGCTTCTCTTTGCTGCAGGTGATAAAGTGTACCATCACCCAAGCAGAATCACAAGCTGCTGTAATAAAGAAACGGTTACAATGACAGACACTTCATATAATAAAATATTTGTGGGAGAAGGAGGCCTGTTACCTAGTAAAGTGATTTCAAAGAAGGTTACCCCTCGCATGTCTCGGCTGCCAGCCTTTTGTGTTTTCGATGGTTGTGGCAGCCAAACACAGCACCGTGGTAGCCAGTCAATCTGTTTTTGTCCGACATTTCGATTTCCGACCGAAAAAATGCATTAGCGCATTAGCGCAAAGAAGAGGGGGGAAACACATGGACCACTCACTCACCGCAAAATGCAAAACGCGGCAATCCCCACACACTAGCGGCGGTAACCGAACGGCGGGTGGAGAGGGAGATGAAAGAAAGGCACTGCTTCGAGCCTACCCTCCTCCTCTCCGTGACAATGACCTCTAGTTGAGTGAGAAAACAGGTAACATTGATCAGGCGCTGGCAAACGTGCCTTCAACCGAATACTACCCAGCGGAGAATGCTAAGAAGTAGCTATGTGCTTTCGTTGATTGTTGAGCATATTTCGGCTGTACAAAACAATACGTTGATTTTTAAACGCTCCATTCTAAGTTCAGTGAAGTTACCTAAATTGTAAGTATAAATGTACTCAATAATTAAAAAATTCAGTGTTTCCGCTTCTTTCGGGCTTCTTTTATGACGAGTATTCGCTTGTTTGCTAGGTAGCATCAGGCAACACTGGTAAAGACAGAAAGACCTTGTTCGCCGAGGTATGGCAAGTTGAAAGTGACAACCTGCTGGACTCTTACGCGCACTCGCGCATGGTTTACAGTCGAAGCTTGTCTTCAAACGTACGGTCACCTATTTTGCTACTTCTGTTCATTCAGAGATTTCGCGCAATGCAGAAAACAATTTTGATTTTAGGGGCGAAGTTCGTTAGGGTGTTTGTTGTTCCCTACTTTATTGTAGTAGTAATACTACTACTAGTAGTATTACTACTACAATACGTCCCCTACTTTGTTGTAGAAGTACTACTACTAGTAGTAGTAATAGTAGTAGTTGTATTTGTAGTAGTAGCATGTAGCCACCTCTAGTTAATAAGCTGTTCGATAGATGGTGTTATGTATGTCTGTCCTCGGAAATAGGATCAATATATTGTGCTTTTGTGCTTTCCATTGTTGTATGTGGTTTTTGTATATTTGACGGACGGATGGATGGATGGACGGATGGATGGATGGACGGATGGATGGATGGATGGATGGATGGATGGATGGATGGATGGATGGATGGATGGATGGATGGACAGACGGACGGACGGACGGACGGACGGACGGACGGACGGACGGACAGGCAGATAGACAGACAGACAGACAGACAGACACGTGGACGGACGGAAGGACGGACGTACAGACGGATAGACGGATAGACTGATGGACGGATGGATGGACAGATGCTTCGCCCCACTTATGATCACTCACTCCATGGATACGCTGTGAATTTTAGAGGCGAAGCTCCTTATAGCGGCACCCGTTCGTCCCCTGTAGTATGTAACAACTATAACATTTTGACCACCAAGGTGGTGCCGGTGAGAGACTTCATCTGTGCGTTGTTGAACAATAAAAAAATAGTGCTCAATGTACATGTCAATGGCTGCTAATGGGGAATGAGAGACAGGAGCATTCGGCTTTTAGTTAACGCGCAAGCTGTGATCACCATTAGCAGCCACTGGCATGTACATTGAACACTATTCGACAAGAAAGGGTTGCTACGTTATACTCGCTGGGTGTAATCTCGTTAGCTTTAGAAAGGTTTAGCGAGCGTCGAGCCACAGTGCCATGATTACAATGAACTTGTATATACCATGAATGAACTCGAGGTGGTTAAAAATGGGAAGTAGATACGAAGCACAAGCCGTAAGAAAGTAAAAGTCGAATTCTCCACCTCTCATTTCCCATTAGCAGCCATTGGCATGTACATTAAGCGCTATCTGACTGAAAAAGTTTGCTACGTCATACTCGCTGCGCGTAACCTCCTTGGTTTTCGAAAGGTTTAGCGAGCGTTCGGCCGCAGTGACATGAATACAGTGAACTCGTATATACCGTGAACTCGAGGTGGTTAAAGGTGGGAAGTGGACCCGAAGTGCAAGCCGTAAGAAAGTGTGCGTGTGCCACCTCTCGTTTAGTCCTTGGAATGTCCGCTGGATGACGGTGCTTCTATATGGGGAATATATGATGAAAAGATGCGAGATGGTGGTACTCGGAGTGTTGAATAGATGGACGAACGGACACATAGACAGATGCATCGATGGAAGCATGAACGGATGCAGGGGCGGCTGCATGGATGAACACAGGGACGGACGCACGAACAGACGCACGCACGGACGGGCTGATGGACGCATGGACGGTCACACTGACAAACGCATGGACGGACGGAAGCAAGAACGAATGGACGGAAGAATTCTTCGCCCCACTCTTCATCATTCACTCCGTGGATATGCTGCCATTTTTTTTCATCTTCCCCTAACCCATGCACGTAAAAATAAGTTCAATGCGAAGTGCCAGTGATTCTCATAATTAGCTTCGTTTCGCTACATTTGTTCAATGTTCTTGCCCGAACAGCCTGTAATGATCGAACTATATCAGCCGTTACATGATTGGCCGTTTATTATTGTTCGAGGGACAGCTGGCTAGTTCCACCACAACTAGTAACCTTGGACTACGAAAAGTCAACTTCCCGGGGGCTTAAATCCACAGGTAATTTGCTAAGTTGCCGCGCTAGTTGGTTGGGGTTCATCAATCATATGGCAACAACACAGAAGGGAGAGAGACACGCACAGAGTGCTACCTTGAAACTAACGTTTTATTCACAATCACACATGCTACTTTTAAAATAACAGTAGATCGATAAAACCTAGAAACTACCATGCAAAAGAACTGTCCATGTCGGGGTGCGCTATAGACATATGATTGATGAACCCTTGGTTAAGACACTGATTAAAAAACAACAAAAAAAGCACTGACACTTTGAGAACACGAAATCAATCTTGTCTACCGGCCATATTGGAACGGGAAAGAAATAACAACCATGCGAGACTCTACTCAGCCCAATACAGTGAGCAAATGCGTGTCGAGGAATTCGCTATCGCATTCTATTCGTGTAAAGTAGTCACTAATTCTCTATAGATTTTCGTTGAACTTGTACCTACCTTCAATGCGTTTCAGGCACGAAAGTTACCCCCTGTCGAGAGCGTTTCGAAACAAGACCCTTCACATGCCTACAAGATGTACGAAGCACAGTCGAAAAAAATTGAGGCGCAAACATGTCATTCAACCACTTGCCGAAAGTGAAGATGTTATCTTTATTTCCCGTTACAAATGCACTCCTCTTCGTAGGGAACGTAAAGAGGATCGGGGCAGATCCTATGAAATGTTTTGTTGATCGCCTCCGGGATATCATACTCATGCCCTTTTGTCACCCAGAGTGCGCATGGTGATGATCCCTCTGGGTAGCGTAAGAAGAGTTTAGGTCAACAAAGCATTCATGATGTGTAGGACACATCAAAAATAATTAAGGAACATTCACACATGACAGGTTGTATCATATCTAATTTGGTGCGTTGTACTCAACCTTTTAAAAAGCATGTCAAATCGGATGTGATCCCGAATAATGTTTCTTGAGAGACAATTAAGGTAGATGATAGAAGATTGTTGTGCGATCACTTGCGATAAAAAGAGGAAGATTGTGGGGAAATACCTATGTGAGAACTTTTTTTCGCTCCTATATGGACTTTCAGGTACTTCGAAGTTCACAACACCTTTAAATTGTAGCGAAGCCTCCGAACTCTGAAATGGGTCGAACTCTCGAGTACCTCCTAGTGGGGCTATCCAACAAGGACGCCACTCGCGCTGAGAGTCCGTGCTTCGCCGTGACTGCGGCCATTGTGTATGCTCGCTGGTTGCCGGCTAATAAACGCCTTAGCAAATCGGTGGAGGTGCGGGCTACGTGATCGTAGCTCCAAGGGCATCGAAGGGGATCGCTGCACTGGCCATCCACCATGTCCCACGACGCCTCTCTGCAAAAGCCTCCTCCAATGCCACCTCCTTGTCCCGGAGTACCCAGAATCCGCGATCCACCAATCTTCACTGGCGCTGATGGCACTGACGTGGAGGACTGGCTCGCCATTTACGAGGGCGTGAGCGTCGGCAACAAATGGGACGAGGATGGCAAGCTGACCAACTTAGTGTTCTACCTTGCGGGTGTTGCCAGTTTGTGGTACAACAACCACGCATCCGATTTCGCCACCTGGTCCGATTTTGAGACCGTAACCATCAACGTCTTCGGCCGCCCTGCTGTTCGCAAACTGCAAGCCAAGCAGAGCTTACGTGAACGCGCTCAGGAGGCTGGTGAGTCATTCACTAGCTATATTGAAGATGTCCTGGACCTATGCAACAAATCCAACCACAGCATGTCCGAGTCTGACAAGATCCGAAACATCATGAAAGGCATTGACGATGATGCCTTCACGATGCTGCTCGTTAAAAACCCCGACACAGTGGCTGAGGTCCTCACACTGTGCGACAGCTACAAGGAGCTCCGCCGGCAGCATTCGATGACCCGTCAGCCTCCGGGTCCTGCGCCCTTCAGTTACGCGCAAGTGGTCGCCAGGCCACCCCAAGTCGTTCCAGCACCCGCCCCCCTGACCTGCGCCGAAACTGCCGCTCGACCTCCATCCTTTGCAGCGGGTATGCCCGCTACGTATGTTGACGTAACTCCTTAGCTTCAGCTTCAGTCCACCATGCAGCCACCGTCTCGTCCATCGACCCTTTCGACATGGGTGAGACCTACCCCAGTGAACAGATGGCGCACACCCGACAACCGGCCCATCTGCTTTGGTAGCGGTTACGCCGGTCACGTAGCCCGTTATTGCCATCGCGTACAGCCGGCTCCAATTTCTTCACTTGTTGCTGGCCAACTCAGCCGTCCTTATCACGAAGAACCGCTGTCTATGCCACGTCAGTCTAGTCCAGGTACATCTCGAAGATTGCCGTCTCCACGGCGTCGTTCCCTGTCCCCCATTTGGTCAACTTCGGCTGCTCATGAGCGGGAAAACTAGTCGTCGCAGTTCCCGAGGCAAAGACTACGACGCTATCGCAATGTGAAAGCCCTCAGAGCAGCCCCTTGAATGTCATTGACGTGCTTGTGGCCGGTGTTTGTGCATCGGCTCTTATTGACACTGGAACTGCCGTATCAGTAATGGACGAAAAACTCTGCCACTTACTTCGAAAAAGGACGACGCCACTTTCTGGGTTGTCCCTCCGCACTGCTAGTTTGCATCGTATTCATCCAACAGCAGGGTGCACAGCTCGCGTTGTCATTCAGGACGTTCTGTATGTCGCCCAGTTCATCATTCCGGCATGCTCTCATGACGTCATCCTGAGATAAGACTTTCTCTCCCGCCGCGACACCGTCATCCATTGTGCCGCGGCCGAAATTGAACTCTCACCCTTCTCGCATCTGACGCCAGAAGACAGTTCCTCGACACTGAGCAAGATTCTAATGAAAGACAATACAACAGTCCCTCAAAACTCGATGACAGCTGTGTCTGTCTGCTGCGCCGGTCTCTCCAAAACAATTGCACTCGTTTCGCCATCCGACCACGCTTGTAGCAGGAAAGGGTTGCTAGTACCTTTCGCGACCATGCAGGTCAACCAGGGCAACGCCGCTACTTTTGTTACCAACTCATCCCCGTACATTGTTACCTCGCTTCGAGGGGAACGCTTCGGCAGGGTGGAACCAGCCACAACGCACAAGTCCTGGACGTACTCGATGACACGCACTGTCCCAGGTCGCGTACCACCAATGCTGTTTCCACTGCTGATCCGTCATCTGCTGATGTATTTAGCCCTTCCATCGCTGAGAACCTTACGGCGGTAAAGCGTTCTGAACTTCTGGACCTGTTGCAAGAATATGATTCTTCAATAGATGTCGGGCGAAGTTTTCTCGCTCGCACGTCCGTTGTTACGCATTGCATGGACACTGGTGCCCATCCACCTTTACGGCAACGTTCATATCGCGTGCCGCTTGCTGAACGTCGGGTAATTAATGATCAGGTTGACGATATGCTCTGACGCGACGTTATTCGGCCCTCGGACAGTCCACGGGCGTCTCCTGTTGTTCTTGTTGCGAAGAAAGACGGTTCTGTGCGGTTCTGTGTGGACTACAGACGGCTCAATAGGATCACTCGCAAGGATGTTTATCCACTGCCACGCATCGATGACGCGATTGACAGCCTTCATGGAGCCGATTTTTTTTCTTCTCTCGATCTGCGCTCGGGGTACTGGCAAGTACCTATGGCTGACGACGCTCGACCAAAGACCACCTTCGTCACGCCAGATGGCTTGTACGAGTTCAACGTCATGCCGTTTGGTCTATGTAATGCACCTGCGACCTTTGAGTGCATGACGGACACCGTTCTGAGCAACTTGAAATGATACATGTGCTTCTGTTACCTCGACAATGTCATTGTCATTACTCCGGATTTCTCCACGCATCTCCAACGTCTGAAAGAAGTTTTCGCACGTGTGAGCAATGCCGGATTGCAACTAAATCTGAAAAAGTGCCACTTTGCAGCACAGCAACTCACCATCCTTGGGCACGTCGTGTCCAAAGACGGCATTCTTTCTGATCCTGCCAAGCTTCGGGCCGTGGCCGAACTCCCCAAACCTGCATTTGTCAAAGAACTGCGTAGTTTCGTGGGCGTGTGCTCATACTTCCGACGCTTCATACGAAACTTTGTCACGATCATATCACCGCTGACGAAGCTCATTGGAAGTGACGGGCCCGTCAATTTGCGGTCATGCGAGTGCAACGATGCGTTCGAGAAGCTCCGCCATTTGTTGACGTCTTCTCCCATTCTACGCCACTACGACCCTACAGCCCCAACGGAGGTGAACCCGGACGCCAGTGGTGTAGGCCTCGGCTCTGTCCTGGCGCAGCGCAAACCCCGATTCCCTGAATATATCGTAGCATATGCAAGCCGTACGCTCACGAGAGCCGAGACAAACTACACCGTCACGGAGAAAGAGTGCCTGGCGAACGTTTGGGTCCTTACAAAGTTTCAACCTTATTTGTATGGTCGCCCATTTGATGTCGTCACCGACCATCACGCACTATGCTGGCTTTCATCATTGAAGGATTTCTCAGGCCGTCTCACCCGTTGGGCTCTTCGCTTACAAGACTACGACACCCGCGTGCTGTACCGCAATGGACGCTAGCATGCTGACGCCGATGCCCTCTCACGCTCCCCTCTACTTCAAGACGACGTACTCTGCTCAGTAACCTCAATTGCTGTATCTCCATCGATGTTGACATCCTCGCTACCGAACAGCGAAAGGAGAATTGGATCGCCCCGCTGATCGACTTGCTCTCTGATCCGTCCGCAACACGATCCATGCGTGCCTTGCGTCGTCGAGCTCTCCATTTCGCCATCCGTGACAGCCTCCTACACCAACGCAATTACGACTCCGATGGCCGGCAGTGGTTACTCGTCATACCCCACAGTCTGCAGTTAGAGATATGTGAATATTTTCATTCTGATTCGCAATGTGCGCACTCTGGTGCATCCAAAACTTACCACCGCATTCGACAACGCTACTTCTGGCGCGGGATGTACCGCTACGTGCAGCAGTTCGTTCGCTCTTGCCTCACTTGCCAACGCCGCAAACCTTCAGCACACATGTCGCACGCCGGTCTGCAACAGTTACCTTGCCCTGACCATCCCTTTGGGCGCGTAGGTATCGATTTGTAAGGACCACTTCCTCTGACGTCGGCTGATAACCGCTGGGCCATCGTTGCCGTAGACCATTTAACGCGATACGCCGAAACCGCCGCTATCCCTGCGGCTACTGCACGCGATGTTGCGTCCTTCCTACTGCATCGATTCATACTGCGCCACGGTCCACCCCAGGAGCTTCTCAGCGATCGATGCCGTGTCTTCTTGTCAGAAGTCGTCGAAGCCATTCTCACTGAGTGTAACTCTGTCCACCGCAAAACTACTGCTTACCATCTGCAGATGAATGGCCTCACCGAACGCTTTAACCGCACCGTCGGCGACATGCTTTCGATGTACGTCGCTTCCAACCACACGAATTGGGTTAATACACTGCCCTTCGTCAACTACGCCTACAACACCGCCCCTCAGAGCACGACCAGTTTTTTCGCCTTTCTACTTGCTGTACGGAAGGCGCCCGTCGCACACCATGGACACGATACTCCCGTACACGCCGGATCTATCTGAGTGTGCTCTCATTTCTGAGACAGCCTAGCTTGCTGAAGAGTGTCGCGAGCTTACGAAGACATTTACGACACATGAGCAAGAGTACCAGAATAGCATTTGTGATGGCGCCACCACTTTTGAGCCCACGTTCCATCCTGGTGCGCTTGTATGGCTCTCGATCCCGACCTCTGTAGCTGGCCTTTCTTGCAATCTACTTCCCAAATTCAAAGACCCTTATTGTGTCATCGAGCCGTCAACTATCTGATCGAACCCGTTGAACAATCTTCGGACATGCGCCACCGTGGGTGCGACATCGTCAATGTGGAGCGCCTGAAGGGTTGTTATGACTCGCTCATAGTAACAATCTGTTAGGTCACCGGGCGGCTCCCTTGTCGACCCCGGGGTAATTGTACAGTGAAATGGGTCGAACTCTTGAGTACCTCCTAGTGGGGCTACCCACCAAGGCCGCCAGTCGTGCTGAAAGTCCGTGCTTGGCCATTAATGTCGCCATTGTGTATGCTCGCTGGTTGCCGGCTAATAAACGCCTTAACAAAATAAAGTTATAGCTTCAGACTAGCTTCAGAATATTGCAAAGCTGGGTAACTTGTGTTCCTTTTAGTCAGCTCTTTCTCCACTCATTTTTTTCTTCTCTTTCTGTTTTGATCAATCTTGTCTCCAGCCATTAACATGAGCGTTTTATTTTAGGGTCGACAATGGCTTCACTGACGTTTTTTTGTCGCGGATATGACGTTTCAAAACATATACTAACAAAATGCAAAATAAGCTAGATCAAAAAGTTTCGCCTCCACGTGTCAACCTATAGGACCTCTAGTTCCACAGCGCGTGGCGCCAAATCACTATGCCACAAAACGTACGTTGTCCTGCTTGCTAACGACAAGCTATTTGTATAAACGATATACCGTGTGGCAGTCTTCAGAGCTCCACAGCTTCAGCGCAAATTTGATCAGTAGTGAGATGGTGCGAAGTACATACGTTGGATAAGCGTTGGGTGCTCTAAGGGTCCTAATCTCTGGCATTTCGAAGAGCGCGTGCCACCACGGGGCATGGTCTCTCCTGTGCGCGCACTTACTACATTCGTGATTCGAGAGAGTGTGAAGGTCACTTCGCACGCTGCCGTGGCCGCGTTTACTAAAAGGAAAGAAGGAAGGAAGGAAGGAAGGAAGGAAGGAAGGAAGGAAGGAAGGAAGGAAGGAAGGAAGGAAGGAAGGAAGGAAGGAAGGAAGGAAGGAAGGAAGGAAGGAAGGAAGGAAAATTTTCATTTGCAAGGGTGTGGGACAGGGGTCATGAGCTTGATGAGTGGGGCACTAAGTCCAGGGCTCTACTGGCTGCCGCCGCCTGCCTGGCGTGACGCAGAACTGCAAGCTGCACCTCTGGGTCAGAGCTGGCGAGCTGTGCCTCCTATTGCTCGAAAGTATTACGAAGCTTGTACTGACCTAAAAAGGTATCTAAATTCGGTGGTCGTTTTAGGCATCCTCATGAAATGTGGTAGAGCGATGGCGAGCCGCCACACCACGGACACGCATGCCCATACGGCGTTGGAAAAGTTTTGTGTAATCTTTGAAGATTGGGAAAGACTCCCGTTTGAATTCGGCGGAGGTCAATCGCGTCCTCTTTTCTAATGATTTGTGGGGGGCGCTGTATTTTTGTCGCATGCCTCGCTGGTTAGCAAGAATTTCGCGAGGGGCCATTCTGGATGGGTCATTATTCTTCTCAATAGCTTCCTGCTGGAGTGTTTCAAAGGATCGAATGTGCTGTCGAAGCTCTGCTCGATTCGTGAGCCCTCGAGCACAAGCGTCGGCACTTTCGTTCCACTCCAGGTCTGCGTGTCCTGGACACCAGATGAGCCTGTATTTGTTCTTCAATCTCCCGCCTAAGAATTTGCTTATTTTTATCGGAAGGCGGCCTCTTAAGAAGAAATGGCACGCTTCCTGCGAGTCGGAGATGATAGTTGTCAGCGACTCATCTCTCTGTTCCTGCGCTTTGATTGCAAGGGCAATGGCAAAGCATTCCGCCTTGGCGATCGAGGACGTGTACAGCAATGCACATGTCACCATGCCGTTGTCGTCGCTAAGTACTGATGCAACTGACCGTTTAAAATTGTACCTCGAAGCGTACACATACAGAACATTCTATTTGTTTTTTAATGTTTTTCGGAGCCATCGCACTCTCTCCTCTCGGTGCTTTCTGTTTTTTTTTTACGTCCATGGTCTTGGGCAGCGGTGAGATCGAGACATTGCTGCGGACCGAATCCGGGATTTCTACAAGAACCTCGTCCAAGTTCTGGGGGTATGGCGGGAAGCCCACCCTAGCAAGTATCTCTCTCCCCGCTTTCGTTTGACTTAGACGGTTTCTCTGCGCAGTCAGTACCGCTGCCTTTAGCTCAGGGTATGTATTATACATACTGAGGTCCAAAAGCTTTTGGGTTGGTGTGCTTACCGGTAGCCCTATGGCCACTTCGTAGGTGCTCTAATTATAGACTCGATGGTTTCTTCTCATTTGTTTAACACGTGGAAAGGTAGACTATACGTAACCTTACACAGTACAAGTGCCTGTACTAATCTAATTGTGTCTCCTTCCTTCATTTTCTGTTTCTGGTATGTTATTTTATGGATCATTCGTTCAACTTGTTTTGTGGCTGATTTTATTATGTTTATTGTATGGTTCGCTCGTCCGTTACCCAGTAACCCAGAATACGTGCGACGGTCACCTCACGTACTTTGACACCTTCAATGTGTATATCGATGCTTCTGTTGCATTTGTATCTTTTTCCATGTACCCTGATAATTTCAGATTTTTTGGGGCACAGCTCAGCCCACTTGCCTTCGCAAAGTTTTCAACTGCTGTTGCAGCCTCTTGAAGTGTCTGCTCTTTGTTAGCCAGAGATCCACGCGTCGCCCGTAGGGTGGTATCATCCGCATAGAAAGTGTATCCTAACTGCGGAACTTCATCGAGAGCTCGCGTGAGTCCTAACATGGCGATAATAAAGAGCAGGAGAGAGAGGATGGCTCCTTGAGGGGTGCCTTTGTTTGACATCTCAAAAGCGTCTGACGTGACTTGTGCTACGCTTATCGAAGCCTGCCTTTCTGTGAGGAATGCCTTGATGTAACTGCAGGTGTTTGTCCCCCATCCGATGCTGTTTAATTCTGTTAGGATGGCTTTTTGCGAGATATTCTCGAATGCTCCTTTTAAATCAAGGCTTAGTATTAGATGTTCTCTTCCTGTAGGTATATAGCTCAAAACTTCCTCTTGTAATAGGAGAATTGCGTCTTGTGTGGAGAGGCCATTGCGGAAACCCAGCATAGTGGCTGGAAAAGGCCGTTGTCCTCTATAAAGTTTTGGAGCCGATTATGAATAACCCTTTCGAAAAGCTTTCCCATGCATGACGTCAAAGATATTTGCCTGAGTGCCTGCAGGGATGGCCTCTTCCCGGGTTTCGGTATCGTAATAATTTTGGCTACTTTCCATTCCTCGGGTATCTTCCCTTTGAGCCAATAGTTGTCATTAAAATGGGTGTTCAGTGCCTCTATAACTTTATCGCTGAGGTTCCTTATCATTGAATTTGTGATTTGATCGAACCAGGGGCAGAATTTATCTTGGCTGCTTGGGCAGCCGCAAAGACCTCTTCCTTGGTGATTGGGGCGTCGAGTCTCTCGTTTTTTGCACCAGTGTACTGCATTTCAATACTGCAACTTTCGGTATTCTCTCCTATGTATCTGTCCTTGAGTGCTTGTATTAACTTCTCCTCTGTGCCCGGAAAATCATGCATTATTCGTTGTAGTGTTCTGTTCGTGGCCGATTTAGATTTTTCTGGGTCAGGCATGTTCCTTAGGATGGCCCAAGTTTTTGCAGTGCTCAGAGTGTCCTGTAGTGAACTGCAGAACTGGATCCATCCCTCAGTTGCAATTTTGTTAGCGTATTGATTTCCCTCCTCTCCTAAAGCAGCGATTCTGCGGAGAAGGTTCCGGTTGAGCCGTTGGTTTTTCCACCTTTTCAGCATACGCCGCCTGCTCTTCCACAGGTGGAGCAGGTGCCTGTCTACTGCAGGAGTCTCTGCTGTTCTTGCGATACGTTTAGATGTTTCTTTGTGAACTGAAATTAAGTACTCTACCAATCCCCAATCAACTCCGGTACAGAGTCAGGTGGGGGATCGCCTCATCTGTACTTTTCCCAGTCAGTGATCACCACGTCTCCAATGACCCTACGGAGTTTTGGAGTTGACAGGGAAATGATGATTATTTAGTGATCGCTGCCGAGATTCTCTTCCAGGTTTGTCCAGTTAGGGTCGTTAATATTACGTGTGAATGTCAGAAATGGGAACGTGTCTCGACTTACGCTGTTACCCAGCCTCGTAGATGTTGTGGGTAGAGTAATTAAGCTCAATCCTAGTTTGGATACGGCGTGTTCGAGACGTGTTCCCTTAGGGGAATCTCTCGAATAACCCTAGGTTGTGCTGGGTGCGTTAAAGTCGCCCAATACCACTAGTCGATCTTTCGCCTTTGCAATGCCAACGACATCTTTAAGCAGTGCACCAAAGTCCTTGTGTTTATCTTTCGGAAGGCTGTATATATTTATTATTACAATTTTCACTTTGCCTCTCTTCAAAGGAAGGAGGGTAATTATCTGATGATTTATCCACAAACTTTTTATGTGCTCAACCTTTGCTGCAATACTTTTGCTGACCAGCGAAGCCACGCGGGGATAATTTGGATCTTGTAAACAATAATATCCCTGCAGTTTTATTATCTTGGGCCCAACCTTCTGCAGGCTTATTACGTATGGCTGAACTGGTACCAAGTTCGTGTAATTTTGGAGTGCTGCGGCGCGCTTGTGAAAAGTGCGACAGTTCCACTGCCAAATCTCTAAATGTTCTACACTTTTTGTATAATTTTTGGCCATGCTGCATGGTCGTATCCATGCTGTCACGGCCCGCTTTGGATGGTTTGTTAATAACTGAGGCGGACAGACAGCGTTTGTTTAGTGCCCTCTGCAAGCCTCCCACAGCATCGTTAACATACTGCCTCTGAATTTTCAGTTCTTCTACAACAAAGTTTTCATTTCCGCCATGAAATCAGCTAGAAGTTTATGTAAAGTAGCTATGCTTTCCCTGTTTGCTTGAACCTGCGTCTGCACTTGCTTTACTAGTTCACTGATTTCTGATTGAGTAGGGAACGAGTTTTCGTCTATCGTTTCCTCGCTCGTTTCTGCGCTGTCCTTCACGTCGGCTAGACGCTCTCGCACCTCTTTATTGCCCTCGGTGGGGTTGCCTACCGACACTGGGTTTTGTATTTTCTTATTTGCATTTTCTAATTTGCTTTCTATTGAAGAGATGGTCAGTTTATACTCTTTCCGCTCCGCAGCCATTTGATTTCTAAGCTGTTTATTTCTTCTGTTAATCTTTTGTTCTCCTCTGGAATTCTCCTATACTGGGGGCTATCGTTTACCGGAACATTGGGAGGCACTGCACTCGCCCAGCTCACCTTATTTGGTTGTTGTTTTGTACGTCCTCCGTACTAAGGCCAGTGGTTGATGCTGCTGCTTCTTCTTTCCTGGCATGGGCGGAGCTTGTTTCCCAGCTGCTGCTCGGTGTTTTCTTCAAGTTTGGCTAGCCAGGGGCCTCCGCAGGCTTGTTGATGTTTCGCTGTTGCGGGGTCTTTGATGTTGATCTCGATCTTGATCGTGATCTTGAGCTGGATCTAGATGTCTGCCGCTTCTGGAGCGTCGCTTCCTCTCGTTCTGAGCTGAACCAACAAGGAGGTTTCTGCTGGTGTTGTTCAAGTTGCGGGAAATCCTTCTCGGCGTAGGTACACTCTGTTTGTCTTCGAGGCATCTCCACTCGTGATTTTTGGGGAGCCACATTTTTCAGTTTCTTTCTGCACGATTTGTCTCCTGTAGCGTGCTCTGCACCCCATATGGCTCAGTTCAGGGCACATTCGTGTCCTTGAGTAGGATCACACGTCCCACACTTGGAGCACACGTTAGCGTTCGGAGTCAGGCACACATCGGTTCGGTGTCCAGTTGACAGACGAATCTTGCAAACCTCTACGGTAGGCTTGTATGGATAACAGATCGCCACTGCACCCATAAAATATACACACCTGGGGAGCACGTCACCCTTAAAAGTTATTATTGCTGACTTCGAAGAGCCCAGCATCCTGGCTCTCTCTATCTTCACCCCTTGTGTCCGTATTCGTAGGTTTGCCATCAGGTCGGCCTGAGTGGTTCCAGGTGGTAGTCCGTGAACGATGCCTCGCAGCACGTCTTCTGGGTCGGCCACGTACACATTGAAGGGGTGAATCTGTCCTCTGATTTTCAATTAGTTGATCTCTCTCAGCCTGCCCACCACTTGTTCGTTTGGCGTGGACAATATTATGATGTTCGATCCGGGGTGGACCCGCAGCAAAAAACTTTCTCCTCCAAAGCTGTTCCGGCAGGCCTCTATCACTGCCATAGAGAGCTCCGATCCAAATAGATTTTTCACTGTGAGGCCCTTGTGTGACCTCAGGATAACTTTTATGTCTTCCTTTGGAAGGGGTGTCGGACCTCGGCGTTTTCTGCGCTGGAACTCCAGCTTGACTTGGCTGTCCAGTGCTGCGACGACAGGCGGACGGGCTGCTGACTTTTCGTTTCTCTTCTCTATTCTCTTCTCGGGTTCTTTCTGGCTTTGTTTATGGTTCTTTTTTCATCTGCGGGAAAGGACGGTGTGCCAGCCGTCCCCCGTCCAAGTAAGAGTCACACCCGCGTCGTCATAGTTCTTGTTATCGAGAGACGCGGCGCTGGGTGCTCGCGCATCGTTACTTGGTTCCTCATTTGACGGGATGCTACTCGCGTCGTTCGGTTGATTCTCCGACACCAGAGATGCACCGGGATGGTCTTCGTCGACGTCCATCTAGACGAAGAATTTCTAGGCGTCCTTATGCATGCATGCTCAGTAAATACAGGGGAATGGCCGACCTCCGTTTTTTCCTGCGCAAGGTGTATAGTCCGAAAGGCAGGTTAAATGAGACTCACCATCGACTTCTGGATCGGTCAGAAAATGTTTGAGAAATTCGGTAGAATGGTGTTGAGCCAGTCGACGCACACACACCCGTCGCCGCCTCCCGCACGGCTTAGCGCCCCAGAACCGCCGACCGAAGCCGGTGATGCGGTGAGCTACGTTCGTGCACGTCGTGTCTTCAAATGTTGATTGTTTCTCGTGAAGCTGGTCCAGGTCCCAGATTTTGGTGTCCTTTGAATCCTCGCAACTTCACGAAAACGATGACACACATTTCAAGTAAACTTGAATGAAATTTTTGCCTGAAAGCGTTTCATAAAACGGAGAGCGATGTGAACACGTCCTCACCGCCCTACGCCACCTGGCGGATCTTGACCTATACCCAAGTAATCTTTGTCCACATTGTGAGGAAATAGCTTTATTAGAACACATGCTCTGGCAGTGCACCAGATTTGCTCATATATCGAACATCACCTCTGCCAGATGGGAGGCGGCAATCCGCAGCTCATCCTTGGCATATCAGCTTTGGGATGTCCACCGAGCCCTCGAGGCGGCTTAGGAGCTTGGCATCTCAGTCCCCACGTGGGAGCTGCCCGCAACCCAGTGATCTGTGTTTTGGAGGACCAAATAAAAGTTTATCCAATCCAACGCAGCCAGTGGGCTGACTTCGTACGCACCGATGGTCAGAGAGACTATGCCTAAGAAGAACAGCCGCATTTTCTCGCCTCAAATTGCGCCGAGCTGCTCCAGGGTAAATGCTGTGTTCAGGCCCCTTCTCAAGGCAGGGGCTAGAGGGAGAGGGGAAGAACTAGTTGGCGCTACCTAAACTAGCCGGCGGAAAACGCATACAGGGGCTTTAGTCTATATCATCAGGGACACAGCAGGACTGTCTGCACGTGCGCTCCTAGCAGACGAAATGCCAGTGTGCGTGACGTTACCATTTTTTGTGAAAGCAGCATCAGCTATGCAGCGGCCTCGACGTGGCCGCGAGGTAGCGCTGCGAGCACTCCAATTTGGTGGGCTTTTGACCCATTTTGCACCAAGGTAAAAGCAGATATATAAATTAATATTAAAGATATTCATTTGTACTTCAGATGCGTTTTAGGTCGCGAATCGCTACTAGGGGGTCGATAGCTACTCGTTGACGCAAAATTCTTGACATCAGTAAATTTGATGTCAGTGCTCCTCTAAAGTAAGTGCGCGTGACTTTGTACATCTAATTAGTGCCACTTCATAACGTCTCACTCGCAAAAAAATAAACACATTCACTTTGCATTCACAGGCTTCACATAACATTGATTTCCAAGGTACGTGGGATCTGCTGAATTCATTATAAATGGAGGACTCCGTGAACTCATCGACTGTGATCAGGTACAAAAGCTTCAACTTCTCTTTATGTTAATACTTAATGTACATCCTTTAAATAGTTGTTTACGAATGCTATGCCACTTCACGCACACCGTTTTTTCTTGAGCCATTCTTTGGCCTTGCATATTTTCCTGCAAATGTTGTGCGTAAGCAAAAGATGAAGTTCGTTCATACGAAGTTAGTGATCCACTATCTAAATAATTGTTTCTTGGCCAATCACCCAGAGTGACCGAGAAACATTCCTTTAGGCCATCATCATCGTCATATGAAGTGCAGTCTTCGATGTGGGTCATCCGTCCAGATTTTTAGCGTGGAAGGGTAGAAAGATGGAAGTAGAGTTTGCTGTGTCCTAGGTCTACGAAGCGTCAAGGAACGGTCCTGGCACGCTTTCCTTCGAATTGTCTCTGGGGGTAAATATGCATTAGAAGTAGATTTCACTGGTGTACAGGCCAACACGCCACAGTTCCCACGCCCACGGTGGGCGTACATTCCGTAGCGCCTCACGTGGTACCACTTGCCGTACCCTAGCAAAGACGTCGCATTGAGGCCACACAGATATCTTGCAGGTAATGAAGCTAAGCAAGAAGACTATCATGTGCTTCGTAATGTATAGCTACACTTAATAGATTTGCGCAAATGACTCCGGTGTGATGCTATATTCACACTACGACTGTTTCGAATTTCATTGCCGTCGAATTTACCTTCGATTGTTTCTCTTCCACGCATGCGCAGCACGAAAGAACAACCACAGCTTCGCATCGGCCTAGGAGGAACTCGACGCGCTCAAATACAACTACCCGGTGACTTTCACGCAGAACAAAACAGCCTTCGGCCAGATGTACATTTTTACATCTTGACTCGGGAAGTAGCGTCGTCACCCACCTGCACTGTGGTCTACATATCCTAGTTGGCTTGCTTTTTTGCAGGACGCCGTTTGTCGAGAACTACGCGTGCTGATTATAAACGAGGAACAAAAACGATATGCAGAGCAACCACGCTAGTACCTGTTTTTTTCGCGAAGCTGTCTTGCGACGTGATTACGTTCGTTGCCCGACGACAGAAAAGCTACATTTGGCATCGCTGTTTATGCAGCTGCCATAGTTGTCATATGTCATAGCGACAAGACTTACAGGTTGCTCATGCATTCGCCTCATACGAATCGAACTTGAGAGCCATCCGCTCTTTTTCTTCACAGTTAATGTATGCATCCTCTCCCACCCTGCTACGAAAGCTTTCTGCACCTATCGGAGCGTTGCACTGTCTCTGAGATCGGAGGCATTGCAAACTGTTTTCGTGCCATCTGGTTTTGCACGGCCTTCGTGATTGGCCTACCTCTAATCAGGCAACTATGTGATCACGTGACGCCACCTAATGTGGTGTCATAGCTGCCTCTTGCTTGCACACAAAAAAAATGTACAAACTGTGACACCGTGGGGCACCGCCATCACGTGATCATTTTTTCATAAGTAGTTCTTCTGCGGAGAGTAAATTACTATAAGTGACACAATGACATATGCTTGTTTTTATACATACGCTTTATGGGGTTCACGGTGCTGTTGCCGTTTCGCTACGTCTCAATTTGGCAAAATAGGCAGACGCTGGAAGCGTTTATGGAACAGCGTTCATTGTGCATTTTCAACGGACGCTGGAAGCGTTCGTACTTGCGGCGCCGTCTTGTCGGTGTAACCCCCGGATGCGCTGACCGGAGCTGTGCCTCATTCACTGGGTTTGAGCCACAGCCTGCACCATTCTTCACGGGGGCCACGGCCGGGTAGGAAATTGCGCGGCTGGAGCCGCAGGTAACGTGGCCGGCTCCACAGGTACTTAGGCCAGTGCAGGTTCTTCGGAGGCTGCCTGAAATTATACAGACACTGCTCGGAGTCGTAGTGACTGGTGTATTGCTTCACAAACGTGCTTTACTGAGCATATCTTATAAAATTATAAAGAAAAGATTAAGGGCGTGTTAAGCGGTACATGTGTTAGCATTGCGTTGGGAAAGCGGTTGTGAACGCCGGCGGATTCCTCACATTACTGCGGTCAACTACGCCACCGCTGAGCTCGATTGTTTGTTGAAAACTTAAGTGTATACAGTTTACCTTCTCTAAAAATTGTGTTCAGGTAAAGTATGTTAGTGATTCATTGAACTATGCATGATCATTTATCGGAGCTGCATGCGGATGGCCAGAATTTAGGTGTTTAGAAAAAAATCACAGCATATTCATGGGGAGAACGATGATCGGTGGGACGAAGCGTTTGTGCATCTATCTATCTATCTATCTATCTATCTATCTATCTATCTATCTATCTATCTATCTATCTATCTATCTATCTATCTATCTATCTATCTATCTATCTATCTATCTATCTATCTATCTATCTATCTATCTATCTATCTATCTATCTATCTATCTATCTATCTATCTGTCTGTCTGTCTGTCTGTCTGTCTGTCTGTCTGTCTGTCTGTCTGTCTGTCTGTCTGTCTGTCTGTCTGTCTGTCTGTCTGTCTAGTCAACACTCCAAGTACCGCCATCTGACATCTTTTCATTATATATTTATTAAATAGAAGTACCGCCATCCAGTGAACATTCCAAAGACTAAACGAGAGGTGGGTACCTATACTACTACGACAACGACTACAACTGCTACTACTGCATACATCGCGGACGCACGACCCACGGCTTAAGGAGCTTCGCACTTAAAAAAGTGCTAAACAATTTCGAGTACTGCGTACTCAACTATGGGAGAGCAGTGTGCCGCCCCGATAACTACGAGAACAAGCAGGGGGCGAAAATTTGATCGCAAAGCTTTACTCGGACAAGCGCTTTTTCATCCACACACTTGTGGCGTCTTCATGCCATGCCTTTTTACAAAACCTGCAAAGTCTTGTTGCCGTAAAGTGCCTCAGCTGATAAACTAATGGTTTCTAAACTGTACGCATTCGAGAGGAGACAGAGGGTTTCCGCCTACTTCCACCTCTCTTTTTGGGCCTCTATGCTAAATGTTTCTTTTTGAAAGGTTTGCGTTTATGGAATGGATATTTATGGCTCCGTAGCAGGATTGAAATGACCACGCGTTGTGCAAATTTTGTTGGTCGCATCGTTGTGAAGTTACCCAATAATGCTACAACACAGCTGCGCTGTAATACTATAGACGGTTAGAACCTAAGAAAAAGAATATGGATGGTGTATGGATGAATAAGTATATGGATGCTGTTACAACCTAAGAATATGGATGCTGTTTGGTCGTCCTTTGTTTCAGAGTGGTCACATCGATGCGAAGGTGGTATAGGGTAATTGTTTCTGCACACTTGCTTTCGATAAACATTAGGCTGCGAGACAGCGCTGTGGTCTGTCTCTTCTTCGGAGTCCGCATGGTGTGAGGGCTGTTCTTCAACTTGCTCAATAGCTAAATCTCCAACTATCACCCGTATTTCAATTCGTACCCTGTCCTGGCGAAGGTGCTCCAGATATCGACCATTGTTCGGCTGAACGCTCGCTCTTCGTCCGTGTACCACGAGGTCGAGCAGGGCTCGCCGAACAAGTAGAAAAGCTCGGACGTGTGCACAACGCCCATCCACGGCGGCGTGAGCGAGTTCTTGGTGCGGTATGCGAACAGGTAGAAGTAGACGTCAGCGCCCTGCAAGCATGGACGTGTTCAGGGTGGACATACGCGGTGCGGTTATATGAAGAGATCTTCAATAGACGCATCTGCTTTGTCCGAAAGCGTCTTGGCGTTTGCTAAGTACTGGTTAGCTGTGTACCGGAAGAACGAAGTGAATGAATGGTTTAAGTGTGCCGCTGGATGGCACAGAGCTCTACAAGGCACGTTTGCAGCCAGCTGTTGCTGCAAGTAAAGCCACCAACATCATGCCATTGAGGACTCCCATTGAGGACGGGCGGACGAACGGACGAACGGACACACACACACACACACACACACACACACACACACACACACACACACACACACACACACACACACACACACACACAGACACACATACGCACACACACACACACACACGCACGCACGCACACACACACGCACGCACACACACACACACACACACACAGAAAAAAAATTGGGCTGCGACATGGTACCGTAGCCGTAGAAATACCGACAATGGACCACTAAGGACATGGACGGCTGAAGTTGGCGACCTTAAGGAAATGTAGCCAACGTACCTATCACTTGACCATGCACTCGAATTACGAGCCTCCTGGTGCGCTCCGATTTTAGAGCGACCGAGACCAGTTTGTGCTTGTTACGGGTTCAAATCCCGTATGAGGCAGAATGTTTCATCCATTAGGAAACTTTCCTCTTCGATGGAATTGATACGAATTTCTTTTGAAACTTTTACCTAAAAGCATATCTATGGCAATTTTCTTTTTCTTGAACCTTCCTATGCCTTGCAACCTACGCAAAACCAATTCGACACCATTAAGGTACATTATCCTCACCTTTCGGCTGAGCGCCCGCGCAAAGTGATGTGCTGGGCAGACCAAGAAGTAGTCGGCTATGCAAGAAGACAGGATGTCGCGGAGCTTAAGGAACGTTGTGTGGCCCCGAAGGCCCATGTAATTACAGAAGATTCGGCGTAGTTGCGACTTCGAGAAATTGTGCAGAAACGTGCGGTTGCACGTTTCGAACATCTCGGAGTTGGAGACTTTGCTGTGGCTCTCGCGCCGGAAGAACTGCGGATAGGCCCTGGGCAGGATGATTTGAATACATGCTTACACGAGAATGTATGTATGTATGTATGTATGTATGTATGTATGTATGTATGTATGTATGTATGTATGTATGTATGTATGTATGTATGTATGTATGTATGTATGTATGTATGTATGTAGGTATGTGCGTGTGTATGTATGTGCGTATGTATGTGCGTCAGTATGTATGTATGTGCGTATGTATGTATGTATGTATGTATGTATGTATGTATGTATGTATGTATGTATGTATGTATGTATGTATGTATGTATGTATGTATGTATGTATGTATTGTATGTGCGTGTGTATGTATGTGCGTATGTATGTATGTATGTGCGTATGTATGTGCGTATGTATGTGCGTATGTATGTATGTATGTGCGTATGTATGTATGTATGTATGTATGTATGTATGTATGTATGTATGTATGTATGTATGTATGTATGTATGTATGTATGTATGTATGTATGTATGTATGTATGTATGTATGTATGTATGTATGTGTGCGTATGTATGTATGTATGTATGTATGTATGTATGTATGTATGTATGTAAGTATGTATGTATGTATGTATGTATGTATGTATGTATGTATGTATGTATGTATTGTAACGCGGACTGAAAGAGCGAGGAAGAAGAAGAGATCGGACAGGCTCGAGCGATGGTGATTCGGCAGTGACGGTAGAGCGCTGACATTTTTCATTGTAAATAAACCCATCACATCCGTAACAGCTTTGGTGGAGCGGTGCTGGGTAACTTGCCATCCTGGACCCCGCAGCAGAAGTTCTTTGAAGAAGCAGACGCTTAGCTGGCCTACCTCCGGACAACATCAGCATGAACGACGACACAGCAATCCCTTCGACGTCCTACGCTGCTGCATCCACCAGTGCCACCGACATGGCACAAGGTGGCCGTCGACCTCGACAACCAGGCTACTGGGCACCTGAGCCACGAATTTTCTCAGGTAAAACTTGCGAAGACGTGGACGCTTGGCTAAAACACTTCGAGAGAGTGAGCCGCTACTACGAATGGGGCGCACCGGCGAAGCTCGTGAACGTAGTATTCTTCCTTGCTGGGACAGCCTTGCTTTGGTTTGAGAACCATGAACATGTCCTCCCCACTTGGGATATATTTGTTAAGGAACTGAAGGCCTGCTTTGGGGACACGAGTTCCATGAAAAAGAAAGCTGAGCAAACGCTGTCACGCGGGGCTCAGTTGCCCGGCGAGACGTGCACAACCTACATTGAAGAAGTGTTAAAGCTTTGCGGAATTGTCAACGCAAATATGTCTGACGAAGACAAAGTCGGTCATTTGTTGAAAGGCATCGCCGAGGACGTGTACAATTTTTGATAACAAAAGAAAACTTGAACACTCCTTCGATTTTCAGGCAGCAGTGTCGCGCATTCGAGGCGTTGAAGACCCGAAGAATTTTACTCAAGTTCGGGCGCTTGGACAATGTTCCCACTGTCGCAAGTATGGACGTCGCCACCTGCGAAGACATTTCCTATCTCGTACGTCGGGTAGTTCGAGAAGAGCTCGTACGACTTCAAGCAGGTGACGTTCACCACCAATGCTCGTTCGCCGCGTGCCCCGAACCACCTCCCTACTGGATGCGAGAGCGTCACGTCGAAAACCGACCACGCACAGAAACTGCGGATTTTACCCCGCGGCTTCCGTTTTCCCCGACGGGTCGTGGCTACCACCGGATGTCATCATCTCGACGTGCCGCTGCGGACCCCCGACCGTCGTCAACCAGGCCTCTACCAGAAGATTACTATGCTTCATCACAAAATGTTCCTGCGGAGCACGACCCGTCTCCGCGTACTTCTGCCACCTCTGCTCCGGCTAACGTAAGTCGACAAGTCCCCGTTTGCTACACATGTGGTCTCCCAGGGCATATTTCGCGCTTCTGTCCCAGACGGCCGCCTGCACTGCCACGTTTTTCGACGTATCCGGCTCGTATGTACGAAACGCCTGTGCCGCCACGTTTTTCGACGCACCCGCCTCGTATGCACGAAACCGGGACCTCTCACTCGGCCGACCACCGTCCCCGACAGCAATGGCCTAACGAATTTCGCAGCGAGTCCCCTGCCTCCGAGAGAAGCCTGACGCCGCCTCCGACACGGTCCCGCCGGTCGCCGTCTCCGCGTCGTCGGTCACCTTCCCCGCATCAGCTGGGAAACGAACTGGTGTGACCGACGGAGGTGCGGTCGCGGGACGGTCAGTTTCGCCAATTCCTCCTTCTGCTGTGATGTTGCTGAACAAAGTGCGTGTGTGTATAGACGGTGTAGATACTCTTGCTCTTGTAGACACTGGTGCTGCTGTTTCGGTTATGAGCCTTCGTTTCAAACATCGTTTCTTGGGTCACAAAGTTATGTTCGCGTGGAATCGTAAAGAAACTTTTCGTGGAGTTGGGGGCGAAACGTTATGCTCTGTTGGTATTTGTTCAGTTGTACTCACAATTGGTGGACGAAATTTTCGAGTTGAATTCACCGTACTGGCTCGCGCAACTCATGACATCATTTTAGGGATAGACCTCCTTCATGAATGCGGCGCTACGCTTGACTGTGGAACTGGAGAGATTCTTCTACAAAGTACGTTGCCCGCTGCTATAGTTGACGATTTTCCGACTCTGCCCATCGATGCTCTTTCGTTGTCTGAAGATGTGACGATCCCTGGTCGGACAGCAGTGTTTGTACCCGTGTGCTCTTCTCATGTCCGCTCAGGACCCTGCACTGGACTTGTGGAGCCTGATCATGCAAACGCCATTAAGAAGAATGTGCTGGTCCCACGGTCTGTTCTTACAGCCATCGACGGACATGCTTGCTTGTGGGCACTCAACGCAGCCTCAGAGCCTGTTGTTCTACCAGCCGGATTCAAACTGGGTACGTTCGAGGAGCAGGCCACAATTGACGTGAGAATGGTCTCAGAGTCTCCAGCTATCAGTCAGACTGCGCCCAACTACTCAGCCGAGATTAAACGTATGATCAAGAAGTCGTTGCCTTCTTCCGAGCAGAATGTCCTTGAGGAGGTACTTACACGCTACGCGGGAGTCTTTGATTTCGCTCAAAACAAGCGTTGTTCCATGTTGCCCGAATCCCGTATGCACCACCGCATCAACACGGGAGATGCTACACCGATACGCCAGAAACCCTATCGCGTATCCCCGTCAGAGAGGCAAGTGATCGCCGATCAGGTCAACGACATGCTGCAGAAAGGCGTTATTCAAAAGTCAAGCAGTCCCTGGGCAGCTCCTGTTATATTGGTAAAAAAGAAAGACAACTTTTGGCGATTCTGTGTAGACTACCGCCGTCTCAACGCCGTCACAAAGAAAGACGTGTATCCGCTACCACGCATCAACGATGCTGTTGATTGTCTGCACTCGGCCGCCTACTTTTCGTCTGTCGACCTAAGGTCTGGATACTGGCAAATACCAATGCATCCGTCTGACAAAGAGAAGACTGCTTTTGTCACGCCTGATGGATTATTTGAATTCAACGTTATGCCGTTTGGCTTATGCAATGCCCCAGCTACCTTCGAGCGATTCATGGACTCCATCCTTCGCGGTCTCAAATGGGAGATATGTATGTGTTATCTCGATGATGTAATTATTTTTGGCAAGACATTCCACGAACACAACCATCGGCTTAGCGTTGTTCTAGACTGCGTCAAACAAGCTGGTCTCGTTTTAAACGCAAAGAAGTGTCATTTTGGTGAGCGTCAAGCCCTTGTGCTTGGATATCTAGTTGACAAGGACGGTATACGACCAGACCCGCACAAAATCAGTGCTGTCCGAGACTTCAAGCAACCGACGTCTTTGAAGGATCTCCGTAGCTTCGTGGGCCTGTGTTCTTATTTTCGTCGGTTTATCAAAGACTTCGCCCAGCTTGCTCATCCCCTGACAGAGTTGCTCCGCAAAAACACTCCGTTTCGATGGACCATTGAGTGTGAGGCTGCTTTCGAGCAGCTGAAGTATTTGCTTACTTCCGGGCCCCTCTTGCGCCATTTCGACCAGGAGGCACTGACGGAACTGCATACAGATGCTAGTGGTATCGGAGTTGGTGCCGTGCTAGTTCAATATCACGATAGCCGGCAGCACGTCGTGGCGTATGCAAGTCGTACTTTGACTAAGGCGGAGAGGAATTATACGGTCACCGAACTGGAATGTCTTGCAGTTGTTTTCGCCGTCCAAAAGTTCAGACCTTATTTGTACGGCCGGAAGTTCAAGATCGTCACAGATCATCATTCACTTTGTTGGCTTGTCGGACTACGTGACCCAGCTGGTCGGTTGGCTCGCTGGGCCTTACGGCTTCAAGAATATAATTATTCTGTGACCTACAAGAGCGGTCGATGTCACGCAGATGCCGACTGCTTATCTCGTCTTCCATCTCCCACTGTGGATGCTGATGATGATGATTTTGACAACTACCTGGCCGCAATCTCATCCAACTTCCCAAATTTGGATGTCTTTCGTCACGAACAACAGCGTGACCCTTCGCTGAAACCAATGATTGATGTGGCTCGTAGCTCTAAACACGCCACGCCATTGGTGATTCATGACGCCCTATTATATCGCAAGAATTACTCCAGCCATGGTTCCACACTACTACTCGTCGTGCCAGAATGCCTGCGTCTTGCGGTATTCCAAGCCATGCACGATGACATCACGTCTGGGCACCTTGGATGTGCCCGAACGCTTCACCGTATCCGACAACGTTTTTACTGGCCTCGACTCTGGAAGACCACCAAGCACTACGTCGCAAGTTGTGATGTCTGCCAACGCCACAAACAACCTACCACACCATCGGCCGGCCCACTGCAGCCGGTTAAGCCACCGACATCACCATTCGAAAAAGTCGGCATAAATTGGGGCCCTTTCCCCAAGTCTACCACCGGCCGCCGCTGGATTATTGTGTGCGTAGATTACCTGACGCGGTATACTGAAACGATGGCGGTTGCTTCAGCCACATCATCTGATGTGTCATGGTTTCTTCTACACTCGATCATACTTCGTCACGGGGCCCCTCGTGTGGTGATAAGTGATCGCGGCCGTCAGTTTACCGCTGACGTTGTCGAAGAGTTGCTACGGCTTTGTGGGTGTCAGTATCGCCATTCCACGCCATACCACCCTCAGACCAACGTCCTTACTGAGCGCACCAATCGTACCATCATCAACATGCTTTCAATGTACGTCGCAGCGGATCACAAGAACTGGGATGCCGTATTACCTTTTGTTACATACGCCTTTAATACCGCGAAACACGAAGTCACAGGTTATACGCCTTTTTTTCTTCTCTATGCTCGTCATCCGCAAAGTTTCCTTGACACCATACTTCCATTTTCGACGAACGAAAACGCCAGTGTCGCGCAGACTTTGTGTCGCGCCGAAGAAGCTCGTCGACTTGCTCGGCTTCGAACTCTTTCCGCCCACGCTCGCGCGAAAGACCGTTACGACGCAAAACACCCGCCCGTGACTTTCACTACAGGTGATTTGGTCTGGCTGTGGACGCCTGTTCGAAAAAAGGGACTTTGCCAGAAGTTTCTTTCTAAGTACTCAGGATCGTTTGTCATTACTCAGTGCTTAAGTGACATCGCTTACGCTGTCGCGAGAGTGACAGCTCAGAACCGGCGTTCGCGCAAGACGCAAATTGTACACATTGCCCGATTGAAGCCCTACAACAACCGATCGCTTCTACTCGCTCGGTGAGCTTCGTCTGGCCCGGAGGGAAATGTAACGCGGACTGAAAGAGCGAGGAAGAAGAAGAGATCGGATGCGCTCGAGCGATGGTGATTCGGCAGTGACGGTAGAGCGCTGACATTTTTCATTGTAAATAAACCCATCACATCCGTAACAAGTATGTATGTATGTATGTATGTATGTATGTATGTATGTATGTATGTATGTATGTATGTATGTATGTATGTATGTATGTATGTATGTATGTATGTATGTATGTATGTATGTATGTATGTATGTATGTATGTATGTATGTATGTATGTATGTATGTATGTATGTATGTATGTATGTATGTATGTATGTATGTATGTAAGACATACATACATACATACATACATACATACATACATACATACATACATACATACATACATACATACATACATACATACATACATACATACATACATACATACATACATCGCCCCGCCGCGGTGGTCTAGTGGCTAAGGTACTCGGCTGCTGACCCGCAGGTCGCGGGTTCAAATCCCGACGGCGGCGGCTGCATTTCCGATGGAGCCGGAAATGTTGTAGGCCCGTGTGCTCAGATTTGGGTGCACGTTAAAGAACCCCAGGTGGTCGAAATTTCCGGAGCCCTGCACTACGGCGTCTCTCATAATCATATGGTGGTTTTGGGACGTTAAACCCCACATATCAATCAATTACATACATATATACATACATACATACATACATACATACATACATACGTACATGCATACATACATACATACATACATACATACATACATACATACATACATACATACATACATACATACATACATACATGTATGTATGTAAGAGGGGCTCAAAGCCCTGTATCACACTTGGACAATTATATTTTAACTGAATTTTAACTGACTGTATGAAACGGCTACAACTTTGACTCAAACGTCTCCACTATAGCTGTGATCCCAATTCCCCAAACTCTGTGGCTTCGAAAAAGAAGACCTTGGACTCAAACACTCTATAGTGTTCATGCCTTTTACTCTAAATCACTGGACTTTAGATATCCAAACTGTCTACATTTGAACCAAAGGCCACGCGGTCCGAAGATTGACGATAGTCTCTGACTGAAAGGCTCGAGTAATGCCTTTGAAGCTAATGTAGACCTCGATACGCAGCGAAGGGGTTGTGGAGATGTTTCACGCACGTGCTGAGAATGCTGGCTCCTTCGTCAGGTGTGATGCCGATGAGCAGCTTCAGGTTCTTGTTGAAGAAGCCGTACTTAAGCGCCGGCAGTATGTGCATAGGGAGCATCTCGTCGCCGAAGACCGGGACGAATACTCTGAGCATGCCAAAGAGAACCGATGTTGCGTCCTGCATAGATACAAAATAAGTACAGTCTCTGAAGCTTATACCCTATAGAGAGACGGCAGGTGAAGGCATATATTGTGATGACATATTGATAGTGATACGATGACCTTCTCGGCCAGTTACGTTCGCCATCTCCTCGTCGACATTTTAAGTTTCTTGCTGATCTTCACCGATTGTAGTGCTACATTTGGAATCGGTACTTCTTTCACGAAGCAAACTCGTGGTTTGAGGTGAGCGCCACCATAATCACGTCGCAAATGATAGCGGCCAGTCGAGCCACAAAGACGCAACGAGATGGCACCACTGATGGCGTCATCTTGCCACAGCGCTATTCGACATTCCGCCCAGATGTTGCCAAATCGCGCAGTGCCTCACCAAGACGCGCAAAGTGTCGTCAAGTTTCGGTAAACTTCGTTGTCTCTTCATAAGGCATTTAACGATTTTACCATAATAAGCGTGAAACTGGACACCGCGAGGAGCTGGAGACAGCTGTGCCATTGAAACTGCCGCAAGATACCAGGGTTAATTATTTTATGAAAAATTACTCTCGGAAGATTCGAATCGCCGGGAGAGAATAACGTGCTCATTTTGCGTAGCTTTAGAGTCAGGTCGACGACCTTTTATGGCACACTCTTTGTGACATCTGGTCTGTTAAAAACAGAAAGCTCTCCTGCACTCTGTGACCCTTCATGGCGCACTATTTGTGACATCTGGTCTGTTAAAAACAGAAAGCTCTCCTGCACTCTGTGACCCTTCATGGCGCACTATTTGTGACATCTGGTCTGTTAAAAAGAGAAAGCTCTCCTGCACTCTGTGTATCACTAGCGTCAAAAGGCGTATGTAAATAGCTATGCGAATAGCCCGCCGTTAGCATGTCGGAGGACATACTAACGTTGGTATGATCTGTGGCCAAGTCGTTTAATTCCGCGTGATCCGGAGCGAGGGGTCGCACCCCGCAGTCGCGAGCTTCATATATATATATATATATATATATATATATATATATATATATATATATATATATATATATATATATATATATATATATATATATATATATATATATATATATATATATATATATATGACATGACGGCGACGCCGATGGCAAAAACGAGCCGAGATTCTATCCTATCGCAATAAGATTGCTAGGGCGTGCCCATAGTTTCGATTATTATATTGAGGTGTTCTCGTAATATGTCATGGGATTTCTTCTCTTCGTGCTGAAAAAAAGTTTGACCACTGGCGTCCCGCGTCGGTGGCATGAACATGACTGATGTGAAGTCATAATCATGGGATGGCGCAGCCACATGACGTCATGGTGACGGCACAGATTGTCAACACTTGTGTTTTCACAGCGAGGTCACTGTGGCGTCACCGGGTGTCACTATGACATTCTGAGGCAGCATGACGTCGTCACTTGGTCACAGGTTGGCCATCGTGGAGCCAGCGGGGAAACGAACGCGGTGAAGAAATAGCTTTCGCACGGCTCTGAAGGCCGTGCGAAAGATCGTTAGGTACAGAAAGTTTTCGGAAAGGGGGAGGGGAAGGATAAATACGTCGACTGAGAAGTAAAAGAAGATGGCTTTGGCCTTATAGCCTTCTCAGACAAACGCGACATTGTGAGATTGTGACATTGTGAACCATGTGACATTTTCGGAAGGGCTGAGTGTGTGTGTTCTACAATAATGACGCTCACCACTATCTTGTCTGCTTCGATGCGCCTCAGGCAGGACACGATCTGTCGCGGGTGGGTGGTTACGGTCATTCCTCTGACAGCGCAACCGACCAGGTAGGCCAGCTTGTCAGCTATCTCCAGTGTGTTGTTCTCCCGTGCTATGATGGACACGCATGGGCTACCGCTCTGCATCACGGCACGCTTGATGACGTGTCGAGTAAGCGGTGACGTGGCCTGTAAAGTAGGGCGATAACGATTGCTTCCTGTATGAGAGCGAAGTGAATTGAACGTGCTTGCCTAGTGTCCTTTACTTAAAAACTCAAGTTTGCCAGGCATGTCAGTCGTCATCATCATCATCATCAAACTGACTACGCCTCTCTGCCGAACAAGCTTCTCCCATAATTCTCTAACTGACCCGGTCCAGTTCTCGCTGCTTTCGCGTTATTCTCGCAAAGTGTCTTAATTTCATTTTAATAACCACGTAATTATCCCTGTCAGGCTGCCAGGCTTTCGCTCTCTTGGATTCAAGTCTGTCACTCTTACAATTATCAGCAATTATATTTGCTTTTCACTACATAAATTGGCCGACTGGGCCATTCGATTAATCATACTGAAAGCTAAATAGAGCAACAATCGATGGATGCAAAAAGCAAACACATTGAACAACACCTTGTTTTTGTGTTTGCTTTTCGTCACCACGCTGTTCCATTTTTTTGCGCTGTTTTAGTTAGGTCCTCACTACACGTCTGCCCACGCTCGTTTTTAATCTCGGTTTCGACTAACATCTCCTGAACGTTCATTCGTCCCGTGATCAAATCTGCTTTAATTATCTTGATTTATACGCCACATAGATAATGAGAGCAGGCAATGTTACGTTTTCGAGTGTTCCTAAATCGACGCCTAGCATACTGAGTCAAGAGATTGGATGTGGACACGGGAATAATATACCAGAATAACGGAAATGGAAGGCGGCAGCGAGTTAACAGGCCTGCAGAGAAAACTGAACACTTGATGTTCGTTTACGCCATTTTACACTCTTTTGCTTCTGACACATGGAATGGACGCACCTTTGAAGGCGTACCAAAATGAACACAGTCAATGCCCTGTAACAAACACTTTTACCTTACTAGCCGGTGGACAACTACATCGCCAGTTGGCCTCTAAGGTCCTTTCGCCTTATAGGGATAGTGTTGCCAGATTACTAGCTTAGAGGGCAGGGTGAAAGTGCTTGTGGGCGAGCTGTGCCAAAGCAGAGCGTTCACTTCTGCTGAAAGGGCAAGTAAATGGTACCCGTATAAACGCTATGTTAAAGCATAGTTGTTAAACGATTATGCCGTCCCAAATAATTTTGCGAGTTCGCCTTTTCGGACCTATTTGTCTTCCAAGAGTCATGAAGCTTAGTGTTCCCAGTGCAATGCATGACCTGGCGCTTACCATCAGACCAATGGACATGGCGCCCGCACTGTTCCCGAAGGCGGTGATCTTGTTCGGGTCACCTCCGAACAGCTCGATGTTGTTGAGGACAAACAAAAGGGCCAGGTACTGGTCATAGAGGCCCATGTTGCCCGGAGCGTATTCGTGGGCACCGTAGAGGAAGCCGAAGGCGCCCAGCCGGTAGTTCATCTTCACCATGACCACGTCAGCCATCGCCGTCATGTACCTGCCCGGTTGAAAGAAAAAAGCCACAGCTTTGCCGGAAAGCGAAGCAATGAACGCGAGAGCATAAAATTGAAAGTTCACGCGCAGAATGGAAAGCAGATCGAAACATGCCCCGCGTTCTTCACGCACGAATGACGCACAAAACGTACTCACACGTACGGATGCACGCGAATAAGCGTCTCATTTGATACTTTGCTGTGTCTGAAAAGCGCGCGCTTTTCGCAAACGGAGACTGCAATGATTACAGTGATCTTTGCGCACCCGGTAACTACAGCAGAATTCTTGCAGGTATAGCCAGAGGCCAGCCAAGGCGTATGACCTTACCCTTCTCGCCGCCGCGAGATAAGGGCGCGTGAGAAAGCATCGCTCCCTTTCTCTAAGCCGGGCAAAGTACGCGTACGAGATTAGAGCAGGCGCCGATGTAGCGACGCGCGCTCATTGCGCCACCTTGCTGATA
Source organism: Rhipicephalus microplus (assembly GCF_013339725.1). Classification (NCBI taxonomy): domain Eukaryota; kingdom Metazoa; phylum Arthropoda; class Arachnida; order Ixodida; family Ixodidae; genus Rhipicephalus; species Rhipicephalus microplus. The sequence goes on along the minus strand of NC_051174.1, from coordinate 107,730,052 downwards.
ATGCTGAAAACAAAATCCCCCCCCCCCCCCCACGAGATGCTCGTGAGCAAAGGTAAGTGGTAGATATAAGTAGCTTGCTGTTTGAACACTCTAAGATGTGCTCCGCGGTGGCTCAGTGGTTAAACCCTCACTTTCATGACCCCGAGGTCCCACGTTCGCTTTCGCGCGCCGGAGTGTTTTTTCTGCATTTTCTTGTGTTTTTATATATATAGATACGTATACATATGCGATGCATGACATCGACGCCGACGCCGGCGGCGAAATCCATCTCAGAGTGTCCATATATTCGCTATCGCAATAAAACCGGAGATCCATCACAACCGGAGATCCATCGCAGATTCACAACCGGAGATCCATCGCTGGGTGTTCCCTTGTACGCCATTCGTGATTCATATATATAAGCGCGCGTGCGTGCGTGCGTGCGTGCATGCGTGCGTATGTATGTATGTATGTATGTATGTATGTATGTATGTATGTATGTATGTATGTATGTATGTATGTATGTATGTATGTATGTATGTATGTATGTATGTATGTATGTATGTATGTATGTATGTATGTATGTATGTATGTATTGCAACGAGCAAGGTTGCGTAAAAACGCAGGTTATTATTTCAGAAACGTTAGCCGCAACAAGCTGGTACAGGCAGGGACCCGGCAAGCACGAGCCACACACGGACGTCAACGTCTTCTTTCACGCTGGCACAGAGCTGGTGCCACTATGCTTCGGTACAATTACTCCCCGCGCAGAAAGGAGCCAACCTGGCGACCTAGGGAAAGGACACGACAAGGGGGTCATAGCACGGTTTGAGGCGTGATACGTGTACTGTTTCACGCCCACGGCAGCGTTGGTCCGAGGGTGGATCAATAGGCTCAAATTCATAGTTGACAGGAGATGTTTGCCGCACCACACGGTAGGGGCCATGGTATTTCGACGAAAGCTTCGGGGAAAGACCGGGAGGGGTAGACGGGACCCAGAGCCAAACCAGCATTTCTGGGTTATAGTGTACAGTAGACGCAGAGGAATCATGGTCAGTTTTCTGGCGCCATTGGTCTTGTGCGGTAAATGAGCGAGCGAGTTGATGACACTCTTCGGCATAAGCAGCTGCTTCGGAAACAGGCGTCGCTTCGGAAACATCAGGCCTGTAAGGGAGAATGCTGTCCATGGAGCATGATGGCTCACGTCCGTACAGAAGGAAGAAAGGAGAAAAGCCATTGGTTGTTTGTGGCGCAGAGTTGTACGCGTACGTGACAAAAGGGAGCACTTGGTCCCAATTAGTGTGGTCGTCAGAGGCGTACATCGCAAGCATATCTCCAAGGGTACGGTTAAAGCGTTCTGTCATGCCATTGGTTTGGGGATGGTATGCCGAGGATTTCCTATGGACAGTGCGACATGCCTTGAGTAGCTCGTCGACGGCGTTCGAGAGAAACACGCGTCCACGGTCACTCAGTAATTCACGAGGTGCACCGTGTCGCAAAATGAGATGGTGAAGAAGAAAGGACGCAACGTCTTTCGCAGTGGTAGCAGGCAGCGCAGATGTTTCAGCGTAGCGTGTTAAATGATCCACGGCGACGATAATCCACCGGTTGCCTCGAAGAGAGTTGGGTAGAGGACCATAAATATCAATTCCGACGCGGTCGAATGGTCTCGCTGGGCAGGTTAAGGGTTGCAAAGGGCCAGCAGTGCTGTGAGAAGGCGTCTTGCGTCGTTGACACGTGGTGCATGACCGAACGTACTGGCGAACGTGCCGATACATGCCGCGCCAGTAGTATCTTAGACGAAGGCGAGAGTAAGTCTTAAATACTCCAGCGTGGCCACACTGGGGGTCATCGTGAAAGGCAGCGCAGATGTCCGAACGCAAATGACGAGGGATGACAAGGAGCCACCTACGGCCATCCGTCACGTAATTGCGGCGATACAACAAGCCTTCACGGACAGCAAAGTGTCTTACTTGACGAGAGAGGGAGCGTGAAGTCGTTTCTGACGAACTGTGAGAGAGGACGTCGAGCAAAGAATTGATCCAGGGATCCTTGCGCTGTTCGGATGGCATGTCAGTGATGCTCAACGATGACGAATCGCAAATGGCAGTTGATAAGCAGGCAAGGTCAGGAGGCAGTGGAGAACGGGATAGTGCATCGGCGTCTGAATGTCTGCGTCCTGAGCGATAAACAACACGGATATCGTATTCCTGAAGGCGTAAAGCCCAACGAGCGAGGCGGCCAGTAGGATCTTTCATGGACGCTAACCAGCATAAGGCATGGTGATCTGTGACAACATCAAACTGGCGTCCGTAAAGGTAGGTGCGAAATTTTCCTATAGCCCAAATGATAGCCAAGCACTCCTTTTCCGTGACGGAATAGTTGGACTCTGCCTTCGTTAGTGTACGGCTGGCATAGGCGACAACGTACTCGTCGCAGCCATCCTTGCGTTGAGCGAGAATGGCACCGAGGCCGACACCGCTTGCATCCGTGTGAATTTCAGTGGGTGAATTGGGATCGAAGTGGCGGAGAACTGGCGGAGAGATGAGTAGCCGGCGTAGCGCCTTGAATGCCTCATCGCAGTGGGAATTCCAGCCAGAGAGGTCCGTGCTACGGGAGAGAAGCTGAGTCAGAGGGGCAATTATAGAGGCAAAATTGCGAATGAAACGCCGAAAATAGGAACACAAGCCTATGAAACTACGAAGCTCCTTTAGGGTAGTAGGCTTGGGGTACTCGGCAACGGCACGCAGTTTGGCAGGATCTGGCGATATTCCTTCTTTTGAAACGACGTGGCCGAGAATTGTGAGTTTGCGGGCGCCAAAACGACATTTCTTGAAGTTAAGTTGCAACCCGGCTGCCTTAAGGCACTGGAGAACTTGTTCCAGACGGGAAAGATGAGTTTCGAAATTCGCCGAGAATACAACTATGTCGTCTAAATAGCAAAGACAGATGTGCCATTTAAGTCCCCTGAGGACACTGTCCATCATTCTTTCAAAAGTCGCAGGCGCATTGCAAAGACCGAAGGGCATTACATTAAATTCATATAAGCCGTCAGGGGTCACAAACGCCGTTTTTGGACGGTCTGGTTCAGCCATTGGTACTTGCCAATATCCAGAGCGCAGATCCAGTGAAGAGAAAAACTCCGCACCTTGAAGGCAATCCAAAGCGTCATCAATGCGTGGCAGGGGATAAACATCCTTGCGTGTGATGCTGTTTAGTCGACGATAATCCACGCAAAACCTGATGGAGCCATCCTTTTTTCGCACGAGGACCACTGGCGAAGCCCAAGGACTGTGTGAGTGCTGAATAACACCACGTTGCAGCATCTCGTCGACGTGTTGAGTGATGACGTCACGCTCGGCCTGCGAGACGCGGTAGGGGCGCTGACGAAGTGGAGTATGATGACCGGTGTCGATATGGTGAGCGACAACTGACGTGCGTCCCAAGGGAGGTTGTCCATGGTCGAAGGAGGCGCGGAAACGGTCAAGTAGTTGAATGAGCTGATTGCGCTGGTCTTGCGTAAGGCCGGTGTCTACGCTGCGCAACAGAACGTCTTCGTCAGGTAGTGAGGGCGCGGTGCCAGCTGTGACAGCATCCACGGACATCGGTGTCGTATCAGAACGGGCATCGAAAGGAAAGATGTCATCATAAGTGTCAAGACTCCCAATGCATTCGCCATGCAATAAGGTAACGGGACAAGGGAACGGATTGCACACGTACACGGAACTGGAGCCATCGGCAAGTGTTATGACGGCAAACGGGACGACAAGGTTCCGGCGACGAGCGCATTCTTGTGACGGCATAAATAGGGCAGTTAAATCGGAAACGGAGTTGCACAAAAGAGATACCGCGGTGACCGAGAAAGCAGAAATGACGACGTCAGCGGCGACGATCACCTTTTTGGGTGAGTGAGGGAGATCTATGAATGTCGTGCTGAATGGAAACAAAACGAGTTGAGCACGAGCGCAGTCGACAACCGCATGATTAGCGGAAAGAAAGTTCCATCCCAGGATGATTTCATGAGACGCATGCGGAAGGACGACAAATTCTACGATGTAAAGCACTCCTTGAATCACAACACGAGCAGTGCACGTGGCAGAAGGTTGGACGTGTTGCGAACTCGCCGTGCGTAAAGAAATTTCAACCAGTGGAGTCGTCACTTTGTTCAGTTTGCGGCATAACACTTCACTGATTATACAAATAGCGGCACCTGTGTCGACAAGAGCAGTTGTGGCGAAACCGTCCACAAACACGGCAATCTCGTTAGGGGGCGATAGATGAGGCCTTGAAAATTTCGTCGGTGGCGCAGCTCTTGCCTCAGGAACTGCGACTGTCAGTTTTCTTCCTGGGCGTGGTTGGAACGGCGAAGCATGGGGGAAGGAGACCGAAGACGGGGTGAAGGAGATCGACGTCGGCTGAAGTCTGGTCGACGTGATCGGGGGTCATACGAATCAGGTGTCACATGCGATTCTGATGGCCGAGGTATGTTGCCGGAATGCTGCACATCATTAAAATAGAATCCACGGCGACGACAGTAGCGCGCGACATGTCCTGGAATACCACAGTTGTAGCAGATGGGCCGGTTATCTGGAGTACGCCAAGAGTTGGCAGGTGCTCGAGGTGGTGGAATGGGCCGATTTACCGGATAAACTGAAACTGGTGACCTGTAGTAGTTGGTGGCTGGACTGTATGAAGGGAGCGGCGGTTGGGCAGAAGGTCGGCGGACGGCTTCTGCATAAGTCAGCGGTGCAGCCACTGATATTGGGGATGTGGGCGAAGGGAGAGCCTCGGCAACTTGCGTCTGAATAGCACGGCGAAGTGAGTGGTCCAGTGTTGTGGGGGTCTCGTTGATGGTGGCGACAAGAGAGAGCTGTCGAGCAACTTCCTCCCGGATGTACTGTTGAATTTGAGGCATTAACACGCTGTAGTCGGGGCCACTGCTTTTGCACTCCAAGGCCGAAATATCAGCTGTCTGCGTATTAGCGCGACGTGTAGAAACTCGTTGCTTGCGCAGTTCATCGAAACTTTGACATAAGTGAATCAAGGCCGTGACGGTCTGTGGGTCTTTGGCCACAAGCATATGAAAAGCGTCGTCATCAATGCCTTTCATTATGTTCTTTATTCTGTCAGCCTCCGTCATCCTGTCATCAACTCGCCTACAGAGGCTGATCACATCCTCAATGTAGCTTGTGAAGCTCTCACCATTTCGCTGAAATCGTCCCCGCAGTCCCAGTTCAGCGCGAAGCTTACGCATGGCTGGACGACCGAAAAACGAGGTGACGGCCTCTTTGAAAACCGACCAGGTGGGGATGTCGGCTTGGTGGTTGGTGAACCATAGGTTGGCCAAATCCGTCAAGTAGAAGATGACGTGAATCAGCTTCGCAGGGTCATCCCACTTGTTAATCGCGCTGGCCTGCTCGTACTCTGCCAGCCAGTCCTCGACATCTTGATCTTCAGTGCCGTTGTATACTGGTGGGTCACGCAGACGAAGTACACCAGAACACATGACGGGTGGCAGCGTGGAAGAGCCTTGTGGGGGATCGACGCGCTCGGTCATCGTGGACTGAGATGGTAGCTTACGGCTGCGGAGCTCCAGGACGTTAACCAGCACGTTTCCACCAAATGCAACGAGCAAGGTTGCGTAAAAACACAGGTTATTATTTCAGAAACGTTAGCCGCAACAAGCTGGTACAGGCAGGGACCCGGCAAGCACGAGCCACACACGGACGTCAACGTCTTCTTTCACGCTGGCACAGAGCTGGTGCCACTATGCTTCGGTACAGTATGTATGTATGTATGTATGTATGTATGTATGTATGTATGTATGTATGTATGTATGTATGTATGTATGTATGTATGTATGTATGTATGTATGTATGTATGTATGTATGTATGTATGTATGTATGTATGTATGTATGTATGTATGTATGTATGTATGTATGTATGTATGTATGTATGTTATGTATGTATGTATGTATGTATGTATGTATGTATGTATGTATGTATGTATGTATGTATGTATGTAGTATGTATGTATGTATGTATGTAGAGAGATAGAGAGAGAGAGATAGGTTTATTTCCAGAAAGGCAGAGAGGTCGGCCTGAGTGATAGCTTGCTCTAGCCTGCTACTCTACACTGGGGGAGGGAAAAGGGGAGAAGAAAGACTAATAGATGACGATGGTGAGATGGATAGGTGAGTATGTAGAATTCTTTCTAGCTAAGACAAATTTTATGGCCGTGCATACAGTCCAGTTGCTTCCAAAAATGTTATAACCGTTCTTATGACCACAATTGCACTGTTGGTGTCTGGCCAAGGGCCCAACACGGTCTCATCAGTTAATGACCTACTGCGATATCGTTCAGTAGAAGAAATTAGTGTTTGTGATTCACATGCGTATGGTGGACAGACACAAAATATGTGCTCAAGTGTTTCTGGCACATCACAGTGTTCGCAATTAGAACCGGTGTCACTGCGACTGATGATGTATGCGTAACGTCTGGTGTTGTATGTATGCATGGTTGAGAAATCGCAAACAAACAAAAACGAATGAGTCGATAATTTGACGGTGTATATCGTTTCCGTTCCGACAATACTAATGAAAAATAACGAACAATAACGCCATGAAATGTAAAAAGGCTTGATATTTGTAGCATTTAAAAATATTTGACGCTTTCGAGTACCATGAATACTCTACTATTAAGAGCCGTACGCTATGCGAACAACTGGACACTAGCTATAGTAGAATTATGAAGAAAATAATGCGGACGAAAGAATAACTCACCGCGCGCAGGTACCAAACTTGAACTTTTCGAATGGTTTAAGCTCTGGTCCTCGCCGTTGGCAAACTGGACTACCAGCATTTAAATAATTGAAATTTGGAATTTAAGTCGACATCTACTAATAAGTGAAGTCACACGTTTGCTTTACATTTGCCTAAGACGGTTCGAAGGTGAAGGCCATGGGACTGTTTCTTCTCAGTCGATCGTATTGATCGCGCCCGCCCCCACACTTTTCGGATATTTCTGCTCCTTGTGTTGTTCTGCACCGTCTCCGTGATCGGCGTGCCTATGACCAAGTGACGACGTTCTGCGATGACGTCATCGCATAATGGCATATCGTGACGTAATCACGGATTCACAAATGATACGTAAATGTGACGTTGTATGGTGACGTTTTCACACGATGGCGATCTTTTGCATCATGCATGCTAACACTGCCGACTTCAACGGTCACATTTAGCGTTTCATGAAGTTTCTAAGGCTTTGCCTTTATTAGGTGCTTGGCCCTGGAAACGCTGAATAAATACCAGTCCTCGACATACGTACCGGAGGTCCCTCTGTATCAGCGGTCTCTCGAAGGTGTACGCTCCACCATGGAAGTATACCATGACGTCAAGCTTCCACGAGGTGTTCATGGTCGGCGTCCACACGTTCAGGTAGAGGCAGTCCTCTTGGCTCAGCACGCCTTGCTACAAACAAGGAGTGTCATCGCCTGAGACAGCCACTTCTTAGACATGTCAGTTTTAGTGCGCGCTGATTGGCTACGTGTCGAGGAAAGGCGCAGGCACGTTGGCAGAGCTAATCGACCATATGCGTCATTAAGCTGCGATCAGCCATCTACGAGACTGTACTGACCAGTTGAGGGTTAATTCGCTTTTGGAAATAATTACGCCATGAATATAGAATTTCTACAGAGAATACATGTAGAAGCTAGTTAGGTAGACATCGTCTTGAAAGTATGCTATAGGTGACAATGGCTATTTCTGCACCAAGCGCTATAAAAACGACAGGGCAAATCGCGTGCTCTCAAGAGAGACTAATTAAAAAAAATTCCACCATATCCACGAAATGAATGATGATGAGTGGGCGAAGCTCCGGAGGTAAACCTGGTAAACCATGAATCCTCTGTACATTTTGCCCACTCGATTTTATTACATCGCTCCCCCTAGCGTACGTCGCCGCACTAAATCGAACGATTGCCTTCAACCAATGACACGCGCCATATGTGACATCATTCCTATTTTATAAGATCTCGCGTCTTTCATCAACTACAAGTAGCGCTTTCTAGTTTATAACATCTTGCATCTTTTCATCATCAGCTACATTCAATCATTCATCATCATTCATCATCAGCCTGACTACGTCCACTGCAGGACAAAGGCCTCTCCCATGTTCCGCCAGTTAACCCGGTCCTGTGCTTGCTGCTGCCAATTTATACCCGCAAACTTCTTAATCTCATCTGCCCACCTAACCTTCTGTCTCCCCGTGACCCGCTTCCCTTCTCTGGGAATCCAGTCAGTTACCCTTAATGACCAGCGGTTATCCTGTCTACGCGCTACATGCCCTGCCCATGTCCATTTCTTCATCTTGATTTCAGCTATGATATCCTTAACCCCCGTTTGTTCCCTAATCCACTCTGCTCTCTTCTTGTCTCTTAAGGTTACACCTACCATTTTTCTTTCCATTGCTCGCTGCGTCGTCCTCAATTTAAGCTGAACCCTCTTTGTAAGTCTCCAGGTTTCTGCTCCGTAGCTAAGTACCGGCAAGATACAGCTGTTATATACCTTCCTCTTGAGGGATAGTGGCAATCTACCTGTCATAATTTGAGTGTGCCTGCCGAATGTGCTCCACCCCATTCTTATTCTTCTAGTTACTTCAATCTCGTGGTTCGGCTCTGCGGTTATTACCTGCCCTAAGTAGACATAGTCTTTTACAACTTCAAGTGCACTATTACCTATCTCGAAGCGCTGCTCCTTGCCGAGGTTGTTGTACATTACTTTCGTTTTCTGCAGATTAATTTTAAGACCCACCTTTCTGCTCTCCTTGTCTAACTCCGTAATCATGAGTTGCAATTCGTCCCCCGAGTTACTCAGCAATGCAATGTCATCGGCGAAGCGCAGGTTACTAAGGTATTCTCCATTGACTCTTATCCCTAACTGCTCCCATTCTAGGCTTCTGAAAACCTCGTGTAAGCACGCGGTAAATAGCATTGGGGAAATTGTGTCCCCCTGCCTTACACCCTTCTTGATTGGTATTCTGTTGCTTTCTTTATGAAGCACTATGGTAGCAGTTGATCCCCTGTAGATTTCTTCCAGAATGTTTATATATACTTCATCTACGCCCTGATTCCGCAGTGTTTGCATGACGGCTGATATTTCTACTGAATCAAACGCCTTCTCGTAATCTATGAAGGCTATGTATAGTGGTTGGTTATACTCTGAGCATTTCTCTATTACCTGATTGATAGTATGAATGTGGTCAATTGTTGAGTAGCCTGTTCGAAATCCTGCTTGTTCCTTTGGTTGATTGAATTCTAATGTTTTCTTTACTCTGTTAGCAATTACCTTTGTAAATAGCTTGTATACTACAGAGAGCAAGCTGATCGGCCTGTAATTCTTCAAGTCCTTGTCATCTCCTTTCTTATGTATTAAGATGATGTTAGCGTTCTTCCAAGACTCTGGTACTCTTCCCGTCAGGAGACACCTCGTAAACAGGGTGGCTAGTTTTTCTAACACAATCTGTCCTCCATCTTTCAGCAAATCTGATGTTACCTGATCCTCACCAGCAGCTTTGCCCCTTTGCATGCTCTCCAAAGCTTTTCTGACTTCTTCTATCATTACTGGTGGGGTGTAATCTGGGTTACTGCTAGTTCTTATAGTATTAAGGTCGTGGTTGTCTCGGCTACTGTACAGATCTCTGTAAAACTCCTCCGCTATTTTAACTATCCTATCCATATTGGTAGTTATTTTGCCTTCTTTGTCCCTTAGTGCATACATCCGACTTTTGCCTATCCCAAGTTTCCTCTTCAATGCTTTGACACTTCCTCCGTTTTTCAGAGCGTGTTCAATTCTCTCCATGTTATACCTTCTTACATCGCATACCTTACGTCTATTAATCAACTTCGAAAGCTCTGCCAGTTCTATTTTGTCTGTTGCACTTGACACTTTCATGATTTGACGCTTCTTAATTAGGTTCTTCGTTTCTTGGGAAAGCTTGCCAATGTCCTGTCTAACTACCCGGCCTCCAACTTCCACTGCACACTCCGTAATGATACTCGTCAGATTATCATTCATTGTATCTACGCTAAGGTTGGTTTCCTCACTAAGAGCCGAATACCTGTTCTGCAGCGACACTCTGAATTCCTGTACTTTCCCTCTAAGTGCTAGCTGATTGATTGGCTTCTTGCGTATCAGTTTCTGTCGTTCCTTCTTCAAGTCTAGGCGAATTCGAGACCGTACCATTCTATGGTCACTGCATCGTACCTTGCCAATCACTTCCACATCCTTAACGATTCCAGGGTGTGCACTCATTATAAAGTCTATTTCGTTCTTATTTTCGCCATTAGGGCTCCTCCATGTCCACTTGCGGTTTTCTCGTTTTCGGTAGAAGGTATTTAAAATCCGTAAATTATTGCGTTCTGCGAATTCTACTAGTAGCTCTCCTCTGGCGTTTCTAGTACCGATGCCATAATCTCCTACTGCCTGGTCTCCAGCCTGCTTCTTCCCTACCTTTGCATTAAAGTCGCCCATCACCATAGTATACTGTGTTTTTACCTTACTCATTGCCGATTCCACGTCTTCATAGAAGCTTTCAACTGAAGCGTCATCATGGCTGGATGTAGGCGCGTAAGCCTGTACTACCTTCATTTTGTATCTTTCATTCAGTTTAATTACGATACCTGCCACCCTTTCATTAATGCTATAGTATTCCTCTATGTTGCCAGCTATTTTTCTGTGAATTAGGAACCCCACTCCCAGTTCTCTTCTGTCTGCCAAGCCCCTGTAGCAAAGGACGTGCCCATTCTGTAGCACCGTATAGGCCTCATCTGTCCTCCTAACCTCACTGAGCCCTATCATATCCCATTTAACACCCTCTAGCTCCTCGAATAGTACAGCTAGACTTCCCTCACTAGATAAGGTTCTAGCGTTAAACGTTGCCAAGTTCAGGTTCCAATGGCGGCCTGTCCGGATCCAGAGATTCTTAGCACCCTCTGCTGCGTTGCAGATCTGACCGCCATCATCAGCTACAAGTACCACCATCTAGTAAACACTACAAGAACTAAACGAGAGGTGGCTACATACAGGAGACGGTACCGCCATCTAGTGAACACTGCAAGAACTAAACTAGAGGTGGCTACATACAGGGGACGGTACTGCCATCTAGTGAACACTGCAAGAACTAAACTAGAGGTGGCTACATACAGGCTACAGGGGACGCACAGCCCACGCCCTAAGGAGCTTCGCCCCTAATAGATTTGCATTTCCTGTAGAGTGAGTGGTTTATTCCTCTTGAATATATCTACAGATAAGGTGTTGTTGCGCTGCACCAGAGAGTGGCCGACCCTTAATATAAGAACAATTTCATTGACGGCATCGTATGTCATCCTGATGTCGTCTCACATAAAAGCACTGCGCCGTCTTTGCATGCAATCGGGATGACCTTATCTGAACACAGCCTAAATGACACCCTCGGCAAGTCATTACATATCGACATCACATTACGTCTTTAAAAGAGGTCATCACGTTACGCCATCGCATGTCTCTTGGTCATGTTGCCTCTAGTACCGTTCTGTGTTCGGCACGGCATCAGGCATTCGAATTTTCAACAGAGGGATCCCACAAGGCTTTCGCCCTAATTATAGAGTTTTACTCAATGTCTTGAAATGGCGAGGAACTCCGCTTCCATGCACTTGCGTCTTGTGGGTGGGTGCCTGGGCGCGAGGGTCAGCAGGGAAAAGCAGCAGCCCACGCCGCTGGCAGCGAGTACGTAAGCCGCGCTGCCCTCCACCCACTGGATACCCGACGCGTGGTTGAAGAGACGGAGGCTGTGCAGTACACGTATTCGTTGCTACTGTAACACTACCGACTGGAGCGACGAGTGTATACCCTCCACCACACCCAAAATTGACAAAAGCATAGCACACGGCATTCAGACGACTGCAATGCAGAACGTACACACACGGAACATTATCGCACCACCTCTACCCCAACGAAGCGTAGCTACGTGTACCCGCTCTGCAGCGTACCGGGAACCCTGGTACACTTGATCCTTGAATGTATCTGTCATGCAACCCGTAATATTCAAGCGAAGATGACAGGGAATCAGACAGGATGAACGAACGACGACCACCTAACCGAAACGTGGAAAGTCAAGCTTCCTGTCGAGAACTTGGAATACTGGAGACAATTCGTCGCCAACGTCAAGTGGGCAGTCGAAGACAGGGGGTTCCTCTGTAGGGCGCCTTCCCACCAAAGGGCGACACTGTGCATTGCTCAGAACACTGTTTCGAGAATAAACGTGTATTTTCCTTCATCCACGGAGGCCTGAAGATACCTCACCTGCATGCACCGGGGTGGCATCTTCGTGGCACGTAGCACGTCGGTCCAAGGATCAATGGGGACCGGCCTGCGGAACCGCAGTCGCCCTACGGGAGGCTTGGCGAACGGAATGCCCAGGAAGAAGTGGATGGTCTTGTTCAGAACTACCTGCACGATGGGCGTAAACGACGACAGGGTTATAGAGATGCATTCCGCGTATGAGCCATTCCAGTAGTAGTCTATTGTTGTTGTTCTCGGAGCATGGGTGATACCCAATGCAGGGGATCGACCGTAGTTTGGATGGGTATCTAGGTCGTTGGCTTTTTCTTTTTTTCTTTCTTGATTGCCAAAAAAGAATGGAGGAACCCTCGAAAAAAAGACATAGTTGCGGCTTCAACGAACCTCAACTCCTCACATTCTCTAAATATGATGCGAATGGTGAGCGTGAAATGAAGATAACGTAGAGGCGAAGAATTCTAAAGTTTACGTTAAAATATATATAAACTGAAACAACTACTTGGTTTAGATTGATAAACTGTACTCTGAGAATTCTAATGCCGTAAGTGTCACCATCAGAAGTTGATTATTACCAGTAAAATTATGGTTGAAGTTTTGTTTTTAAATTTCGCGCTGCAATCTCTGCACGCGACGTCACAACTTTCAAAACGTATTTTTCGTATTTTCGCAGCCTTGGCTCGATTGAGCTTTCTGAAAGTTTATAAAGGTTAGGTCTATGGCCCCCACAGATCACAATGTACTTGAATAGTATACAGATTATAAACGACGTAGGCATTAGCAGACGCCGTCAAATTCTTCCACGTCTTAGGCCCGTATTCACAAACGCTCCTCCACTCGATCCTTCACTCGAAACGCTCCTTAAGTGGCCTTTTCCCATTCACAAACCGCCCTTCACTTGAAACGCTTCTTTCACTTGAAAAAATCTTGAGCGTTTCATTGAGATTGTCAAGGAAGCGATCGAGCTACCTTGAATCGTCCCCCGAGTGAAATATTTGCGCCAGCATCGCGTCCATGGCGGGGCCCGTCTTACTTTGACGGCGTTTCTCGATCAAGTAGGCTGCCACCGCCGCGTTCTTTCGACAATGACGGTGCGCGTTTACTACGGAGCTGTCTTCGAACGGTTCAGCAACGGCTACTGTGGCGCCGGGACAAGCGGGCGTGGTGTCAAAAGCAGCACTCACCAGTGCCGTGATGTGTTGCGTTCCGTGCATGAGCCAGTGGATTACCTGCCTTCGGGGTGCGTATACTCTTCGTGCGAGTGCTCCATGACTTACTGCGGATTCCAGTGCTTTGAAGTGTTTTGATGAAGCTCGCACACCGCATCAGTTCAAGCGTGGCGCGAAAGCTTGACAAGCAAGCGGCATAGCAAACTTTTGATGCGCTCGGTTCACCGTACTTTAGAGTGGCTTCCTTTCCGGTGAACCTTTGCTGCCCTAGCCGAAATTTACGACGAAGCACACCTCCGTTAGACGACCATCTGTACCAATGAGAAGGTAAGTTCTCCTGTGTTTTTTTATTTTTTTCCTGCCTCGGTCAGATAACTATTAAAGACAGTTTAAGAAAAGCACAACACAATACATTGGATGAAATCAGTGTGCTGCTGTAGCTACTACGCGTGAAACGTAGCTTCTTTATACAGTGTCTATGCAGCTCACAATACCAATGAACAACCAAGTACACATTAAGGGGATCAAGCAGATGATCATGCTCTGTGAAACCTGCATGTACGCAAAGGTGCGTCGAGTGCCGTATGAAAATGCAAATATATGAAATATAAGTACAGCAGATACATAATGAGATTGTTTTTTTTAATTTAACCCCATTCCTACCCCCCGATGAAGAATTGCTGGCTATGGCTCTGATTCGTGCAATTAGATAATGAAATTATGTACCCATATGCCTGGTCAGCTGCCCAAGTGCCTGAGCCAAACATGTGTCAAAATAGTCAAAGCTCAATACTTCAACCATGTCGGTTCTTGAACGCGAGACATACTAATGAATGTGTGCACAGCTATAATTAAAGAAAAATACGGCTTTTGTATCCAAGCTATTACGTTTTTCTAATATTATTTCTTGCCTCTTTTGTGCAGGGGACCAGCTGCCGACAGAAGAACACAGAGAAAAGGCCTCCTAGAATCTGCCGTATTATCAATGCATTGCAGAGTTTGCACGACTGTATACAAAAGCACAAAAACAGCAGTGAATGCGTGCAGCTACACTGCATTAGGCGCGCTATGGTGTCTACTTCCTTAATCTTATTTATGATGTCCTCCGAGCTCGTACATTATCTTTACAGTGTGTAGGTTGCTTATGTTTGATTGATGAACACTTTTCATTTGCATTCTTATGTTTGCCACGTTGCTCCTCATCAGCCACATGCAATAAAGGTCTATTTGCCATTCACAACTTCTGTTTTGTTCATTTATCAATACATAACTATCGTCGTGTTTGTCTTTTCATGATGAGACAGGACTGCAAAAACCACTTCTCCGATTCTACAGGAAAGCAGTTCTTGGAAAATTAAACTTGTTTTATCTAAAGCAGCACCACTCCTCTTCCACGGAACTGAGATGGCGTGGTTTTAACTGGTAGACTTGCTAATGATGCAGCAATAGCGGATATTTTATTTACAGGGTTCTGATCAGATGTATCCGCGATGACTGCAATACTCTTGAGCATTTTTCAGCTCTTTGTTGCACTGGTCTTCAATAAATCAGCAGAATAACATATGCTGCTCTTGACGACACTTTCTCGAAGGTTGAGAGAACCCACAGGATAGTTTTTAAAACAGAACAGCGCCAAAAGTCAGACGCGGTTTCAATTTTATGATTTCCAAAAAAATAAAAAATCCCCTATAATTTATGTTGTGCCGGGGCTTTGGAATGCAGCACAGACACCACGATCCTTTTCAACAGGTATTTCCAGTAGTTATATTGCAAATAAAATCCAAAACATTAGTGCGAAGGTCATCCATGCGCTAACGATTGTGCTTCTGAGCATGCAGATGAAGGAGACGGGAAGACGTTGCCGCTTAGTAAACTTGGAGACGAAAGGTACACAAATTTAAAGGTTACTTCTATGCGAATCTGTCAAAATAGACGCATCCACAAACGCAGGGCAAATAGAAAAACAATGCAAAAACAATAACTTATTCCTTGGAAGTTTAAAATGTTAAAGTTGACACACACACACACACACACACACACACACACACACACACACACACACACACACACACACACACACGCACGCACACGCACACACACACACACACACACACACACACACACACACACACACACACACACACACACACACACACACACACACACACCAGTCCCTGTTAACCGACTATCATCATCAGCCTGACTACGTCCACTGCAGGACAAAGGCCTCTCCCATGTTCCGCCAGTTAACCCGGTCCTGTGCTTGCTGCTGCCAATTTATACCCGCAAACTTCTTAATCTCATCTGCCCACCTAACCTTCTGTCTCCCCCTAACCCGCTTCCCTTCTCTGGGAATCCAGTCAGTTACCCTTAATGACCAGCGGTTATCCTGTCTACGCGCTACATGCCCTGCCCATGTCCATTTCTTCATCTTGATTTCAGCTATGATATCCTTAACCCCCGTTTGTTCCCTAATCCACTCTGCTCTCTTCTTGTCTCTTAAGGTTACACCTACCATTTTTCTTTCCATTGCTCGCTGCGTCGTCCTCAATTTAAGCTGAACCCTCTTTGTAAGTCTCCAGGTTTCTGCTCCGTAGCTAAGTACCGGCAAGATACAGCTGTTATATACCTTCCTCTTGAGGGATAGTGGCAATCTACCTGTCATAATTTGGGAGTGCTTGCCGAATGTGCTCCACCCCATTCTTATTCTTCTAGTTACTTCAATCTCGTGGTTCGGCTCTGCGGTTATTACCTGCCCTAAGTAGACATAGTCTTTTACAACTTCAAGTGCACTATTACCTATCTCGAAGCGCTGCTCCTTGCCGAGGTTGTTGTACATTACTTTCGTTTTCTGCAGATTAATTTTAAGACCCACCTTTCTGCTCTCCTTGTCTAACTCTGTAATCATGAGTTGCAATTCGTCCCCCGAGTTACTCAGCAATGCAATGTCATCGGCGAAGCGCAGGTTACTAAGGTATTCTCCGTTGACTCTTATCCCTAACTGCTCCCATTCTAGGCTTCTGAAAACCTCGTGTAAGCACGCGGTAAATAGGTAAACCGACTATATATGTTACTAAATGAAGAAAACAGCTTTAAAATGTATTTTTGGCCAATAGTGAAAGAAAGGCGTAGCAGTCTTGCGTAGCAGTCTAATTCGAACTCTCAGCCACGAGTATAACATGCCTAGTTTTTAACGCTACCCTGGTAGAACCTTGAATATCAGTTGCGAGCAATGTCTTTCAAATTTCCTATTATACGCAGAGGAGCAACTACGAAAGCGCCACGGTGAAATTCGCAGTAAATGAGAAAAATAAACATTGCACAGGCCCCTGAAATTAGGAACTGTGCACGTACTCCCGTAGCGAGAACGAACTTACGTACGAGTAATCCTTATACATAATGCGGTTGTGAATGTTAAAAGCACGCTAACATACTCTGATATATAGTAAAGAATACTCATTCCACCGCGTTATACATTCGGTGGCTACATTAGTGATCAGAAGGCTCTCAGTAAAGCGAAAGTAAACAAAGCAACAAACCATCTATTGCGCTTCCTGTCATCACTCACGTAGTTCGATAGTCACCCCGGCGAAAGTAGGCTCTCAAACGACACACACGCAAACACTACCATAAATATAAACTGCAATTAATAGACGCATACAAGACAAAATAAACTAAGCAGGTAGACACGTTCAGCAGCAGACGAAATGCCATCAGCTGTTCGTTCAGCTGCCTGGGTTCGACTGTTGCCAGACATGAAGGAGGGTTTCGCTAACTCTATCAGCACAAGGCTTAGGGAAACAACACTACCACTCTAACTGCACGTATTTTGCTGTAATGTCAATTTAGAAAAAAGAATAACTAGAAAAGGCGTTCTCTTAATGTACATAGATAGGCATTTCTTAACCACAATTGCGAATACTCTCGTTATCAGGCGCTTTTCTCGGCGCATGCAGTTCACTCAAATGAAGGGAGCATTTCCAAGGCCTCCCTTGGCGAAGGAAGTGTGGAGGAGCGTTCATGAAACGCAGCGGCCCCTTGAGTGGAGGAGCACGCCCCACCTTGACTTCGTCAAGTCGAGGGGAGCCCTTGAGTGAAGGAGCGTTTGTGAATACGGGCCTTAGCAGTGTTTGGTGCGGTAATCTTAATGTGGCGTCTCAAGCCGCATTCTCTATTCCCGTGTTCACCATCTCCCGGTAAGAGGGTAGTTTTCGGAAGGGGGAATTGTACTTTACTCATACGCAAGCCATCGTTTCTCTGTTTAGTGTCCTAGCTACTAACCAACATCATTGAACGATGTCGCAAACTGGAACGCAGCACAATGACAATTCCTTACTTCACGGAAGCCTTGTACCGGACCGAGTGTCGTGTTGACGATTTCAGTCTTGTTGATTTGTTTGCCATTGTGGGCCGAGGCGGTGGGCAAGGTGGTGACAGCCAGGGTCAGGAACAGTACGCCCAGAAGGGGTCGTAGACCTGCAGAATGATGAAAAATGATCTCGTCTGTCGTGTTTGGCGCCGAGCCATGACGATATACAATTCTTTTCCTCACTGACACAGGGAAGCAAGTTGATTTTGTATATTTTAGAAGAGTGATGAAATTATAAAATTTTGACCATAGCATTGAATGCGGCCGGACGCGTCGGCTAACCACGCAATCATGCAAAATGCAAAACACGTTATTGTCAACATCTTGCCATATTACACTGTCGTTTATAACGTTCCTTCTCAGGCTATGCAAAACAAGTTTGAAATGTTTCCACGTATCGCTTCTGGTAAATACTGTTTGTTACAGAAGACCCTATTATGTACTGACCGGCGCATCTGTAAAGATTCTAGTTCATTTCGAGACTAAACGTCATGACTTAAAACCATCAAATTTCTAGGTCTATAGGTATATACAGTTAGTAATTAGGCAGAAAAGTC
This sequence comes from Rhipicephalus microplus, assembly GCF_013339725.1. NCBI lineage: Eukaryota > Metazoa > Arthropoda > Arachnida > Ixodida > Ixodidae > Rhipicephalus > Rhipicephalus microplus. Next base: position 107,711,644 of record NC_051174.1, on the reverse strand, counting down.
TCGAATGGGCTGATGCTCTTCGGCTTCAAATTTCTTCCAGCCACTACTGCTGCTGAAGATGCAAGCTGTGCGTTATAAGCCCAAGCACACACAAAAAAATCTCAGATATGCAACACATTCAACGACAGTATATAAGACGAATAAAAAAGTGCTGTGCGATTTATAGAACCAATCAGTGGATATGTGTTACACGTGTCATATAAAATGTCTCCATGGGGATGTTTTCAACGAACATGACTTATCAAGGCCAAAGGGGTTTCAATTGTTTCAATTTTCCTGGTATCAGCGGCGCGGTGTTTCTCGAGAATAAGCGGGGCACCACGGCAAGAAGGCAAACTAACCGCACAATAAGTTAAGGTAATATTAATTGAAACAAAAGAAAAGTCTAGAAAACACTTACCGGTTACCATCGCGAATGCTGAACGTCGATTCTCGAGGACTTCTCTGGTAGCTGTTGTGTAAGCGGCTGCGTTGAATTTTGAGCTGCGTGTGCCGAGAGAGTGGCTCAGTTTCCGAGCTGTCACATGACGAGCGGCGCAGAATTTTGAAATGACCAATCGGTGGGCTCCTACGAGTAGTCGCCAGCGACGGAGTAGTCTCCGTCAGGTGTCCATGTTTGATTTTTTTAAAATTTTTTCCTCTCCTCACACTTGGCGAATACCCACTGACAGGCGTGGGTCTCGAATCGGGAAGCTTTAACGCGGTTGTGTCAAAGAGCTCGATTCGCAGAAATTTAGGTGTCGGCATGGGCGTAGTTGGCTGTGAGTGAAAAATCATGATCTTGTCCGTGACCAAGAAATCACGAAATATGCAAATGAAGTAAATAGTAGGAAATCACGGCATACACACGAAGTCAATGATGATGAGTGGGCGAAGCGGTGGCATCCTCGGTGTTACTGTAAATCACCCGTGACATTCACCACTAACGCATGTAAATGAGTGACAAAGCGGTGTACAGTTATGTGCAATGTATATTGGTCGTAACTGCTATGTTGTGTTAAAGTTGTGAATGTCGTTTAGCTTTCATTATTACTGCCTTGTGGTATGGGATCGAGCTTGAAGTTGGCACATAAGACGTCTGGACATGTTCCCCCTGTGGTTGTTGATTGTTTACAATCATATAAAACGCATTGTAGAGCATATTCAGATGTCATCTACTGCTTAAGCCAGTCGTTCTCCGTGATCATCATCTACTTCTTTTTCATCTTCGTCAGCGTCGTCGTCATCCAAAACGACGGCTACAGCACACAACGCTAACAAAAACAGACAATCCTCGACCGCAAGGAGCTTCGCCCCTAAAATTAGCGGGTTTGAGTGAGAATCAAACCCAGAACGTTTGCGTGGTAAGCAGGTGTCCTACCACGCATTCAGGCATCTGCTTAAAAGTAGGGTGAAAATAACGTCCTCAGTGCTTGGAAATGCTGTCCAAATAGCCTCTATGGTTTACAAACACACGCATACTGTATAAGAATTCGCAATACGACATGTTATATCGTCGTAATATTGTAGTACTCTTAATGATGATGATGATGAACCTTCGGCTTTGCTGGCACTCGCCCACAAAAGGGTATCGGCCAAGAACCGGGCAGCAGGATCATCAAGTGTGTTCAGTCAGGCATTCAGGTAGTCTCGTAGCTGTAAATAATAACAATAGGCTAACAAGGTAATCTCTTTGTTGCCCTTATGTACTCGCACACAGCAGAGAAAACCTCCCTGTGGCTATAACCTAATGTAATCCCTCCGAAGGATAAAATTAGTTCCACGTTTATTTTTAAACCTAACTTCTCAATTGGTTCGACCAGGTATCTTTTCCTTTCATAAGCATAACGTTGACAGGATAAAGAGAAATGATCTATTGATTCCGATTCTTTGCAAAATAGACACAACGGAGATGCTGTTAGTCCAGCTTTATGTAGGTAGTAATTCAGATGCGGAATTCTGCATCGTAATCTGGTGATTGTAGTTTCTAACTGCCGAGATACACACCGCTGTTTGTTCCAGCAATACTTAAAAAAGCATTTTCCAGACACTTTTGGGACGTCCCCTATCACAAGCACAAATTTGTTTTCATACTTGTCCGTTTGCCTGCTCACTCTTCTACATTTCATTCCGCCAGCCCTGGAGATTTTGCTAATAGCCCCTTTTTATTCTAATAACCACAGTGCAATTAAACACGATGAAACATGAGAATGGCCAGCGTAAACATCTTTTATACTTTTCTGCTTTCATTCCTCGGATAAATTGTAAAATCACACAAAAAAAAACACCAAACGAAATAGGCAGCGTTCGGCAGAAATACACTTCGTCGTCGTCCTCTTCTCTAAAGAACCACAATATCGACGGTCAACAACGGATATGCCCCCAGCAGGCAGTCTGTCCGCCCAAGAGGTACAAGTCTTTTCTGTATTGAGGTCGTTCATGAGTGTTATTCGCACTCTATTGGATAGTCTACAGATCCCTGCCGCTAAATGCGCGCTGCAAATCTTGGACACACTAGAACCAGTTCTTGCTGGACTTCAGTAACAAGATGGTGCACCATAGACCACATCAGCCTTTTTGAGAAAAAGTCAAGCGTGATTCCATAATTCAGTGGAACGCAAGAGGTCTACAGTCAAGAATGCCTGAGTTCAGAAAATTCATTTTCGAAAATAAGTTTCCCATCATCATCATTTGCGAACCGCCATTTTCAAAAATACCTCGACTGTCGGGCTATGAATCGTTCGTTTCTTCATCATGCATTGAGCGAAGTCAAGTGGCTGTGTACATCCGTAAAGAACTCACTTACGTTCTCCAAAGAGTAGAGTCTCACAATGGAAATCACTACGTGTGTCTATATGTTAAAAAGAAGAAGTTGTCGTTTACGCTGATAGGCGCATATATAGCGCCGTCACGTCGACTAGATCAGCAGATATTAAATGGTATATTTGCAACGACTCCAGCACCTTGGATATTGATGGGTGACTTCAACGCCCACCATCCATTGTGGGGAAGCATCAGGACAAATCTAAAAGGCATGAACCTAGTTGATCTCGCATCAGAGCACGGGCTTCAGGGGCTGAACGACGGCTGCCCTATTTATCTCCGAGGAGTATCTTACAGCAGTTGCCTGGACTTGACATTAGTGTCGCATAGCGTTGTCACGAAAGTCCAATGGTTCACAGATATTGAAACACATGGCAGCGACCATATCCCCACGTACGTGACAGTCAGAGGTCTGGACAATTCTCCTTCCCCTGGACATTCAAGGCTTATTGACTGGGAAGAGTTTCAGATATCAGTGGAGAGCAAGTGCATGCACGAACCGCCGGAATCCATTGAAGAAGTGATTAGTTGTGCAATGGGGACTTCCACGAAGATATGTTCGAAAGAATCGAGACGCACGGCACTCAACCAAGAATTGGAACAACTTTGAGCGGTCCGCCTACGTGCCGAAAGATGATACAGACGCACGAAATCTATCTCTGACCTCAGAGAATCCAGATGCATTCAGAAAAAAAATCCAGCGTCGAATGCACAAACTTCAAGAACAACGGTGGAAGAATTTTTGTGACTCGCTAGACCCTCGAAAGCCCTTGTCTCCCGTATGGAGGACTCTTCGAGTGTCACAAAACGAGCGCTCAAAAAAGGGCGCGCCGCCAAATTCTCGCGACGAAACGCCGGAGTGACGCCGCGAGGTCAACGATAAAAAAAAGAAAACAAGCATCCAAAGACTCCCCGGGCACGCGTCCCTCTCCCCTCGGAAGCGTAGGTTCGCCGACGAACCTCCTCACCCCACATCGGCGGCCGAGCAAGCCCTGGAAATTTCTCGATGGAAAGGGGCGTGGTGATGCCGGGTTGCGTCATCCGTCGCGGACGGCCGTCGTACTGTCTCGCGCTTTCCCACAGCCTTCGCTGCGCATCGCGCCGACGAAATGATGAGAATTTTTCTGGAATCGCGCGCGGAAGGTATTTAACCGAGCAGCGGAGATGGGGAGATCAGCAGAAGAAGGAAGTTAACGCCAGAGTGCGTGGGGTATTCCGCCGTATCTGTCGGCGAAGGTTTTGTCCTTAGTGACAAAGCAGCAGAAGAAGGAAGTTAACGCCAGAGTGCGTAGGGTATCCCGCCGCGTCTGTCGGTGAAGGTTTTGTCCTTAGTGACAAAGCAGGAGAAGAAGAAAGTATGCGCCAGAGTGCGTAGGGTGTTCCGCCGTGTGGGCGAAGCCTTTTGTCTTCCGTGACAAAGGAGGAGAAGAGGAGGATTTCCACCTGAGGGGTGAAGGCTCGAGCTACAGGCAAGAGTGTGTGTCTACCGCTAGTGAGCGAAGACGCGTGGCAACAGTTGCGTGTGGGAAGCCGACGTGTTTACGGCGAAGAAGGTTTGAAGCTTGGAGAGCGGCCAAGTGAAGACGCGAGGTTTCCTGGAAGGGAAAGTTCGGGGACAGCGGAACGACAACAACGCTGGACTTTGAGTGAGTGATTCTCGGAAGAGTATCATTCAGACTTTTGTTCCAAGAACTTTGGACTGAATAAGTTTTCTAACTCTTTAGTCTTTAAGTGTCTTGGTTGTTCGATGCATGCGGCTGCATTGTAGTGCGTGTCCGTTGTTTCGAGTGTGGCTGATTGTACTGTGTATTACATTGTTTGATTGGTGTCATATTGTATTCCACTATTGTCGAGTGTGCATACTTGTGTATTGTTTTGGATCTGCCATAACTGAGAATATAATTTTGTTTTGTTTATCGACTCTCGGCTCTGACTTGTTCTTTGGGCCACAGCCGGCGTCCGCTGGCGCGCCAAATAGGACCACTTCTAAATTGTCCACGCTTTCGTGGTGCGGTTCGGGGGGCCGATACTTCGGCGCTTGGAATTAGCCCGGCGATCGCCTCCCTAATTAACGGGACCAGTGACAATTAATCTGGCTTCCGCGACAGGACTTTTTTGGTGCACAGTGTGTCCAAAGGAGTGAGAAAGAGCCTCGAGTTGTTGATAGTGCTATCGGAACGATTTTGTGTGTTGCTCAGTGTTCTCGTTAACGAGTGCAGGGGAGTGTTCCGATTTACTGATTTAGGCAGATATTTTTTTGCACGCGGGAAGGTTTTATTGGCAAGACACAATGGATCTCGAAAAGTTAGTCGCTCTTGGTGATAAGATGGGTCTTTCTGGCGCCGAACTACGGAAGTGGGTCACCCAGAAGGAAAAAGAAGAAAAAGAGAGAGCCAAGGAAGAAAAAGCAGCTGAGTTGGAGACAGAGAGGTTGGCAGCTGAGAGGTCCAAGGAAGAAAGAGAGCAACAATTAAAGTTGGAGTTGGAGAGAGAAAAGCTGGCAGCGGAAAGGGCGAAAGAAGAAAGAGAGGCAAAGGAGCGACAGCTGAAAGAAGAAAGAGATCAGCAATTGAAGTTGGAGCTGGAGAGAGAAAAGTTGGCAGCCGAAAGGGCGAGAGAAGAAAGAGAAGCGGAGATGGCTGAAAGGGAACGGCAGCGGCAGCACGAAATGGAACTCGAGCGGCTCCGTTTGCAACAGCGAAGTGAAACTCCCGTCCAAGCTAGAGTTGAAAGCAGCAAACGGGAGGACCACGGTTTCTGCTTGAACCCAAGCAAGCTGCTCATAGCGTTTGATGAAAGGAAGGACGACCTTGACGCATACCTTCACCGATTTGAGACAATTGCGAGGAGCCAGAATTGGCCGGAACATCAATGGGCAACTGCTTTGAGTACTTGCTTGAGTGGTGAAGCGCCCAGTGTGTACGGTAGGCTGACGCCGACCGATGCAGCCAACTATGCAAAGGTGAAAACTGCTTTACTGAAGCGATTTAGATTTACTGTGGAAGGAATCCGGGACAGGTTTCGGACAGGAAAGCCATCTGATGGTGAGACGGCTACGCAGTATGCCGCCCGACTTTGCCATTATTTTGACAGATGGATTGAACTTTCAGGGACAGCGCAGGAGTACGATGAGCTTAGAGAGCTCCTAATTAGAGAACAATTTCTTACTAGTTGCCACCCAAGCCTGTCGCTGTACTTGAAAGAGAGGAAGGCTGAGTCACTTGAAAGCATGCTTGAATTGGCTGATCAATTCTTGGAAGCGCAAGGTGGAACTAATTTGGCCAAGGTCAAGAAGGAGTGTCCCGAACATTCGAAAAATTCGGCACCCCAACAAAAGAAGAGTGCACCGGAGAGTGTTCCGCGATGTTTTCTGTGTAACCGAGTGGGTCATCGCACGAACAACTGTCGAACGATCTTTACGAGCCCTACGGTATTAAAATGTTTCAAGTGTGGTCAGACTGGGCACAAAGCAGACGCATGTCGTAGCGGAGTGAGTCAAACTCACCAGGTATCCTGTGTGCAAGCAGCACCGAAATCCGATAATAATGCCGTCACCGACGGATTCGTAGAGTTGAAAATGGGGAGAAACTTTCTATTGTGGGTGCTGTAATGACAAAACAGCCAACCGGTGTTACGAAGGGAATGCCAACGCTGCCTGGAAAAGTTGCGGGCAAGAAGGTTACGGTGTTAAGAGATACCGGTAGCTCCACTGTTATCGTGCGGAGAAATTTGGTACGGGAAAGTGAGGTGACAGGCAAAACGAAACCGGTTCGCCTAATTGACAGTATGGTTCGGATGCTTCCCGAAGCAGAGATTGAGGTTGAAACCCCGTACTTCAGCGGGAAGGTTACCGCTCTATGCATGACGACCCCCCTGTACGACCTCGTCATCGGAAACATCGACGGGGCGCGAGGGCCGAATGATCCAGAATGTTTGGGGGAAGACCCGAACATGGAGCTTCCGCTGACACAGGGACCACGAGATTCAGCGGAGAACAATCCTGTGAAGGATTTCATTCGAGCCCAAGGTGAATCCTGGGCGCAAAAGACAGCGAATGAGAACATGATCGTATTGAATGAGTTTACGTGCTGGGCAGCCGGACTTACGTCGGCTCGACCTCAACCGACCGACAGTGTAAAGGGGACGGAGTCGGCCAGCCAGGCCAAATGTCGTGACATGAACAAGCGGCTGAATAACCGAACAGGATCGGTTGAACGTTATGACCCGTTAACAGTGTCGGAAGTGACAACGATGGCTGAGACGCCGCCTCAGATACCGTCGTTGGAAAGGGCTCGCCTGAACAGAACAAGGAAAAACAAGAAGAGATCGAGCGAGCACCGCAAGAAAGGGCGCAAGCGCCGCTCAAGGTACACAAGATAGTTGCTGAGGTGGAATCGGAATGTGTTTGGCAGGGCTGAGTGCCATATGTTGTGTTAATGTTCTTGTTATCCTGTGTCACAAGTGTATGTCATGCGAGTCAAAATGTTTGTTATGATGATGTGATGTATAGTATTGTACAATTGTTGTAAAGACAGAACTTTGTACATTTGTATTGTTTGGAATATGGGATGGAGTGTTGTACTCATGTACCTGTGGCTATATTCATGTGTTGTGTGATTGAATTACAATGTACAATTGTATTGAGTGATCTATTGTGAATGTGACGTGTCATGAGCGATGGACTATGTTACAGTCTTTGAGAGTGTGGGGAATGTTCGCGCTCGTTTGTGTGGTTTTGAATATTATGAGATCATATTCTTAAAGTGGGGGGCAGTGCCACAAAACGAGCGCTCAAAAAAGGGCGCGCCGCCAAATTCTCGCGACGAAACGCCGGAGTGACGCCGCGAGGTCAACGATAAAAAAGAAAACAAGCATCCAAAGACTCCCCGGGCACGCGTCCCTTTCCCCTCGGAAGCTCAGGTTCGCCGATGAACCTCCTCACCCCACATCGGCGGCCGAGCAAGGCCTGGAAATTTCTCGATGGAAAGGGGCGTGGTGATGCCGGGTTGCGTCATCCGTCGCGGACGACCCTCGTACCGCCTCGCGCTTTCCCCCAGCCTTCGCTGCACATCGCGCCGACTAAATGATGAGAATTTTCTGGAATAGCGCGCGGAAGGTATTTAACCGAGCAGCAGAGATGGGAGATCAGCAGAAGAAGGATGTGAACGCCAGAGTGCGTAGGGTATTCCGCCGTATCTGTCGACGAAGGTTTTGTCCTTAGTGACAAAGCAGCAGAAGAAGGAAGTTAACGCCAGAGTGCGTAGGGTATACCGCCGCGTCTGTCGGCGAAGGTTTTGTCCTTAGTGACAAAGCAGGAGAAGAAGAAAGTATGCACAGAGTGCGTAGGGTAATCCGCCTTGTGGGCGAAGCCTTTCGTCTTCCGTGACAAAGGAGGAGAAGAAGAGGATTTCCACCTGAGGGGTGAAGACTCGAGCTACAGGCAAGAGTGTGTGTCTACCGCTAGCGAGCGAAGACGCGTGGCAACAGCTGCGTGTGGGAAGCCGACGTGTTTCCGGCGAAGAAGGTTTGAAGCTTGGACAGCGGCCAAGTGAAGACGCGAGGTTTCCTGGAAGAGAAACTTCGGGGGCAGCGGAACGACAACAACGCTGGACTTTGAGTGAGTGATTCTCGGAAGAGTATCATTCAGACTTTTGTTCCAAGAACTTTGGACTGAATAAGTTTTCTAACTCTTTAGTCTTTAAGTGTCTTGGTTGTTCGATGCATGCGACTGCATTGTAGTGCGTGTCCATTGTTTCGAGTGTGGCTGATTTTACTGTGTATTACTTGTTTGATTGGTGTCATATTGTATTCAACTATTGTCGAGTGTGCATACTTGTGTATCGTTTTCGATCTACCATAACTGAGAATATAATTTTGTTTTGTTTATCAACTCTCGGCTCTGACTTGTTCTTTGGGCCACAGTCAGCGTCCGCTGGGGCGCCAAATAGGACCACTTCTAAATTGTCCACGCTTTCGTGGCGCGGTTCGGGGGGCCGATACTTCGGCCCTTGGAATTAGCCCAGCGATCGCCTCCCTAATTAACGGGACCAGTGACATCGAGGTATTCACTCACATCCGCAACAGCGTCATCCCTTCACCGCTCTGGCGCTACATCAACGTCGCTCACAGCTTGATGTTTCTGGTGAATTTTGTGCAAAGATCGCCGGCGACATCTCTATACCAATCGATCTATTGCCACAGGATGTTCCAGTCGCACGAGATCAGCAAATGGAGGTTGCATTCACCATGGAAGAACTTCATGCGGCATTGAACACATGCAGACGCTCATCGTCCCCAGGTCCGGATGGAGTGACCTATACTGCCCTACGTCACCTAGGCCCGAAGGCACAGCGCTGTCTCCTGGACATTTTCAATAAGTCTTGGCATGATGGAATGGTGCCTGATGAGTGGAAGTGTAGTCGCCTGGTGCCTTTGCTGAAGCCCGAAAAGTCTTCATTCGATTTGGCATCATACCGGCCTATAGCACTAGCAAGTTCGTTGGCAAGGTCATGGAGAGGATGCTGCTTACACGCATGTAATGGTACCGGGAACATTATAACATCTATCCTGATGCTATGGCTGGTGGTTTTTGACGAGGTCGGTCCTCAGTTGATAGCGTTGTTGACTTAGTGACCTCTGTTCAGCATCAGAAAGCTCAGAAGCGGCTGTCGGTAGCTCTGTTCTTAGACGTGAAGGGTGCCTACGAAAACGTGACCCATGAGGGTGTTCTCAATGCTCTTGAAGCAGCTGAACTTGGAGGTCGTGTCTTTCGATAGGTAAGAAGCTACCTCACAAAGAGATCCATGTTCGTTCTAACTGAAGATTGGTCTACGAATAAATATTTCACAAGTCGTGGGGTGCCACAAGGTGGTGTTTTGAGTCCGACTCTTTTCAACCTGGTTTTCGTGGGGCTCACCGAAATGCTGCCACAGATGGCTTATATATCTCTCTACGCTGACGATATCTGCGTTTGGGCGTCCGGCGTGACACGGCCTCAAGTGCGCGCAAGAATACAGAAAGCGGCATTAATGACATCGGCATACCTTCGCCAGCAAGGTTTGACTATCGCCACAGAAAAATGCGCAGCGGTGGCGTTTACACGCAAACCGATGTCTTTCTACCCATTGTGCATCGATGGCAGATCAATCTCATATAAGAGCACTCATAGATTCTTAGGTGTCATCGTAGATCGTGACCTAACCTGGAGCCCGCATGTCACATACCTGAAGAAAAAGCTCATTGGTATTGAGAATGTATTCAAGTTCGTCGCCGGAAAATCATGGGGCCGATCCGTGCACTCCATGTTGCAGCTTTACACAGCTTTCTTTCTCGGAACTCTCTGGTACAGCCTTCCTGTCTTGTCCAACACGTGCAAGACTAACATCCGTGCACTACAAAGCGTACAAGCCCAAGCACTTCGTACATGCCTTGGCCTTCCAAGATGCTCATCGACAGTGTCAACTATTGTTATTGCACAAGAACAACCAGTCACAACGCATATCTTTGTCGAGACGCTGAGAGCGCACATTCGGCATTTATCACGGCTACCGTCACATCATTTAGCGTGTTTGACAGCTCGGAGGCCCCATTCTTCGTACTGCGGTATTGTGACAAAACATCTGGACATACTGCCGCCTGGCTTCAAACTTGCGATGCATCCAGCAGCTGCGCTATGAAGTCTTCGTCAACCTGACGGGCGCTTATCAGTTCCTGGAATCGTTAAAAAGGCCCGCATGTCAACGCTAGCCCTGAATCAATTGACTTTGCGTCTGTTGGACGAAAGGTACTTCGACGTCATACATGTTTACACCGATGGCTCCACTAATTACAACAGCTCTACAGGAGCAGTGGTTGTTCCATCTGAAAATGTGTTGCTTCAGTACACGTTTTCTCACACTACGACGTCGACAGCAGCAGAGCTCGCAGCACTTCAAGGTGCAGTAAAGTACATTCTTCGGCAGCAACCTAACCAATGGGCCATATTTTGCGACTCCAGGAGAGCCTTACAGTCACTACGGTTTGTTATGCAGCACGTGTTACACGAACAATCAGTATATCAGATAAGGCACGACTACCACGAAGCGCTCAAGGAAGGTCACGATATTGTATTTAAGTGGTTGCCGAGTCATTGTGGAATCGTCGGCTATGACCGCGCGGATGAATCTGCTCGATCGGCTCATGACCAAGACCAGCGCACGCCCATACCACTCTTGAGAACGGACGCTGCAAGGCTACTACAATCACTTGCTCACCGTATATCTCTCCTAAAATGGAATACGCAGGGTTTCTTCAACACGCGCCTGGCGCCTGTATTCGATCGACCCAAACTCGCAAATTCTTTTGCCATCCGGGCTCCCACGATGTGCTGAAACTTTACTGTGTCGCATGACGTTGGGCGTGGCATTTACGAATTCGTATTCTCGTCTCCTTGGAATTGCGAGCACTTCGGCATGCAACTGCTGCGCCTGCGAGCAAACGCTTGAGCACATTCTATGTCATTGCCCAGCATACCAGACCGAACGACGTATTATGGAAGCCAAGCTCTGTCAGCTGGATTTACGGCCGCCTACAGAAGAGAATATTCTGGGACCTTGGCCGACGGCTTCCCATACGCGCAAAGCCACGAAAGCCCTCTTGTACTTTTTAAGGACAACCAGACTTCACGACCGCTTGTGAAAGAACTGTGCGAGACCGTGCTATGTAATCTTGAGCTGGCTATTCATGCTTCTCTTTCTTACTCCTGTTCTTTTCTATCTCTTTCCGTTCTATTATTCTCCTTTTCCCCCACCCCAAGTGTAGAGTAGCCAAGCGAGCCAACCTTGGTTAACCTCCCTGCCTTTCCTCTCTATTTATCCCACTCTCTCTGCTTTCATTCGCGCTGCAACGATTACAAAATACTTACAGACTCGCCTTACTGTTCAGTGCCAAACTAAGAGTTAGTCTTGCATGCGGTTAAAGTTTGTCGCTGTTTAGGTCTTTTATCAGTTACTATAGAGTTGGTAAAAAAAATGTCTAAACAGTGGTTACGTCAATCCGATGTTTCAACAAGTGGACTTATTTTCCACAAGGCTAGAACAGTTCTGTTGTCTTCCTTGTCTTCCTCAAGGCTTGTTACCTCAAGACTTGTCTTCCTCAAGCCTAGTTCTGTTTTAGCCTTGAGGAAGAAAAGCCCTTTTGTGGAAACGCCGGCTCGACACAACCACTGTTAAGAATTTTTTTGTTGCAAGCTTCCCTCTGCCCGTTCCTGGCGTTTTCAGAGTCAATAAGGTTTCTTCTCTCTCTCTCATGAGTACAAGCCTTGGAGCCTTTTCCTGAATGTACCATTCACCATGCGTTCCAGTGAGGTCGTTAACACGAATTCCTGATTCGTTGATTGAAAAGCCTGGCTTTTCTACAGAACACTACAGGTTACATACACACACGTCCGATAAACTATTCATATTGGGCGTTTATTACAGCATACACTGAGGGCTTCATTAACAACAATTGGGCATAAAGGTGTTTATAAACTGTAGGCCTTTGGCAAACTAATGTTGCGAGCTTGTTTATTGCGCTCGTCAGACCCTTGCAGCCGTGATGGCGAAAGGCTGGCGCAGCTTGTGACCGATGTCGAACAGGTACAGCGTCTGCAAAGCGACAGCGAGAGAACCCAACGTGCAGCATTGAGACGAGAGACCGAAAAATCACGAGAACAGCACGAACATGTGTCAAGCCACTTTTTTTTTGCCGCAGCTTTTCGCAATATATATTACGGCTACATTGGAATAGACCGTAATCAGTACATTCTTCAGTCTCTTTATATATCAAGACGAAAAAATCACGAACTTGAGGTTAGAAAGTACTCCTACACGACTGATCTTTTTAAAAGCTCTTTTTTCCCTAAAACAGTTTCTGAATGAAATCTTCTGCCTGCGCACACGGTAAGCATACTAGATAACGAAAGTTTTGCGGCCGCTTTTTGACACCTTGTTCCGGTTTCGGCTGTAATTAATTTTTATGGAATGTTTTTGTCCTTATGACATAGTTTTTGTATTTCTTATGTTTGTGCAGTATAACTTAATTCTTCTTTTTCTCTCTTTGTCTAGGTTAGGTGATCTTTACGACATTCGTGTGCATTGGTAACAATGAATGCCATGATTTGTCCTTAGTAATCATGGTTAAAATTCTGTAGTTTTTTTCTCTACCAATATTCCTGAAATGTGAGATGTATAAACTCTATGTGTATAAACCCCCACCCCTCACAATGGTGATGTGGATATGAGTGTGGAACAAACAAACAAACAAATAAATAAATAAATAAAACGTAACTAGCGTTGCCAAAGAACAAACTAGAATTGTTGCGGCTATGGTTCAGTGCATGCTTAAAACGTTAGAGGAACTTTATTAGTAAGGGTTTGGGTCAAAAGACGGTCAGCTTGATGATTGCGGCCTCTAGTCCAGTGCTGCCCTCTCTCGTCTAGGTTAGCTGGCTACTCCCGCCTGCCTGACGTGACCCAAGACCGCAAGTGACGAGACCGAAATCTGCTGATGATCTGAACCCACCTCCCGCGCGTAGGCGAACTTGAGCGGCCTCTCGTTGAGTACTACGCGAGCTGGGCCTGGACCCGGGACGCCAAACACCGTGGCCGCTCGGAGGGTCGCGCTCCACTTGCATGACGAGCAGTGGCCCGTCAGGATGCCCTGGAATCGCGTGATTAGACGCACCGTGTGCGTTATAGAAAGCTCTTAAGCGATTACTGAATGGAAAAGAAACACTCGGACTACCAGGCTCTCAGCTAATACTCGACCATATCCAACGAAACTCCTGTAGATGATGATGATCTCTATTGAAGATCCTTTTCAAGGCGAGGGTGACGAGAGGCAGCCCCCTGCCTACAGCTTGCTTGTCGTGGGAAGGAACCACTCGGCGTTAAGCCGTCTGGCATCCGGACTATTTACTTTTTTTAACAAGATGGAATAGCATAGACTATTTATAGGGATTCAAAGCAGCTACCACGCGAAGGGAAACAGTCTAATACACAAAGCTCCGGGTTCTGTGTCACTCTTTGTATTTTCCATGGTCTCTGTGAAGCCTTCCTCGCCACGTTACTTCATTATTGAATAATATGCTCATTAATTTATTGTTATTTATTGTATCCTCAATTTGTTGGACGCATCTATGCCTCTAGCGACTTTGATTTCACCACCACGTGCTTTGCATTTTCCGCTCGACAGTGTAAGAATAATGTGTGTTCGACGGCTGAACAGTTAACACGTCCGTTCACTTTATGATTCCAAGCCTCTGAAGGAAGCTCGCCTCTGCCATGTCCCGCTGGGTTAATATAGTAGCATTGAAGTACAATATGAAGAGTATAGTTTCTTCATTTATGTCGTAAGGGACACACGCGTCAACAGGCTGTACATATCCGTCCCGGCACGTTTTTGATCTACGGCAGCCAACGCAATGGCTTCAAATAACATTGTGAAATAAAATACAAATATTGCCTTCTTGTTTGGTTTGCCGCATTTGCGATTAATCCGTAGCGTATTTGTTCAATTCAATCATTGAGACTTAATCGGTCGTGTCTGTAAAAAATCAAGCGCATGTGCAATACGTCGACTTAATATTCTACAACATTTCCCAAGGTCTGCTGCGAAGTATTAAAGTGGTGCAGCCTCCGTTACCTTCCCGAGGTGTTGCTTGATCCTCCGGGTTTAGGTCACATTAGATTTGCTTGCCTGGCAGAAAGGGAGCGGCCTCACATCACCACCACCACCATCACCATCATCAGCGGAGTAAGTCTTGAGGAAAGACTTGGGAGTATGGATTTATTACGAACGTCGCTGAAAATTACGTGCGCACGTTTCGGTCGAATGAGGTGGATTTTCATCTGGCTCAACAAGTAAGGATGTGTGGCTAGAGGAGGGTAGAAGGAGAATTATGTCAAGATGTTCTGCCCGTATTAAGCGAAAAAGTAAAACGCCGCAGGAGCAGGGCTAATAAAAGAAACAACAAACGCGATTATTGACGACCATAGGTCATATCTACAGCAAGAAGTCGTATAAGCGCGTCATGAAAATGCCGGCAGCGGATGCCGGCGGAACATTTCTGCATCAAGAAGAAAAAACAATGAAAGAAAGGCTGGCTGGGAGCTGCTTAAAGTGAAGTGCAGTTTGCCCGGTGGTATAACTGAAGAGGATTGGAAAACGAACCACGCGGATGATTTAATGAAACCAGGAAACACATGGCAAATGCTGTCAACTTGTGAGGGAGCCTAAACATAAAAAGTGGCAGAGCTCAAGTAGGTACGCTGCCCTCCACTACCGCGTCAAGGTCGTTATTGCTAAATTCATCGTTTCGCTGTCCAGCTATTCAGCACAAACGAGCTTGCACTGTGTGTACCGGAATTGATATTGTGTTACCTTGTTCGTTGATATTAGAACTTTCCCTTCATTGCACAGAAGATTACCTAATCACGCAGTAATATATGTCTTGCTGTGTTTTTACTACCCCACTGATTGCCTACTGTATAGAGTTACAACCCAATAGTGTTATATCAATTCCTGTTTATCACTTTACTGTACCCTCAGGTCGTCGGACCGCTAGGGTACAGTAAGGAAATAACCAAATAGCAATATAAGATATATACATTCACAAAGTGGTGGCTATACATCTAAAAAGCTGCGGATACAATCGATCAAAGTTACACTTAAATTACCTTCATGTAGGAGAAGTGAAACATGGAGTAGCGACCGGTCAAAAATGTTCCTGTGAATAAAGAAAAAAGAGAACGCACTAGGTTAAACGAAAAATTGCAAAAGAAAAAAAATGGTAGGATAGGTCGCCACCACTATTTATGCGACTGACGTTTCCGCAAAGACGCACTGGACTTCCGTTACAAGCCGGAGGGGACGCACAATGGAGAAAAATACAAAATTTGCTGACTGATAAACGATAAACGAATGCTGACTGATAAAAATAACCCTAATAATTCTGATTACGTATTCGCCCTTTTGGGACAAACTGGGTCAGCATATTATGAACGAAAATCTAGGATGTGCTCGTTTGCGAATGGAATTTGACAGGGCGGTGACAATTAAGACATCGGAAATGGTGCTACGAGAATGATACGGAGACTGGTTAACTTTAACCAACTTTCCTATATTAAAATTTTGGCTTTATTTACGTCGATTACAAGGAGATAGCAGCTAAGAAAAACTGAGCAGCCTGACGGGGGCGTGCACCACGCATCTGTGACAACGATGTGGACAAGAACAAGAAAATCGTATCATACAGACATCCTTATGCCACAATAAAACATCACGGGCATGATGTGTTACCTTGAAATATGTGTGATAAAAATATATATATTGGCAGCTACACCACACATTGGTCAGATATAATAGTCGCGCGTTGCAAGCATAATGAACACAACTATAAAAACCAAAACTAAAACACAGACAGCAGTTAAGGCTGTACGCCCCGTTCACAACGCCGGGCCCTTACAGCTCTTCCTACAAATCCAGACACAAGGCCCCGCCGCTGTGGCCTAGTGGCTAAGGTACTCGGCTGCTGACCCGCAGGTCGCGGGATCGAATCCCGGCTGCGGCGGTTGCATTTCCGATGGAGGCGGAAATGTTGTAGGTCCGTGTACTCAGATTTGGGTGCACGCTGGAGAACCCCAGGTGGTCGAAGTTTCCGGAGCCCTCCACTGTGGTGTCTCTCATTATCACATGGTGGTTTCGGGACGTTAAACCCCACATAACAATCATCAATCCAGACACAAATGTCACAACTCCAGCCCCCTTCGTTAAAACAGGCAAGGTGTGCATGTCTCGATGACGTTATAGTTGCATTGTGAACACGCAAATAAAATAAGTAGCGTTTCAGTACCTTACAAGTTAGTTGTTATACACAGGTATTAGGCGGCCATTGATTAACGTCTACAAGTGTCTCACCTGGCCTGACACCATCATCGATGACGAGCTCTCCGTACGCGTAGTCCGAGCTGTCCGGCGATACTATGAGGTGAATGTCGGTTAAAGAGCTAAAAAAAAAAAGCAAAACGCCATTTTACTGAAATGAATTGCAGTGTGGCGAACACGCCGCGTTAATGACTTTCTAATCTACCGAATCACGGTGCGTATACCGTTTTCGTTTCATGAGGCTAATCATATTCTAAGGTAAAGAGGTTTCTAGCTCGTGTTTTAGTCCGGTGCACCAAATGAACTTTACAGAACTTTACACGAACTTTAAAGTATTGCAGTTTACAGTTATGAACTTTACAGTATTGAAGGCTGATGAGGAGGTGATGTTTCGTGTAACCACAATTATTGATACTTTTGTTTTCGCCGAGTGTCAATGAAAAAAAAAAGTTTGAAAAAGCAGCTGATTCAGATTTACGCCGACTTTAAGAATTGCGATAAGACATTCGTGCATTCCTGGTTCATCTCGGCGCCGCCAGATGGCACTACCTACCGAGTCTCTCAAGTTTAAGGCTACATAATGCGCTATAACAATTACTCAACGAAGTTTCCGAATGAGCTAAAAAGGTGTCTGCACACGTTCGTATTTCTTATTTTCCCTTATTTTTCTCGCCTAAGTTTATCTATCTATCTATCTATCTATCTATCTATCTATCTATCTATCTATCTATCTATCTATCTATCTATCTATCTATCTATCTATCTATCTATCTATCTATCTATCTATCTATCTATCTATCTATCTATCTATCTATCTATCTATCTATCTGTCTATCTGTCTGTCTGTCTGTCTGTCTGTCTGTCGTCTGTCTGTCTGTCTGTCTGTCTGTCTGTCTGTCTGTCTGTCTGTCTGTCTGTCTGTCTGTCTGTCTGTCTGTCTGTCTGTCTGTCCATGTTAGTACCCCACATACCGGTTGAGTGCCCTGCCCGCTATGATGCTGCCGCCTCGGGTAAACAGGGCAACGGTGGTGTTCGGGGACGGCACAAAAACCACTTGGCCGCGGCTGTCGACGCGCCTGCTGTTGTACCAGTCGTACCATTGGGCTGCCGGAAAGTACACCTCCAGCAGAGTCGAAGCCTGCGGGGATCGGTTCGCTATTATTACGGTTAGAATTTGTAGTCAGCACTATTCTGCAACCTACGCCTGTCGCAGAAATGTCACTACCGCAAACGTGGCCTGTTAATCGTTTCTTGTGTTTCACTTTTCATGTTAAAATTACGACATGGTTACGAGGCTTGCCTTGCGAGTTTAGCAGTGGGACACTTAGGCATACGTTGCTCACATTGCGGGTGCATCATCCGAATGATAATACAGCGTAGAGGAGAGAACGCTAATTGCAGATATTATCTTACTTTTATGGATGTACTAATGTTCCCAACAAAAAAAGAATAAGGGCAAACACCCGCCACGGGGGTGTGGCACTCCTCTGCTTACCCGAAGGTCACGGTGTTGAATCTCGATCGCGTGGGCCGCATTTTCGATGGAGCCAGAAATGATTGAGGCCTGCGTACTTAGATTTAGACGCGAGCTGAGGAACTCCCGATAAGCGAACTTTGCGGAGCCCTCTCCTAGGACAACCCTCCTAATCATATGTTTCTATTGGGACGTTAAATCCAACAATCAATTGATCATAGAACAAGACCATAACATTAAAACAGTGAAGATGCGGCCCATTGCCGTGCTCAGAATACAGTGAAGGCGTAAAACCAACGCAGGACTACGCGACTCATCTCAGACTGAACACCCAAAATGCTCTACTATATAGCTTGGCTTAATCTCGTTAACCTCAGAATTCCTTTCGCATACTAACCGCCTCCATCTGTGGAGCGACCAGGAGGCTTGGTCCGAACATGAACTGCTTGGGATGCGCGTGTGTCTTCGGATCCCCCGGAAAACTGTGGTACAGAAAAGCGAGATAGAAATAGAGAGATGAGAAAAGTTGATAAGCAGATTGTGAGAGAAGTCATGGATAGCGCTAAATCGGACATAGAAGCGTAAAAATGAGTGGTAGTGAGCACGGCACGAGTATAAGAGTCATTGTTTTTTCACTTTGTTTGGAAGCTTCCTTTAGGCGTCTAGGCGTCAAATAGTTGAGAGCATAATGAAACTATTGCAGACTAGCTAGAAAAACATGTGTAGGCTTTGCTTTTCTTTGCTTTCCCAGATACATGGCACGTACCCACTTTGGAGGATTGGCCAAGAATGCAGCGTAGAGACTGTTAAATGTTATTTTAGGTAAGACATGAAATTTAAAACCAAAAATAGAGAAATAAAATGCCAATAATACGTAAAATATTCAATTTAACTACAAGTAATAAGCATTTGAGCCTGTATTCGAGACTTCTGTATTAACCTGATGGGAATATTTTTGAAAACCTAACTTTTAACTTAACGAAACGACAATGAATTTGAATTACCAGATTAAAATGGTACTCGTTGAGTACGTGTAGGGTTCGTGCAGCTTCTTCTTCGCACAGATTCCTTGCAGTTTGCCGCCTGCCAGCGTTAGTAGTGAGCTTATATCTGAGCTTATATCACTATCATCCGAATTTAATTCTTGCATGCCATAGTAGCGTAGAAAATGAGAATATGGGCAAAACACTCACTCGATATAGGTAGGCCGCGACAGCGTGCCTCCGCCGCACGCCGCCTTCACCATCTGAGTGTAGGCGTACGGCAGCAAGAATCGCCGCAGAGCGGTGGCCTTCAACGCCTGCGTTGTCACGCGCCTCTGGATAGCAGTGGTCCCCTGGTGCATGCGCAGAAAGGAGGAACAAGAACATTAAAGGAAGTGAAAAATAGAAAAAAATACTTGCAGTTGTTTCGTGTACGAATACAACCTATGAGCGAAGCTTCTTACAAGTGGCACGCGAGTGACTATGCGTTTGATCTGGCGGCTGGCTTTTGTGTAAGCGGTAGCGTGGGGAGCGGATGGAGGGAGCGTTTGCCTCGCTTGGTAGTGGGAACGACTGAGCAAGTGAGTGTGCGGCGCTCGCGGCGCCGCGCGAGCCATCTGCCGCCGCTCCTACGCTTTACCACTCGCCGGGAGGGCGCACCTGTTGTTTGGCTCGGCACGCGAGCCCGGCGCCGGGAGCTTCGGCGGCGGCGGCTGAGTGCGGCCCTGAGAAGTTTCGCTCCTAAAAAATGCGCGCAGCTCTGCTTGGAGGACATTTATGAAACAGCGAAGTTGCTAGCTTAAAAAGCGAAGCATTCGCTTCGTCTATTTTGCTGGTTGAATTAAGCGGGATTGTAACGAAGTTGCAATAAGTGGGTGAATGAAGTGGGAGGAGTGGCGGCAGTACCATCGTACGCAGTGAAGAGATGTGATAGTAATATCTGGGGTATAACGTCCCAAAACTACGATATGATGATGAGAGACACCATAGAGGAAGGCTCCGGAAATTTCGACCATCTGTTATTTTTATGCGTGCACCGACATCGAACAGTACACGATCCTCGACGGTTTCGCCTCCATCTAAATGCACCCGCCACGGCCGGGATCAAACCCACAACCTTCGGGCTAGCAGTCGAGCGCCGTAGCCATTGATGCACCGAGGCGGACATGTGAAAGTAGTGGGAGTCGTGGGAGCTGTGGCACAAATTCGTAGTGGGATTTACCCAATTGCTATGGAAAATGGGGGAATCGTATTCCCTTGTATTGCACCCTTCTTTATTGGTGTATTCTGTGGAGCACTGTGGTGACAGTTGATCCCCTGCACATTTTTCCAGGATGTTTATATATGCTTGGCTGAAGCCTGGGTTGCGCAGTGTCTGCATCAATGCTGATATCTCTACTGAATCAAATGCCTTCTCGTAATCTACGAAGGCTATGCATAATGGTTGGGTGTATTCTCAGTATGGGCTGGGCACGTGGAAAGAAGGCAAGATACCCGCTGGTCGTAAAGGATCACAGACTAAATTTCAAAAGAAGACAAGCGGGTGAGGAGGAGACAGGGAGTTCGGTGGGCCGATCAGATTAGGAAGTTTGCGGGTACAAAGTGGCAGGAGCAAGCACAGGACCGAGTTGACTGGCCGAACATGGGGAAGTCCTGCGGTGGGTGCAGTCAGGCTAATGATGATGATGATGACGACGATGTGGCCAAAACCGTTTACAATTCACGAAGACACCGGACATGAAAGACCCGACTATGAATAGCCTCTTTGTTAAAGATACGAGCATCTGGAGAAGTAGTCAGCGTTTTATGAGCGCACATCGTCAAGCACACTGCAGAAACTTTGTTTCAGGTACTATGCACAGGACAATTGGTCAGCGTCTGCTCCTAATTGGATCACGGGCTTCGCGTGACGCCAGTCGGCACAAAAGAAGATTTCGCATTAGCTGTAATGGCTACTAGTGGCGCGGACTAACATTTCAAGGTTTAAATGCACACGATGAAGGGCATGACCGCTGCTACAGCTCAGTTGGTAGAGTATCCAACGCCTTAATAATTCATTCCTTGATTCGATCATTCAACTTATTCAACTAAGCGACGACAGCATACCACAGTATACGACAACCCAGACGCTTTAAGTGCTAAGCAATTATGATGCTCAAAGTGTTCGAAGAACAACAGGACGAAGACTTCTTGGTGTGAGCATGCGTTCATATTGCGATGCTATACGCGTTGTCGTTTTTGTTACGCCAAGCAGTGACAGCCTACGACTGCCAGGGCTGCCAAACTTGATATCCACCTAACTTGATATCATCATCAAGGTGGTCGAATAACAAGAAAAAAATCACAGCATATCCACGGAGTGAATGATGATTGGTGGGGCGCAGCGTTCGTCAGTCTGTCTGTCCATTTGTTCTTGCGTCCGCCTACCTGTGTGATCCTTGGTGCATCCGTCCGTTTGTTCATTCGTCTGTCTGTCCGTCCATCTCTTTTTGCGGCCATCCCTGTATCTGTCCGTCCGTGCGTATGTCAGTCTGTTCTTCCGTCCATACGTCTAGTGAAAACTCCAAGCACAGCCATCTCACATCTTTTAATCATCTATTCATCATATACAAGTGCCCCCATCCAGCAGACATTGTAAGGACCGCTATTTCGGGTATGTGCCACTGGTGGTTACGTACTACGAGGGACGCACAAGCCACGCCATAAGGAGCTGCGCCCCTAAAAAAAAACTTGAAAAAGAACACTGCACTTGAAAAACAAGATCACTAATCATAGCGTTCGCTCAAGCGACACCCTACGGCATAAAGATTCTTGTAAAAATATGCACAATACTTAGTGCCTAATTGACGCATTTTCTTGCATGAGCGTTGTATACTTCCCCAACGGCGTGCCATCCTAGCGACGGGTAATACTACATGCAATGATATCGTTCTATCCTTCGCGAGTACTGAGACAGCAGCGAAAAAGAACGCTCTGACATACCTTTCCGAGACTTTGGTGAACGGGGAAGAACGTCGAGAGGGAAAACCATCGCAGACAGAGCTCGGCCTCCGATTCTCTCGCCACGTCCGCCAGGTTGCAGGCACCGACGCCGTACATTTGGACGCCCAGCAGGCCAAACGTAAGCATCTCTGCGTTTGCAAAGGCAGTGCTTCAGTACCAGTGTTCCCGAAACGAGAAACTCATCTCCCACCTATGATGATGATGATGATGATGATGATGATGATAATAATAATAATAATAATAATAATAATAATAATAATAATAATAATAATAATAATAATAATAATAATAATAATAATAATAATAATAATAATAATAATAATAATAATAATAATAATAATATTAATAATAATAATGACATGTTACGTCAGTGGCCACGAATATAACGTGTCTGGAGTGAATTTACAAGGTTAGGGATCATCGTGCTTTGTACGCCTTTGCGTGTCCTTGTTTTGTTCTGCGATATCAAGTATTCTCGCCGATGTTTCCAATGTCGACGTTCCAAAGACACGCGCAGGGCGCATTACGCTTTCTCTCTCAAACACGAGCGCCACACTTGCGTTCATATCAACGTCAGAGGCTGCGCGCAGCAGGAGGTACTATTGGAGGCAACGGTTGCACAGTGTGGATTGCCCTCTCCTTCAATAGATGGCGCTGCGTTGCATGCGGTGCACAGCGCAGCGTGGCGTCTAACATTGTGGCCAGTATTAGGACCGCTCTAGCCAATATCATCTCCAACTATTCTGCTTTGCCCGTAGCTATTTCAGGCTTTCATGTACTCTTCATTATGGAAAAGCTAGCCTTTTTTTGCCAGTAATATTTTTTGTTGTGGACTTCGCTTTTCAA